>CM032332.1:40876742-42076742 GCA_019022515.1 Quercus aquifolioides
ACAACGCTGCTGCCGTAAGCATACTCTTGGCAGACGAGGCATAGTTTGTGCACAAGCCGGCCCAAATTGAGTTGCAGTTGGACCGGTCTCAACTCCTTTACTCAGAAAACTTGGGCCTACTACCGCAAGAGGCAGCCCAGCCCAATACAACAAAAAAGGCCCCCACAATTAGTGATCCCAAACAGTCTATAGCCGTAGTTTAACCACAGGGAATGTGGTCATGTTTTCTATGATAAATTAACATTCATGGAATAGCACATATCTGTATTAGTTCCTATTGCATTCATATTCTCCTCTATTTCTTTAATATATTATGTCATGTCAATTGCCAAAGCTTCATTTTATGCTTTTAGCATAGGCATTACTCAAAGCATATATTAATTTGTAAGAAGTTTCATTGAAATAAGATAGAACCTGATGTCTTTATGACGTGGGGGAAAAGATGCTAGAAGAGAATACAGTAAGTAAGATGGAAATGTAAATTAAAAGAACAGTTTAAAGAAAGTACATATAATGCGCCCAAATTAAAGCAAACCTAATGAAAAATAGTAAATCTACAAATATAAGCTTAAATAAATAAAAACATACATAGAATTCCACCTAAGTCTCAAAAAAGTTCCCCAATTTTAAAAGGTTTACAAATATTTTTGGGAAGAAGTTTAAGATTCGCAACAAATTATTAGAACCAAGGACACATAAGCACGCCATCTCTCAGCCGCATATACAATGATTTACTTATTTCAGTAGAGTCTTCTTATCATATATGCCTCTTGTTTTCCGTGCTGTCTGGTTTCTCAAATGAGTGGACAATGGTCCTGGCATGTTTAATGTGGTCAGTCTAGCAGGAATGTAATGCCCGCATTTTTGAAGAGAAGGCGAGAACTGTGGAACATCTAAATGTTTACTTTTTCGTACTCTGTTTCTTTGGGCTCGTGTTTGGGGGTGTACGAACTGTACCGCTGTATTTGATTTTTTAGTTTCTATTTCCTTCAGCTCTTGATCTTCTTGTATTTGTTTCATTGTTCAAAGTGCTTCACCATTGTGAACATGATGTTCACTTTTTTTTTTCCCAATAAAAGTCTTATTACCTATCAAAAAAAAAAAAAAAAAACATTTCCTTTAACTATGGTTCCAAAACTTATCTATGGTTCTAATGAGAAAAGGGAACTAATTGTTATTTATTTATTTTGTTTTTGCAATTAATATTTGTAAGTTTAGAGGTTGGGTTTTGGTGAGATGACAAGTGTCTTTTATTAAAAAAATAAGTTGAAGTTTGAGTCTAGAATCAACCTCTTTAAAAAAAAATTCTAGCCTCTGAGCATGTGCTCACATGCATGCTCAGAGGCTCTTTTATTTTTTGGGTAAATTTTAATAATTTGCTTCCAAAAAATGAACACTAAAATAACATTGAAATGATATTGGTGAAATATGTTTTAAGTATATAAATTTCATCACATGCCTAGGTATTTTTGTGATTGAAAAATAAAACTCTAAATTAAAATTATTAACCTTTAGAAAGAAGAAAATAGAAGAGTCTCTATGTGCGTTAGTGCGTGCTTACAAGCTAGTACATAGTAATAGATTTCTAAATATCACAGAAATAATTTTTAACGCAAATATAACTACACAAATGTTTCCAGTCCATTTTATAAAACTAAAAGTCTAGATGTAAATAATAAGCAAAATAACCGAACAAAAATACTTGTGGACATAAATACTCAGATTTATTTTTTTTAAAAAGGGGAAAGGCTCCCAAAATTTAATTTCAGTATAATGATTGCTTTCAAGAGAAAGAAAAAGAAAACAAGTATAGTGGACTGTACTTTTTTCCTACACCTCTAAGAATGGCCTAAAATATTGGACCAATAAAAACCCAACACAATTGAAATCCTAAACTATTTCACAATTTAAAAAGTTGTGATGCAAGTGTGCCAACCATAATTAACAATCAATTTCTCTAATAGCTTGAAGCCTTATTTTTTGCAAGTGCCTTTAAGCCACATGGCATATTAGATTGTATTAGATTTGCTCTGATATATAGAATGGGTTATAGTGCGAGAAAAGCGTTAGCCACATTTGTGTATTAGATTTGCTCTAATCATTTATATACGCATCTTTACCTAGTAAATACCCAATATGAAATTCAACATATGCCTGCACAACCTCTACTCATACCATCTAATCTAATCAAATCCACACAATTTTGGGTAACACACTACCACTATACACTAAAATCAAATTTGAAAATTTAGATTTCAACTTTCCTTAACCATGCATTACCTTAAAAATATCTTACTTAAATTTATTACCTTAGGCCCGAAACTGAATTGAGTCACTTTTGTTGATCAAAGAGCCATGACTGATTGAAAATTTTATTTTCAATCATATAGTTTTTATGAATATCATGCATAACATCATAATAGGACGTTTGAAGTTTGGATCTCCTGATTTTTTCACATCAATGAACAAGTTAGTTCCATAATAAGCTCTTAAACTTACATTAAAAAAAGATAAAGAAAAAAAATGTTTACAAGGTTTGCTTATCTTGAGCTTCTGTCCATATTAATTGCTTCTATAAATTATTAATATCATCACCTGGATATATAATAATATAATATAAGCATAGAAAGTATCCAATTTAAAATTTTTAATATATCAAAATGCTTTAGCTTCACGCCAAAAAAAAAAAAAAAAAAAATCAAGCAAAATTGTTGCAGCGCCAAAGACACTGCAGAATTAGAATGTATTGCTTAGACGCTGTTGTTTTTTTTTTTTTTTTTTGCTGAATAACTTAGACGCTATTGTTAGACAGCTTTTTTATTATTTCTTTATTTCAGAGTTCCACTCATGCATCTATACCCTATTCTAATTGGGAAACACACATTTACCTAACGAGTACCCTTAGGACATTTATTAATAATTCATTTTAGGAAAGTTTTAATACCACTTTTATGGGAAATGAAAAAAAACTGTCAAAATATTAATTACTTTTTTTTCATTTCCCATAAAAACTTTCTTTAAATAGATTATTAATCAGTACCCTTAGGGCACTCGTTAGCATTTCCCTAAAGACAATAATCATAATTCACTTTGCAAGTAAAAGCTCAACCATAAAACAACACCACAATGCAGCTGCGTCACACGCTTTATCTTCATCTGCATTAATTGTCACACTGCATAGTTTCGCATATACAGTGACTATAGTTTCCCTTTTTTATCTTTTATGCATCATACAAATACACCTGTGAATGTTACTATTTTTGAGCCTAATGTCACTGTGCATGTATATATATATATATAGTAATGATGTAGTCCAAGACAAATAGTCCACATTTCATATTGTTTACTAAAATAAAAAATACTCATATAAGCTGTGTAATATAATATTTAGCTTTCTTCTACATCTTACCTGTGTACATGATTGTACTACATTGTGTACATGTGGTCCAATCTTCTACATCTTACCGTACTTCTTTATTTTTGCTTCTTAATGGGGATTTCAGGTAGGAAGACACTGAGCCACTTGCGATTCTTCTTCATATTCCACTACTTGCTAAAGATAAGGTAGCTTTCTTTTCATTACTCACTTTGTGGGAAATGCACCTGTGTGTAATATATGATTACAAAAAATAAAAAGAGTATGCCCTAATCTAGCTAGCTATAGCTGCCCTAAAACGATATACCTGTAGTTGCGTTTTTAAAAATGCAGCTATAGGTTTAGTTGTAATAAGTTCTTGTTACAAACAGAGGGGACCTATAGCTGCGTTTTTTAAAACACTGCTATATTAGTTAAAGTTAAAGATTGTTGGATATATATATATATATATATATATATATATATTTTTTTTTTCATTTTACATTTACTTAAAGAAGTGGTAAATGATCATTGATATTATGTTTGGATGACCTTATTTTGATTGTCTTATTTGTTTAAAAATATGACTACAATTATAATAAGTGAGGCTTTAAAAAACTTTACATATCACATTAAAATATTCCAACAATTATGCTTAAAATATTCTACAACTCACATTAAGTTATGCTTGATTTAGTGTTATTATTTACAAAATTGAAAGCATAGGTTACTCTTGAAGTAGTGTTATATATATGTCTGTGAATATCTAAGCATAGCTAAGTATGTCTGTTCGTAACAAATCACCTATTCTTAACAAAGCACCTAGGGGTGTGCAAAAAACCGACGAACCGAACAAATCGACTGAAACCGACCAAACCGTTGCCAAATTTTCGGTTCGGTTTCGATTCAGTTCAGTTTTGGTTTCATTTTTTAAAAACCGAAATTTTCGGTTTCGGTGTTGGATTTTTTCACCCGAAACCGAACCGAACCGACCAAATATATATATTTATGTAATGTTAATGTACAACTGATCAGTTGCCTTAATGGTATGCTCTTTATGATTCATCTACCTGATCCCAGGTTCAAGCCTTCGCGCGGGACATGTGGGTATTTTTTGCTCTTTAATTTTTTAAAACCCTAGTAGTAGCATAAATATGGAAATACCCTTATTTATTCTTCCCTTTTCTTTTCTTCAGCCGCCCCTCTCCATTCTTTCTTCTCTCAATTCTTTCTTCAGCCGCCCCTTTCCCCATTTTTTTTTCTCTCAATTCTTTCTTCTTCAGCTTGTTCCCTTCTCGCTTCAATTTTTTCTCTCTACCCTTTGGTCCTTCCCTAATTTTCTCTCTAAGTCTCTACCCTTCTCAGTTCAACTGCCTTATTCTTTTCTTTTCTTTTCGTTCTCTGGGTCCCATGGACCATGACCATGCCTTTCTCTTCTCTCTGAGTCACATATCTCTGTTCTTTCTTCAATTCAGATTGAAAAATCACTACAGAGGCATGGTGGTAGGCTCCTGCTATGGTGCAGCAACGGTAAAGTTCTGTCTGGACACTTTTGCTAATTCAAAATATTTTCAATTTTTTGTTGGAATCTTTGTGTAATACTATAAATTATTGAACAAATATTGTTGGAAGTTTTTATTTCTCTATCGTTCTAATTTGTTCAACAACTCTCTCTTTGTTGCTCTATTACTTTTTTATTTTATTTTTTATATGTGATTAAATTTAGGGTTTTGAAAATCTCAATAATCTCTCTTTGGAAAACCGAAAACCGACTGAAACTGACTAAAATCGAAATACACCGAAACCAATTGATTTCCAGCCATTTCGGTCAGTTTCGGTTGAGAATTTCACAAACCAAAATATTCGGTTTCGGTTGGCCATACCCATACAAACCGACCGAAACCGAACTGAGCACACCCCTAAAAGCACCTATGAATCTAATTTTAAGGTTTATTGGCTCCGCATTACCAAATGTTGTTGTAGGTCAGATTTTGTAAATCTTGTATACCAATGGATAAAAGTTGGATGAAGAAGAGGAAGGGTGACAGGGAATATATTGAAGGTGTACTTAGCTTTGTGGAATTTGCATCTAAGAATGCACGCGGTGGAAAGATCTTATGTCCTTGTACAAATGTGTGAACTTGGATTTAGTACTGCTCGAGGTGGCACAGGCCCATCTGTGGAGTAACGAGATATTTGGAAGTTACACATATTGGAAATTTCATGGGGAATCGGTGGCTGCGCCAACGGCCCCCGAATGTGGGAGTAGTCATGCGCAAGACTCCCATGAACAATACAGTGACTTCCGTGGGATGTTGCATGATTTGTGCCCCACGCATGAAATGGCAGCCGAACCAATGGGAGAAGGTGAAACTGCGCAACAACCGGCTGAAGGTCCGAATGATGGTGCACAAAAGTTTTACAAAATGATAGATGATGTGGACAAACCTTTATATGCTGGTTGTACGAAATTTAGCATATTCTCAGCCATCGTTGTGCTGTTCCAGTTGAAGACTCTTTGTGGTTGGACGAACAAGTCATTTACTATGTTGCTTCAAGTCCTGATGGATATGCTTCCTTCAGATGCTAAGTTGCCAAAGGACCATTATGAGGCTAAGCAGATAGTCCGAGATTTGGGTTTGGATATGAGAAGATCCATGCTTTCCCAATGATTGTATGCTATTTTGGAAGGAGAATGTTAACCTTGAGGCGTGTCCTTGTCGCAAAGTTTTGAGGTGGAAAATGAATGAGGCATCCGTTACAGGTAATAATGCCTCACCTAGTAAGGGAAAGAAGAAAGCTGCAAAGATCCTATGGTGGTTCTCATTAAAGCCAAGATTGCAGTGACTGTTTTTGTCACCCGACCTGGCTAGTTCTATGAAATGGCATGTTAATGGTCGTACAGATGACGGGGCAATGCGGCATCCTGCTGACTCGGATGCATGGAAAATGTTTGACAACACGCATTTACAGTTCTCGTTTGAGCCTCGTAATGTCAGACTTGGATTAGCTGCAGATGGGTTCAACCCCTTCGGAATTATGAGTACTACTCACAGCACTTGGCTTGTCATGCTAGTCCCTTACAATCTCCCACCTTGGCTGTGCATGAAACGGTCATCCTTGATTCTATCACTACTTATTCCTAGTCCTACATCGCCAGGGATTGCGGTAGATGTGTACTTGCAACCCTTAGTAGAAGAACTGAAGGAATTATGGGATGTTGGAGTAGAAGCGTTTGATGCATCTGCAAAAAATGTATTCCAATTGCATGTGGCATTGATGTGGACTGTAGATGATTTTCCTGCATACGCAGATGTGTTGGGTTGGAGTACGAAAGGTAAGTCTGCGTGTCCTTGTTGTGCCTCGGAGATCGATTCTCGATATTTAAAACATGGCCAAAAATTCTATTACATGGGACATAGGCATTGGTTGGAGAGTGGCCATGAATTTTGAGACGAAGATACATTATTTAATGGATTTACTGATATGCGAGTGGCTCCTGTGGCACCAATTGCGTCAGACATAGTTGTGGAGACTGAAAGTTTAGTTGGACATTTTCTGGGGAAGAAATGTCAACTTCTTTACAACAAAAGAAAGAGAGGTGAGGCAAACCAGTGTGCTTGGAAGAAGAGAAGTATATTTTTTAGATTGCCTTATTGGGAGGATTACAAGTTGCGACACAATCTTGATGTGATGCATATATAGAAGAATGTGATGGACAATATACTTGGCGCGGTGCTGAACTTGAAGGACTGGACAAAGGATAATTACAAGGCACGCCTTGACTTGGCAGACATGGGAATAAGAAGTGAACTTCACCTACGGCGAAAAGGTGATGATAAGTATACGATACTGCCCGCGTGTTTTCATATGACTCCATCGGAGAAAGATGGATATGCTTCCAACATCTCACACCATGTCAATCTAAAAGAACGCAAGATTTCTGGTTTAAAGGGTCACGATAATCACATCTTGATGCAACAACTCCTTCCAATAGCTTTACGAGGATTTTTGTCATCGCACGTTACTGGGCCTTAGATAAAGTTAGCTTGTTTCTTCAGAAAAATTTGTTCCAAAACCCTTACGGTTTCAAATATTGTGAATGATGAGGTAGAGATTGCAGTCATGTTGTGTGAATTGGAAAAGATATTTCATCCATCTTTCTTCACTGTGATGGTACAGTTGGTCATGCACTTAACTACTGAAGCCAAAATTGGTGGTCCAATTCAATACCGTTGGATGTACCCCATTGAGAGGTAAGTCGTATGTAATACATGTACATTATGAGCTTCATATGCGCTTTCTAATAGCTAGTGTCAATTACTAATCTTCTCATGCGCATTATAGGTACCTCTCACGCCTTAAATCTTACATAAGAAATAGGGCTGCTCCAGACGGGTGTATTGCTGAAGGATACATAGTGGAGGAATGCTTAACGTTTTGTTCATGGTATATGGAAGAAGTAGAAACTATATTCAATCGACCCACGAGGGCGATAGAGGACTTAACAGGGCGGTTTCAAGCGTGACACTAGACAATAGAGAGTTCACCCAAACTCATCGCTACGTGTTATTCAATTCCGAGAACATTTACCAGTTTCGTGAGTAAGTACTACGGACACTAATATAATTGCACGACAATTATTCTGTACGCTAGGTGTATTAACACTAACACAATTGGCATCGCATGTAGGATGCACAAAAGTATGGTGGAGGACGAACTTCGAAGGGGCCACCGTCGTATATCCCCAGCTATTATTCATAAGCACCACATGGAGAAGTTTTGTGGTTGGTTTAGGTCTCACGTACGTTTCACATCTTCAACTTCTCAAGCTTGTAACTTTCCCA
Organism: Quercus aquifolioides; assembly: GCA_019022515.1. NCBI lineage: Eukaryota > Viridiplantae > Streptophyta > Magnoliopsida > Fagales > Fagaceae > Quercus > Quercus aquifolioides. Next base: position 40,884,945 of record CM032332.1, read on the forward strand.
TAAGTAGAATTACTGTACGAATTATAATAAGTTTGTTTGGTTATAATAGGTGATGTCAATGACTGATGCTAATAGGGAAAGAACTACACTTACTAATACAATTATCACACTTTCCAAAGGGTCGTATACTTTCGTAAATCGGCTGAAGCATTATGTCATAAATGGGTTAAAATTTAGGAATTCGAATGTCGAGGAAAATAGGAAAATGTAGAATAGTGGAGTTAGTGTTGCCACTGAAGGTGGCATTACGTACTATGGTGTGTTAACATATATTATTGAGCTAAATTATTCTGGCAATATCAGACACGTGTTATTCAAGTGTACGTGGGTTGATGATCAAAATATGAGGGGATATAAGACTGATGAGTTTAGGTTTCCTATGGTGAATTTTACACACTCCATACATGGTAGGGAGGAAATCGTGGATGAACCATATGTCTTGGCATCTCACGCTACACAAGTTTTTTATGTTGAAGATAAAAGGCACAAAGATTGGTATGTTGTTGTTAAAACTAAAGCTAGAGATGTCTTTGATGCCGGTATTGGCCCCCATTGTGACGAGGATGACACGTACGGGTTTTAAGAGAACGTTCTGTATAGTGTAACTAGTAATGATGCTGGTAGGGAAAACCTTCGTTGGGGTCGAGATGATGTGGAGGGAATGACAATTGATGCCTCTATTATTGGTGAAAGAGATCATCATGAAATGGACAACTTAGATGATTGTGAGTTAATAAAACTGTTAATGATATAGAAAATTATTGAAATTGTAAGTTGAATTTGTAAAGGTCTATTGCGTGCAAATTAAGTTGGAGAATCTTGCATATATATGTGAAAAATGTGTTCCTCTTCATGTTGTTAAGAAATTAATAATAGTTTTAACATTAGAAATTATCATATGAAATTGTTTTTTCTTCATGTTTTGCATGATATATGAACAAACTGTTATTTCTTCATGTCGTGAAGAAATAACAGTTTTAATATATATCATTAACTTTAAAACTGTTATTTGATCATGTTGTTAGTATAATATTATCTTCATGTTGTTAAAATTGTTATTTCTTCATGTTGTTATTTGTTGATGTGATTGGTTGTTGGCTATATTCATCTTTATGTTTGTGTTGTGAAGGCGTTGGACGCAGGTATGTGGAAGAGGAAACGGCAATTGCCACTTGTTTACGTTGGTGAAAGATCGTCACATGGACGACAAAAGGTGGAGGTACAAGATGAGGAAGCACATGGACAACAAAGGGTGGATGCAGAAGTTGAGGAAGCCCATATTTCTCAGGAGGCAAGACCGGTTGCCTCTGATAACGATGAGACACAGGCCCCTGGTACTTAACATGTCTTCGAATAAAAATCCTATTGATGTTTCTTTTCTTTTACTTTGAATTTCCTAGGCAGACTATGCTTTTAATAGTTTAGTGTAGTGTAAAAATAGTTTACAATGGTTGAATTTAGTTAAATAATATTCTAGATATTTAACTAAAATAAAGTAATAAAATACTCACAAACAAGTTCATCATACTCATCCTTGCCCACAACATAGATGCTGACATCCCCAAGTATTGTGTAGACAATATTTGCTGATCTGGTGCATAAAACAAAATTCCCAGCAAGTGAACTCAGTAAAACAATTTTCTAATAAACTTAGTCATAGAAATAGTATTACATGTGTTGTGAAGGCTAAATTCTCCTTAAAGAAATAGAGAATGTGGTATTGTTATTCATTTCATGTGTATACTTGCCTACTCCTGCACTCTAATATTTATATTTTGTCATATGAGCATGATTTAGGCTTCTTTCAGACAAAACTACTCAAGAATATTACAAGACCAATTACACTTTGTCACATGAAGGTAATGGAGTGATCTTGGGTTGTTTTACTAAACAGAGGCAATATTCTAGTAAACTGAATACACCTTTGATGGTGAAACAACAAACTACCCTTTATGCTTAAAGGGCAAAACTCGAGACAGTAAGGAAATCCTATTGTCAATATTGCAATGAAGTAAGGATTGCTTTTCCAAATGCTGCATCACATAATCTTAAACATCAAGTAAAAACAACAAAGTTAGTGCAATTTGGATATATATCGGATATATATCTACTTCAAATAGGGTATGGTTAGAATTGAACACATAATCTTTATTTTTCTTATTTATGTTTTTATTCCTAAATTATTGATCAAAAAAATATATATAGATTATCGACTTTACATATTATCTACTTTAATTTAAATCTTTAATATTCCATTATCATTAACTTGATACTCCATTATCATTAAGTTGATGGGTTGGCTGTAAGATTATATAATGAGTTTTTTTTTTTTTTTTTTTTTTTTTTTTTTTTATATTTTATAAATTATTTAAATAATGGTTTTTTTGTCCCATAAAACCACTACATTAATAATTAAATGCAAAATCGCCTCCTGAAACTTATCCCTACATAAATGTACTGTTGTTTTGTTTAAATGAAATTATAAACCCTTAATATCACATTAAGTTGCTAGATGACTAATTTTTTCGTGGTGTGATATGTTTCATGAGTTGTGAGAATTGATAATTCAGCCCTAATATTGGTGGTTTTGTATATACAGATGATTATCAACAAAGCCCAGTAGCGGAAAATAGGCTTAAAAGACGTGGTCCTACAAAGCTAGCTAACATATGGGCATTGGATGGATCCTGGAAGATCCCGTTGCCATTAAATGACGAAGGGCAACCGATTGGTTCGATCGGTAAAACGTTTGTTTGGTGGTTGGAAACTTTTTGTTACAATGGGTTATTATGCCCACTTGTCCCTGCTGGGTGGCCAAAAGTCCCTAAAAAATTTAAACAAGAGTGTTGGACGAAGATTGAGGTAATTTGAAAATTAAGTATAAGTAACAGTCATTTACAGTTGTTGTCGTAATTAAATGTCATATTCAGTAGGGTCCATGCTTGTGTTTTGCTAACTCCACTTTTGCATATCAGAAACGGTATCTCATTGACCCCGATATTGTTAAACCACCCGATCAAATGGGATGGGCAATGCATATACTCGGGGTCCTCAGGAGAAATCAAAGGACTAAGTTGAAGAAGGATCATGTTAAACTTGGGATGACAAAGGAAGAAGTATTGGCCAAGCAGACATTGCCGAGGGTAATGGAGGACCAGTGGACGAAGATGGTTAACTATTGGTTTCATGAGAAAACTGTGGTATTGCTACTTTATTCGTCTATCTCATTTTTGTCGTAACTTATTCAATGAAATCATGTTGGCCATGTTTCACTCTAATAGCCTCCCCTTTTAACCTAAATCTTCTGGTTATGTATAATATAATTAGTGTAGCTCAAAGCACTTTGCAGTAGATGTGATAGAGTTGTTTTGCCCCCATCAACAACATAAACTTAAGATTACTATTATTTAGAGATTGGTTGGGGACTACGACCACTACAAGGGTATGCAAGTTCATCATATTTATGCCAGGGGTCTCAATAAGAAATATATATTTAAAAAAAAGTGTCATTGTAGACAAATGCAATAGCAACATTTTATCCTAGCTCACTTATCTTGCTGCACTAGCTAATCTATGTAGCTTAGGCTGTGGGCAAAGGTTTACATACTCCTTAGTCCATTTTCTCCCCTTTTTATGTCCTATTCCATGCTTGGGTTATGATGCATGTTCTTCTTAATAATACTAAAAACATGCTTTTTAACTAGTTTATGTTGGTACTTACAAGATCACAACTCAGAAGATCACAACGCAGTTCTTAACGTATTACTTAAATGCACACACACATAATCACACCAATAAACCATCCAGAAGAATGGGCATAACCAATTTAGGTAAACCAATAGCAAACAATGAACGAGTATATTCAGGTCACACACATGCTGCAAAACCGAATTTTAGCAACTCCTATTTTAACACTGAGGAGGAGGGTAATTAGAAACATAAATATAGTATGAATGCACAATGACAAGCACAGAAGAGACAAAAAGTTACATTAAGTAGTAAAATACCTTAGTCAAGAGATGTTTAGTTTTCAGATACTTTGACGGTAATGTGGTTGCAGACATTAAGTAACAAGAACAAGGTCAGTTGAGGTAAACAGAAAGAGATAGCAACATCTGGGGCTCAAAGTTTTGCACAAATAGGTGATGACATGGTAAGAAATGCATTACAAGTCTACTATATTCATGTATCACATAAGCTAATTTTATGCTTTTGAATCACACTAAATGTTGAAAATACTCTTTTACTTTCTTGTTGGTGGTAGATATAAACTTAGAATTCATGAACACCTAAGTCAATGCAAATGATAAACAACATGATAAATATGAGAGCAATTGTGTGATTTGTATGACATTTTGTTCATCATGTATGCAAAAGCTAACGAGGCTCCGGTCGAGCACGCAGACGTGTATCTAAAAGTATATCGTAGGAGAGATGGAAATGCTGTTACTCCCCGTGTGCAAGAGAACATAGTAAGCACAATTTGAAACTTCTTTTTAGTGTATTTTGTGTTTGTATTGTTTATGGTGTGTAATATGTTATTTGGTTCTTGTGAGAAAACATACATAGTAGGATGGAAGAACTGTTGAGCTGAGAGGGCATGCGACTACAAGGAGAGCCTAGTAGTGGAGTTCTCTAGTCCAAAGACGATGCATATGCTCGGGTGTTTGGTCCAGAGCGCACTGGACGTGTACAGGGGGTGGGACTTGGAATCACCCCATCTGGAAGAAGTGCCACAAATGCTTCATAGTTTACCTAGACTCCATCGTTGCCAAGCAAAACAACACAAAGGATTTCGGAGTTGGAGAACAACTCCTCTAGACTGACTGAGCAAATAGCCAAAGTACAATAACAACTCTCCCAGTCAAAAGCAAGGCACCAGAATCAGAAGCAAGGCACCAAGAACAACTTTCCCAAATGGAAGCAAGGCACCAAGAATCAAAAGCAAGGAACCAACAACAAATGGCTGAAGTGATGATGCGCATGAGTGCAATGTTCGCCCAATTTAGCCAAGGTGTACGTGATTTGGATATGTCTCAGGTACCAAATTGAAGGTGTATTTAGCAAAACACTACTTTTTGCAATGCATTGTTATGTGATATTAATATGATGCCTTTAATATATTCAGGGTGGCAGTGCTTGATGGGGACTCTCCATGGGAATGAAACTGTGAATCCTCTGGTAAAACAAATACAACTATTCCTTATAACATAGACAACTATATTGGGAAAAAAATAAAAATAAAAATCAGATATATTCCTGCCTTTGTTTGTTTTATTTCAATTTGAAGGTCCCACATCAGTATATATGAAGCAAGAAGTAGGGAAGTAGATGTACTATAAGACATAATAACAAATTAGAAAATTTCAACCATGCCTTTTTACACTTGCTCAATGTAGCTAATAGTTCCCAATGCAATTTACATTATTTATTTAATTTTTTTAAAGGAAGGATAATAATAGCAATGTGGTTAATTAGAACATGGTATACTCGACATGAAGTATTGTTCGCATTTTATTGTTGAAACTTGAAAGAATTGAAATTTGATGACTAGTGAGCTTGAATATGAAGGGACCTTACTGGAAGGTAGCTTTCTTGTTAAGAAATTATAACATTTGTTGTTATATTTATAAAACGGCAGTGAATATGGATTATGTAAATGTATGTGTATATATGAATTTGAAGAGTCATATCTATGATACTATATAGAGTTTGGAAAGATTTAAACCTTTAAAAGTGCAGCTAGTGAACCATGTCTCACTCTCAATCTTGTTTTAAGATGCCATGCTTTTAAATGGATACAAGCAAAAAGACTATGTCTAAGCCTCATATATGATAATGACTCTAAAAATTTAAGGGATGTTGACCTTGTTAATAGACTGACTGAGCAAAATACTTGGTTATTTGTTTAGTTCACTATTGTTTTAGCTTAAAACGTTAGCTTATTTCCGGTGTTCTCATTGTCACAGGTAATTGGTTGTACGATGATGCTTGCTGGAAATTGGCTGATGAAGTACCATGATGCTAGCTGACAATTTTTTGTGATGTAAAAAATCCTTGAGGGGTTCGAGATTTTGTGATGTAAAAATCTGTTGTTGGGAACTTGTTTGTAATTATTTGTTTATGTAATGAACTTCTTTTGGCAATGAACTTGTTTTGTTTGCTGGCAATTGGTTGGGAATTGTTGAGTGTAGGCAATTTGTTTTGTTGGTTCCAATTGGTTGCATCTGAGTGTACAAGTCTTGTTTTAGGCAGGAATTACAGGTTTTGTTTTGGGCAGGAATGTGTTTAGGAAGAAAAAAAAAAGAAAAAATAACTATAGCTGCGTTTTTGAAAACGCGGCTACAGGAAAACCCAATGTCAGGGTCTCTAGCTGTGTTTAAAAAAATCCAGCTTTGTAGCCGCGTTTTATACCCCTATAGCCGCGTTTTTACACACCCACAGATGCGAGACCTATAGTTGCGTTTTGTTTAAAATGCGGCTATAGGCCCGGTTTGGGCTGCGTTTAAAACGCAGTTATAAGTTGGACCTATAGTCGCGTTTTCTACAAAACGCAGCTATAGGTCCTTAGCCTATACCTGCATTTTAAACGTAGCCCAAGCCGGGCCTATAGCCGCGTTTTCTACAAAACGCAGCTATAGGTCCCACATCTGTGGGTGTGTAAAAACGCGGCTATAGGGGGTCGAAAATGCAGTTATAGGGTAATCTGTAACAGCGTTTTTAAAAATGTAGCTCTAAGTCCTGCAGGGGCCTACAGTCGCACAGGATAGGCCTCGTTTGAAAACGCAGCTATGGAAAATGCAGCTATAGCCTATAGCTCCGTTTTTATGGTCTATAGCTGCGTTTTTCAAACACAGCTATAGCCCTCTTTTTTGTAGTGTACTTTATTTAAATATTAAATAAAGAGCTATAGAGAGAAAGGGGTAATTTGAGAGAGAGAATGAGCTGTTGAAAAAAAGAGTAGTTTATTGAGCTGCAATGTTATGTATTTTTAGGAAATAATGATAATTAAGATGCATTATTTCTATTGGGTTACTAGTTTAATTTAGTCCTTTTTTTTTTTTTTTCTTTTTTGGAGTTTGTTCAACATATTTTTGCTAGACCTGTGAAACTGTCCAATGATAATACCACAAATTTTACGATATAAAACTTATAAATTGGTGTTTAACTAATCATAAGAAAGCAATTCAAATTTTAATGTATTAGGTTTTTAAAGTTCACTAATCACATTTATTATGATATTAGTATGTAAATACTTTGTAGTAAAATTCATAGTACTTTTACCATTTTTCTTTTACACTTCGTTTGTTTTGAAGTACAATATTTTATTTCAGGTGTTTGGTATGACAAGTAATATCTTTTAAGAAAACCACCAAAACCAGTGGTTCAACCATTGGAGACACTGGTGCCTAAGGTTTTGTGACTGGACTGCCAACACCGATGGTTGGAATAGTGTCTCTAGCTATTGGACCTTTTGTACCGGTCATTGGAATGGTGTTTGTTGACTAAATTACCGACACCGGTCATTAGAATGATTGCTTAGACTACTAAGCCCACTAGCACTAGTCACTTGAACACATAGGGCAAGGGGAAGCCACTAGATAGGATGGGGGGGAATCCACTATTTGTTTTACCAAAATTTTAAAGGTATATCGTTTTACAACTTTTCATAAAGAATTTTACAGTCAACAAAAAATATTTTATAAGTTTGACTATATTTTACATGCAAACAAACACTATCCAGTGGCAAGTAAAATCTTTTAAGGAAACAACCAAAACCGATGGCTCAGCCACTGGAGATGCTGGTGCCTAAGGTTTGGTGATCAGATTGCCAATATCGATGGTTGGAATAGTGACTCCGGTTATGGGACCTTCGATACCGGTCACTGAAACGGTGTATGTTGACTGAACTGCAGACACTTGTCATTAGAACAATTGCTTTGATTATCGGGCCTAAAGTCACTAGAGCACATAGGGCGAGGAGAAGCCACAAGATAGGAAGGGGAGAAGCCATTGTTTGTTTTACCAAAAATTTTAAAGGTAAAATGTTTTATAACTTTTTATAAAGGATTTTACGACCAATAGAAAAATATTTTATAAGTTTGACAATATTTTACATGCAAACAAACACATAAAAATGGAAAAACTACATGCAAACATATAAACTAATGTGTTACTAAAGATAATAAATGTAGTGAGATTTGTAGTATCTCTAGTATCACTCTTTTTATTAAATGTGTGATGATAATGACTGTCGTTCTCAAAAAAAAAAAAAAAAATATATATATATATATATATATATATATATATGACTGTCAATTTTTGATGTTGTAGATGATGGTTACTCAAATAAAGTCAAAGTAATAAGAACTTTGTAATGAAACAAATAACCATGCTTAAATTGGACAGTATTTGGGTAAAATAATCTTCTTAATTAGACAATTTGGGTAAAATTGTATCATATATTATTATCTAGCGAGAAAATTTAAATATTGTGACAATATTTTATCATAACTTAGTTGTTTATTGTTGGAAGATAATGACATTCGTTATTATTCTTAATAGTGCTTGTTAGTGAGTAGATACTGCCTTTAGCAAATAGGTTCTAAGAAATTGTCATAATAAATAGATATTCAAATAACTATTTTAAATTTATGTACTTAACTTCATTCCTTTTCAAAAAAGAAAAAAGAAAAAGAAAAAAGAATTCTATCTTAATTTTCTCACTAAAGAGGCTGCACTTGCCCTGTATGTGCAACCCAAAACAGCTATTCAAAAAAATGGAAAAGTTAGATTTCATTTGAATGATAGATAAGCCATCCATCAGTCAAGACGGCCACTCGATGGCCAAGATTCGACACCCAATGGTCAACTCACCCCATTCATACCTAACTTGACACCCAACGGCCACGTGACTACACACACGATCAACTTTGGCCACTGCATTTCAATGACAATCATCCAAATGCTTCTATCAAAGAAGAGAGATGAGATGAAGGGGAGAGCTATAGAGAGAGGGTAATCTGAGAGAGAGAAAGAATGAGTTGTTGAAAAAAATAGTCTATTGAGCTACGATGTTATGTATTTTTAGGAAAGAATGATAATTAAAATGTATTATTTCTACTGGGTTACTAGTTTAATTGGAGTCTTTTTTTTTTTTTTTTTTTGAGTTTGTTTGACATAATTTTGTTGGACCTCTCCAAGTGTCCAATGCTAATATTACAAATTTTATGACATAAGACTTACAAAATGATGTTTAATTAATCATAAAAAAAGTAATTTAAACATTAATGTATTGGTTGTTAAAGTTTACTGATCAGATTTATATTATGATATCAGTTTGTAAATATTCTATAGTAATATTCGAAGAACCTTTACCATTTTCCTTTTAGTGAATGGTGACACGATAGTTTTTAAGGTTTATGTAGTAAATTTATAGTAAGTCTCACTCTTTTCCATTTATTAAACTAGGATACAAATTAGTGAGATGCTAGCTAGAATACTACAAATATTTCAGGAGTCTCACAAATTGATATGTCATCAATCACACAAAGGTAATTTTAATATTTATTTATTAGTTGTTGAGGTAGCATTAATCTTATTCGTTACCGTTTTATTTTCTTAAGTTTTTGTAATATTCTCCTACAAATTATTTCTTCTTATTAGGAAAGTGCTAAAGATATTACAAATTTTTCTACAATAGTGTATAAATTAATGTGGCAAACATATGGTTGGTGCTGCTTAAAAAACATAATAAATGAAGGTTTGATTTTTTTTTTTTAAATATTTAAAATTGATAAGTAACACATTAGTTAATAGGGTTTATGTAATGAGATTTGTAGTATATCTAATATCAGTCCTTTTATTAAATGTGTGATGGTAATGACTATCACTTTATGATAAATATATAAATATATATATATATATATTATTTTATTTAAAGCTAAAGTAGTTGAGAGAAAATTCAATTAGATTCACAATTGGATTTCCATCTAAGCTTTTATATTTTTGTGTCAAATGTGTTATTGTGTCAATTTAATTTCTTAATTTTGATGGAGTTTTTATCACACAATGTGAAAATCAAAGGGTCAAAATTTTGTTTTTAATGAGTGCAATGGATCTGGGGTATCAAATCAAATGTTGTTTAAATATGCCAAGCCTATCCACCCGGGTCTCATATTTTAAAATGTCCTGGCAATCTATCTATTCTAGCAGTTTCTTGATCAAGAAGACAACCTTTTCATTTTGAAATTCAAGAAATTGGGCAATCTCAGAATCATCTTTTGAATCCTTTAGCAATTGGTTAGCACTCATTAGCACTCTCTTTAGTTTTTGTTATTTTTTGTTTTTGTGGTTTGAAAGCAAGTTTCTTTTCTTTCAAAGAGGAAAACAAATTAATTGCCACAACGCACAAAGCTCTTTGTATTTCAAACATGCTGTGATTTAAGATTTTTATTAGCTAGTAATATTGAAAAACAGTTGTGAAAAAAATGAAGAGTACAACGCAGGTAAAAGTAAAAAATGGACTACGCTACAAATGAAAAAAATGACATCTTAAGTTAAATTTAGCCAAAATTTGTGCAATCCCATGCAACGCAACTTATAATATTATAAATTCTAAAAGGTAAGTGGACACACATTTCTAATTTATTATGAACACATCCTACAATTACTGAAGAAAAATTAAACAAGTAAAACTCACACAACACACTAAGAAACAATGATAATTCATTTTTTATTTTTTATGATAAAAGAACCATATTGAAAATTTCTTGGGTCAAATAAAGTCAAGGACAATGCAACCTTAATTCTTCAGTCAAAACATTCAAGTCAGAGTAGGATGACCCCCCTTCTTCAACAGCCCTCTTTGCCATCTCCCCAAGTACCTTGGCTCTGCTTCGCATTCCATCTGCTTCTTCACCCACCATAATTTGCTTCACTGCCTTCTCAATTGCATCCCTCTTGATACTATCTCCCACCACTCTTATCCATCGTCGAACACCAACATCAACCCCAACTTTCAGAACCTGAGTTACTAACTTCTCATTGTAAAACTGCTCAGCACTCAAAGGCCACGTGACCATGGGCACCCCTGCAGTCACTCCTTCCAGGGTCGAATTCCACCCACAATGAGTCACAAATCCTCCAACTGCTTCATGGTCAAGAAGCAACACTTGGGGTGCCCAACCTCTTAGAATTAGTCCCTTGCCTTCCATTCTTTTCTCAAATCCTTTAGGCAACCAATCTTCCTCTTCTTTTTCATTTTTGCCTTTCTTCACAACCCAAATGAATTGTTGTTCAGAAGCCTCAAGACCCATTGCAATCTCCATGAGCTTTGCTATACTCCCAAAACATATGTAAACGACGGAATTGGGTTTCTTTGTACCAAGCCACCTCAAACATTCATGTTCATCAATGGAGGGTTCCTTTCCCCTCCGAGCTCTATCTTCAGCATTCTTGTTGCATAGTGAAACTGGACCTATATGCCATGTCTTTCTTCCTATAACCTTCTTGTAATGCTCTGCATAAGCCGGCTTGAGCTCATAAAAGCTGTTGACAACCACCCCATAGCTCTTCAAATCCGATTCCCCGACTTCTTTCAATAACTTGGAAAGGTCCGTTTCAACTTCATGCTTAATGAAGTTAGGAAGTTGCATCCTTGTCAACTTTATCTCCCCTGGAAAGTTAGGAATGACAAAAGGTTCAGAATCAGATGAAACTTTCTTGTGAGGTTCATATTGTCTCAAACTAAGGTCAACTGACAGAAAAAGCCATGGAAAACAAGCCTTGGAATACCAAATTTAGCAGCAATATCAGTTGCCCAAGGAAAGAACATGTCAGCAACAAGGCAACTAGGTTGGAAATCTTGTAGTAGTTGCTCGAGTGGTTGTTGGAGCATCTTAGTGGCTTTGAAAAATTTGTCAACCATTTCTATGGAATTCTCTATTGAGTCAATATTCTCACATCCTTCTGGCAGACCAGCCTCTACAGCCGGAAACTGAATGATTTGGATATCAATGTTGATGCCACGAGTTTTGGAGAATGAAGGCACGTTCCGAGGAGTAGTGACTAAGGTTGCCTTCACACCTCGTGCTGCAAATAGCTTTGCCATGTCCATGGTCGGTATCAGGTGGCCATGGGCCAAGAAAGGGAAGAAGAATACGTGAAGCTGACGACGACTTTCGCTAGCCATAACACCCCGGAAGCCAACAATGCTAATCAGGAGCCAGCGGAAATAAAGAGATTATGCTAGATTTTACAGTGTTCTTATAAGAAATTTGTTAGACATGAACATGAAAATGTGTATGAAGTAGTCCACAAGATTTTTTTTTTTTTTTTGTATGGTGCTGAATGAAACGCATTAATTATGAATGATTATCATTCCTCAGTGCCCACACATTATTCTTGGACACACATCCACAAACTTATTTGTCCATTGTTGGCCATAATTTACTGGACACAACTTGAGTAATGCTTGTCACGCTAACACGTATGGATCTACCATGTCAATTCATGTTGGTGTGCCGGAGTTGTATAGTATAGAGATATGGATATTTGGTTAAATGAGTTAACCCTAACACGACTTATTTAATAATTGGGTCTTCACGACTCATTTAATAATTGGGTCTTTAACCTTAACACAACCTGTTAATGAAGTGAGTAGACACGACACAACCAACTTGACGTGCTTAATAAGTGAGTAATAAGTGAGTTGTGTTGGGTATTGACACAAATGTGATACAATCCATTTTAACCAATTAATATTAAACAAGTAGGGTTTACATAAATACAACTCATTTAACTAGCTTCTTCAAAAAAATCAACCCATTTCGACATGTTTGACCTTATTAATATTATTCTAAATTTAATAAACAAAAAAATTAATACAAATTCATAACATCAAAATACCTATTAAGCATAAAATTTGAAAGTTAATAATATCAAATACTTCAAACATATCATCTGAAAGTTCATAGTGAAGGGTTTAGAGATTTAGTGTTTAAATTATATCCCTTTATATGTTTTTGTAATTGCTTACTTTTCATTCTAAGTTTAAAATAGAAGAGCACTAGTATTGGTGGTACTAAAAAGCTATATTGTTATTTTTAGCACCACCAAATACCAAAATGTGGCTATATTGGTGGAGTCAAACCCATATTTTTTGGCTCCATAGCTATAGTGCACAGCTACTTTTGATCGTGCACTGTAGCTCATATGTAAAAAAGAAAAAAAAAATTGTTGAAGAAACGGTGAGGACTAAACACTGGTGGTAGCTACCAAGAGAGGAGTGAGGACTAAACACTGGTGGTAGCTACAGAGAGAGGAGTGGACAGCGGCAGCGACGGCTAGGCATTGGAGGTAGAGAGGGGAGTGGGCTACAGCATTGGAGGCGGCTAGGGTTTGGATTTGGAGAAATGGTTTAGAGAGTGTTGAAGAGCAAACCAAAATACCAAATAGAGAAGTGAGACTGTGAGAGAGTTTGAGAGAGCCAAGTAGAGAACTGAGACTGAAGAAGTGAAGAGGTGAGGAAGAGTGAAAAGGGGAGGAAGCGTGAAGGGGAAGCCATGAACATCTGAACTCTGAGACTAAGAATTTAAAGTGAAAACTGAAGAGACTCGTTAGAGATAGTGAGAGATATCAGATCTTTGATATTTAATTCTCACCGTTAGATTGGGTCTTGATTTTGGATTATAACCATTGATTTAGAAATGGGTTATTGTGCCTCTGAAATCAGTCATATCATCACTGAGTGCTCAGCTTCTACTCTCATCAACACCGTTGATTTTAAATTTTAATTTAAGTTAAACGGTTGATATGCATATTGGGAATTTGTGTGAGAAAAAGTTAACTTTGGTCTTTGATTCTCGGGCTAGCACTGCTGGGTTGCTCCTACTGGCATGTCAAATCATATATTTTTTTGTATAAATAATTCGGTTGGTTTGGGTGAAATATTTTTAAACCCGAATTTGAACTGAATTTTTTGGTTATTTCACTTGCCAACCCGTGACCGACCGCAGACTAAATTCAAACTGCCCGTGGACCTTCGATTCAGGCGGGTTCGGGCAGGCGAGTCAGTTGATCCAGGTCACTAGACAACCCTTTCAACAGGTGAGCTAGAGGAAAGTCTCATTAGTGAACGGAGAAGATAATTAATAGCTCCTAATCCAATAACTATTAGAAATCAATGTCAACAGCTTTAATTTTGTGATGACTAGTGGCCTACATGCATGTTGCTCTTGTAAATTTTTGAAAAACTTTCCTCTTAGAGTAACCACATCAGTGGTTGCAAAAATTTGCAAACTACAAAAAGTGCTCAATTTTGCGCAATTTAACCCAAAAAACACATCAGTACTTGTAAAAATGTGCAAATATACAAAACTACTTTGCAAATGAACAATAACCATGCATATATGCACGGTTACTGTTCATGTGTAAATGATTCTTTTATTCTTTTTTTCTCTCTCCCCGTCAGGTTGCTCTCTCATCTGTCTTCTTCTCACAACAAAGAAAGAAAAAGGTGGGTGGAGCTGTGGATATAATAAAAAATTAAAGAAATATTATTATTTAAATAAAATATATGATAGAATAGATAAACTGATTGGGTGTTTTGTAAAAGTGGGTATATAAAATAGAAAAAGTATAATTTTTTCTTGCAAAATAAACAAGAATTTTGTACAGACTAATGCGGTTGCTCGTATACTCAACCAAAAAGAGAGGGATAATTTGTATGAAAATGATAAGGTTACTATAAAAAAGTTTTACAAATTGATTTAACTTTTATGCTATTTCAATAATTAATAAATTAATATCTAAATTACCTTACTATAATCGTTGATGCATCACTTCATAAAGCCAATGAGAGCATTAGCAATTTAGCATCAACCTCATCATTATTAAATTTCAACAAAAGTATAGCTAGAGTCCCAACCCTTATACATCAGAGTCAATATTGTCTCACTTGTTAGCAAATCCCTTAAGTCCTACACTTGATTCAGACACTTTTATTTGTCAAAAATTTTAAGATTATGTTTTATTAAATTAAACTATGGTCTTTTTAGTATTTGATGGGTTAGATTTTTTAATTAATTATATTTTAAACATCACTTAATAGCCATGAAGACATTTTATTATCCATTATCACTCTTAAATTGATATATGTTTAATAATATATGCCACCGCACACCCTTGGTGCAATGGTCACTCCACAAGTATTAATATTTACGGGGTGTGGGGGTAAGGGCCGGGGTTCAAGTCTCCAAGAGGGAGTTTTACACATATATACACTTAGATTAGGTTAGAGTAGAATTTCTATCTTGTATTAAAAAAAAAAAACAATATATGAAAAATAAATGCTTAACAATATTTAAACACATAAATAAAAATATGTTTAATAGTTAATTAATGTATTCTCACCGTGTCCTATCCTAATTTTCCATAAATTAGTGTATTGTCGTTGTACCCATGCTCATGTTTGCTTCTTAGTAAAAATATATTAATTAAACAATACCGACTTGTGGTTTTGATGGTTGAATTCTGCGCGGTGCACACTTGTGATTTAGAAAAATATATCACTTTGCCCACTAATGTTAACTTTGTTAGAGCATTCAGATCAAATGTGCTAAAAAATTTAGTTTTTAGCATCTCAAAAAGTTGTTTTATATATTTTAACACCTCACTTTTTTTTTTTGAAAAAAAAAAACATAAAGGGAAAAAACAATCCCCTCCCTTGAAGGTTGAAAAAGCTAACACTCCCTTCCCTTGAAATTTTTATAAGAATCTCTTTACAAAATTTTAACCGTGGTTAGTAAAAAAAAAAAAACTAATAAATTTGGAATAAAAATGTAAAATGTCTCAGACACTAAAACACTTGCAACGGAAAATCTCTCCATAACCTATTGAAAAAAAATAATAATAATAAGCAAAATTTATACTTAATATTTTAAAATACTATTTGATCAAAAATTTAAAACCTTGAATTTTAATTTTTAAATAGAGGATAATTTTTGAAGTATGCCCTTTGGCAAAGGGCAGGTTAGTACCGCTAATATGAATGCTCTTACATAGCCATAACCCATTTTTGCGTGCGTCTACCCTTAAAGAAACATAATAAAACACACCAAAAATTAAACATAGATTTGAGAATCAATATTCTCTCTCTCTCTCTCTCTCTCTCTCTCTCTCTCTCCACGACATTCTTAGAAACAAAAGTTTTTTTTTTTTTTGGTTTTTTAATTTCTAAGATCTGAAAAATAAATATCTCCTAACACCATTTCACCTTTCTTTTTCTTTTCTTCTTCTTCATTCGTTCCCTCTTTCTCTATTTCTCTTCCTTTTTTTTTTTTCTTTTCTTTTTTTTCCAACCTTTGTCTTCTGTCCCTGTTTCTCATCCTTCCTCATCTTCTCACTTTCAAGTCAAAGTCATGTAGAGTGGATAATGAGGAAGCAGACAACTTGGTTTATTGGTGGAGGCATTGAGGGGTGGGAGTGAGATGTTTTAGTAAAGCTGTGGACTGAGGTGTTTCCTTTAGTGTTATTATGGAGTTGTTACTTGTTATACATGTTTGGGCTTCATTGGTGGCTGGGTCACAGCAGTTTGAGTATTAGCTAGATTTGTAGGTTTGATTGGTGGTTGCTAGTGGTTGGGTGATTTTTTTTTTTTTTTTTTTTGGGGGTAAATAACTGGAGTATTTATTTTTAAGATTGACGAAACTGATTTGCCCTTCAGTCCTTGACATTTCTAGGAAATTTAGATTTCAAATATCATTTTTTTTCCTCAATTATTATGCCATTGGTAATAATACGTAACCACAACTACAAGATGACGTCTTCACTTTATGTAGAAACTATTGTACTACAAATTAGATGATTTAACAATGGTCCTCCAAAATTCTAAATAGAATCCATATTTTATAGACCTACTTTTGAGTTTTAAATAAAATCCATATTTTAAAGTTGAAGTTGAACCAAAATCTAAATATAATCCATATTAGCTTTTAATTGACCTGTGTGCATAGTATGTATTTTGTCTGTATTTGGCTCTTTTTGTTTGTACAATTATTTGTTTATTTGTGATTTGTCTTTACCTATGGAAAATGATATAGTACAAATTCAATATTGATGATTTCTGTCATTTAAAAGAAGGCCGTTTTCTCTTTTAATAGATAAATTGTATTTTAATATATTAAGAAATAATTATTTTGTATTTTTTATTTGTTGATAGTTTCTTAATACTAAATAGATGATACACATTTTTTGTTTATATTTTAATCCCCTCAATCAAACTTCTATCTCCGTTTCTAAATCCAAAATGGCCGAAACACATCGAAATGACCTGAAATTATTCCCGGGGTGGAACATGGGGTGTTACTACCGAAACAAAATGGTAATATAATAGCTATTTCTAAGGTTCTACTATTTTTAAGCTTAGTGTCCATTTACAGCTTATTTAGCTGTTTGCTAAACTTTTTGCTGAAAGTGTGCTAAATTATATTTGTACTTTGAAAAAATTTGAAAATGTGAAAAATAATGCAGGAAAAAATGAGGTTTTAAAAAGCTATACACAAAAACTAAAAGCTAAAAGCTGAAATTGATGCCAAACAGACTTTTATCTCTCTAAAGGTTTTATTATTTTGCATAATTTTTTCTTCTTTCTTAGATAGTTGTAATAAATAAAAGAGAGAAAAAAATGTTCTAGAATTAAATAATTTAACAAGCAATAACTGTGCAATAATACCATATTTTTATTAGAATCCAACAACTCCTCAGTTATAGTGTGTGTATGTATATTTTGCTAGCACATAGAGTATTAGAAGTGAATTTAACCCAACGAAAGATTTGTTAAAATTCACATCCAACAATGAAATATTGAGTGATGTAAAATAACTTAGAGTTACACAAAGTGTAACTAGGACCCAAATCCACATGTATATCATACTCTTAAATCTAACGCCGTCTCCATCTAAATAGTCTCCCCTCGATCTAGCTACCTAAAGCTTGAGCTAATGAACTCACATTCTTGTGTATTTTTTTTTTAAACACATCTATTTTTCCTACATCACCAAACAAAAAACATGAATCTATTATTTCTCACATTACTTTGGATTCCGACTATCTTTCTTGTACTCATTCTCATCCTCTCTTTGTCATTGATTTTGAAACAAAGGAAAGTCAAGAAAGCAGCCAACCTTCCCCCAGACGCTCCAAAGCTTCCCATCATTGGCAACCTCCATCAAATTGGAAATGCCAGCCACCATTCCCTGTGGAATCTCTCTAAAAAATACATACCTACCATGCTCCTACAATTAGTATTTGTTCATTGTATCATGATACAAGATTGTGTCCACAAATTTGAGATTATAGTTTTATTGAACGAGATGAAATTTGATGAGCTTACATTAAATTTGGCCCCGCCCCCACATTTAAATCCTGGCTCCATCCTAGTCTCTTATCTCTTCATCTTGACTAATTAGTAGCTTTGAAACTACTATACATTGGGTATGATATTGTCACATGAATTGTCCTCACGACACAACATTTAATTTGTTAGATATCAATTATTTTCGCGTCACTAGACCACAAATTAATCATCAAACGATAAGAAATAATAATCTAGAGGTATGGACTGGAACGTGTGGAGGATATTGAAAGAGAGCAAAAATGAAAAACCTAGATAAATATTCTGAGTGTTGACTGTAAGACATACTCGATGGAGGAGTAAAGCAAAGAAAATTTTGTTTGCTATATGGTTTCTTTAATCTTTCTGATGAGTGGATGACTTAGACTTTTGGGATTCCTTCTTAGAAGATTGGAGGTTCCCTCCGAAACTGCTATTTGTTAATTTGATTAAAAAAAAAAAAAAAGAATCTTATTGTGTTAGCTAGTGTTGTTAAAAAGTTCAAGTATATGAAAAAACATTGCAATTGAATCTAAGGTTACCCCTTCTGCCACATGATTAAAAATCCTCTTTGGCTGTTAAGTTTAATCTATTTAAGATTAGTATGTCAATCTTATTATTAGACATCTACATCTCATTGTGGATTTTCCTAGCATGTGTGTAATTGATTCTGCTGCTAACTTTGATGTTTTAAAATGGCATGAAAATTAATTTTAGAAATGCACTTGATGAGTTTATTTAATGGGATTTCTAAATGCTTCGAAGATTTATAGCTTACAGCCAACTACTTAATTTTAAGAGTTTTAAGTAATGTTCATAATACTTGTAATTAGTTGTAGAAGCATAAACTGTGAAATAGTTTCTCGTGGCCTTTAAAGAATCAATGCTTATCTATACTACTACTAACATATCCCTTTGAGTTTTGCTTTTGCTGGGCATATATGGTTTGATTTTTTTTTTCTGCTATTAAGAATTAAATCCTTCACTAACCAATATTTCACTATGCAAATGGCTCAATTCTGCTAGATAATATATTTGTGTGGTTTATTGATGTTTTGCGTAGATAAGCATAGTGCGTGTTCTTTTGTTTTTTGTTTTGTTTTGTTTTGTGTATGTGTTTTTAATAGAAATGAAAAGAGAAAAAGAAGTGGTACAAATAGTGAGAGTTGAAGACAAGATGATCTGTTCCAATTTTCTAGGAAACTATGCCCTCCTGGTGGACTTTGGCAAGATGATATGTTCAAACCCAATGCCATTACAGCTGCACTCAGCCCTCCTACTCCTGCAGGGGGACTTTTGATTGAGTCCAATTCCAATATCACAGCACCACATAGAGTAGGGCCAGCCATTGCTAGGACAACAGAATTTTTTTAATGTGTTCTTCGCTTGCAATGCTCTGATATTTATGCTCTCAAATATCAGAGTATTGCCGAGCTGTTGAGCAGCACATGTGAAATCGTGCCGAGCTGTTCATAAAATCTATTTTCTGCATTAATTCAAATTGTTTTCTGCATGTGGTTCGTATGACTATAGTTGGTGTCTGCATAAATTATTTTCTATTCACTATTTAAAAAATTGTTTGCTTTTTTCTCATAAAACACCTAGTGAAATCATGTTTTCTAAATTTAAAAGCCAAATCTGAATGCTTTTTCATGTTTAAATTTCACAATAATTGAATTGGTTTTTCTACATTAATAAAATTTTCTCTCTGGACATCATGTTTACTGTATATTTGAATCTGTTTACTGCATTCATAAAATCTGTTTTTTGCATTAAGTAAAATTGTCCAGACAAATCAAGACAGTCCAGACAGATACAGACAGATGTTCAAAAGTTACTACTGTTTACTAGCATGCGTAAAAAGAGATCTGATAGATTCCCGAGATTTGAAAGATTCCCAAACAGACACAGACAAGCTATTACTCATCAGTACTAATTTCCATACCATCGACAGATTAACTTGAGTTAAATTTACCTACTCAGGTTACTTTACCATGGTTCATTTCACCTATAAAAGAGACAGACTACGAAGACAGAAGACAAGTTTCTAAGTTTCTAAGATTCTAAGCTTTTAAGTTCAAAGTTTTAGAAAGCCTTTTGTAATAGCCTTCCCTCTCCCTCAGAAAGACTTTTGTACTCTCTCCCCTCTTGTAATCTTGTAACCTTTCTCTTCAGACAATTTTATTTTCAAGCTTATATCAAAGATAGCAGTTTGTTTTCAAGTTTATCAAAGACTGAAGTTTTTATTCAAGTAAGATTTTATTAGTTTCTATTTTCATATTCTATACTCCATTTTAACCTTATTTTGAATATATCTATTTTGCTATTTACTTCTTTATTATCTATTTTATCATTGTTTATGCTTCCATATTACTGTTGTGCTTTCTCCTGGGTAGTCATTGGTATTAGAGCATCTGGATCATAAAACACCTAATGAACATTGAATAATTTATGCAGAAAAAACAGTGAACAATTTTTCAAATAATGCAGAAGAGAAAATACTTTTATGCAGAATGCTAAAAATAGTTTATGCAGAAAACAGTAAAAAAAATTTATGAGAAAATAGTGATCGGTTTTAATTAATGCAGAAAATAGATTTTATGAATGCAATAAGCAGATTTGAATATATAGTAAACATGATGTACAGAGAGCAAATTTTATTAATGCAAAAAAACAAATTCAATTATTGTGAAATTTAAACATGAAAAAACATTCAGATTTGGCTTTTAAATTTAGAAAACACGATTTCACTAGATGTTTTATGAGAAAACAGCGAACAGAAAATAATTTACGCAGACGCCAACTGTAGTCATACGAACCATATGCAGAAAACAGTTTGAATTAATGCAGGAAACAGATTTTATGAATGCAGTAAGCAGATTTGAATATACAGTAAACATGATGTAACACCAACTGTGGCATGAGTAGTTTTTTGAAGACACGTCACCTGCCCGTTGCTATAGCACCAACTGTAGTCATACGAACCACATGCGCCAATAGACGCCACTGTTTCACATGTGCTACTCAACAGCTCGACACGATTTCACACACTGTCCAGTTATATCATCCACATTCACATGAATACTTAAATATATGAATAATCGTACCATGGTGCCAGGGACATAGCACTGTGTCAATTAAATACAATACTCTATTCAAGAACACTACAACTACTGCCGACATCTTCAAATCTCACTGTGACATTGGGAACATTTAAAATCCTGTTCATGTAGTGTTTTTCCAACCTGTATTGACATGACAAGCCCTAATAACTAAAATTATAATGCTTGGAACATGAATTGAGGTTATAAATGCACCATAATAATGATCTTATTTTTACCCCACTAACTTCGTAGATTGACTAAGCTATGAGTCGCAACGCCTCAACATCAAATTGTACAATGCGAAACAAGTTTGGATCTACTTCAACAAATGGATTATCACAAGTTCCAGCAGATCAACAACTACAGACATACATAGACCACTATGGAGGGAAATGGGTTGGAAAGAAGAGAGATTTCCTTAATATGCCAATATACACGTACGAGAGTCTTGGAAGCGTCGGGCACATCATGGTCGGCAAACTTACAAAACTAAGTATAGATACCACCACAATAGAGTTCACCGTAGCAGAACCACCATGGTCAACCCTATACGAGAAGAGGTGTGAGTTGGAGGTGTATTGTCAATGGCATGGGTTACGAGTTCCTAAGGCACGCTCAGCCGAGTTACTTAGAGATGAACCTGCCAACATACTTGCTCGTCTTGAACAAGAGAACAATCAAATGCAAAGGCGATTAGACCGTTTTCATGCAATCCAAAAAGCTAAGAAACATCTAAAGGGGAAAGCGCAAGAGCGAGCCATCAAGTCTATTAATGAAGTTATTGCGTTAGATGATGAAAGAGATATTTTAGACTTCTCAGATTCAAGTAATGATGATTTCCAAAAATTTCTACCTACGAACATTAGACGATGTTGTTAATGTTGACACGTTCTGTGCAATACAAAATGTTGTTGTTAATGTCTGACAACTGATGATTATGTACATTCAACTTTTGCAAATCTAAAGATTAACTGTTCATTAACTGTTGAGTTTACACGATCTTGTTCATTCAACGATTTCGAATTTTTCAACAAATTCGGATGATCAATACATTAGTACACAGTTTTCCATTTAATTTTCACGATTTCATACATTTAACAAATTCAAACTTTTCAACAAATTCAGACTATCTGTACATCTAATTTACACAATTTTATTTTGTACTTTCAAGATTTTATACAATCAACAAATTCGAACGATCTGTACATCTAAATTTTGCTTTTTACAAATTTGAACGATCTGTACATCTAATGTACACAATTTTCTCTTGAATTTTCACGATTTTGTACTTTCAAGGAAATCAAATTTCTCAACAAGTCCAGAATATTTGTACATCTAATGTACACAACTTTCCATTGAATTTTCACGATTTGGTACGTTCAACAATTTCGATTTTCCATTAAGATTTCACGATTTTGTACGTTCGACAATTTTGAAATTTTCATCAAATCAAGATGATTAGTACAGTAGTACATAGTTTTAAATTGAATTTTCACGATTTTGTACATTTGACGACTTCAAATTTGGAAACAAATTTGGATGATCTGTACATCTAATGTAATTAATTTTCCATTAAGTTTACTCAATTTGGTATGTTCTTCAATTTTCATTTGAATTTTGACGATTTTACACACTCAACGAATTCGAATTTTTCAACAAATTCGTACTATCTGTACATCTAATGTACACAAATTTTCCCTTGAGTTTTCACAGTTTTGTACATTCAACGAATTCAAATTTTTAAACAAATTCATATGATCTATACATCTAACGTACATACTTTTCCATTGAATTTTCATTATTTTGTACTTTCAACAAAATCAAATTTCTCAACAAGTCTAGACTATCTGTACATCTTATGTACACCTTCACGATTTGGTACGTTCATTGATTTTCCATCAATTTTTCTCGAATTTCTACATTCAACTAATTCGAACTTTTTTACAAATTCGAATTTTTTGAGGGATTTACCATTAGATGATTTATACGAATCATTCATTTTTCTTTCATGGAGTTTGTCCATTATTCATATGGTTACATATTTAAAAAAACACAAAAACCATTTAAGTGCAATAACTGCGCCAATGCTAAAAACAGTTTATGCAAAAAATAGTGAACAATTTTTACGAGAAAACAGTGAACAGTTTTACTTAATGCAAAAAACAGATTTTATGAATGCAGTAAGCAGATTCGAATATACAGTAAACATAATGTGTAGAGAGCAAATTTTATTAATGTAGAAACATATTTTATCAATGTAGAAAAATAGATTCAATTATTGTGAAATTCAAAAATGAAAAAGCATTTAGATTTGGCGTTTAAATTTAGAAAACATGATTTCACTAGGTGTTTTATGAGAAAACATCGAACAATTTTTTAAACAGTGAATAGAGAATAATTTACGAAGAAAAGAGAGTGAACAATTTTTTAAATAATGCTGAACAGAAAATAATTTTATGCAAAATCGTAGAAATAGTTTATGCAGAAAACAGTGAACAATTTTTATGAGAAAATAATGAACAGTTTTAGTTAATGCAGAAAACAGATTTTATGAATGCAGTAAGCAGATTCGAATATAGAGTAAACATGATGTGCAGAGAGCAAATTTTATTAACGTAGAAATAGATTTTATCAATGCAGAAAAACAAATTCAATTATTGTGAAATTTAAACATGAAAAAGCATTCAGATTTGGCGTTTAAATTTAGAAAACACGATTTCACTAGGTGTTTTACGAGAAAACAGTGAACAATTTTTTAAATAGTGAACAGAAAATAATTTACGCAAAAAAGAGAGTGAACAATTTTTTAAATAATGCTGAACAGAAAATAATTTAATGCAGAATGCTAGAAATAGTTTATGCAGAAAACAATGAATAATTTTTATGAGAAAACAGTGAATATGGTGTGCAGAGAGCAAATTTTATTAATGTAGAAACAGATTTTATCAATGCAAAAAAATAGATGATCTGTACATCTAATGTAATTAATTTTCCATTAAGTTTACTAATTTGGTATGTTCTTCAATTTTCATTTGAATTTTCACGATTTTACACACTCAACGAATTTGAATTTTTCAACAAATTCGTATTATCTGTACATCTAATGTACACAATTTTTCCTTGAGTTTTCATAGTTTTGTACATTCAACGAATTCAAATTTTTAAACAAATTCATACGATCTATACATCTAATGTACATACTTTTCCATTGAATTTTCATTATTTTGTACTTTCAACGAAATCAAATTTCTCAACAAGTCTAGACTATCTGTACATCTTATGTACACCTTCACGATTTGGTACGTTCATTGATTTTCCATCGATTTTTCTCGAATTTCTACATTCAACTAATTCGAATATTTTTACAAATTCGAATTTTTCGAGGCATTTACCATTAGGTGATTTATACGAATCATTCATTTTTCTTTCATGGAGTTTGTCCATTATTCATATGGTTACATATTTAAAAAAAAACACAAAAACCATTCAAGTGCAATAACTGTGCCAATGCTAGAAATAGTTTATGCAAAAAATAGTGAACAATTTTTATGACAAAATAGTGAACAGTTTTAATTAATGCAAAAAACAGATTTTATGAATGCAGTAAGCAGATTCGAATATACAGTAAATATGATGTGCAGAGAGAAAATTTCATTAATGTAGAAACAGATTTTATCAATGCAGAAAAATATATTCGATTATTGTGAAATTCAAACATGAAAAAGCATTCAGATTTGGCGTATAAATTTAGAAAACACAATTTCACTAGGTGTTTTATGAGAAAACAGTGAACAATTTTTTAAATAGTGAACAGAAAATAATATATGCAAAAAAAAAGAGTGAACAATTTCTTAAATAATGCTGAATAGAAAATAATTTTATGCAAAATCGTAGAAATAGTTTATACAGAAAATAGTGAACAATTTTTATGAAAAAACAATGAACAATTTTAATCAATGTTGAAATTAAATTCATATTTCAAAATTAAAATCTCTATATTTTACAATGCTTCTATTTAAATAAATAAAAACATAAAAAGGTACTTATTTTTATCTTTATGTTTATTTTTCGATTATCCTCAAAAAAAAAAAAAAAAAAAAAAATTACACGGTAATCGAGTTTGGTAAACTTGAGTACTGTAGAAATAAAATTTTCTGCATTTTAGTTATAAAAGGTACTCGAGCTTGGTATACTCGAGTATTGTGTTGCATGGTACTCGAATTTACCAAGCTCGAGTACCACATTATTTTTTTTAATCGCCCAATTTCCAGCTCAGCAGTGCCACGGTGGAACTATAAAATAGGGTACTCGAGTTCACCAAACTCGAGTACTAAAAAAAGTGGTAGATTGCCATTTATTTCCGAAATAGTGGTTTTTTGCTAAAAATTTCAAAGAAATGTGGTATTTGGCCATTTTGGCACATGAATGAGTTAATAAATTTGTCTCTTAAAATTTAATTTTATTAGCTGAAATTTGACTATTTTTTTTTTTCCCTTTTTAATCTTTTGCATTTTAAAATACAATGAGATATTTTTAATGTATTTTATTGACCAATAAAAATGCTTAAAATTTTTTTCATTAAAATATATAAATAAATATATTATATATATAATTTGTTTTACAAGTAGGCTTCCTTTTATTTGGGGCTGTAGGTGATTACATCACCTATTGAGCCGGCCTGTGTGTAATAAACACACCTTGTCAATGTCTGTAATTGTAGATGCTGGTTGTGTCATGCTAGTCCAACTCAAATCAAATCAGCGTTGTAAGAACTTGGTAAGTAAAAAGTAATTGTCATTATTATTAGCAGGAACAAACTAGTTTCTGTAAATTGGACTATAGGAGTGCGCAACAACTTAGGACATTGATTTCTAATAGCTATTGGACTAGGAACTGTTAATTATCTTCTCCATTCACTAATGAGTTGTTATATATGTAGTAGTCCTCTATTATTTTCGATATAAAAACTTTTACAAATACTATTCACAAAATAATAACTTTGACGCTTATTCATTATGTGACATGCATAAATTATGTTCATTGTAAAACCAATTTAAAGAAACAACGTAGTAATATTTGTATTGTATTAAACATTTTCCTTTTCCAATATCTCGCTGGGCTGCGTCCGGGTTGCCTCATGCAACAGTCGATCTCTTGCGTTCCAAATAGCCCATACTAATCACAATGAAAGACCTCCCTGTGAACACTGCGAAATCATCTCTAAGTAAATGTGTAATCAGGGCCGGCTCAACAACTTTTGGAAGCCAAAATTAGAAACTAACACTATTTTTCAAACAATATAATTAGTAGACACTGTTTTCAAACTATATTTGATACTAACATCTTGAGTCTTAAAGACTCGATTTTGGGCCTATAAACCGAGTTTCAAAGACTCGATTTTCATGTTCTGAGCTGGTGTTTTTTCACGTGACATCCACCTGAAAATCGAGTCTCAGAGACTAGATTTATATCTACAGTGATTTTCAAGTGTCTGGAGTCTTCAATTGCTCTACCCAAGAAGGTTCAATTACTTTATTTATATCTGTAAAATGTTTACAGTGATTTTCAAGCGTTTGGAGTATTCAATTGCTCTGCCCAAGAAAGTTCAATTAATTATTTTCCTATCCTATTATCACCCTCTCTCCTTTTCATTAAAATAATATTTCTCTTTCTTTCTTTTTCTCTTTCTTTCATCATATCTTTGTCACTTATCTTTCTTTTTCTTTTTCTGTTCAATGACTTTCATCATATCTTTCTTTTTCTCCCTTTCTTCTCTCTCTCTCTCTCTCTCTCTGTTTTTTTTTTTGGGGGGGGGGGGGGGGGTCGACTTCGTGGTTCATGGGTGGATCAGCTTGTGGGTTTCGCAATGGGTTTTGGTGGGTTTTTAATTAGAGTTGCGGTGGTTTCTGGCGGGTGTTGATGGTTTCCCGCGGATGTGGCTGGGTTTTTCGGCGGTGATTGTGAGATGATTACGGGTTTGTGATTTTGGTGGGTTGTTTTTCTTTTTGTTTTTCTTTTTCTGATTGTTGGTGGTGATGAGGTTGTGGGTTTGGGTTTGTGATTTGGTTGTGATTTATACATGGCTCGTTATTCTTATTGGTGAGCTCTCTCCCTTATCTGATCTGGGTCTCTAGATTCTTTCTCTTCGATCTAATCTGGGTCTCCTCGGATTCTTTCTCTTTCTGATCTGATTTGGGTTTTCAAGTTCAGTTTTTAGTAAAAATAGAAAAACCCATAAAAATTGTTTCATTGTTGAATAAATAGCGAATGTGTTTCATTGTGTTGGGATTGTTGTGTTTCAGGGATTTCTTAAAAAAAAATTTGGGTATTTCTGGGAATGGCTTGTACATGACTTAGACTTAAATTTTTTTTGGCCTATAAATCGAGTATTAGAGACTCGATTTCCAGGTGGACGCCACGTGGAAAATACGCCAAATCAGATGTGATCAGAACACTGAAACCGAGTCTTTGAGACTCGGTTTATAGGCCCAAAATCGAATCTTTAAGACTCGAGATGTTAGTAAAATATATACTTTTGAAACAGTGCCTACTAACTATATAGTTGGGAAAATGGGCTTAATTCCCAATTTTGGCCACTTTTGGAGCCTTAGGCGAAAATTTTAAGTGTGGCATTTTTATAATTAAATATTAATCAAATAATATATATATTGAATTTTTTTATTTAAAATTTATTTTTCTTGCTTTTTGAGATGCAAAATTACTAATTAAGTTTTTGTATTTATAGATAAATAAAACACAATTTATAATTAAAAATGATAATTTAACTAAAAATAAAATTTAAAGTATAGAACAATAAAATCTGGTTATTGCAATTTTTCTAATGTCATGACCACTTGAAAGTCTAAATCTGCACAAATAAAAATTAATTTAATACATAGTTTAATAAATTAGTATCACTATAATACAAATGAGTTGATTTGATACACATCAAATTATTAATTAATATAATAATTTATAATTATAGATAAAGTGTCAAATAAAAAAAGAAAAAAAAAAGTGAGAAACCGTGTAAGTTATAACTGTGGGCTGTACTCCTATAATAAAAAAAGTGCGAAATCGTCCAGCTTGTACTCCACTACTCCTGTCATCCTAGCAAAAAACGTGTCCTATCAATTATCATAGCAGAAAATGGTCCAAAGAGGGGCAGAAAAGCTATCATAGCAAAAAACGTGTCCCATGATGGGACATGTAATTTAAGTTAAATAAATAGAAGACTCTTTGAGTCTTCATTTTCGGAAAGACAAAGAGAAAGAGGGGAATTACTGAAAAAGAATACCTCTGGTGGCTAGTAGACTGGTACACTGGAATCAACGAAGAAAAATTTCAAGTTAGACTGACTGACTGAGTTTATGAAAAAAGATCAAGAATCAAGATGAAGATGAAGAAAAGAAAGGTAAGACCATAAGAAAATAAATGGAGAGGCACTAAGGTAAAGAGATAGAGAAATGAGAGGTTTTTCTTTTGTTTTTTAAATTTATAATCTCTATTTTAGCATATTTCAAGACAATTACGTTGTATTATTAATGAATTTGTTTGGTATTAATTTTGATTTTAGAATATTGCATGAATGAGTTAATAAATTTGTCTCCTAAAAATTAATTTTATTAGCTGAAGTTTAACTATTTTTGTTTTTTTCCTTTTTAATTTTTTGCATTTTAAGATACAATGTGACATTTTTAATGTATTTTATTGACCAATAAAAATGCTTAAAATTTTTTTTCATTAAAATATATAAATAAATATATTATATATATAATTTTTTTTAAAAGTAGGCTTTCTTTTATTTGGGGCCGTACTGAGCCGGTCCTGTGTGTAATAAACACCCCTTGTCAATATCTGTAATTGTAGATGCTGGTTGTGTCATGCTAGTCAAACTCAAATCAAATCAGCGTTGTAAGAACTTGGTTAGTGAAAAGTAATTATCATTATTATTAGCAGGAACAAACTAGTTTCTGTAAATTGGACTATAGGAGTGCGCAACAACTTGTGGACACTGAAATGAGAGCGTTGCATTTAACACCGTAAAGAAGAATATTCCAAAGTATTCCTGTCTCCCTGTGTGCTACTATATAATGTTCTGGTTTCTCAAAAAAAAAAAAAAAAAGTACTGTGTCTATGTTCATGTCAAACAAATTTCTCATACCAACACTGCAAAATATAGCCTAGCCTAATAACCTCTCTATTTCCGCTTGTTCCAGGTGTTATGGGTAGCAAAAGTCGTCAGCTTCACATATTCTTCTTCCCTTTGATGGGCCATGGTCACCTGATACCAATGATGGACACGGCCAAGCTATTTGCAGCGCGAGGTGTGAAGGCAACGATTGTCACTACTCCTCGCAACGTGCAATTATTCTCCAAAACGCGTGGCACCAACATTGATATCCAAATCATCAAGTTCCCGGCTGTAGAGGCTGGCCTGCCTGAAGGATGTGAGAATATTGACTCAGTGACTTCCCTAGATATGTCTCACAAATTTATCAAAGCCACTAAAATGCTCCAACAACCACTCGAGCAACTACTAGAAGAGTACCAACCTAGTTGCCTTGTTGCCGACATGTTCTTTCCGTGGGCCACTGATGTTGCAGCTAAATTTGGTATTCCTAGGCTTGTTTTCGAGGGGTTCAGTTTTTTTTCCCTATGTGCAACCCATAGTTTGACAGTATTTGAACCCCACAAGAAAGTTTTCTCTGACTCTGAACCTTTTGTCATTCCTAGTTTTCCAGGGGAGATAAAGTTGACAAGGATGCAACTTGCTGACTTCACTTTGCAAGAAGTTGAAACAGACTTTTCCAAGTTGTTTAAAGAAGCTATTGAATCAGAGTTGACAAGCTATGGGGTGGTTGTTAACAGCTTCTATGAGCTTGAACCAGCTTATGCAGATCATTACAGGAAAGTTTTGGGAAGAAAGGCGTGGCATATAGGTCCAGTTTCACTATGCAACAAGGATTCTGAAGATAAAGCCCAAAGGGGAAAGGATGCTTCCATCGATGAACATGAATGTTTAAAATGGCTTTGCAAAAAGAAACCCAATTCTGTTATTTTTATTTGTTTGGGGAGTATGCCAAACTTTAGTGATTCTCAGCTTTTTGAAATTGCAATGGGTCTTGAGGCTTCAGAACAACAATTCATTTGGGTTGTGAGGAAAGGCAAAAATGAGAAAGAAGAGGAAGATTGGCTACCTAAAGGATTTGAGAGAAGAATGGAAGGTAAAGGATTAATTATAAGAGGTTGGGCACCCCAAGTTTTGATTCTTGATCATGAAGCAGTTGGAGGATTTGTGACTCATTGTGGGTGGAACTCAACCTTAGAAGGAGTGGCTTCAGGGATGCCCATGGTCACATGGCCTATGGCTTCTGAGCAGTTTTACAATGAGAAGTTGATAACTCAAGTACTGAAAATTGGAATTAGTGTTGGTGCTCAACAATGGACTTGGGTGGTAGACGGTATAAAGAGGGAAGCAATAGAGAAGGCAATGAGGCAAATTTTGGTGGGTGAAGAAGCGGCCAGAGCCAAGGCACTTGGAGAGATGGCAAGGAAGGCCGTTGAAGAAGGAGGATCATCATACTCTGATTTGAATGCTTTAATTGAAGAATTAAGGTTGTATTGCCTTTGATCTCTGGCGCTAAAAATTGCTTATATAACTCTTTAATAATTATATATATAAAAGGATTTATTATCCTTGCTGTTTAGTGTGTGATATTTTTACTCGCTTAGTTGTTTTTCAATAATTGTAGGACATTGTCCTAAGAATTTGTGATCGATAGTCCAACCAAAATTATAATTCTATAAGTTGTAGATAAGTGTTTAGTTGTCTACTATTTCTTAAATTTCAACTTTTATAGTATTTGAATGTGGATTGGGCAAAAGTTTAGCTAAACTTAACTTAAAAAGTTACTTTTCCCTTATTGCCTAATCCATTTCCTACTTGTGCAACCACAAGACTTTCTATTTGTTTTACTACTTTATTTAAATATTAAATAAAGAGCTACAGAGAGAAAGGTTTTTTATTTTTTTATTTTTTTTTATTTTTTATTTTTTTTTGAGAATGAGAAAGAATGAGCTGTTGAAAAAAAGACTAGTTTATTGAGCTACAATGTTATGTATTTTTAGGAAAGAATGATAATTAAGATGCATTATTTCTATTGGGTTACTAGTTTAATTTGAGTCTCTTTTTTTTTTTTTTTTTGGAGTTTGTTCAACATATTTTTGCTGGACCTGTCCAACTGTCCAATGATAATACCACAAATTTTTTGATATAAAACTTATAAATTGGTGTTTAACTAATCACAAGAAAGCAATTCAAATTTTAATTTATTTGGTTTTTAAAGTTCACTAATCTCATTTATTATGATATTAGTATGTAAATACTTTGTAGTAAAATTCATAGTACCTTTACCATTTTTCTTTTACACTTCGTTTGTTTTGAAGTACAATATTTTATGTATGTAAAACATTTTTAGGTATTTGGTATGACAAGTAATATCTTTTAAGAAAACCACCAAAACCAGTGGTTCAACCATTGGAGACGCTGGTGCCTAAGGTTTGGTGACTGGACTGCCAACACCGATGGCCGGAATAGTGTCTCCGGTTATTGGACCTTCGGTACCTGTCACTAGAACGGTGTTTGTTGACTAAATTACCGACACCGGTCATTAGAATGATTGCTTAGACTACTGGCCCCACTAACACATAGGGTGAGGGGAAGCCACTGTTTGTTTTACCAAAGTTTTAAAGGTAAAACGTTTTACAGCTTTTCATAAAGAATTTTACAGTCAACGAAAATCATTTTATAAGTTTGACTATATTTTACATGCAAACAAACACCTATCCGGTGGCAAGTAAAATCTTTTAAGAGAACCACCAAAACGGATGGCTTAGCCACTGGCTGGTGCCTAAGGTTTGGTGATCAGTTTGCCAATACTGATGGTCGGAATAGTGTCTCCGGTTATGGGACCTTCGATACCAGTCACTGAAACGGTGTATGTTGACTGAACTGCTGACACTGGTCATTAGAATGATTGCTTTGATTACCGAGCCTACTAGCAATAGTCACTAGAGCACATAGGGCAAGGAGAAGCCACAAGATAGGATGGGGAGAAGCCATTGTTTGTTTTACCAAAATTTTAAAGGTAAAATGTTTTATAACTTTTTATAAAGGATTTTACGACCAATAGAAAATATTTTATAAGTTTGACAATATTTTACATGGAAACAAACACATAAAAATGGAAAAACTACATGCAAACATATAAACTAATGTGTTACTAAAGATAATAAATGTAGTGAGATTTGTAGTATCTCTAGTATCACTCTTTTTATTGAATGTGTGATGATAATGACTGTTAATTTTTGATGCTGTAGATGATGGTTGTGATGTGTTGGCTAAACTCAAATAAAATCAAAGTAATAAGAACTTTGTAATGAAACAATTAACCATGCTTAAATTGGACGGTATTTGTGTAAAATAATCTTCTTAATCAGACAATTTGGGTAAAATTGTATCATATATTATTATCCAACAAGAAAATTTAAATATTGTGACAATATCTTATCATAACTTAGTTGTTTATTATTGGAAGATAATGACATTCGTTATTATTCTTAATAGTGCTTGTTAGTGAGTGAATACTGCCTTTAGCAAATAGGTTCTAAGAAATTGTCATAGTAAATAGATATGCAAATAGCTATTTAAATTTATATACATAACTTCATACCTTTTCAAAAAAAAAAAAAAAAAAAAAATTCTATCTTAATTTTCTCACTAAAGAGGCGGCACTTGCCCTGTATGTGCAACCCAAAACAGCTATTCAAAAAAAATGGAAAAGTTAGATTTCATTTTAATGATAGATAAGCCATCCATCAGTCAAGACGGCCACTCGATAGCCAAGATTCGACACCCAATGGTCAACTCATCCTATTCATGCCTAACTTGACACCCAACGGCCACGTGACTACACCCACGATCAACTTTGGCCATTGCATTTCAATGACAATCATCCCATGCTTCTATCAAAGGAGAGAGATGAGATGAAGGGGGAGAGCTATAGAGAGAAAGGGTAATCCGAGAGAGAGAAAGAATGAGTTGTTGAAAAAATAGTCTATTGAGCTACAATGTTATGTATTGGTTGACATAATTTTGTTGGACCTATCCAAGTGTCCAATGCTAATATTACAAATTTTATGACATAAGACTTATAAACTGATGTTTAATTAATCATAAAAAAGTAATTTAAACATTAATGTATTGGTTGTTAAAGTTTACTGATCAGATTTATATTATGATATCAGTTTGTAAATATTTTGTAGTAAAATTCGAAGAACCTTTACCATTTTCCTTTTAGTGAATAGTGACACGATACTTTTTAAGGTTTATGTAGTAAAATTTATAGTAAATCTCACTCTTTTCCATTTATTAAACTAGGATACAAATTAGTGAGATGCTAGCTAAAATACTACAAATATTTTAGGAGTCTCACAAATTGATATGTCATCAATCACACAAAGGTAATTTTAATATTTATTTATTAGTTGTTGAGGTAGCATTAATCTTATTCGTTACAGTTTTATTTTCTTAAGTTTTTTGTAATATTCTCCTACAAATTATCCCTTCTTATTAGGAAAGTGCTAAAGATATTACAAATTTTTCTACAATAGTGTATAAACTAATGTGGCAAAAATATGGTTGGTGTTGCTTAAAAAACATAATAAATGAGGGTTTGATTTTTTTTTATATTTTATTTTATTTTATAAATATTTAAAATTGATAAGTAACACATTAGTTAATAAGGTTTATGTAGTGAGATTTGTAGTATATCTAACACATTAGTTAACATAATCAACATGTTTGACCTTATTAATATTATTCTAAATTTAATAAACAAAAAAAAATTAATACAAATTCATAACATCAAAATGTCTATTAAGCATAAAATTTGAAAGTTAATAATATCAAATACTTCAAACATATCATCTGAAAGTTCATAATGAAGGGTTTAGTGATTTAATGTTTAAATTATATCCCTTTATAAGTTTTTGTAATTGCTTAGAGCATCCACATCAATCCATTTATAGTCTTCTAAAATAGAAAAAAAAAATACAACTTTTACACATTTTGAACCAAAAAACAACCACATCAGTCCGTTTAAAAATGTGTAAAGTCTTTTAAATTTTTCAACGAGCTACAGTACTCGTGTAAATTTACACGGGCACTGTAGCAATTGTATTTAATTTTTTAATAGTTTTTTCTCTCTCTTGTCTCTGCTCTCACTCTCACTCTCACCTAACTCTCTCCTTGTCTTTGCTCTCACCTCACCTCACTCCCCCTTTTCCTCATTTTCTCTCACTCTCACCACTGCCGCCGGTCAAACCATGCCTCCGCCGATCATCAAACACTCCACTGCCGCTGGTCAAGTCCATCACACTTGCCGCCATGAGCGAAGATGCTTCATCATACCCTCCAATCGAGCCGACCAACTTCGATCTAATTGTCTCTCACCCTCTTTTGTTTTCTCCATCATATTAGAACAGCAAACCAATCTCTCGCTGCCACTACCACCGATTGCCACCGCCACCGATCGCTGATCTCTCCACCAATTTGATTGCTTTCCTTTATTTCTGTGGGTGTTTTGTAAAAGTGGATGTGTAAAATAGAAAAAGTAGGTTTTTTCTGTAAAATAGACAGAAAATTTAAACGGACTGGTGTGGATGCTTTCATTCTAAGTTTAAAATATAAGAGCACTAGTATTGGTGGTGCTAAAAAGCTATATTATTATTTTTAGCACCACCAAATACCAAAATGTGGCTATATTGGTGGAGCCAAAGCCATATTTTTTGGCTCCATAGCTATAGTGTACAGCTACTTCTGGCTGTGCACTGTAGCTCATATGTTTTAAAAAAAAAAAAAAAAAAAAAAAAATTGTTGTGTTTACACTGCTTTTTATTAAAAAAAATCTCTTTTGGTTGTGTTCACACTGCTTTTTAATGAATTTTTTATATTATTTTAATCAAATAGCTAAAAATATAGATATATTGATGTTGGGTGTATTGTAAAGTGAGAAAGTAAAATAGATAAAGTAGCTTTCTGTGGAGCTATATTACTAAATTTATGGCTCCACCACCAATGTGGATGCTCTAAGTTGGATATTAAAGGTATTTGACAAATCTAAAATAAAATGAATATTCATTTTGTTATACAAGTTAGGTGGGTCATTTTGTGTTGACACGAATAAATTAGCGTGTCAAACGTGTCAATTGTAGGTCAAGCGGGTTAACTTGCTTGAGACACGTTTCTTATTGTGTCACTTTCGAATTGACCTGATTATGCACCAAACCTACTAAAATCTAACCTTAACCCGTAAAAACCCGTGTCATTTTGCAAGTAGTGTCAAACATTGACACCTCTACATGAAACCCAATAACCCAATGGGGTTGTTGTATTACTAGAATGGAATAATTCTTTGGGAAATGTCTATTTTACACTAAAACGATTGTGTGCAACAAACCAACAACCAATGTATACTAGTATTTGCCCTATTTCTTTCGGATTGGCAATGCATCATCTTGTACAAATTGTGTTAAAAAAAACTGGTAGTGAATCAACATCACATGGACCGATTAAGAAGGTAATTTTACCCAAATTTTTTTTTTCAAATTTAAGAATGGTCATTTGTTTCAATTACAAAGATCTTATTGCACTGATTTGATTTGAGTTAGCTAGCCCAACACAACCATCATTTAAAACTAGGTTATAACCCGTACTTATGTACAAAAACTTTTAACATTAATGATGATAAAATGATCATTTTGACTTTTGCGTGGAATATTATAAATGGGTCATTTGGTACTAAAATTAAAATAAAAGCCAGTTGACATAAAATTGGATTACAATTAAAAGCTAATTTGGATTATATTTAGATTTTGGTTCAACTTCAACTTTAAAATATGGATTTTATTTAAAACTCAAAAGTAGGTCTATAAAATATGTGTTAGGTTCTAAAGATTTAGGAATTTATGTATTTAGAACTCTAATGTGTAATGTTGGGAAATCATGATCAAAACAATATGTTTAGTCTTGTTTAAGCTTGCTCAAAGTTGTGTAATTCACGTAAAGTTGGAATCGAGAGGCTGCAGATGCATTGGTGCATTTCGGCCTGGCTCGATCGATCAAAAGTTAGACTCGATCGATCGAAAGTCGGCCAGAATATTTTTCTGCAGAATTTTCAACTCAGCCCTATCTCATTAAACGTTTAGGGTTTTATGTTTTTGCCCTAGGTATATAAGGCAAAACCCTAGCCACGTTTTTGAGAGTTGCTCTAGTTGTATTGTTGCTCATATTTTTGCTGTTTGTGTGAATCTCTTGTGAGATCCTTGAGGAGCTTTCCTTCACATAAACTTAGGGTTTTCAAGGTAGAGATATTATCAAAACCTTGATGATCAACTCAGTTGCTGCCATTGAAGTTTAAAGAAAAACAAGCAGGGGTGCTTGTATCTTGTGGAGAATCCAAGAAAGAAGGAGTCCGTGGATTCGGAGCTTGCACGTGGTCGTGTCAATAAGTTCTACTGGTGGGTAGCATTAGGAAGTCGAGCGTGGGCGCTTGTAAGTCCTTTTGTATGAACTTCGATTCGTTCATATAGTGGATTCAAGTTTACCTTGAGGATAGCTAGGTCAAATCCTCCCTAGGTTTTTACCGTGTGGTTTCCTAGGTCATCATATTATTGTGTTATTTACTTTTCTGCTACTTTGTATTCTTGATATGATTGTTTGATTGTGATAACCTAGATTGGCATAATTTGACTAAGTTAATCATTTGGCTAATTAACTAGGCTAATCTGGTTGGGTTAAGGGGTCTAAAAACCGTTCAAGTGGTATCAGAGCGGGTAGCTCTCTTGTTGTAGATCTTTTGATCTCTGAGCTGATCCTTGACCCCTGTTGTCATGGAACATGGACACTCTCTTGTTGTTCCTCCTCACTTTGATGGGAATAACTATGCTTATTGGAAAGGAAGGATGAAAGCATTCCTGAAATCTATTGATGAGAGAGTTTGGAATTCCGTTGAGTACGGATGGGAGAAGCCCACTACTCCTGTGAGTGAGTGGCAAACTTCTCAAAAAGAAGCAGCTGGTTTCAATAGCAAAGCTATGAATGCCATCTTTAATGCTGTTTCTATGGAGGAATTTAAGAGAATCTCAAATGTTGAGGTTGCTCACACTGCTTGGAAAATCCTCTAGACTGTGCATGAAGGCACAAAGGCAGTTAAGATTAATAAATTGCAGCAATTAACCTCTAGATTTGAAAGCATTAGGATGTCTGATGATGAATTCTATGCTAAGTTGAATGATATTGTTAATTCTGCATTTAATCTGGGTGAAATCTATGATCAACCTAAAATTGTTAGGAAGATTCTTAGATCCTTGACTGGGGACTTTAGACCCAAAGTGACTGCCATTACTGAGAGCAAGGATGTGGACTCCATCCCTGTTGATGAACTTGTAGGATCTCTTCAGTCCTATGAGTTAGACCTACCCAAAGCAAACAAATCCAAATCAATGGTTCTTAAGTCAGTTGATGATATTGAGGTTGGTAGATTTGATGATGAGCTCTCTGCTACAGAGATTGCGTACCTTGCTAAGAACTTTAGAAACTTTCTTAGGAATAACAATAGAAAGGCGAGAGGTACAAACACTGCTGAGCCTAGAAACTTTAGGAAGAATAATCCCACTAAGGTTAATAACTTTGAAAAACCTAGAGAAAAAGTTGGTCAATCTTCAAACAATTCTTTGGGTCCTCAGTGTTTTGGATGTCAAGGGTATGGTCATGTTAAATTTGAATGTCCTACATTCTTGAGGTCTAAGGGTAAAGCTATGGCTGTAACCCTTAGTGATAATGAGGTTTCTGATGATGAGTCTGGATGTGACGAGGATGGAAACTTCATTGCTTTCACTGCTACTACTGTAGTCAATGAAAGCGTGTTTGTTGAAGAGAATCCTTCTGATGGGGAACTCTCTGAGAATGCAGATCTTCAAGAGGCCTATAATAAACTTTGCAAAGTTGCTGCAAAGGATGCTATGAATGTTGAACTTGGCCTGAAGAAAATTGAATCTCTTGAGCTTGATAAGAAGAATTTGCTTGTTAAATTATTTGATGCTAATGATCTTTTGAACCATGTGAAATATGAAAACACGCTCTTGCTTGATAAAGTTAAAACGTTGGAACATGATTTATCTATTACTAGATCTGCTAGTTCTAAACTTGATCAAATGCTGAATGT
Organism: Quercus aquifolioides; assembly: GCA_019022515.1. Lineage (NCBI taxonomy): Eukaryota > Viridiplantae > Streptophyta > Magnoliopsida > Fagales > Fagaceae > Quercus > Quercus aquifolioides. The sequence continues at coordinate 40,923,731 of CM032332.1, forward strand.
TCAAAAGGCTCCCTCTAACAAATCTGGATTAGGTTTTGTTGAAAGCATCTTTGTGTCTGCACCTAATTCCACGAACTTTGTTCCTTCATCTTCTTCTGAACCTTCCGTGAGTGAGGTTGTGAGTAAAACTGTCAAACCCCCTGTGAGTGAGGTTGTCAAACCTATAGAAGTTTCACTTCTTAGGAAGATTAGGGTTGATCTGGGAGAGTCTAAACCTAAAGAGTCTATCCTTTCTAAGGACAAGATGCATGGTAAACCTGCTTGGGTTTGTCATTTTTGTGGAAAGTTTGGACACATTCATTCTAACTGTTACAAGCTTCAAGCTGCTAAGAGAGCAAACAAACCAAAAGTGTCTGTGCCTCAAGCACAAGATCCTATGGCACTCATTGGTGAATTGGTAAAGGTTTTAAACCTTTATTCTAATCCTGGAGTTAGAAATCACTCGAACGTGAATAGAAACTCCAATGCTCGTGGTGCATCTAATAGGTTTTGGATGCAAAAGACTCGATCTAATTGAGTCTTTCTGACATGGTCCTTGTGCTTCATTGCTCTACTCTTTTGTGACAATTTTTTTTGGTTTTTGTGCTGTCTTGTTTCTAGGATTTGCATTGCATAACATTCATGCATTTCATTCTAGGATTTATTTTTGTTTTCTCTTTTAATAAAAAGAAAAAAGAAAAAAAAGGGAAAGCTAATTGTGTTAGGCATTATTTTTCTTGGTTTTTGTAAACAAGGTTGGTCAATCTTTTTACACATAACATGTCTTGTGTTTCTTGTTTAGCTTGGATGAGCTTCTTTTATTGCACTTTACTAGTTGAAGCTTTGTAGTGCATGTTGTGTGGGAAAGATGTTTATGGTGTCTATCACTTTGTCTTAATCTTGAAGTCACATGTTATTTGACTGTCGGATTTGATCCTTTTGAGAAAGGCATAAATAACCATCTCACCACTGTTCACTAGCCAATCATGAACACTTTAGTGTATATCGTAAGATTTTGTGCTCGAGAAAGTGTAGCACATGCACAAAAAGAACATAAGGTGTAGCCTCGGTTTAATTGCTTAATAATTAAAATTGGTGTGTACTATTAGGCTTGATGCCAAATCACATAATTAAAATTGGTGTGTACTATTAGGCTTGATGCCAAATCACATAACTAAAATCTGTGTGTACATTATGAGGCAAAAATTCAAGAAACTTACATGATTGCAAGCTTATGATCTAGGAGATGTGGGAGTTATATGATGTAACTCTTTTGGTGATAGTCTCTTTCAAATTCTATGTGATGAATTTTGTAGAATTTGTGTTTGATTTCTGTTCACATATCACCTTACATGTATCTCAAGTTTTTGCTAGTTGCACACACTACACAAGTTACTCTTTGCTAAACACTGTACATGTTATTGTGTGTGTGTTTGGTCTGACCAACCAAGTTTGAAAATACTTTGAGTATTATGCAAAACATTTTTTTTGCTTGAGAATTTATAGGGAGCATGGCTGAAATTTTCTTTGAAAAACTGGGCTTAAAACTTGGGTTTTTGAAAAAGCATTTCATCTTATACTCATGCATTTTAATTCATAAATTTTAATGCTTTGAGGAGTTGTGCCCAAAATATGGTTGTTGTTTTTCAAAACTGTGTTTTCTCTCAAAAATTTTGTGAGCCTCTGCCTGTTTCGATCGATCCATTTTGTTTTTCGATCAATCGAAAATTGCTTAAAATCTTTTTAGGAGTCTCGGGTTGATTCGATCGATCGAATGTAATTTTCGATCAATCGAATATCGCGAATCAGGTTTTTTTTAAAACACTGTTCTTGACTTCTTCAAATCACTTTTTCAAATAGTTTCAAAACCTTTTTCTCTCTCTCCGACTCGGCAAGCTCACTCAGCAATTTTTTGTCGTTTTCCTTCGAATCTTTTGCAAGGAATTTGTCCTTTGAGGCCGGTAAGTCTATTTTACCCCTCATTTTTCTTTTATTTTCAAGTTTCATGCATTTTTCCTTGAGATTTTCGGACCTATTCTTTTTGGGGATTTTCATGATTCAAGCCTTTTTAAGTGAAATTGATCATTGGGTTTTTGTTGGGACATGATATCAACATGATATTGATGGTTTAATTTGATCAATTCTGTGTTTTATAAAAAATTGAAAATTCTAGGGCTTGAAATTGGTCCGAATTGGGGATTTGATCAAATTGGGTTCAATTGACGAAATTGGCTTGTTGAATTGATGTCATTGATCATTATATTATGTTTTCTAGCTTGTGTGATGATCAATTTGTCAATTTTTTTTCCAAAATCTTAACAAGTGGTTTTCAATTTTGGGGTTTTTGTTAAAAACTCTGTGCTCAAGCCAATTTTGTGAAATTGAATTTAAATTGAACTTAGTTTAACTGCATTAGAACATGCATCAAGACATTGTAATTGTTCATGCATCATATAGATTTTTGTTCTATATTTTTTTGTGCTAATTTGCAGTCTGCCATTGGTTTGTGTTTCTTTTATGTTCTTTTGGTTCTATCTTTTTTGTGTCTTTGTCCTTTCCTTAGCATCATGCTTAGGAAGACTAGAGCTCGTAGGTCTGTTCTCTCACCTTCTCCTCCCCCACCTTCTTTTGACCGTGTGAAGTTTCCTAGTGAGAAAAACCAAGAGATTTTTTAGACTCTAAACCTTAGGCGAAAGATTTGGTCTGAGCGTTCTGTAGTATTAGATGAGCTTGATCCTGCCATTAGGGAAAATTTTGAGCGTCGGGGCTGGTTACCTCTGTTGGATATTTCTGATCCTCCTCCTCCAGCTACCCTAATTAGAGAGTTCTTTTCGAACATCTCTATTCGCGTCTATGATTCCAACACTTTGGTAAAGAGTTGGATATGAGGTGTAGAGTACACCATTACTCCTACTGTAGTGGCTGATGCTCTAGGGGTACCTGTTGTCCAGCACCCTGTCTATCCTTATGATGAGTCTCCTCTTTTGAGTGATGTCATGTCATACATCACTGGGTCTTCTATCCAGTAGGGTTCTAATCCTAGGATCACCACTGCTAAGCTATCTGAGTTGCACTATCTCTTCTTTAGGATAGCATGTCATTCTATTTGGCCCATTTCTCATCTTCACACCATTCCTCTCGAGCGATGTGTCTTTTTGTACGCTCTTGTTACTGATGCTCCTATTAGTTTTCCTCACTTGTTCCTTCGTTCTTTGAACGAAGTTTATAGGAGTTCATCTTCTTCTCATGCTCTTGTCCATCCTATCTTTATTCATAGGATTTTGCTTTATCTTGGTCTAGATGATTTCCCTTCTTCTGAGCCCGTTCATGTTATTGCTCCCATCTTAGACAAAGGGCTGCTCATCTTCGAGTTGGCTCTAAACATCCTAGGTCTGAGCCTTCTGGTAGTGCACCTCCTCCTTCTTCTTCTACAGGTCCTGCTGGTGAGGATGTTACTGATCCTGTTGGTGATGCTGCTGCTGCTGCTGTTCCTTCACCTCCTTCAGATGACTTTGATATATGTCGTACCTTGGAGACTATCATGACCGTTCAGGTGGCTCATAGTCAGATTGTGGTGGACTTGCTTGATGAGATACGTGCTTTGCGAGCCGACTTAGCACATCTTCGTTCACCCTCACCACCTCCTTTTGATGATGGCATGTGATTGTCCTTTGGCATTCCGTCACAAAAAGGGGGAGTAGAGTTTTGACTCTGTAGAGGAGTTTTTGTAGTTAGGGGGAGTTTTTCTTTTGTTTTGCGGAGCTAGTGGAGATATTAGATTGTAACTAGGTGCTTCACTTTGTATATCATTTTTTTTTGGGCTATTCATGATAAGGGGAGTTACATTGATTTTGATATACATGATTCTTGTTCTTGTGTTCACTGCTTATTGATTTATATTTATGAGTTATTCATTCATATATGTCTTTATTATGTGTTGTGTGAAACATACAAGAATGTTTTATTTTTGTTGTATCTAACTTAAGGGGAGAGTTAGTTTGCATACCTGTTGCTTTACTGTTTTCTGTCACACATGCGTTTATGCGTTTGTTGAGTGTTTCAGGAATATACAAGTTGATTCAATTGAGCTGCTGTCTACACTTGCAACTGATGGATAGTAGTTAGGATTGAATTTGTGTTATGAGCTTTATTTTTGTAAAGGACTTTTATTTGTAAACTTTGAGTTTTTAATTTGTGTTTTGTCACGGATTGCCAAAGGGGGAGTTTGTTAGGTTCTAAAGATTTAGGAATTCATGTATTTAGAACTCTAATATGTAATGTTGGCAAACCATGATCAAAACAATATGTTTAGTCTTGTTTAGACTTGCTCAAAGTTGTGTAATTCACGTAAAGTTGGAATCGAGAGGCTGCAGATGCATTGGTGCATTTCGGCCTGTCTCGATCGATCGAAAGTTAGACTCGATTGATCGAAAGTTGGCCAGAATGTTTTTCTGCAGAATTTCCATCTCAGCCCTATCTCATTAAACGTTTAGGGTTTTATGTTTTTGCCCTAGGTATATAAGGCAAAACCCTAGCCACATTTTTGAGAGTTGCTCTGGTTGTATTGTTGCTCATATTTTTGCTGTTTGTGTGAATCTCTTGTGAGATCCTTGAGGAGCTTTCCTTCACATAAACTTAGGGTTTTCAAGGTAGAGATATTATCAAAACCTTGATGATCAACTCAGTTGCTGCCATTGAAGTTTAAAGAAAAACAAGCGGGGGTGCTTGTATCTTGTGGAGAATCCAAGAAAGAATGAGTCCGTGGATTCGGAGCTTGCAAGTGGTCGTGTCAGTAAGTTCTATTGGTGGGTAGTATTAAGAAGTCGAGCGTGGGCACTTGTAAGTCCTTTTGTATGAACTTCAATTCTTTCATATAGTGGATTCAAGTTTACCTTGAGGATAGCTAGGTCAAATCCTCTCCAGATTTTTACCTTGTGGTTTCCTGGGTCATCATATCATTGTGTTATTTACTTTTCCGCTGCTTTATATTCTTGATATGATTGTTTGATTGTGATAACCTAGATTGACATAATTTGACTAAGTTAATCACTTGGCTAATTAACTAGGCTAATCTGGTTGGGTTAAGGGGTCTAAAAACCATTCAATATGGATTCTATTTAGAATTTTGGAGGACCATTGTTAAATCATCTAATTTGCAGTACAATAGTTTCTACATAAAGTGAAGACGTCATCTTGTAGTTGTGGTTACGTATTATTACCAATGGCATAATAATTGAGGGGAAAAAAATGATATTTGAAATCTAAATTTCCTAGAAATGTCAAGGACTGAAGGGCAAATCAGTTTCGTCAATCTTACAAATAAACACTCCAGTTATTTACCCAGAAAAAAAAATCACCCAACCACTAGCAACCACCAATCAAACCTACAAATCTAGCTAAGCCTAAACATGTATAACAAGTAACAACTCCATAACACTAAAAGAAACACCTCAGTCCACAGCTTTACTAAAACATCTCACTCCCACCCCTCAATGCCTCCACCAATAAACCAAGTTGTCTGCTTCCTCATTATCCACTCTACATGACTTTGACTTGAAAGTGAGAAGATGAGGAAGGATGAGAAACAGGGAGAGAAGACAAAAGGTTGGAAAAAAAAAAAAAAAAAAAAAAAAGAGAAATAGAGAAAGAGGGAACGAATGAAGAAGAAGAAAAGAAAAAGAAAGGTGAAATGGTGTTAGGAGATTTTTATTTTTCAGATCATAGAAATTAAAAAACAAAAAAAAAAAACCTTTTGTTTCTAAGAATGTCGTGGAGAGAGAGAGAGAGAATATTGATTCTCAAATCTATGTTTAATTTTTGGTGTGTTTTATTATGTTTCTTTAAGGGTAAACGCACGCAAAAATGGGTTATGGCTGTGTAAGAGCTTTCATATTAGCGGTATTAACCTGCCCTTTGCTAAAGGGCATACTTCAAAAATTATCCTCTGTTTAAAAATTAAAATTCAAGGTTTTAAATTTTTGATCAAATAGTATTTTAAAATATTAAGTATAAATTTTTCTTATTATTATTTTTTTCTTTTTTCAATAGGTTATGGAGAGATTTTCCGTTGCAAGTGTTTTAGTGTCTGAGACATTTTACATTTTTATTCCAAATTTATCAGTTATTTTTTTTTACTAACCATGGTTAAAATTTTGTAAAGAGATTCTTATAAAAATTTCAAGGGAAGGGAGTGTTAGCTTTTTCAAGCTTCAAGGGAGGGGATTGTTTTTTTCCCTTTATGTTTTTTTTTTTTTTTTTCAAAAAAAAAAAAAAATGAGGTGTTAAAATATATAAAATAAATTTTTAGATTCTAAAAGCTAAATTTTTTAGCACATTTGATCTGAATGCTCTAACAAAGTTAACATTAGTGGGCAAAGTGATATATTTTTCTAACTTCTGATTTGCTAACAAGTGAGACAATATTTACGCTGATGTATAAGGGTTGGGATTCTAGCTACACTTTTGTTGAAATTTAATAATGATGAGGTTGATGCTAAATTGCTAATGCTCTCACTAGCTTTATGAAGTGATGCATCAACGATTATAGTAAGGTAATTTAGATATTAATTTATTAATTTTTGAAATAGCATAAAAGTTAAATCAATTTGTAAAACTTTTTTTATAGTAACCTTATCATTTTCATACAAATTATCCCTCTCTTTTTGGTTGAGTATAAGAGCAACTGCATTAGTTGGTGCAAAATTCTTCAAGAAAAAACATACTTTTTTCTATTTTACCCACCTAGTTTTACAAAACACCCACATCAGTTTATCTATTCTATCATCTATTTTATTTAAATAATAATATTTCTTTAATTTTTTATTATATCAAACAAACCACTAACCCACATGGCCCCACCCACTTTTTCTTTCTTTGTTGTGAGAAGAAGACAGATGAGAGAGCAACCCAGCGGGGAGAGAGAAAAAAAGAATAAAAAAATCATTTGCACATGAACAGTAACCGTGCATATATGCACGATTATTATTCATTTGCAGAGCAGTTTTGTATATTTGCACATTTTTACAAGTACTAATGTGGGTGTTTTTTGGGTTAAATTGTGCAAAATTGAGCACTTTTTGTAGTTTGCAAATTTTTGCAACCACTAATGTGGTTGCTCTAGAGGAAAGTTTTTCAAAAAGTTAAAAGAGCAACATGCATGTAGGCCACTGGTCATCACAAAATTAAAGCTGTTGACATTGATTTCTAATTGCTATTGGACTAGGAGCTGTTAATTATCTTCTCCGTTCACTAATGAGACTTTCCTCTAGTAGCTCACCTGTTGAAAGGGCTGTCTAGTGACCCAGATCAACTGACCTGCCCGCTTGAACCCGGTCGAATCGAAGGTCCACGGGCGGCTTTGAATTCAGTCTGCGATTGGTCACGAGTTGGCAAGTGAAATAACCAAAAAATTCGATTCGGATTTAGGTTTAAAAATATTTCACCTGAACAACCAGAACCGACTGAATTATTTATACAAAAAAATATATGATTTGACATGCCAGCAAGAGTAGCCCAGCAGTGCCAGCCCGAGACTCAAAGACCAAAGTTAACTTTTTCTCACACAAATTCCCAATATGCATATCAACCGTTTAACTCAAATTAAAATTTCAAATTGTTAGGTCACACTTCGAATGACCCCTTGTGATAAACCCTAATTAATTAATTAATTAGCCAAGTTGTTTAATTAATCAATTAAGCATGCAATTGCGTGGAAGCACAAACAAATCACCAAATACTAAATATGCAGCGGAAAGTAAATAACACGGTGATTTGTTTACGAATGGGGAAAAACCCTAACGGCAAAAACCCCACCGGGTGATTTTCAGGTCACCACTCCCGAAACTCCACTATTATCAAATCAAGCGGTTACAAGAAAGGAATCCCAAGTACCTTACCAACCTACAGTTGAACCCTTACCCCAATACCCAATTGGACTTGATCTGTAGTGACAATTTCCACCTTTGATGCACGGCTCCCAAGTACGTGACTAACCAATGCGCGGATCCCAGTACGCGACTTCAGAACACCAACTTGAGGAAGAATGGTTGGCTGCAAAGTTCTTCAGTTCATCCACGTGATGAATAGCAGGAAGATGCTTGGTTACAAAACCCTATGGTGCAAAGACACAGCAACTTCTTGATGAAGGATGAACTAGGTCAAGAACTTCGTCTGTTGAGCACAATTTGCATAAACAGAGATTGCTCAATGATAATACAACTTGTGTCTACAAAAACGGCTCTTAAAATAATCCTTTTATATGTTTAGGGTTAGAAGAAAAGAAGCCCCAAAAACATATTCACGGATCCCAAGAAAATCAGATTTGGAATTCTGACTTTTTAAATCTCGACAGATAGCAGGTGTCGAGGTAGCTATCGAGAGGTGTCGAGCTTTAAAAATTCTGCACTTCAACTTGCTTTTTCTTGGACAGACTTGATGGCTTCAACACTTGATCTTGAAACATGGTTTCTTGAAGTATTAAAAACACCTAGATCTACCCAATTACAAGTAAAGTGCGTTTTGTCAAAGGATTAGCCAATTTACATAAATAAGTAAGACATATGTTCTTAGCATGTGAAACACATATGTCCTAACAATCTCCCCCTTTGGCAATCCGTGACAAAACCACAACAAACAAATGAGCATATGAGAGAAGTCATAAATCACTCAACTCATATTCACTTGTTGAATACAATAAAATCTATCCTAACACAAACTCTTGAAAAACTTTGCAAGAAGAGAGCTTATGATAAGTAGACTTTGACAACCTGTATTTCTGAAACACTTTTAAACAAAACTCATCAAGGCATCTTGTGTGAAACAGAAATAAATAGATTGCATACAATAAAAGAACATGTGTATAAAGATAGAAAAGAAACAACACATGAAGAGAGAGGTGAAAGAAACATACATCCACATATATAAGAGAATAAGTATCATGTATGTAAAACTGGTCACAAGACCTCATATACAAGAACAATGTATCTAAAAAGATAAGAAAAGAAAAGATACATATAGCCTCACTACATCCCTCAAAAGTATCAACACTCCCCCTATCAAAAATGTCCTATACTAACTCTCCCCCTAAGATGACTACTCTCATAACCCAAAACTACTCCCCCTTTTTGTCACGAGTGACAAAGGGTAGAGTGTCATGTAGACATCTCATCGGCAGAGCTAGCATCTCCATCATCCTCATCATCCTCATCATCATCCTCATCCTCAGAATCTGAAGCTACTGGAGTAGGTGGTGAAGGAGTAGCCTCTGGAGCAAAACCGCCCATGGTCGCCTGCCGTCGTGCAATACGACCCACACGAACATTCACTTGATACAACTCAGCAGAGAGTGTATCAAGACGAGTGTCCATGCGCTGCAGCTGCGCCATAATATCACCAAGGGATACATCGCTCGAAGAGGAAGAAGGAGCAGATGTAGATGGAGCAGATCTGGATGGTGCTGAACGGGAGGGAGGAGTGGCACCAGGCTGTCTCGACCTCAACTGTGCCTCACTACGTTTTACGGTAGCGGCATCTATGGCAGATATGTGTGTGAAGTGGTCGGACACAGGAAAGGGAACAGAAAAATGGCGTAGAATCCGCGTGATAGCAGAAGGAAAGATGAGCTTATCACGAGACGCCGAATCAAGATACACATCTATGATAGACCGGATGAAGTGAGAAGGGAAATCTATGGTCAAGTGCTCAAGAAGAGAAAGCAAAAATCGAGCACGAGGCTCTGTGATAGAGTTATAGTGAGAAAGAGGATGGAGAACAAAAGTCATCACCATGTTCATGAATCTAGGACCTTTAGCAAAAGGCCTACATGAAGTGAACTGATGCTCACCCCAATCAGCAGGACGCTGACAGAAGGCAGAGATGAGCTCATCTTGGGACACAGTCCTCAGACGCTCACAAGAGGGATAATCAGGAAACTCTATCCTAGGTACCCTAAGCACATCCGCAACAAGTTGCGGTGTGACAGGAATGCGCATACCTCGAACGCGAGTGGAAAAATGAGGTACTGAAAGATCAATCCCGTGGATATTGGAGTAGAACTCCTGTATCAGCACGAGAGGGCAAGTGACCGGGATGTCACACAGTGACCCCCATCCCCTACTGTGAATGACAGAAGGAAGGTCAGTATCGGCGAAGTCCGCCAGAATGACTTGGCGTTCCGAATGAACACCTCGTCTAGAAAAGTTCTCAGTAAATGCCTTTGAGGCAGCTTCATCACGGAACCGAATGTTAAAAGGAGCAGAATCAGAAGATGAAGATGCTCTAGAACGCAGAGGGTTCCGAGCAGGAGTAGATTTACGTTTGGGTGCCATAGACACTACTAACGTAAAACAATGAGAAAGAGATAGAGAGGGAGACAAGCAGAAAAGTCCCAAATCAGTTCAAATATAACAGATATATGAACAAAGAGTACGTATGCATGGGAATGCATGAACATATGACATGCAAAGCAGAAATATCATCATGGGCTCAGCCCAATCCATTCCTAACAGCATATAAACAAAGTACTCACATCTAAATGCATGAAAATATCATTATAATGCACATGAAATGCAATGTATGACATTTTAAAATCATTTAAGTCCAAACTCAACCCAAAATTTCAATAAAAACTTAGCAATTTTGAAAAACCCCAAATTTTTATGAAAAATCCCAAAACTAGGTTTTCAAAACATGAAATGCATGAAAATGAAAGGGAAAAGGTGATCTTACCAAGAGATTGAAGCAAGAATGAGCAAGATCCAAGTGAGATTGAAGATTTGAGTGAGAAAAGCTGTTGGAGAAGTTGAAACGCCTCGGACAGATCGAGTGAGATCGAGAGAAATGAGAGAAAAATCGCGATCAGCCTTTAAATAGGCACCTCAGTAATTCTCGACAGCTGAGGTGTCGAGAGGTATCGAGTATGCTGTCGAGGAAGGTATCGAGGAATAAGCCGTCGACAGATGAAGGTATCGAGAGGTATCGAGGAATAAGACAAATTTCAGAAACATGAATCTCGATCGATCGACAAGGTATCGAGAAGCTGTCGAGAGGACAGAAACTTTCTCGATCGATCGACCAAGTGTCGAGGATGTGTCGAGATTGCGATAAGAAACAACTTGAGAATCTCGACAGATGACCAGGTATCGAGGAGGTGTCGAGGAAGGTGTCGAGACTCAGAAAAAGAGCAGTTTTTCGAGAAGGGAAAAACACAGACATGAATGCAATCCAACACACATCTCTAACAAGGATCCACTCAACATATGAACCTCTCAAAACATCTCTCATCAAGAAATTAAGCACAAGGATCATGCAAAACACACACACACACTAAACAAGTCTAACCAATTTTATATTTCAAAAACAAGTTATGACAGTTTAGTGAGCATACACTAGCATATGTAAACACTTGTGATGGCCAAATCACATTGTACCTGCACATGTATCAAAAGTAGCAAAGAATATTGCGTGTTGTGTGTGAAAAACATCGCAAGATTGCATATGTGTATACATGTTATGACGATCTGAGATATGAGTAAATAACTTTTAACTCACACACAATCATAACTGTTTGATGGGGACTATCACCTTCAAGGTACATCCTATAACTCCCACATCTCCTAGAAAACACGCTTGCAATCATATTTAAAGCATCTTTAATCTTTTTGCTTTATATTTTCTTTGCATATTTTTCTTTTAAGCATATCATGCATGGGCATAAAAAGAGAGAAAAGAAATACCCAAGATGTTAAGCATTTGACATCGCATTTTTGCTATGCCGAAGCATACGAATGTCTTTGACACTGCACTTTTGCTATGCCGAAGCATACAGGTGTCTATGACACTGCACTTTTGCTATGCCGAAGCATACAGGTGTCATACTATGATTGGCGGGTAACAGTGGTGAGATGGTTATTAATGCCTTTCTCTTAGGATTTTCTAGTCCTACCCGTCAAAAAGAGTGATATGAGTGTTAAGTTTAAAGAGATAACCTAATCTTACTCATCACAAACAAGAGCCACAAAGCTCACTTGCTTAGTTGTGCATAGAGATGCTCATCTAAGCTACAAAAGATACAAAGTTTAGAAACTTTGTTTCAATGGCCATCCAAGGTACACAAATACCAAAGTACACAAAACACACACTGTTTTTGTATTTTTCTGATTTTTCAATTTTTTTTTTTTTATTTTTATATCAAAAACAAAATAAACAAAACTGAAAATAAACAAACAAAAACATGTTAAACAAAGCAAAGCAAAAACTAGACTGACTCAGCAGAAAAATAAAACACACAAGCAATGCAACTGACAGAAAAACAAGAAGGGAAAAGAAAGTGAAGAAATCACTTAGAGTCCTTTTTCTTCCATGCCTTGGAAGAACCTTTCCTTTGATTGAATCCTTGAACAGGTGGTGAGGGGGAAGAATTTAGACCGTTCAAGTTCGAAAGGAACATGAGGGCTTTCAGAAGATCTCCAAGAGGAGCAAGAGAGGATTGAAGCTGAGATTGGCTTCCAGATGCTATCATGCCATTGCTCTGTTGAGTGGCTAGCCACTTATAGCAATTTGGTCGAGTGTGACCGGCAGCTCCACAATAATGACAAAGATGCTGCTTCTTTTGTTTAGGCTTATGAGAGTTAGCCTTCTTAGCCCTAGGGTTATTAGCATCTTTCTTGTCTAGCTTAGGGGGTGCTCCTAGGATGGATTTTCCCTTGTCTAAGTTCTCACTAGCTAATTCAGTTTTAACATTAGTGTTCTCAATTTCAATGTTATTAGCAGCAGGAACAAAAACAGTATTGCTAGTAGAGGCAGTATTAGAGAAAGAAATACCATACCCCAAACCAGTTCGATCCGAAGCAGGTTTTTGATTGCTAAGCATCTCATCGAGCTTTGCACTTGAGGTCCTCTCCAGTTGAGCTCTGACTTGAAACAGCTCCAGTTCAAGCTTCTTGGTCTTTTCAGCCAAAAAGTTGTTCTCAAATCTCAATGCTCCAATAGTTTGATTCGCCTCATCAAACTTTGTGGACAACTCTTCACGATCGAGTTCCACTTCACTGAGCTTCTTGGTGGCCAGCCTATATAATTTCTCGTGCTTTTCAGATAGCTTGTATAGCTTCTCATAGGCTGAATGGATGTCATCTTGATCATCCATCTTCTCAAATTTTGACTCCACCAGCTCTTCTTCATCCACTTCTTCAACAATCCCTTCAGTAGGATTGACTGTGGCAGTGAAGGCATTTAAGATTCCGTCATCCTCAGTGTCGGAATCATCTTCAGGCTCAGTGTCACTCAGGGTTGCAGCAAGGGCCTTGCTTTTCCCAATGCTCTTCAGATATGTAGGACACTCATGTTTCATGTGTCCGAACCCATGACAACCAAAGCACTTTGGTCCTGCTGGAACAGTATACTGACCGGCCTCCCTAGCATCCTTCTTCCCTTTGTCTTGGCTTTTGAACTGAGAAGAACTGAACTGCCTGCGGTCCTTGTCGAAGCTCCTTCCATTGGCATTCTTCATGAACTTTTTGAACTGCCGAGTAATGTAGGACTTCATCTTAGAATCTTCATCATCGGAAGATTCATCTGTATCACTGCTCTTCGCCTTCAAGGCCATGCTTTTGCCTTTATTGGTCTTGCCAATCCTAGATAAACCTATCTCATAGGTCTGCAAGTTTCCAACCAGCTCAGTCAAAGGAATCTTGTCTATATCCTTTGATTCCTCAATCGCCGTAATCTTGGCATGAAATCTCTCAGGTAGAGATCTGAGCACCTTCCTTACAATCTTGGGTTCAGGGATGGTTTCCCCAAGATTGAAGGCTGAGTTCACTATGTCCTTGAGCTTGGCATAGAACTCATCAAACGACTCATCCTCCTCCATCTTTATTTCTTCAAAGCTTGTTGTCAGCCTTTGAAGCTTTGAGTCTTTGACAGCCTTTGTGCCTTCATAGGTTGTCTGGAGAATGGTCCAAGCCTCCTTAGCAGTTTCTGTTGAGGATATCTTCTTGAACTCCTCATTGGTGACTGCGCTAAAAAGAGCATTCAGCGCTCTGCTGTTGAAGTTGGCCGCCTTGATCTTAGCATCATCCCACTCGGCCGGTTGTTCTGTTGGCTTAGTCCAGCCAATCTCTACAGCTTGCCACACTTTTTCATCTAAAGACTGCAAGAAAGCTCTCATGCGTACTTTCCAGTATGCATAGTTAGTGCCATCAAATAAAGGAGGTATAATTAAGGATTGTCCTCTATCCATGACAAAACAGGGGTCAATGGATCAACACAGCAAAGATTAAATCCTAATCAGAGTGTGCCTGCTCTGATACCACTTGTTAGGTCACACTTCGAATGACCCCTTGTGATAAACCCTAATTAATTAATTAATTAGCCAAGTTGTTTAATTAATCAATTAAGCATGCAATTGCGTGGAAGCACAAACAAATCACCAAATACTAAATATGCAGCGGAAAGTAAATAACACGGTGATTTGTTTACGAATGGGGAAAAACCCTAACGGCAAAAACCCCACCGGGTGATTTTCAGGTCACCACTCCCGAAACTCCACTATTATCAAATCAAGCGGTTACAAGAAAGGAATCCCAAGTACCTTACCAACCTACAGTTGAACCCTTACCCCAATACCCAATTGGACTTGATCTGTAGTGACAATTTCCACCTTTGATGCACGGCTCCCAAGTACGTGACTAACCAATGCGCGGATCCCAGTACGCGACTTCAGAACACCAACTTGAGGAAGAATGGTTGGCTGCAAAGTTCTTCAGTTCATCCACGTGATGAATAGCAGGAAGATGCTTGGTTACAAAACCCTATGGTGCAAAGACACAGCAACTTCTTGATGAAGGATGAACTAGGTCAAGAACTTCGTCTGTTGAGCACAATTTGCATAAACAGAGATTGCTCAATGATAATACAACTTGTGTCTACAAAAACGGCTCTTAAAATAATCCTTTTATATGTTTAGGGTTAGAAGAAAAGAAGCCCCAAAAACATATTCACGGATCCCAAGAAAATCAGATTTGGAATTCTGACTTTTTAAATCTCGACAGATAGCAGGTGTCGAGGTAGCTATCGAGAGGTGTCGAGCTTTAAAAATTCTGCACTTCAACTTGCTTTTTCTTGGACAGACTTGATGGCTTCAACACTTGATCTTGAAACATGGTTTCTTGAAGTATTAAAAACACCTAGATCTACCCAATTACAAGTAAAGTGCGTTTTGTCAAAGGATTAGCCAATTTACATAAATAAGTAAGACATATGTTCTTAGCATGTGAAACACATATGTCCTAACACAAATCAACGATGTTGATGAGAGTAGAAGCTAAGCACTCAGTGATGATATGACTGATTTCAGAGGCACAATAACCAATTTCTAAATAAACGGTTATAATCCAAAGCAAGACCCAATCTAACGGTGAGAATTAAATATCAAAGATCTGATATCTCTCACTATCTCTAACGAGTCTCTTCAGTTTTCACTTCAGACTCTCAGTCTCAGATGGTCATGGCTTCACCTTGACGCTTCCTCCTCTTTTCACTCTTCCTCACCTCTTCATTTCTTCTGTCTCAGTTCTCTACTTGGCTCCCTCAAACTCTTTCAAACTCTCACAGTCTCACTTCTCTATTTGGTATTTTGGTTCGCTCTTCAACACTCTCTAAACCGTTTCTCCAAATCCAAACCCTACCTACCTCCAATGTCGTAGCCCACTCCCCTCTTCGCCTCCAATGCCTAGCCGTCGCCACCGCTGTCCACTCCTCTCTTTGTAGCTACCGCCGGTGTTTAGTCCTCACCTTGCCGCTATGTACTCTTCACTGAGTCAATTCTTACTCCAAACACTTAGGTAATTGTGCTCTATTTCTCATCTTTCTTTTTTGTTAGTCTCGTTGGTTTCATTTGTTATGGAAATCAAATGTTAAAATCAAATAAACCCAAAGATTTATAATATGAAACCCTAACTAAAAAAAGCCTAGAAATCCTAACTATTTTACTTATATTCTTTGTTCTTTTTTTTAATCAATTTTGATCTTGTTTTAATTTTATACAGGATTGAAAGCTGGCTCCAAGTAGCATTTTCTGCCTTCAAGTTCGAAACCCAAACACCCACGGTTTTCTTTAAGGTATGGTTTTTGCTTTCCTTTGTGTTTAGTGTTTAAGTTGAGGTTTGTTTTTTCTTTTCCTGTCAAATATGAAACCCTAACTAAAAAAACCTTGAAACCCTAACTATTTTACTTTTGTTTGTTTTTTTAATCAATTTTGACCCTGTTTTAATTTTATATTGGATTGAAAGCTGACTCCAAGTAGCATTTTCTGCCTTCAAGTTTGAAATCCATACACCCACGGTTTTCTTTAAGGTATGGTTTTTGCTTTCCTTTGTGTTTAGTAAAAAAAAAAAAAAAAAAAAAAAAAAAAAATAATAATAATAATAATAATAATAATTTGTAGTGATTGTGGTGATTGTTTCTTTTTACTAATTGTCTTTTCCTTTTTTGGATTGACTTGAATGGCGTTCATCCTACAATTGATTTAGCAATTGCTATTGATTTTTATTTATTTATTCATATTTTATGTTCTTGGTGAAATAGCATAATTGACCTGAACAAGTTTTGGGTATTTTAATCTAGTTTCATTCTTATTTGCTTTTAGATTTACTTTTTTTTTTCTTTGTTAATTCGAATTGGGTATTGCTTTATTTATTTATTGGTAAGTTACGCACACACTGTCACGTTCTCGAGTCCGTAACCTGCTCTCCATCCCATTATTATGGTAGGAGGATGTGCATTTTGTGTTAAGAGTTTAGTGGCAAGATGGTCTTTGAATTAAGCGTGTTGTGTGCGCTATAAGGTATGAAATTTGAGCAATTTTTTGCCATGAGTTTTCTAGATATGCATGTGCATTGTTTTTTAATTATATAGAATTTCTTATTTTCAAGCACATATTCTAAGAAAGATTTTGCTCTCTTAAAATGATTCGGACATAACCCATTGTATTTTTGTCTTAGATCAATGAGTCATTGATTACTGTCATTAGGAGATAAGTCATTAATGAGAATATTAGAGATTGAACACCATTTTCTTATGCAATCATTGTATTAATTATGCAGATGATATCACTACAAACGCACTGTGGTAGAGGCTTATTTCTTGTAAGTTACCACTTATCCTAATCGTTATTCTATTATTCTACAGAAAAGCACTACTCCTCTAACTTTTTCATACTTTTTTAATTTTGCAAAGCTTGTTGCCTGATGGTTTTGTATTTTGTTAGATTAATTCCACAAAAAACTAGTTTGGTAAGTTAATAAAATTCTATAAGAATTATATCTAAATTAGTTTAGGACACATCTTTACCTATAGTTGGTGCCTAGATTGCCTATTGTCGCTGATAGGGAAATTTTTACTCATTAAAAGAATGAGGTTCATTTGGCGCCACTATCAACTTTAAAACACAACAAAAACTTAAGGCAGTGTGGTCCAACCTAACTCAATTGGCATCTCCTCCCTTTATACATTCTAGGTGGAGGGTGAGGTGGGTTCAAGATTCATCGGGTGTGTGTGTAACTTGCCAATAAAAAAAAAAAAAAAAATTGAATAATTGTTTCTATCTATAAGATAATAAAATACAGATCAACATCAAAGGGGTTTGAGGGATAACCCTGTGGTTCCATCCTTTTTTGTGTTGCTTGGGCACTATGGTTTGAGGGATAACCCTTGGTGTGTGTTTATGTTGCTTGCCCCTCAAACTAGAGTGACCTTGTTTGTAATTGTATAAGATTGCTTCAAAGAAGGTTTCTATTAGCGTTTGTTTATGTAATATTGCCGTAGCTGAAATGAGGTCTGATGGTTTGTGGTAATACAACGATGGTGTTCATGACTAAGATTGCTTAGTGATTGTGTTTCAGTATGTTTGAAGTTACCATCTCCTAGTTAAGATTCTGGGTATGAGTTGGTTTCTAGATTTCTATTGCATGAACTATTTCTGTAACATAGTTCTTAATTAATTACGGAAAATAAAAATACTTAGACAAAATAAAATAGGTTGGAATTATGTGGATGAAGAAAATTGGAGTTAAGGACTTAAAAGGGATAAGAAAAGAGGGTTTTGTGCTTCATTGGTCTTGGTTGAAATTTAGAATTCCTAATCAGATAATATTTTGCTTGGTTGTACTTTGAAGATGAATGGAACCAAGAAATGTTCACACAAGTTGTCGTTGTTTAAACAACAAAACATGTATTTCTACAATACTTTATTTTTTGCATAAGTAGGATACTGTTTTTCCTTTTTGGTTTGTGTGATATATAAAACCGAAGTTTTTGAAACTCCCACAATTTTCCACATCAACAATACTTATATAAATAATAATAAATCCTTTTTTTTCCACCAAATACAAATTACAAACCCGATTCTTATTAAAACCCAACTACCAGAGAAGCCTAAACGCAGAAATCAGTCGCAAACGAAAAACCCTACCCATACGCAGTTAATTTTTTCTTCCTACTCTCTCAACACTATCTTTCAAATGCAAACTTCGCCCTAACAAAACCCTCGATCAAACTCTGCCTATTTCAAACTCACTCCCATCTCCTTCTTCTTCTTTAACTCTCTTATTCAATGCAGCTCCCTCCTTCTTTTCTGAGCCACAACTACTCTAGTTGATGTCAATTTTGATTCATGGTTATTTTGTTCTTGAGTTTTTATCATCTGGGCATTGATTATTTTTTTGCCCCCTTTCTGGGTGTTTGATTTTCTGGACTGACTTGAAGAATTTGGATCCTTTTTCGTTTCTGATGTTGGACGAATTTTCAGGTATGAAGAATTCCAATCTGATCTTTTTCAAGTTTAAATTTTATTTGATTGATATGGGTTAAAATTCCGATTGAAATTGGTTTAAATGGAACAGAGTCTCAAAGTTATGTTTTAATTATATGTCTTCAATTAGGTTTTCTATCGATTTAGGGATTTCAAATTCTATAGGTTTTGTAAGAAAATATTGTAAATATCGATGGGTTTCATAGTGGAGATAGTATCAATTTAATGGTTTTTTTTTTTTTTTTTTTTTTTTTTTTTTTTTTTTTTTTTTCTGTGTTTTTGAAAGGCCTAGGAGTCGACCTGATGATTAATTTATTTTGGCTGAAAAATTAATTCATATTGATGTAGATTGTGGTTTCAGAATTTTTCAGTGATATGTATGGGTTGTGTGTTACAGATAGTTATAGGGTTTAATAATAATTTTAGGCACAGTTGATTTGATGCTATATAGTTATTGGTTTTTTTTTTTTAGAAAATCTTTAGATTTTTTGTTGTTATTGTGATTGATTTTTTTTTCCCTTTCGGTTGATGTTGATTACTATCTTGATTTTAATGATGAAGTCTTGAAACACACATTTTTTTACTCAGCGAGGTGTTATACTGATAGCATATATTATTGATAAAGCACTGGAGCTTGTAGCACGATCTAGAGATAGTAATGGTCAATGGGTTAACGCTGTGGGGTAATTGCCAATACTCCCTCTTGTATCTTTAAGGGAGCCTTTAAGTTAACTGCACTGAAACGTTCTGATGTTGCTGTCATCGATAATGCAGATCTGGTATGCAACATGACTGACCTTTTTCAATTTCCCTTTTTAAGTAATTTTGCTTCAATGGACATTGCTCATTTTGATTAGCATGTATTTAGCTACCTGAATTCTGTCAAATGCAAACTTACATTTAAAACATAATTGGAATGTTGTTGAAATAATTAAGGTTGAAGTTTAATCTTGGGTTTGAGACACACTCCTATCTATGTAGATAATCTTTGACTGTAATTGTTTTCCCCCTAATAATAAAGAAGCATTTTTGAAGTTTTGCATGTGTAAATTTTAGGTTATTTATGATGGATAAGATTTAAAATTGTAGCTGTCATTGATCTGAGCATTCATTTTATATGAGTAGGAGGTTTAAAATTTTAGAACTTTTACCTTGATCTTTTCATAATTTTGCTTGGAATCAAATAGTGGTATGCGGTTACTTTGAGAATAAATTACAATGGATAAGGATAAAGATTTTGATTAGTGTTTGTAGAATTATAATGGATAAGGATAAGGATTTAGATTAGTATTTGTAGCTACTACTTCTGTTAAATATCACAATGAATTTTAGTTACATAAATGTATTGATTGACCTAAGAAAGCTTATTTTCATCCACGTTTTAGGAATCATCATTTTTGGAACGGTGGTAAAGGGAGGGAAGTGGATAGTGCATAAAAATTGCAAGTATCCATTAAAAGGAGAAAAAAATATATTGATTCTTTTATTTCCTTCTAAATGAATTATTTTTTACTTTTGAATTCTCTTATTTTGAAGATAATATTTTAAAGTGGAGAGTAGGAGTTGTACACTGAAGATTCCATTCTGCCATTATGTATAATGACAAACCACACCAATGTTTATGACAATTGTTAAGAGAAATAGCACAATATCTTTTAAAAGGGTCAACAAAGAATGCAATGATGCAACTCATGCCTTGGGTTAGTGAGAATATTATTTCCTTAGGAATTTTTAGATATTGATGTGAAAGCCATCTTAGTAGTTTTGTCTCTATTTAATGATGATTTTATTGCTTATCCCACTTTGAAGACCATTTAAAAAAAAAAAATTTAGTTTATTACATACCATGTGCTGGTTTTAAAACTAACGCTTGACAGGTAGTTTTATGTTATTACTGTGTTACCTAAACTTTTGATGATGGATGTGTCTATTTTAACAAACAGTTTCTAATGGATAACAAAGTGTACTTGGATTAGCAACCTATATACATCTCTTTATATTTTTGTGATTGGTGACATTAAGTAACAACCACATCTTAATATCAATTATATACCATTTTGTTCTTCCAAATAAAATTACTGATTTGAGTTGTCTTTCTTTGTAGTTGGATTGTCATCTCTTTTACCTCACTAAATGTTAGATGTTGCAGGTTCTTTCTATTGCCATGATCCAAGGGGAAACAGTGTTTATTATCGTTCCAAATTATTGTCTACAATAGCCAAGACTTTAGTGCATAGCATATGAAAAGAGTCCAAATTGAAGTGTTTCAATTATAGGAGAGAGCACCTTTTTTTGTTTTCCAAGCTGTATTCAAATCAAATTCAATAAATTGATTGATATGCTTTTTTATTCCTATTTTTTCCTAAAAAGTAAAAGAAAGAAGAAACATAATGGAAAACTTTCATTTGTTATATATTTTTGTTGTTTTACCATTTTTGCAATAGTTGATATTGTTCAATTTTCCTTTAATCAAACGTGATTCCAGTTTTTGAGTATGTTGAGTCATATTATGAGTAGAAAGCCAGCCTATTCATTTTAAAGTGAGTTTTTAAGCAAAGTAAATATATATTATTTTTCTCAAATTATTCCGTGCATTGCACGGGTTAGTGACTATGTACAATCAAAGTGGAAGAAACAAATAGTTGTTAACATCTACTTACACAATAGTCTTCCCGTGCATTACATGGGTTAGCGACTGGTTTATTATTATTATTATTAAAGCTATGAATTATATTTGTTACTCTAGTTTGCTAATATGTATCTTTGATTTTTTTTAGGTCATAGAAACCTCCACTAATGAACCCTCTGTCCAAACACCCGCTACTACATAAGATGATGGTATTATTCCCACCCAAGTTGAAGCTTCTGCTACTACCCAAGTTGAAGCAGCTGCTACTGGTGAGTTGCCCCCAGTTCCACCATGCCAAGTGAATATAATAGTTCATGTTAGTGGAACTTGTAGTGGTAGGAAAAAGTCAGTTGTTTGGGGCCATTTTGAAAAAATAAAGATAGGTGAGGGTGATACTAGTAAAACTAAGGTTATTTGTAATTATTGCCAAAAATTGTATAATGCTGATAGTAGGAGTTGTGGTACTAGTAATTTGTTAACTCATGTGCCAATATGTCCCAAGAACCCTAATAGAGAAGATCTAGTTAAAGGGCAAAAAACATTCGCTTTTGAACCCAAAAAGGATGGAGAAGATGGGTTCCACCTTGTGTCAACAACCTTTTCTGTTGAGGCTTCTAGAAAGGCATTGGCCGAAATGATTATAATTGATGAGTTGCTTTTTAGGTATGTTGAGGGGTATGGGTTTAAGAAATATGTAACTACCTTACAACCTAAGCTTCGATTAGAGGATATCCCATCTCGTCAAACTGTGGCTAGAGATGTGATTGGCATTTATAATAGTGAGAGAGAGAAGCTAAGGAAATCCTTAAAAGGTTGTAGGGTGTGTCTCACTACGGACACATGGACTTCTATTCAAAATTTAAATTATATGTGTCTCACATGTCACTTTATTGATGATGCTTGGAAATTGCATAAGAGAATTTTAAATTTTTGTCAAGTTGAGGACCACAAGGGGGAGACTATAGGTAGAAAGATTGAGATGTCTTTGCGTGAGTGGGGGATTGATGGGATATTCACTTTGACAATGGATAATGCTAACTCAAATTTAACAACAATTAAATTTTTGCAAAGGGTGACTAAAGATTGGAATGGGACAGTTTTAGGGAATGAGTTCATGCACTTGAGGTGTTGTGCCCATATCCTTAATCTCATTGTGGGGGAGGGTTTGAAAGAGATTGATGCATCTGTTGCCAAGGTGCGTGAAGCTGTGAGGTCTGTGAAATCCTTACCCAATAGAAATCAAACTTTTAGGAGTTTGATGGACGTTAGGTATGGAGTCCAAGAGTCTTCTTAGTCTAGATGTACCTACTAGGTGGAACTCGACCTATCCTATGTTAGAAACTGTTGAAAATTTTGAGAAAGCGTTCATTTGAATGGATTTTGAAGATGATGGTTATTCGTCGTACTTTAGGACCAAGGAAGATAGTGGTGGTTTGGGATCTCCTTGTATGAGTGATTTCCAAAATTGTAGGGCATTTGTGACTTTCTTAAGGCTTTTTTATAATGCAACGAAGAAATTCTCCGGTTCTTTGTACGTTACTTCAAATGCCTTCTATGATGAGATCTTTGTTTTTTTTCTTTTTTTGCTTAGATGATGAGATCTTTGTTATTCAAGAGAGTATTTCTAATTTAGTTAAATCCCAGAACACTCTCTTGAAAAATACAGCCACAAATATGCAAACTAAATTTGAGAAGTATTGGGGGGAAGGGGAGAAAATTAATCATCTTTTGTATGTGGCTGTGGTTCTTGATCCACGAAAAAAATTGAGGTTTTTGAAGTTTTCTTTTTCTGAATTTATGGGAATGCAGTGGCAGAAGTGATGGTTGATAAGGTGAAAGATCTTTTGTATAAGTTGTATAATTTTTACTCTTCTATTCATTCACCAAATGTCCAAGAACAAAGTGGGAGTGAGAGGACAAAATTGGAAAGTGATGCTAGTGATCCATATGTGATGGATCACTTGCGATATGAACGTTTCTTGCAATTTGAGCAATCGGTTGGTTGTAGTAATGAGGTGGAAAAGTATTTGACTGAAAACGGTGATGGTAGAAAGGATGTGAATTTTGAGATATTGGAGTGGTGGATGGAAAATTGTAGTAGGTACCAAGTGTTGTCTAAAGTTGCTAAGGATGTGTTGGCTATACCAGTTTCCACTGTTGCATCTGAGTCAGCATTTAGCACTGAATGCCACATTGTTGATCCATTTCGAAGTTTACTATCTCCTCTCATAGTTCAAAACCCTGTATGTTCACAAAATTGTTTTCAAGTCTCAGTTCCAATTTCTCATCGCTAGTCAAGGGATGATGTAGAGGCATTGGAGGAGGAGTTACTTGACTTAGGTAATATGTTTAAATTCTGAAACTTATTGTCTATTAATTTTATTGAATGTCTCATGTATTCAAGAAAAATTTAATCTATTGTGTTTATTTTCTATTCTTTTCTAGTTTTAAATCAACAACCAACAGCAAGTGCAACAGCAAATACCAGCTCAAGCAAGGGTTCCACTTTAGGCAAACAACCCTTAATTAGCATTGATGATTAATCACTGACTTGGTATGATTCTGCCTTTAGCCCCTTACTATTATAAACTTGGTTTCCTTACTAGTTGGTCTTGTATTTGGTACTAATGTATTGTTTATTGCATATTTTTTTGTCTATTGTAGGAGGATGGTCATTTATTTTGTAAAGAAGGCAGCTTTTTGGGAATATTTTGGAAGCTTTTTTGGATATATCACTTTTCTAACTTCTAACAATACTCAACTATCAATGCATATAGAAAAGAAATCTTAGTCCATAGGTTTTCTTTTCTATTAGTTATAGACTTATAAAGTATAGAGTAGTTATTCAATGCTTTGGGAAAGCTATTTTTTGGAAATACTTATGGTATTTGATTATTGTAACTAATTATATTGCTTGGAACGTTGTATAACAAGCAAGCTTTTTGCCTTATGGTTTACTGCCCAAAAAACTTGCAGTAACTGCCTTTATGGTACTAGGTATATATATCCATTAATTGGAATATTGTAGTATAGTAATATCTGTTGTGATTTATTTGTTGCTGGAAATATTATTTGTTGTGGTTGGCAGGTTTAATAATTGTTGAGCTACTAGCTTACTACCTAGGTGCTTATTGTGTTGTTTAATAGATCACATATGGTAAAATTAGGTTTTTTGTAGGTTGGGTTGTGCTATCTTTAGTTTATTTTGTTGTGTTTATTTTTTGTGGTTAATGTGGGAAAGATTATGTATTTGGATTGATATGTACTGCTTAGGTGCTTCTATTGTTTCAGAGATCACAGGTGATAAAAAAAAAAGGATTTTTGGTGTGTTGTGTTGTATTATTCTGTCCAAGTTTAAATTTGTGAAAATTTTATATTGGGTTTGATATGTCCTGAAGGCCCAACAGGTCTAGTGTAGTTCATAATATAAGCTAAGCTTGAAGCCCTATTTTAAAATAAATTAAGTAAAAAGAAGCCAAATTTGAAATATATAGGAAATTCAAACAATCTAAAATCAATAGGGTTTATTAAACTGCCAAACCGAGTAATTTGGGCAAAGACCCAAAAAAAGGAAATTCCGATAATTTTAATTATGTCAAAAATTTCAGCCCAATCTGAGGCCCAGACCCGACAAACCGACAACTCCGACCTGGTCAACCAATTACCTGAAATGTCGGATCCGACCCAAATATTTGGTTGAATACAGGTCCAAAATTCAGAAACCTGATCCATCCGGGCCGAATTCGGTTTGGGCCCTAACCGACTTGGCCCGACCCATAGGCAAGCCTTGAAAGTTATATATATGCAATAGTCGTCTATTATTTTCGATATAAAAACTTTTACAAATACTAATCACAAAATAATAATTTTGACGTTTATTTATTATGTGACATGCATAGATTATGCTCATTGTAAAATCAATTTAAAGAAACAACGTAGTAATATTTGTAATATATTAAACATTTTCCTTTTCCAATATCTCGCTGGGGTGCGTCTGGCTTGCCTCATGCAACAGTCGATCTCTTGCGTTCCAAATAGCCCATACTAATCACAAAGAAAGCCCTCGCTGTGAACACTGCGAAATCATTTCTTAGTAAATGTGTGATAAAACACCCTGTCAATATCTGTAATTGTAGATGCTGGTTGTGTCATGCAAGTCAAACTCAAATCAAATCAGCGTTGTAAGAACTTGGTAATTCAACACTAATTATCATTATTATTAGCAGGAACAAGCTAGTTTCTGTGGATTGGACTATAGGAGTGCGCAACAACTTGTGGACACTGTAATGAGGGCGTTGCATTTAACACCGTAAAGAAGAATATTCCAAAGTATTCCTGTCTCCCTGTGGGCTACTATATAATGTACTGTGTCTATGTTCATGTCTAACAAATTTCTCATACCAACACTGCAAAATATAGCCTAGCCTAATAACCTCTATATTTCCGCTTGTTCCAGGTGTTATGGGTAGCAAAAGTCGTCAGCTTCACATATTCTTCTTCCCTTTGATGGGCCATGGTCACCTGATACCTATGATGGACACGGCCAAGCTATTTGCAGCGCGAGGTGTGAAGGCAACGATTGTCACTACTCCTCGCAACGTGCCTATATTCTCCAAAACTCGCGGCACCAACGTTGATATCCAAATCATCAAGTTCCCGGCTGTAGAGGCTGGCCTGCCTGAAGGATGTGAGAATATTGACTCAGTGACTTCCGAAGATATGTCTGACAAATTTATCAAAGCCACTAAAATGCTCCAACAACCACTTGAGCAACTACTAGAAGAGTACCAACCTAGTTGCCTTGTTGCCGACATGTTCTTTCCATGGGCAACTGATGTTGCAGCTAATTTTGGTATTCCTAGGCTTGTTTTCTCGGTAACCAGTTTTTTTTCCCTGTCTTCACAACATAGTTTGCAACTATATGAACCCCACAAGAAAGTTTTCTCTGATTCTGAACCTTTTGTCATTCCTAGCTTTCCAGGAGAGATAAAGTTGACAAGGATGCAACTTCCTGATTTCTATCTGCAAGAAGTTGAAACAGACTTTTACAAGTTGTTGAAAGAAGCTATGGAGTCAGAGTTTACAAGCTATGGGGTGGTTGTTAACAGCTTTTATGAGCTTGAGCCGGCTTATGCAGATCATTACAGGAAAGTTTTGGGAATAAAGGCATGGCATATAGGTCCAGTTTCACTATGCAACAAGGATGCTGAAGATAAAGCACAAAGGGGAAAGGAAGCTTCCATTGATGAACATGAATGTTTAAAGTGGCTTAGTACAAAGAAACTCAATTCGGTTATTTATATTTGTTTGGGGAGTATGCCAAATTTTAGTGATTCTCAGCTTTTCGAACTTGCAATGGGTATTGAGGCTTCAGAACAACAATTCATTTGGGTTGTGAGGAAAGGCAAAAATGAGAAAGAAGAGGAAGATTGGCTACCTAAAGGATTTGAGAAAAGAATGGAAGGTAAAGGATTAATTATAAGAGGTTGGGCACCCCAAGTTTTGATTCTTGATCATGAAGCAGTTGGAGGATTTGTGACTCATTGTGGGTGGAACTCGACCTTGGAAGGAGTGGCTTCAGGGTTGCCTATGGTCACATGGCCTATGGCTTCTGAGCAGTTTTACAATGAGAAGTTGATAACTCAAGTACTGAAAATTGGAGTTAGTGTTGGTGCTCAACAATGGACTAGAGTGGTAGATGGTATCAAGAGGGAAGCAATAGAGAAGGCAATGAGGCAAATTTTGGTGGGGGAAGAAGCGGCCAGAGCCAAGGCACTTGGACAGATGGCAAGGAGGGCCGTTGAAGAAGGAGGATCATCATACTCTGATTTGAATGCTTTAATTGAAGAATTAAGGTTGCATTGCCCTTGATCTCTGGCGCTAAAAATTGCCAGTATGGCTCTTTAATCAATATATATATATATATATATATATATATATATATATATATATATGAGGATTTATTATCCTTGTTGTTTAGTGTGTTATTTTTACTCGCTTAGTTGTTCTTCAATAATTGTAGGACATGGTCCTAGAAATTTGGGATCGATAGTCCAATCAAAATTCAAAATACTATAATAAGTTGGAGATAAGTGTCTAGTTGTCTGCTAGTTCTTTAAGTTTCAACTTTTATAGCATTTTGCATGGGATTAGGCCAGAATTTTAGCTAAATTTAACCTAAAAGCTCTTTCCTTTTTTGCCTCGTCCATTTCTTTCTTTTACAAGCAATGGACTTTCTATGCTTTTTTTACTACTTTATTTAAACATTATTTATCTACTCTATGTTATTAAAAAAAAAAAATCAAAAATCAAAAATTTAGGATTTCATTTGCAAGATCGACCACTCAATAGCCAAGATCTTACACAACTTTCCTAAAACTCACCAAAAATCTGCCATAATTCACTTTGGTCAAGTCCCACCCCTCAATGCCGAGTAATTATTGAGTATTCCCAAAATACTATAAATGCGTACTCTCCTCTCTCACATAACTGTATGTCATACTAATTAAATTTATGGTAAGACTCACGCTTCATTTGAGAAGGGAGAGTATGCATTTATTGTATTTTCGGAGTATTCAATAATTTTCCCTCAATGCCTCCAATAAACCAAGTTGTCTGCTTCCTCATAATCCGCATAGCTTAGTTATTTACCATAAGAAATCACCCAGCCACTAGCAACCACCAATCAAACCTACAAATCTAATACTCAAACTGCTGTGACCCAACCGCTAATGATGCCCAAACATGTATAACAATTAACAACAACTCCATCACACAAAATGAAACACCAGAGTCCACAGCTTTCCTAATACTCACAAAAAAAACTGCAATAATTGTCCTTTGGTCAAGTCCCACCCCTCAATGCCTCCACCAATGGCAATAAACCAAGTTGTCTGCTTCCTCATTTTCCACTCAACATGACTTTTAGATTTAAAAGTGAGAAGATGTGGAAGAAAAAGAAGCAGCGAGAGAAGACAAAGGTGGGAAAAACAAAAGAGAGAAATAGAAAGAGGGAACGAATGGAGAAGAAGAAAAGAAAAAGAAAGGTGAAATGGTGTTAGTAGATTTTTAGTCAGAAATTAAAAAAAAAAAAAAAATTATTGTTTCTTATAATGTCGTGGGGAGAGAAAGAGAGAGAGAGAGAGATTCTCAAATCTATGTTTTATTTTTGGAGTGTTTTATTGTGTGTTAAGGGTAGACGCAAAGATGGGTTATGACTAAAGTTAAAAATTGTGGGCAAAGTGATATATATATTGTTTTAAGGAAAGTACTAAACTCATAAACTATTTTACAAATTATTGATTTGGCAGGTGATTATTGGTAAGAAAAAATGTATTGTTAGTAGTTGGCTCATATGAAAATCAATAAGAATTTATCATATCAACAATTTGTAAAAATATTGCAAAATAGTTTGTGCCTATAGCAATATTCTTTTTTTAAACCATGAGAGTGTAGAATGCTAGAATGCAACCACCAAAACCACAAGTCGATATTTTTTAATTAATATTTTTATTAGGAAGCACGGACATATAGATGGTTATGGGTATGATACAATGATATAACAATTTTTGAAAAATTAGGATGTGATACAACACGACACGACGTTGATACATATCTATATAATAAATAATAGCCGAAACGTTTGACTTTTGTTGACCACTCCTCATTGCGCCATGTGGTTACATAAATTACTGACACGTTTACATTATAGAAAATCTGAAACATCTTCTCATTTGACCACTTAAGCAAACCGGTTCAGTGAAATTTTTACCACCCGTTGGTGCTGGTGTTGCCTGTAGTAAATTAAATACACAACGCTTTCTCTTGGGTAGCAATTACAAAAGATCAAATAAACACTTCTTTTCTTATATCTATACTCCTCTCTCCTTCTCTCTGACTTTTATTTCCAGTGGGTAACTGTGAAACAATTTCTCCAAATCCTCTAAAGCGAAACTTTCCCTATCTATTCATTGTATGTCATCGAGAAGAAAATCGCATAAGGAGAGAAAGAAAGAGAGAAATCCATGGCCGCATCCCACCACCCTCATATTGTCGGAACCAAACCACAACTGGTAAAGGTATTTAAAATAGACAAAAACTTAGGTGTTAAAATAAGATTTAGATTTGGTTATTTAGGTTTGATTAATCTAATGTTGTCTATGATGAAGGTTGGGACTGCCCTACAGTTTGATTAATCATTGGTGAGATGGCTTCTAAGGTTTGATTAAGAAGCAGTTGAACGACATGAGGATATAGGCGTCAAGCCTCCTAAGGTATGCCTTTCCTTCTTTTTATCTCTAATTTACAATATAAAAGGCTTTAAAAATAGTTACGCTTTTGGAATCTGGACATTAGTAATGGATTTATGTGTTTATGCTTTTGAGATTTTGAGATTTTTATGATTGTTTACATAGTTGGGCTTTTTACACTTCTTTCATGTCCCGTTTAAAGTTAATCACATTGAAGTAGTGTCTTTGTTGTTGTCTCGGCTCTATTTATCTTTAAAAAACATACTCTTTTTTAAGTTGTTGTCCTTTTTTGTTGGTATCTGCATTAGTTTATTGCTTTTGGTTGTTTTGAACAACATATGATGATTTGTTCACTATGTGTTCCATGTTTTGTTACAGATGGACACCATCACAGAAAAATGTACCTATTCATTTGGCCGCTTAAGCAAACTGTTTCAGTACTATTTTTACCACTATTGTTGTACAGTTTCATCATTCCAATGGGTAGTTATGAATTTTACACCGTTCCAAATAAATTTCACTCTATATTTCTTTAGACAAAAAACCTAAAACTTTAGTTCATTCTTCATACTCTCTCTCTTTATAGTGAGCTTTTTGTTTTTACAATTTTTTTTTTTTTGTTTTTTGATTCAAGTTATTGAGTCATATTTCAATAGTAGAAAAGCTATAATCATCGATTATTCTTTTGAGGGTAATCCTTCTTTTTATTGTATTTTTCTATTTGCATAATTATATATATATATATACATATATTCAATGCTTTTGTAGCTTTGAATCTTCTGAATTTTTTTATTTTTTTTGGCCTTTTTGGAAGTTTTAACATCTTAACTTTTGTGTTCATTTTTTTTCATTATCTGAAACTTTCTAGAAGATTTCAATCATCTTTATCTTATTTTCTATTCCTAGCTTTTTTTACATATATTTTTTTCATCATGCGTGTTTATCGATCTTTTTATTTTTATTTTTTTCGTATTTTTAGATTCATAGCATATGTACGTGTTGTGTATGATCTTTAATTCTTTCTTTAATAGTTTGTGTGAGTATGTGTCATCTTATGGAAAATCTGTAAAGATGCTTCCTTTTTATAAAGAATCATGTGTTTTTCATGACTTTCGTGCGTCATATTCTTAAATGATAACAATGGTTTCTGATGATGCCGAAAATATCACCAGTGAGTCACACGATGCTTGCGCACTCGAAACGGGACCTGCACAACAAAAAAGAAGAAGACCTAACAGAGAGCATCGGTGTGGTGCCGGCCAAATACGCTCCGAAGGTCAAGTTAGAACTTGTTACAACTCTAGAGTGCTAGAGATGGGTGAATTATGCGTACCTCGATTTGTGAGGGTATTGGAGTTTTTATAGTAGTAGAGAGTTGACCTCTCTTCCTTGGAGTAGAAGTCTTTTCCTTATAGGAGTCCTCATGAGCGTAGATTACAGAATCCTTTCCTTGTAGGACACTAACACTCAGTGTGGGATACAAGTCATTTCCTTATATACTCATGCGTGGTGGCCAAGACAAAGATATTATTATAACCGTCAGCTTCAAGACCGTTGGCTTATCTTTTACCCTTCGGCCATATCGGCGTCAGCCCTAAGATGGAGTCAACCCCTCAGAGCAGGCTTCCTTCCATCTTGGACCCGTCACGTTGCTGTCCGTCAGCTATGGGGTCTTCAGCCTCTTACTTCAATTAACACCGTCGGCCTACGTTGTAGACTCCGTCAGTTATGGATGCTTATAATTTTTACTTATCAGTTGCCCCCTACTCCATATCTCCGTCAGTTCGAACTGACGGGTTATGGAGTTACATTTTTTCGTTGTTAATTTCCATTTAAGCCAAGAGAGAGAAAATAATTCAAAGGTGACTCCTCGAGCCGCCAATCATTAAATGCTCGGACACGTGGTGTACTCTGGTTGGCTCTGCGTCTGGACGAGGGCGTCGCTTCGTCTTCCGCGCCTTTTCCCCTTATATATAACCCACTTCTTCCCCCACTTTTCCATTTTAGCTTTACTGATTCTTGGAGAGAAGATCTGTCGCCTTTGTTCCGTCGATTTCCTCAATATCGTCACCCGAGTTTCCGCCGTCGCTTCAGAAACCATTACCTGTTTCGAGAAACTTGTAAGTCCTTTCTCTCTGTACATGCTCTATTTTAATCAATTTTTTTATAGCGAGGTCGTCATTTTAGGTTCTTAGAATAAATCCGTCACTTGTAGGTAGTCAGATGTCAAGTGACGCGTCGAGTGATCAGTCGTCGGTCCGCGATGGAGCGGGCTACGACGAGGTATTTGGTTCAGGTGATGAGTCCGAGGGCTTTTCCCGGTCGTCAGAGAGAGAGTCGTCTGCCCAATCTCCCGACGAGGAGGTAGGGAGCCATGGTGATGAGGGTCAGGAGGAGGTAGCAGGTGAGAGGGGTGACGTTGAGGAGGAAGAAGAGAGGGATAGTGACGGAGATGAAGGTGACGAGGAGTCCTGTGAAGGAACTTCAGGAAGTCCTGGAGGTAATCGTCCCTTCATCCTTCCCGAGGAATGGGCCGTTAATAAATTTTTACCAACAATGAGTGAGAAGGTATTCAAGGAGTTACGCATTCGCTTCAAAATCCCAGACCACATCCCAATCCGTCTCCCCAAGGAGAATGAAAAGTGCTATACGGGGAGAACCGCAGACGTTGGTATGTATGACGCCACGTTTGCTGCAGGGCTTAGACTGCCCCTGATGGCCTTGTATTGTCAGCTGGCTGATTTTCTAGGGTTGTCTATTAGCCAGATTGCCCCAAATTCATGGAGGATCTTCATAAGTGCTGAGATCCTATGGGGTAGTCTAAGTGGAGGACACTGTCAACTTACCTTAGACGAATTCTTCTATTGCTATAGACCCCAGCACCTTTCTTCTTCTAAGGGGATGTACCATTTTGCCGTTAGGGAGAGGGAATTAAAGTTAGTGTCTGAGATGCCAGATTCCAATAGAGTTTGGAAGAGTAGGTACTTTTTTGCGAAAGGGACGGACTGGGTGTGCCGTTAGGAAGAATGGGAAACGATTCCCCATGGTTACTTTGATAATACTTGGGCCTTCGTCAGGGACTCAGGTTTCAACCAACAGCTTTTAACCCCGTCAGTTCTTTCATATACTTTATTTTATTATTATTTTTTATAGCGTCCCAACATCGTCAACTTATTTTCCTTTTCAGCCAACATTCGCCCACTTATAACTGACAAGCAAAGGGACTTTATCCGTCGGGTTCTTGAGATTCCTCTGGAAGAGCGAAAGTGCTGGAGTTTAAATACTCTTGACGCTCTTCACACATACTGCGGGGGTCCTGAACTGACGCCAGAAGCTCTCAAGTTGGAAGAATTTTCTCACCGTCGTAAGTGGTCTTTTCCGTAGTCCCGTCGCTCTTAGCTTCTGCCGTCAGTTTTTTCTCATGTGTCTTACTTTTGCAGAAATGGAGGCAGCAAGGCAACGGATAAGGGCTGCAGCTGCCTGTCAAAAGGAGGAGAAAAGGACCAAGGGGGAGTTGGTATCTTCGTCAGCCCCCTAAGGCCGTTACGAAGGGTTCATCGAAGAGGAAAACCAACGGGAAGAATGTCCGTCCACTCAAGAAGGTGGCCGTCACTACTGGGGATGAGCCCCCAGAGAAGTCATCCCCCAAGTCAGTCCATGGGGCTGGAAAGGGGGTAATGACTTCTTCTGGTCCCGTCCTTAAAGGGCCCTGTTGCCTACTGACGCATAAGGATTATGCCGTCAAAGAAGTAGAATCGTTCATAAAGCCGACGGACATTGATCCCTGTGCTTTGCTGGGGACGGAGGATTTGGGGGCGGCGGCTTTGTTTGACCTAACACGGGTAAGCCGTCTCCCTTATCTAACTTCTCTTATATTTTCTTTGTTTATTAACTAACGATTACGCCCTTCTTAGGCTTTGGTACGTATAAAATCGCTCCAGGACCGGTGTGTGGCCAAGGAAGGAGTCGTCACTTGTGTTAGTAAACATAATACTAACATGTTGAACCAGCAGGCGCAGTATAAAGAGGCCGTCCGTCTTCTGAATGTTGAGCTGCAAGAAGTAAAGTAGAAGCTGGAAGAGGCGGGTCGACAGAAGGATGAGTTAGAGAGCTGACGACTCTTCGTAATCAGGTGGAGACAGTAGGGGCTGACACAGTCCAGAAATTCAAGGCGTCAGATTCTTTTATTGATTCCTGTGGTGGATACTACGGTACGGGATTCGATGACTGTCTTAGAAAGGTAGCGTCAGCCTTTCTTGAGCTGGACCTATCTGGGATCACCCTGGATGACGCCCCACCAATGACGCCTGCTAATGACGCCGTCACAGTTGGCGATGACGACCCCGAGGATTCCCCCCCCCCCCCCCACATGGAGATAGTGGAGTAGTTTTGGCCCAGCCTACTGCGAATCCTCCCGTCAATCCATCAGTGGAGATCCTTGTCGTAGAAGACCCTCCCGTTCAGAAAAGTAAAAAGATTTCAATGAATGCCCCTTCAGCATAGTCGTAGTTTTTTGCAATTGTCATCTTCTGTTCATTTTGCAAACAATAATTTCAAGTGCCCCTTGGGTTTTCATTTGTAATCCTCAAACAAATTTCTTTTTTAAGTAGCCCTTTATGCTTTGATTTTATGAGCAACTCACTCTTGCTTGCAATAATCTAGTAACCGTTGCTTTTGATCATGTGTGCATGGCTACTTCGTTCGTGTGCTTTTCTTTTTATTTTTCAGACTTTGTTTATTTTCAATTTGCAGGCTGAGGTCGTCAGCCTGGTTGTGGTTTAGAATCTTAATAGTAGTTATTATGGATTCAACTATTTTAATGACGCCGTCAGCTCAGTAAAGCCGTTGCCCCCACTATGGAATTTTTAGTTGTCCATGTTAATGTTGGGCTTGTTTTGTCTTTAAGGGTTTGTTATGTCCGTCGGCTTCTTGCACTGGACTTATCCCTTGTTAAAATTCCACTTTTTGTGACCGTCTCTTTGTTAGGTCCGTTATTCTTGAGGAGTCCGTCACACGAACCGTGGCCTCGTCCTCATTATCGACTTTGTGGAGTAATTTCGTTGAGACCGTCACTTTATTAAGCCCGTCTCTTTTGATGGATCTGTCACATGGACAGTTAATTTTATGGCTTTGTCCATATTATGGACTTGGTTTTTGGCCTATCCTCTTGGGATCGGCTCGTCAGCCTCGAGGGCTTACAATCGCCCATCGTTGCAGACCGACGTTTGCCTACTTTTAGAAATTTTCACCTTTTGTGTTATTTGTCTTTTGCAAGCTCGTAAATAGAAAACGTCAGCCTTATTGCCTCGTCCGTTTTGTGGACTTGGCCAATACGTCAGTCTTTTTTATTAGACCGTCAACTATATAGCTTTCATTCATTTTATGCACTTGGCCAACTTGTCAGTCTTTCATTAGATCGTCAGCCTTATGGATTCGTCCACTTTGTGGACTTGGCCAACTTGTCAGTCTTTCATTAGACCGTCAGCCTTATGGATTCGTCCACTTTGTGGACTTGGCCAACTTGTCAGTCTTTCATCAGACCGTCAGCCTTATGGATTCGTCCACTTTGTGGACTTAGCCAACTTGTAAGTAGAAACTTTAGTTGTTCTGAATAAACTCCTCTTATTGCCATGCATTTATATAAAAAGTAGTTCAAAAAAGAAAACTTGCCCTTTGGGCTTATTGTAGCAAAAACTAAAATAAAAAATCTGCCCTTTGGGCTTATTGTAGTAAAAACTAGAGTAAATAATAAATCTGAGGAGTATAACTGAAATTTACTGCGGTAAACTATGAATAAAAGGGGGGTGTTGTCCTTCACGTTCGTCATCTCTACTGGTAGTATTTTTGCAAGTGTTCAGCATTCCAAGGATGTGGCAGCTCTTGTCCGTCTAGCATCTCCAGATGGTACGTGCCCTTCCTCTGCCATGCCGTGACTCGGTAAGGTCCCTCCCAATTTGGGCCAAGTTTTCCTTGGGTCGGGTCTCTTGCTGCGCCCATGACTTTCCTTAGAACGAGGTCTCCAACCTGGAAGTCTCTATGTTTGACCCGAGAGTTGTAGTGCTTGGCCATGCGGTCCTGGTACCGTGCGAGCCTTTGTTCTGCTGCTGCCCTGACTTCATCCACCAGATCGAGCTGTAGACGTATGGCCTCGTCGTTTTTTCTTTCGTCGTGGTTATGCACCCTGTAGCTTGTGAGTCCGACTTCGGCTGGGATGACTGCTTCGCTCTCGTATGTTAGTCGGAATGGTGTCTCTCCTGTTGGTGTCCTTGCCGTAGTCCTATAGGTCCAAAGTACGCTCGGCAACTCTTCTGCCCATATACCCTTTGCCCCCTCGAGCCAAGTCTTGATAATCTTCAGCAAGGATCGGTTCGTGACTTTGACCTGTCTGTTGGCTTGAGGGTAGGCGGGGGAGGAGTAGTGGTTCCGTACCCCCAACTGCGAGCAGAAGTCCTGGAAGGAGTTGTTGTCGAATTGCTTCCCGTTGTTCGAGACTAAGACTCTAGGGATGCCAATCCTGCATATGATACATCGCCAGATGAAATTCCGTACATTCTTCTCCGTAATGGTGGCCAAGGCTTCAGCTTCCACCCACTTTGTAAAGTAGTTGATACCCACTACCAGAAACTTCAGCTGTCGTATTGTTGTCGGGAATGGCCCCATAATGTCTAGTCCCCATTGAGCAAACGGTCATGGTGCCGTCATCGGGGTAAGTTCTTCGGGTGGTTGTCTGATAACATTGCTGAACCTTTGGCACTTGTCGCAGCTTTTTACATAAGCCTCGGCATCCTTCTGCATGGTTGGCCAAAAGTACCCCGTTCGCACTAGTTTATGCACTAATGATCTGGACCCTGAGTGGTTTCCACAGATTCCTTCGTGCACCTCTCTCATGACGTAGTCCGCTTCCTCAGGACTTAAGCATCTCAGGAATGGCTGGGAGAAACCCCTTTTGTACAGGACATCTCTTATTAAGACGAATCTCGCTGCTTGGACCTTCAGCTTTCTAGCGGCCTCCTTTCTGTCCGGTAACGCGCCATTCTTCAAGTAGGAGACTATCGACGTCGTCCAATTGCTTTCAGAGTCTATCTCTTGTACATCGATGGAATCTATTAACGGTGAAAGTTGAACAAAAGAGAGTACATTACCCAGGGTGGTCATATGTTCGGCTGAGGCCGCTTTGGCCAAACGGTCAACTTGCTCATTATCTCCCCTAGGGATTTGTACGATTTTGGCCTTCAGCTTGTCTACCCTTTCCCTTGCTTGGTCCAGATACCTTTTCATTCTTTCGCCTTGACACTCATAGTCCCCGTTTACCTGGTTGGTGACGACTTGAGAGTCGTAGTAAATGACCATGTTCGCGGCTCCTGCAGCTTTGGCGAGGTCGAGCCCTACTATTAAAGCCTCGTACTCCGCTTCATTGTTTGTGGTAGGGAAATCAAGGCGGACCATGCACTCAACCGTGTCTCCTTCAGGTGTCAGTAGCACAATGCCGGCTCCCCCAGCTTGCCTGTTGGATGATCCGTCTACATGTATGCTCCACTGCAGAGATTCCTCTACCCCCCTGTCTTCGCCATTTGTGAACTCTGCTATAAAATCTGCGACAATCTGTCCTTTAATGGCGGTTCGTGGGCGATACTGGATATCAAACTCGCTCAATTCTATGGCCTATAGCGCTAACCGGCTAGCAGCTTCAGGGTTGCTTATTGCTCGCCGTAAGGGCTTGTCGGTTAAGACGATCACCGTATGGGCTTGAAAATACGGCTTGAGTTTGCGTGCTGTTGTAATCAACACAAAGGCAAGTTTCTCCATGGGTGGGTATCTTTCTTTGGCACCATGAAATGCCCGACTGGCGTAGTAAACGGGCTTTTGCACTCCTTCTTCCTCTCTGATCAAGGCGGCGCTGACGGCAACAGGAGAAACGACAAGATAGAGAAAAAGTTCCTCACCAGCCTGCGAGGGACTTAGTAACGGTGGGGAAGAAAGATAAGCTTTTAACTCTTCAAATGCTTGCTGGCACTCGGTAGTCCATTCAAAGGATTTCTTCAACGTGCGAAAGAAGGGTAAGCATTTGTCCGTCGCCCTTGATACAAATCTATTCAGCGCCGCTACTTTGCCATTAAGGCTTTGCACTTCCTTCACATTTTTTGGGGGTGCCATCTCCATTATGGCCCGGATCTTGTCCGGGTTTGCTTTGATGCCCCTCTGCGACACCATGAATCCTAGGAATTTTCCCGCCGTCACTCCGAAGGCGCACTTTCCTGGATTAAGCTTCATGTTGTAGGAGCAAAGAGTGTCGAATGTTTCCTTGAGGTCTTTCAAGTGGTCTTCCTCCCTTTGGCTTTTCACCATATCGTCGACGTAGACTTGGACGTTTCTCCCAATCTGCTCCGCGAACATCTTGTTCATGAGCCTCTGATACGCCGTGCCCGCATTTTTTAGGCCGAATGGCATTACTTTATAACAGAAGAGGCCTTGACTAGTAACGAATGAAGTTTTCTCTTGATCGGCTTCGTGCATCCTGATCTGGTTGTAACCAGAGAAAGCGTCCATAAAACTTAACAGCTGGTGTCGAGCTGTAGAGTCTACTAGAATGTCAACCCTTAGGAGGGGGTAGCTGTCTTTGGGGAATGCTTTGTTCAGGTTGGTGAAGTCTACGCACATCCTCTATTTCCCGTTGGCTTTCTTAACCATTACAACATTCGCTAGCCAATCGAGGTAGTAAACTTCTCTAACAAAGTTCGCCTCCTGTAGTTTGCGGACTTCTTCAGCTATGGCCTGATCTCGTTCCGGGGCGAACACCCGCTTCTTTTGTCGAACGGGTGGAAAGGAAGGTGACACATTCAGCTTATGCACCATGACCGAAGGGTCTATTCTGGGCATGTCTTCGTGGCTCCAGGCGAACACGTCCCGATTTTCTTCAAGGAATTTTACGAGTTCTGAGCGAACCGTCGGGCTAGCAAGGGTACCGATCCTTGTGGTCCTGTCCGGTCGGGAGTTATTAAGGGGTATCTCTTCGAGCTTCTCTACGGGTTCTGCCTCTGTCCGCTGCTCTTCTATGCTCATGGTTTGCAAATGATCATCCATTTCCAGCATTGCAATATAGCATTCCAGCGCGGCCACTTGGTCCCCTCACAATTCCCCTACTCCGTACTCAGTGGGGAATTTGATCATCAAGTGATAGGTCGAGGTTACGGCCTTCCAGGAGTTAAGTGTAGGTCACCCTATGATGGCGTTGTAGGCAGAAGTGCAATCGACCACAAGGAACGTGACGTTCCTAGTGGTTTGTTGAGGATAATCTCCAATGGTGACTGGTAACGTGACCGCGCCTAGGGGGTATACTTTTGTTCCGCCGAACCCGACGAGTGGAGCGTTGGTTGGAACTAGTCGCTCTCTGCTGATCTGCATCTGTTGGAATGTTGGGTAATAGAGAATGTCCGCGGAGCTTCTGTTGTCGACCAAGACCTGGTACACATTATAGTCTCCTACCTGAAAGCTAACGACCAATGCATCGTCATGCGGATGGTGGAGACGTCGGGCATCTTCTTCCGAGAATCCAATAAGAGGGTTGTCGACTCGCGGCATCTTCAGGATGACGCCTATGAGTTGGACATTCTAGACCTCTCTGAGATAAGTTTTCCGAGCCCTTTTTGATAGGCCGTTGGCGGCCGTTCCCCCTATAATCATCCTTATGTCTCCCAATGGTTGCCTTGGTCATTCGTTGTCTCGTCGAGGAGCTTGCTCCTGAGGAGGCGGATCTACTCTTTCCTTGCTGACGAACTTCTGCAACTTCCCTTGTCTAATGAGGGCTTCAATCTGCTGTTTCAAGTCATAGTAGTCAGCTGTGTCATGTCCGTGGTCGCGGTGGAAGCGGCAATATTTGTCTCTAGACCGTTTGCTGGGATCCCCCTTCAGCTTTCTGGGAAAGGTCAGAGCCCCTTCGTCCTTGATGTGCATTAGGACTTAATCTATCGGGGTGGCCAACGGGGTGAAGCTTGAAAACCTCATTCCCGGGGGCTTGGAACGCCTTTCATCCCTTCGGTCTCCTGTCCTTGGCTTCTTCCGGCCTTGGTCTTGTCGTGCATCCTCTTGCCTCTCCTTTTTTCTTGGCTTTTCCTCCCGAGCCTGCAGCACGTCTTCAGCATTCATGTACTTGGTGGCCCTGTAGAGTACTTCCGACATTGTCTTGGGGTCATTTTTGTATAGTGAGAACAAAAACTTACCCTTTCGCAACCCATTTGTGAAGGCTGCTACAAGTATTTTGTCGTCGGCTTCGTCGATCGATAGCGCTTCCTTATTGAAGCGCGTTATGTAGGATCTCAGCGTCTCGTCCTCTCGTTGCTTGATACTCATCAAACATGCCATGGACTTCTTATACCTGTGTCCCCCAATAAAGTGTGTAGTGAACTGAGCACTTAGCTCCTTGAAAGTGCTGATGGAGTTCGGCGTCAGTCGGCTGAACCATACCCTTGCAGGGCCCTTCAGCGTTGTAGGGAAGGCCCTACACATGATTTCGTCCGCTACCCCTTGAAGGTGCATCAAGGTCTTGAAGGTCTCTAGGTGATCCAGAGGGTCCTTCACTCCGTCGTAACTGTCTATATGCGACATGCGAAATTTATGTGGTAGGGGGAAGGAATTGACAGCTGCAGTGAACGGCGAGTCGGTGCGATGTACTAGATCGTCAAGGTCGCTGGATACCCGTCCTTTAAGGGCATTCATCATGACCTCCATTTGTTCCTTTATTGCCTGTATCTCCGTGGTAATGTGTGGTTGAGTTGCATCCGTGAGGGATGGCATGCTCAAATTTTGGCGCACCGGTCTACTTGGAGCATTACTGCCCTCCGGCCCTTCTCGTTCTCTTCTATCGGCACTGGTGCCTTCTTGATCCTGCTCTTGAGTACCGTGACCTTCATTTTTCTGGCGTAATTGTTCCTCCAGATCGTTGTTTTGCTTAGTGAGGCGTTCCACGGCTGCAATGAGAGTCTGCACCTGTCTCTCAAGGGCTGTTGGGCGTGGTTCGTCTCCTTGAATGTTGTTGGTGGTCGCCATCGAGCGAGTAAGTACCATGCAACTCTTTGTCCTGGAAGCGATAATATGGCTTACAAGTCATAAAAATCTCTTTCCCACAGACGGCGCCAATTGATGATGCCGAAAATATCACCAGTGAGTCACACGATGCTCGCGCACTCGAAACGAGACCTGCACAACAAAAAAGAAGAAGACCTAACAGAGAGCACCGGTGTGGTGCCGACCAAATACCCTCCGAAGGCCAAGTTAGAACTTGTTACAACTCTAGAGTGCTAGAGAGGGGTGAATTATGCGTACCTCGATTTGTGAGGGTATTGGGGCTTTTATAGTAGTAGAGAGTTGACCTCTCTTCCTTGGAGTAGAAATCTTTTCCTTATAGGAATCCTCATGAGCGTAGATTACAGAATCGTTTCCTTGTAGGACACTAACACTCAGCGTGGGATACAAGTCATTTCCATATATACTCATGCGTGGTGGCCAAGACAAAGATATTATTATAACCGTCAGCTTTAAGACTGTCAGCTTATCTTTTACCCTTTGGCCATATCGGCGTCAGCCCTAAGATGGAGTCAACCCCTCGGAGCAGGCTTCCTTCCATCTTGGACCCGTCACGTCATTGTCCGTCAGCTATGGGGTCTTTAGCCTCTCACTTCAATTAATACGGTCAGCCTAGGGAGTAGACGCCGTCAGCTATAGACATTTATAATTTTTACTTATCAGTTTCCTTTGACGTGGGTTTTGTTCATATTGGTTTCAAAGTTTATTTAATGTGTTATTTCTTGGCTTATATCATATGAAAGTTCAAAATGGGTATGAAATACCCTTGAACGTTTAGACCCCAAATTACAAAAATACCAATTCAAGCTTTATATCAAACAATTAATGTGCGGAACATGATAACAAGCTTATAACAGAATTGATAAACAATCTAAGCCAAATATAAACACATTCACAGCAGTAAATAAAAGGCAAAGATAAAGGGAAGGAAGATGCAAACACACGGACAACACACGATGTGTTATCGAAGAGGAAACTGAAGTCCTCGGCGAAAAACCTCTCCGCCGCCCTCCAAGCGGTCAAATAATCCACTAAAGAATGTAGTTGGGATACATGAACAGCAGAAGACCCTCCAAGCCTAATCTACCCAAGTACCTAAGCCCTCCAAGCTTCTTGCTCCAACGAGGTTACGCCGAACCTATTTCTTCTTTAGCTTCCCGGATTCCGCTATAGCCCATAGCATCAACCAATTAGATTGGTTCCTTCCTAACTGCTTCCCAAAGCACCAAATAAACCTTCTCACAGACGTGGGTATGGTGAGAAAAGGATTTGGCTAAGAACCTCTCAAGGGTATATCAATGGAGAGGGAGAGAGTAGAGGAATTTGTAGAGACTCTAAGGTAAAGATTGGGGATGAGGCAATCTTGTTTTTCTCTAGGGTTTTCTCTCACAAAATTCTCTCTGGAAGCTCTCTCAATATGATGGGTATAAGGGTGTATATATAGTAGGGTGAGAAGGGAATGCAAAATGTCAGTTTTTGCCAAACAGGGTAATTTGGCGACTTGGTCTAGCGGCTTGTCCAAGTCGCGAGTTCTAGTCGCGACGTAACGGCCTGGCTAACCTGGGACTTTTGTCCTATAGCGTGACAGCTGGCGCGACCCTTCAGCTTCCCCATGTGCCTCTCACGTGCCAGCTTTTGGCGGCTAGCCAGTCGCGATCCACCCGCGAGCCCTAGTCGCGAAGCTCTGTTTTTCTTGCACACTCTTGAGCTTTTCTTCACATCTTCTCACACACTACCCTTACAATTTTCCCACCTAAATACAGGGTTACTAAGTGCTAAATTACAAGCAAATTGGTCACGGAATAAAGCCAATTAGATGGTTGATTAAATTCAACCTTACAATCTCCCCCTTTGGCTATTCCGTGACAAAACCCTACAACAGACTCTAGACTTAAACGTGAGTTGGGAACAGTTGGAATACTCACTCACACCTAACTCTAGATTCTGTAAAGCTCTTGAACATATGAATAAGTAACTCCTGAAACACAATAACATAGCAATATCATTGTATGCAGAAAACTTAATATACATATGGAGCTAAATAAGTATGATCAAGCAAAAATGAACATAAGCATAAAAGCAATACTTCATGGCAAGATCAACAACAGTAGTCACTTAAGCAAAAGTGATTACTATGTTCATTCACAAGAAATGAACATCCGGACATGCAAAAATGATAAACTCAATTGAAGAGAATCATTTGCAAGTCCAACACTCAACCAATGCATACAAACATATATGCATCTAGGAACAATCCTACAAGGGCACAAGAGTGTTGTACTTAAGAAAATGCAAGGCATTAACAAGTACCAAAGCACAAAGCACAAAGGCTGCATAAGCAAAGATTTGCAAATACATGGCACAAACCATAAAAGCCTACAAACAGTGCATAAAAACAAAACAACCCTTAAAGCTTACATAAGCAACATGGGTACAAATATAAACAGAAACCTTAACAACCTACAAAGGTACCAGGTACAAACTATAAAGTACTTCCCTTATCATATTACTCCCCCTATCATGAATCATAGGAGCTGTGATGAACTTGGAACATAAATACTTGTAACCTGAAACACTTGCACAAAACACATTAGACCCTCAAGGTAAAGCAAGTAATAAACAGACAAGTATAATGTAACAAGTAAAATTGCGATCAAGAACATGATGTGAAACATGTGAGCAACTTGATCAAACACCAAACACCAAGACAAAGTTTTCTTATTAACACAATGTCTTCTTCCCCTTGGTATATGCATCTCCCCTATGGAATATCTCTCCCCCTACGAATGTGCACGAGAAATGGAATTTCTCCCCCTAAGAATGTGCACAAGAGTCATATAGAAATGAAAAAACTTTCCGGTATACTACTCTAGAGTATACTCTCCCCCTTTTTGACACGAATAGACAAAGTGGTCAAGGAGAAAAGAGGGCAAGAGATGAAGGTATGAAGAATGGTAATTATGCATAAGGGGTGCAAAGATGCATGAGGGGTGCGAGATGAATGAGAAAATGAAGCTCAATCATAAGACATGACATGCTAGGATGAAGAAATAAAGTATGAACCAATGCATGACAAGGGTAGCAAAGGTGTGTGCAATGCATGACCAATGCATGGAAAATGCACATGTGGGGCAAGGTGTGTTAAATACACAACCAATGAACCAAACATGTTCCTAATGAGGAAACATGAGAAACCCCAAAGTTTGAAACTCATCGGAGTCCAAACAAGCGAGAAAATGCCTAAGAGGCATTTCATCAAACACCTAGCGTGCACACTATGAACAACAATGTGAAACAATGCATGAACTCCATGAAAACCACCCTAAATACATGCTCTTTTTGCCACAAGGGGCCAACATCCAAAGCAAATCATCAAAAGAAACCAATCCCATACAAAAATCTTGACAAAAATTAAGTTTTCCCAACCCCTATGATGAAAATCCCAACCAAGAGCACAAAA
Source organism: Quercus aquifolioides (assembly GCA_019022515.1). NCBI lineage: Eukaryota > Viridiplantae > Streptophyta > Magnoliopsida > Fagales > Fagaceae > Quercus > Quercus aquifolioides. The sequence goes on from CM032332.1 coordinate 40,967,929, forward strand.
CTCTCCAAAACATAATCTAAGGATCCAAAAAATTAAAAGGGTTTAAAATTACCTTAGAGATGTTAATGGAATGAAAAACCATTCAAATTGATTGGGTTTTGATGTAAAAATAGTGAAAGAGGGGTTTAAAAGAGGATGGGAGAGGTTTAAAACAAGTTTCCCACGAAAAAAACTCTTTAAAAAGCTGATTCTGGGCATTTCGCGACTGGGCGAGTCGCGAGCTGAGTCGCAAGAATTTTAGCGAGTCACTAGTGAGTCGCGAGTGAGTCGCGAAAGTCTTCTGGATGAACTCGCAACTGGGGTTGGCGACTGGAGAGTCGCGAGGTGAGTCGCGAGAATTTTCGCGAGTCGCGAGTGAGTCGCGAGTAAGTCGCGAGTGAGTCGCGAGTAAGTCGCAAGTGAGTCGCGAGGTGAGTCGCGAGAAACTCTGACACTTGTTTTTCAACACAAAACATGTTTAAACACTGAAAAACAATGTAAGCACTAAACAAGAGCACAAAGAGTGATAAAAATCACTTCCAGAAACATATAAAATGATCAAAAATCTTTTTGGATTGATCCATATATAGTTGAGCACACACACGTCACATTTAAACAAGTACAATCGAACAAATGAATAAGGCATTCATTGAACATTAGGCATGTGTGTTGTGTGTGTGTATCAAATGTGGAAAAGTCCTTAGTCTAGAATGAAGCTTCAATGATCAATTCAATCAAGTCATACACAACTAGTACTAAGACAAGTGATCTATCTCACTTATAGAAATATGCATATATGACCTCCCACAAGAAAATGATTACACAACTTTGAAGCTTTTCATTTGGCTTCTTTACAATTCATAAAATTTGATCATTTTGAATCAATATATCTCATTTTGAGATCGATGCCTGAAATTTTTGATATTTCAATTTGATGAACAAGCCTTTGGCTTTTGGGCACCATACATTTTCATAAAAGTCGCTTTCCCTTTTTCCTAGTCAAATACTAGTATGTGTGACGGCTTTTGCAGCTCATTATCTCTTTTCATTTTGAGATTTACATTTGTTGAGCTCTATAAGCAATAAAAATAAAAGAGTGGGAAGATATATAGACACAAGTCTACGCATGTATCAAGACCAGCATGACTATTGACTAATCATTCATGACAAGCTTGAAGATCGATTTACAACAATCACACAAAGATGTCAAGATTTTTCCCACAAAGATATAAGTGCATAAAGAACAAGCTAAGCTCATAAATGCACAAAGCCATAAGTACAAAGGTACAAGGCAAAACTCACATGTGATATGTGCTCAAACATATACGATCAAACTTTTTTGAATTTTTCATTTTTTTATGTGGTTTTGAATTTTTTACTCACACAAAACAAAGACATAAAAGTAAGATCAAAACAAAAACAATGCATATGAATAAATGCAAGATGCACAAAATGCATGAAAATATAACATGCAATGCATGAAGGGTCCCACAAAGATCGAAAGAATTAGATCAAGGACCAAAAGAGCAAAAACTCAACCATAGGAACCCTTCCTCATCCAAACAGAACGATTGTTTGGAATGAGTGTCTCAAGAGAAGTGAGACGAGGGTTGGAAGAATGAGAACCGGAGATGCACATAGTCAAGGAGTTAAGAGCATTAAACATTTTCTTAATCAACATGCTATTTTCAGTCAACACCGGTTTACCCTTTTTAGCATAACTTCCAAGAAGCTCAAGTTTCTCTTTTCTTTTGAGAGCATGAAACTTAGAGCAATGAGGTCTTAGATGACCAAAAGCACCACAATGGTGACACACAATGTGTTTAGGTCCACTAGGCTTTTTGGGAAGGGATCTAGCACCATGGTTTTGTTCTCTCTTCAACTTATAACATTGAGGTCTTATATGACCAATCACACCACAATGGTGGCAAGTTGGAACAAACTTAGATCCATCCAAAGCCTTAGGTTGAGACCTAAATGGAGGCTTTGATTTAATAGCCTTTCTCTCCACCTTTTGGTTCCTTTTATGTGGAGGAATGTACACCGATTTGTCCTTAGAGGTAGAACATACATTAGGCACAAAATCGGATACCACAACATGATTGCAACATATATTATCATCCATTTTAGCAATAGGTTCAGCAATCAAACACTTGGCATGCATCTTAAGAGATTCATTTTCACATTTAAGATCATCAACAAGTTTGTTAGACAAAACAAGTTTAGCATCCAAGTCCATATTCAAACATTCAAACTCTTTCAGCTTTTCAAGAGAAATTTCAGCAAGTTTTTTATATTTCTCAACCAATTTGTTGGATTCATTGAGCTTAGCAATCAAATCATCCTTTTCACAAAATAACTTGCTCAAATTCTTTTGAAATTTCTTAGCCTTTTTCTTGAAGAGTTTGTCATTTGGAATATCAATAACATCCAAAGATTCATGTAACATAGCATCACAATCATGAGGATTATCACTCATAGAGACATTTTCACAAACACGTGGCATGTTACATTCATCACCAACCAAATCATATAAAGAGGCATACAAAGCACAATCCATGGCAAAAACACAAGGGGTCAAGGATCACACTTAGGTATTTAAACCACAACAAGTGTACCCGCTCTGATACCAATTGAAAGTTCAAAATGGGTATGAAATACCCTTGAACGTTTAGACCCCAAATTACAAAAATACCAATTCAAGCTTTATATCAAACAATTAATGTGCGGAACATGATAACAAGCTTATAATAGAATTGATAAACAATCTAAGCCAAATATAAACACATTCACAGTAGTAAATAAAAGGCAAAGATAAAAGGAAGGAAGATGCAAACACACGGACAACACATGATGTGTTATCGAAGAGGAAACTGAAGTCCTCGACGAAAAACCTCTCCGCCGCCCTCCAAGCGGTCAAATAATCCACTAAAGAATGTAGTTGGGATACATGAACAGCAGAAGACCCTCCAAGCCTAATCTACCCAAGTACCTAAGCCCTCCAAGCTTCTTGCTCCAACGAGGTTACGCCGAACCTATTTCTTCTTTAGCTTCCCGGATTCCGCTATAGCCCATAGCATCAACCAATTAGATTGGTTCCTTCCTAACTGCTTCCCAAAGCACCAAATAAACCTTCTCACAGACGTGGGTATGGTGAGAAAAGGATTTGGCTAAGAACCTCTCAAGGGTATATCAATGGAGAGGGAGAGAGTAGAGGAATTTGTAGAGACTCTAAGGTAAAGATTGGGGATGAGGCAATCTTGTTTTTCTCTAGGGTTTTCTCTCACAAAATTCTCTCTGGAAGCTCTCTCAATATGATGGGTATAAGGGTGTATATATAGTAGGGTGAGAAGGGAATGCAAAACATCAGTTTTTGCCAAACAGGGTAATTTGGCGACTTGGTCTCGCGGCTTGTCCAAGTCGCGAGTTCCAGTCGCGACGTAACGGCCTGGCCAGCCTGGGACTTTTGTCCTGTAGCGTGACAGCTGGCGCGACCCTTCAGCTTCCCCATGTGCCTCTCACGTGCCAGCTTTTGGCGGCTAGCCAGTCGCGATCCACCCGCGAGCCCTAGTCGCGAAGCTCTGTTTTTCTTGCACACTCTTGAGCTTTTCTTCACATCTTCTCACACACTACCCTTACAATTTTCCCACCTAAATACAGGGTTACTAAGTGCTAAATTACAAGCAAATTGGTCACGGAATAAAGCCAATTAGATGGTTGATTAAATTCAACCTTACATCATAGATTGTAATATATTTATTCATCAAACTGTTTGGTTGAATTTTTTTTTGAAGTTGTTTTCAGCGTTGGACATTATCTTGAAGCATGCATGTTGGTATCATATATTTAAATATTGTTAAGTTGATAATAATAATGATTATATATATAGTTTAATAAATGTCTGAAAAGTATAACTGTTAACTAATGTTTTAGCTATATGGTTTTATTTTACAAATTCAATTTCGGTGTTGTAGTAAAATAAACCAAGATTAAATTATATATTGTACTCAATACCTTTCCCGTGCATCGCACGGGTTAGCGACTAGTATTAATTAATTATTAAAAATATTTTTATTTATGTGTTTTATATATTCTTAAGCATTTATTTTTCATATATTGTTAAACATATATCAATTTAAGAACAATAATTAATAATAAAGTGACTCTATGACTATTAAGTGATGTTTAATAATAAGTGATGTTTATAAGTGATCTTGCACAAGACATTCCACCTCGTCACTCCATTCCTGCACATTTATTTGACTATCATTGTTACACTGCCCTTACTACACTGCACAAGCCTCACACCTATCATGAGGCCTCCACTGACCCTTTATGGTAAATTGCAATGAAAGAGGAATTTGATGCATTATTTAAAAACCATACTTGGGATTTGATGATTCTCCCCTCTGGGAAGTCTGTGGTTCGTTGTAAATGGATCTACAAGAGCAAGACTCGCCCTAATGGGTCCATTGAGCGCTATAAAACTCATCTTGTTACAAAAGGTTTTACACTTGAGTATGAGACTGATTATGAAGAGACTTTTGTTCCGGTTGCTCGAATCTCATATGTCCGTACCCTTTTAGCTGCTGTCGCTACCAATAAATGAGATCTATTTCAGATGGATGTCAAAAATACCTTCCTTAATGGGAATTTAAGTGAAGAAGTTTATATGCAACCTCCTCCTAGTCTATTTATTGAACTGAACAAGGCTTGTCACATTCGATGTGCACTTTATGGCCTTAAACAAGCTCCATGAGCTTGGTTTGCCAAGTTGAGCTCTACCATCTCTTGCTTGGTTACATTGCTAGTCCTTATGATTCTACTTTATTTCTTCGTTGCACCGACAAAATGAGCAACAACTCCATAACACAAAATGAAACACCGGAGCCCACAGCTTTCCTAATACTCACCAAAAAAATTGCAATAATTGTCCTTTGGTCAAGTCCCACCCCTTAATGCCTCCACCAATGGCAATAAACCAAGTAGTCTGCTTCCTCATTTTCCACTCAATATGGCTTTTAGATTTGAAAGTGAGAAGATGTGGAAGGAAAAGAAGCAGGGTGAGAAGACAAAGGTGGGAAAAAAGAAGAAGAGAGAAATAGAAAGAGGGAACGAATGGAGAAGAAGAAAAGAAAAAGAAAGGTGAAATGGTGTTAGGAGATTTTTAGACAGAAATAAAAATAAAATTAAATACAAAAAAATCTATTGTTTCCTATAATGTCGTGGAGAGAGAGAGACTCTCAAATCTATGTTTTATTTTTGGAGTGTTTTATTGTTTTTTTTAAGGGTAGACGCAAAGATGGATTATAGCTAAAGTTAAAATTAGTGGGCAAAGTGATATGTTTTTTTAAAGGAAAGTGATGAACTCATATTATATTTTTTAAATTACTGATGTGGTGGGTGGTTATTGATAAATAAAAATATGATGTTAGTAGTGGGCCCATATGAAAACCAGTAAGAATTTGTCAAATCAACAATTGTAAAAATGTTGCAAAATAGTTTGTGCCTATAGTATTACTTTTTTTCTAAACCATGAGTGTGTAGAATGCTAGAATGCAACCACCAAAACCACAAGTCGATATTGTTTAATTAATATTTTTATTAGGAAGCATAGACATATAAACAGGTATGGGTATGACACGGTGATATAACAATTTATTTTTGAAAAATTATGATGTAACACAGCACGACATGACGGTGATACATATATTAATTAATTATTAAATACATTTTTATTTATATGTTTTATATATGCTTAAGAATTTATTTTTCATATATTGTTAAAAATATATTAATTTAAGAACAATAATAGATAATAAAGTGACTCTATGATTATTAAGTGATGTTTATAATACAATTTATTTAAAAAAAGAAAAAAGTCTAACCCATCAAATACTAACATGACCATCATTTGTTTCTCAAAAAAAAAAAAAAAAAAAAAAAAAAAAAAAAAAACCACCATTTATTTATAATCAAATCTTATAAACTTTAACATTAAAAAAAATATTAAATAAAGAATTAAAATTAAAAGTTATTAAAATAATTCCTAAAAAAATTAATACTTTTTGGTTGGACACGCATCTAGACACATGACCCATTCTGATGTGTTCGAGAGTCAAATCATTTTCTAAATCAAGTGTGGGACTTAAGGGACTTGCTAACAAGTGGGACAAAATATTGAGGTTGATGCACAAGAGTTGGGACTTTAGCTATAAATTTGTTGAAATGATGAGGTTGATGCTAATGCTTACTAGCCTTATGAAGTGATATATATATATATATATATATATTGAAAGCTCGGAAATGTGTCGAAAACACACGAGCAGTTTAGACCCCCAAATTAAAGTTACGGCTTGGTTGATTTTACACTAACTTAATACTAAGTGCGGAATAGTGTAAACACAAGCGTATAGCAAGACAACTACTCTAATCCATATTTAAAGCAACACAGCAGTAAAAATGAAATGAACAAGAGTAAGGAAGAGAGATGCAAACACAGATAACACTGAGACGTGTTATCAAAGAGGAAACCGAAGAACTCGGCGAAAAATCTCTCTGCCGTCCTCCAAGCGGAAATCGATCCACTAGACAATCAGTTGGGATACATGGGTTAGCAAGAGACCCTCCAAGCCTAATCTACCCAATGTACCTAAGCCCTCCAAGCTCCTACTCCAACAAGGCTTCTCGGAACCGTGTCTTGTCTTAGTTCTTCGGATCCCGCAACAAGCTCCATGTTGCATCTGCCATCATCGGCTTCTTCCAATGCTTTCCAGTAGCACCAAAACTTCACTTAACACTCTGAAAGGGTGTGGTAAGTGTTTGGGCTATCAACCTCTCAACGGTATGGAAGTGGAGAGGTAGGAGATGAGGAAATTCCCAAAACAAATGTGTAGAGGATTGTGGGTATAACAATCTCTAACTCTCAAGGTGTTTGGCTAGGGTTTTCTCTCAGAAGCTCTCCTTAACATTTGTGGTAATGTGGGTATAAATAGTGTAGGCACAGAAAGTGTGTATCAGACTGGACAGGCTGGCAGACCAGAATGCCTCGCGGGTGTCTCGCGGGAAGGCCTTACCCACGAGATACTCACGAGACACAGCTGTCTCTTTCTGGCCTGACTCTTCACATTCCAGCACGTGTAGGGCACATGATTCACTTTGCGGGAAGCTAAGTCGCGAGATACCCGCGAGAAATCTTCAGTCTTCAAATGCTTGAGTCTTCACACTCTCTTTTTCTAACACACAACCCTTACAATGAAATCCCACAATAAATACAGGGTACAATAGATTGAATATAATTACAATCAAATTTGGCACGGAATATAAGCCAACAAAACATATAGTTGTAAATAATAACTTTACAATCTCCCCCTTTGGCTATTCCATGACAAAACCCCTAAAACAGACTTTAGACTTAAATGTGAGTTTGAGAACAGTGGCAAAACTCATTCACACCTAATCTAGAAGCTGTGAAACTCTTGAACCATAATGACAAGTATCTCCTAAAACACAATAACATAATAAGTTCATTGTTATGCAGAAAACTTGTAATGAAAATGGAACAAGCACAAAGCGATCAAGCAAAAATGGAATAAAGCAGTAGACCATGGCTTGACCAAACACGCAATCACTATACAATAGTGATCACATTGCTCATTCACACAAGGAATGAACATCCAGACATGCAAGCTAATAAGCTCAATTGCAAACTATCATTTGCATGTCCAACACTCAACCAATGCATAAAAAACATATATGCATCTAGGAACAATCCTACAAGGGCACAAGAGTGAGGTACTTAAGACATAATAGCAATATCTTAAGAGTACAAAAAAAATGCTACAAAAGCATTGAGAGAATCACAAAATAAACTGAGATTAAAACAAAGTATTTAAAGCTTTAAACAAAAGCAATAGTAGTAAAGACTGTAAACAAAAAAAATTATAAAAACTAAAACATAAACAATAAATTGCCTGTGAACCAATAACCAATGTTTATAAGTCTAAAACTATGCTCCCCCTAACGATGTGCAAGCTCTTCTTCAGCTCCCCCTTAAAATTTTCTCCCCCTTTTTGACCGGAATGGCCAAAGGGCTAGAACTGATCTGACTCTGAGTCTGATCCATGCTCCGTGGACAAGTCCTAGATCTGTGATGACAACGCGGTGATTTGGCCCTCAACGTATGCAAACTGGGTCACTGTGTGCTGCACATGGGAGTCTAGCATAAGGAACATCTGGTCCACTCTATCTAGGAGACGATCTAGTCTGTCTGGTCTGTGAGCTGGTGCAGAAGATGATGGCTGTGCTGAATTCTCTGGAGCAGAAGTGAATCTATCGATCTCCTCCTCTGTATCTCCACCTTCATCCTGCTCAACACAAGGTTGTGGTATGGTATGCACACCAGTCTTGGAACCTCTGATGTGGGCTGTGCTCCTAGTTAATGTATTAGCACCAATGGGGTAGTCCCTCTGAACCACAGTAAGACCACTTGGGAATTTCAGCTTCATCTTAGCAATTAGACCCATGATTAGTGAGGGAAAAGGCATTATTGTCCTAGAATTCTGCTTTTCAATGCTTTTCTTCAGAATGTGGAAGATGTGACTGCATATATCAATTTCCTTGTGGGTAAAAAGGTCGTAGAGAAGCCTCGTCCTTGGAGCTGATAATGTAGTGAGGTTGGTGACCGGATACAAGTTATGGATCATCACATAACTCAATGTTCTCATCTCTGGTGAAAACTGGATTGTATCCATTGATGATTTCTTTGGTGATCCTCCAAGAGTCGTTATCATTTCCTCAATAGAACCCAATCTTTCGTCATATTGAACTGACATTGGTTGAGAGGGAGGACGAATCTCCAAAAAGTCTTGAATACTGTCCCTTGTGATCATGAATTCCTTGTGCCTCACCCAGCAAATTATCTTGTCATCTTCCACAGCCGCATTTGAGAAAAATTCTCGAATGATCTCTGAGTACACAGTCCCAACCGGGTTTAACAGCTTGGTCCAAGTTCTCTCTTTGAACGCATCAGGAATGAACGTGTGCTCAAGAGCCTCTAACTGGACTACCCTTTCCATGATAATGGTTGCTCTCTTGTAGCAATCATTGTATTTCATGTCAGCTTCAGCAGACTTGAAATGATCTGAATCTGTACGTGCACGCTTTGAGGACGATTTCTTGGAGGCTGCATGCTTAGTGGGAGACATCTGCACAATTTCACAAAGCGGACAGAAAACAAGTGCACAAACACAAACCAGAACACAAAACTTGATTAGATTCAAGTTAGTTCCAAAACAAATGAAATAAAGCTTAAAACAGAGCATAATTAACTCTAAACAACATTCTAAACACATAAAAACAAGAAAACATAAACACAATGCATGAAAACAAGTAACTGTGCATGTGTGTGCGTCTGTGTGCATGTGTTGATGCATGTGTGTGCATGTGTTGATGCATGAGGGTGCAGCACCAGATGCACGAGAGGTGCCTAGGTGTATGCCTAGTGTGTGCAATATGGGCAAAGAGTGTGAAACACACAAACAGTGACCAAAAACTAATTAAGCAAGGTCATATAAGTATAAACCCATAAATTGAAGTCACTTGAATCCAATTTAGCACAAAAATGTCACTCGGACATTTTGTCAAACACCTAGCATGCACAAATGTACTCTAAGTATGAACAATGCATGAACATGGTGAAAACTAGCCTTAATACATGTTAAAATGCCTCATGGGGCCAACATAGATGCACACAAGACAAATGGGACTCAACCCAATCAGAGAATTTGAAAAAAAATGCACAAAAACTAGAAACCCAACCCAAATTTTTGAAAAATCCCCAAATTTTTGAAACCCTAACAAAAATTTCTGCATAAATGAAGAAAAACATGAAGAAAAAGTTTTTGAAAACATACCTTGAAGTTGAAAATGCAGAAAATATGCTTGAAAATGATGGGGTTTAAGTAAAATTGATTTTGGGTTGAAAATGGTTCGAGGGAGGTTGAGTGAGGGAAATGTGAGTGATTTGAAAAACTGTCACATCTGTTACATATAAACTGAAAACACGCGTTTTTCGCGGGTTAGAGAGTAGCGAGACAGTCGCGAGAAGTACATTTGATGCACAAAAACTTTCGCGAGAAGCTTTAAGTCGCGAGACAGTCGCGATAGCTTCTGTCTAATTTTGGAAAAAATCCAATTTTGGCCAAACAGCATTTCGTGAGAAGCTGTTGGTCGCGAGGTAGTCGTGATACAGTCGCAAGAGTTTTTGTGTGACATGATGAAAAATTTATTTCCCTCAAGCCCTTTTCGCGGGAAGCTCTAAGTCGCGAGCTTCTCGCGAGAAAACCTCTGAACCAGTTTTTTGAAGAAAAACACAAAAGTGCATTTTGAACAAAAACAAAGAACACGAAAGTATAAAATCACTTTCAAAAACAAATAAAACACTCAAAAATCTTTTTGGGTTTGATCATCAAGTATTTGAGCATACACATCACATTTGAACATGTACAATCACACAAATGAGATAAGCATTCATTGAATCAAAGTCTTGTGTGTTGTGGGTGAGCATCAAGTGTGAAATAGTCCTTAGACCAGAGTGAAACTTCAATGATCAATTCAATCGAGTCATACACAACTGATACGAAATCAAGTGGACTATCTCAATTATAGAAATGAGTATATATGATCTCCCACAAGAGAATGATTACATAACTTAGAAGCTTTTCATTTGGCTTCTACATAAAGCATAACATTTGATCCATTTTTGGACAATACATCTCCTCTTTGAGATCGGTGCTTGAAATTTTTGATATTTCAATATTGAGTGTTAGCCTTTGGCTTTTTGAGCACCATACATTTCAAAACACAAGTCGCTTTCCCTTTTTCCTAGTCAAATACTAGTATGTGCGACAGGTTTTTGCAGCTCGATATCTCTTTTCATTTGGAGATTTACATTTAGTGAGCTCTTTTGCAAAAACAAAAACTAAAGTGGGAAGAGATATAGACACAAGTCTATGCATGTATCAAGACCATCAAGACTATTGACCAATCATTCATGACAAGCTTGAAGATTTATTTACAACAATCACACATAATTTTCAAGATTTCTTCCACAAAGATAAATGTGCATACATAATAAGCTAAGCTCGTAAATGCACTACGCTACTAGTACGAAGGTACTAGGCCAAACTCACATGAGATATGCACAAAACAAGCGATCAAACTTTTTGAAGATTTTTCAATTTTTTATGGGTTTTTGAATTTTTTGAACACACTAAAAAACAAATCGAAATAAAGTAAGATAAAAAAAAAAAAAAAAAAAAAAAAAAAAAAGGCACAAGCCAAACAGGTAAAAGAAACATGCAATCAAATGAAGGCAATGCATGATAAGATGCAACAGCAAAAGTCCCCAAATATTGGAAGAATTAGTGCATGGACATGTTATAATGCTTATGCATGAGTACTCCTCTTCACCCACACATTACGTGCGTTTGGGGTGATATCCTTGACGGATTGGGTACGAGAGTTGGGACTTTCAAACCTTCTAGTGAAACTTTCCAGACAAGTGGTGAAGACACTGATCATCTTCATCACGTCCATCATTCCTGGATCACGGTTTTGACTTCTTGGTTGCTCACCACCCCAAGACCTCTCGTCATTTCTCCTTCATCGTGACCGAGGAGCGCTTGCATTGTTCAATGCTCTCAGTTTATGACAGTTGGGTCTTGTATGTCCTTGTAATCCGCAAAAGTGACAAAGATGATTCGTTCTAGGACCCCGTTGTGGTCTTGGGAGTGATCTTCCTCTAGCTTCAAATCTGGCTTCTAATTGATTACGGGACTTATTTAACACCCGTTGATCAGCCACATTCTTCTTCTTTTCAGCCTTAACTTTCTCAGGAGTAGGCTCTTCTACAACCGTATCTTTGGCCTTCACGAACTTCACTTCTTTGGTGACATTGGCTGATGAGCTGCTCCCTCCGGTATATACCAGTCCGGACTTGTCTGAGGCACGTTTTTTAGATGAAATAACATCATCTAGCTTCTTGGAGGAGACCCTCTCTATCTTGGCATGTGCTTGCACTACCTCTTGCTCAAGAAATCTGATTTTTGAGTAGGCTTCAGTCAGCTCACCATTCAGCGTCTCAATTTCACACTTGGCATCTTTATAACGCACTAGAAGACTTTTATAGTCCTCTTTTGCCTTTTTCATCTTCTTTATGGCTGCCTTGGCTACCCTTGTATATTCTCCTGACTTTTCAAGTAGAGAATTGTAGTTTTCTTGAAGATCGGTTGAATCTTCATCTTCTTCAGCATCTAATTCTTCTACAATTCCCATGGATTCCTCATCACTATGCTCTCCAAGTTCTTGCACTAGTTGATTTAAGTCCTCCGTGGACTCAACATGAGCAATAGTCATAAAGGCGGAGTAGTTTCCTTCTCCATCACAGCTCTCTTCCGAATCAGAGTTGGATGAATCTGAATCACTCAGAGTTGTAGCATATGCCCTGCCCTTTCCTCTTAGATAATTGGGACACTCATTCTTAAGATGTCCATGGCCATTGCATTCATAACAAACAATGCCTTGAGAAGACTGGGAATCCTTTCCATCTTTCTTCTTAAACTCTTTCCTATCCCCTTTGGAGGATGAGAACTTCCCTCTGCTGAACGGTTTCCCATTGTTCTTCATCTTTAGAAATTTCTGAAAGTTATTTGCAAGGAATGCTACATCTTTTTCCACTCCATCTTCATCGGAGAATCATCCATTCTTTCGGTGATGGTTTTAAGAGCAAGAGATTTACTTGTCTTATGAGAAGGCAGTCCAAGCTCATACGTTTGAAGAGATCCAATGAGCTCTTGGATCTTAATTTCATCCAAATCTTTGCTTTCCTCTATGGCTGTGACTTTTGCTCAAAAGCTCTCCGGTAAGGACCTCAAAATTTTTCTCACCACCTTAGTATCTTCAATCTTCTCACCAAGATTGAGCTTCGCAATCACAATTTCATTGAGCTTCCCATAAAACGAATCAAAGGACTCATCATCTCCCATCTTAAGCTCTTCGAACTTGGTGGTAAGCATCTGAAGCTTTGTGTCCTTAACTTTCTTTGTACCTTCATAGGTAGTCTCCAAAATCTCCCAAGCTTCCTTGGCAACTGTCATGTGAGAGATCCTGTGGAATTCATCTGGAGACACACCACAGAAAATAGCATTCAAGGCTTTACTATTAGCATTAGCCGCCGCAAGAGCTGCCTTATCCCAAGTAGATTTTGCAACCTCCAGCCTAGTCCAACCTACTTCAACCGCATCCCAAAGGGTATCATCAATAGAGCATAAAAATGCCCTCATTCTGACTTTCCAGAAAGCATAATTGTTACCATCAAAGAATGGTGGAACAGTTAGGGATTGAGACCTATCCATCTCAAAAAGGGTCAAGGATCACACTCAGGTATTTAAACCACAGCGAGTGTACCCGCTCTGATACCAATTGAAAGCTCGGAAATGTGTCGAAAACACACGAGCAGTTTAGACCCCCAAATTAAAGTTACGGCTTGATTGATTTTACACTAACTTAATACTAAGTGCGGAATAGTGTAAACACAAGCGTATAAGCAAGACAACTACTCTAATCCATATTTAAAGCAACACAGCAGTAAAAATGAAATGAACAAGAGTAGGGAAGAGAGATGCAAACACAGATAACACCGAGATGTGTTATCGAAGAGGAAACCGAAGAACTTGGCGAAAAACCTCTTCGCCGCCCTCCAAGCGGAAATCGATTCACTAGACAATCAGTTGGGATACATGGGTTAGCAAGAGACCCTCCAAGCCTAATCTACCCGATGTACCTAAGCCCTCCAAGCTCCTATTCCAACAAGGCTTCTCGGAACCGTGTCTTGTCTTAGTTCTCCGGATCCCGCAACAAGCTCCATGTTGCATCTGCCATCATCGGCTTCTTCCAATGCTTCCCAGCAGCACCAAAAATTCACTTAACACTCTGAAAGGATGTGGTAAGTGTTTAGGCTATCAACCTCTCAATGGTATGGAAGTGGAGAGGTAGGAGATGAGGAAATTCCCAAAACAAATGTGTAGAGGATTGTGGGTATAACAATCTCTAACTCTCAAGGTGTTTGGCTAGGGTTTTCTCTCAGAAGCTCTTCTTAACATTTGTGGGTAATGTGGGTATAAATAGTGTAGGCACAGAAAGTGTGTATCAGACTGGACAGGCTGGCAGACCAGAATGCCTCGCGGGTGTCTCGCGGGAAGGCCTTACCCACGAGATACTCACGAGACACAGCTGTCTCTTTCTGGCCTGACTCTTCACATTCCAGCATGTGTAGGGCACATGATTCACTTTGCGGGAAGCTAAGTCGCGAGATACCCGCGAGAAATCTTCAGTCTTCAAATGCTTGAGTCTTCACACTCTCTTTTTCTAACACACAACCCTTACAATGAAATCCCACAATAAATACAGGGTACAACAGATTGAATATAATTACAATCAAATTTGGCACGGAATATAATCCAACAAAACATATAGTTGTAAATAATAACTTTACAAAAATAATTTCAGCACAATTAACATTAATAGGTCTCAAATTAGTTTTCAATTAACATTAATAGGCTCCAATCACTCCCATTTCAAACTTAATTAGTTCCAAATTTACCCTAATTAAAAGATAATTGCACAAATTACTCATTGAGTAATTAATGTTTGACTATCTAATTAATTAGGTATGTGCAACCTTACCATAAAATGTAGTCCTAGCTAGCCAATCAAATTATGACACGTCATTAATCTTAAATTAATTATAATTATAACCAATTGGAATCAATTGTTCATAATCACATATAGTCGGACTTAATTTGTAATAGTGCATCTCGGCCATTAAAACTTGATTTGATGATAACTTTCAATCTGATGATCCGATTAAGGCTTATGACCAGTTGATTTGACTGTTACAACATCAATATCATTTTGGTGAAATGACATTAAGGATCTAATGGCCACAATTAAGTTGCTTATTTCCAAGGTGAAATTATCCTTTTACCCTTCATGTGAGGTTAAGCGTGTTGCAAAATGGGGTGTCAACAAAGTATTCAGATCTCTTCAAGTATTTGATTATTCATTCGAGCATGTGTAGTCCTCCATCCTACGTACATTAGGTTATGAGAGAGTTTTTATTTTATTTATTTATTTATTCTATTTTATTTTATTTATAATTCAAAGACTATAAAAAAGTTATAGGTATGAGTATGACAGTATGAGTGACACCTCAATTGCCTCCGATGCGTGGTTAAAGCAACATGCACGTAGATCACTAGTCATCACAAGATCAAAGCTCTTGACATAGATTTCTAATATTGGTTTGTTAATTATGGTCTTCTTCGTTCACTAACAAGCAGCTCCTCTGGTAGCTCGCCTATTGAAAATTATATATGCAGCAGTGGTCTATATTTTTTATAAAATAATATTAAAGATATTATAAATTTTATTGCATAACTTTTACAAATATTAATCACAAAATAATAATTTTAACATTTATTATGTTATTGACATGCATTAATTTTAAGAAATTCGGCAGCAATATTTGTAATATATTAAACTTTTTTTTTCAGTCCATTTGACGTATTTGGGTACAGCAACTACGTACCTTTTATTTTTTATTTTTTATTTTTTATGCGAACTACTTCAATTAATTACGAAAAGGAAGAAGACAATACATACTGGGATACTAGCTGCTCTAGGAAAGGAGGCATATCTCCTAACCAAGTACAAGAGCCAGAAAGATTTTTAGCAAAATGGGCTAACCCATCAGCCATTCTGTTACCACACCGTGGCACTACAGAAAATTTACACTCCCCAAACCGTGATGCTAGAAGCAAAGAACCTGAAATCAAATTGCAGATACAAGAAGGAGGACTGATAGAACCTGTGAGGGAGTTAAAAACCACCGTGGAGTCACCTTCAAAGATAGCAGCACTGACACCCTGTTCCGAAGCAAACCGCAACCCCACCTCCATTGCTTTGGCTTCAGTTTCAAGAGGTCCCAACAAACCAGGAACCTTCATACTCAATGCAGCACGAGCCACTCCAAGATGGTCCCTAACAACCACCCCAATTCCCACCGACCCCTGCCTTATAAAAACGGCACCATCCACGTTTATTTTAAGACAAGGAGGGTGAGGACCGGTCCAACCAACATCAATTTGAGGTTCCTTCACCTGAATCTTATGATTTGCCACATGAAACTCCTCCAAATAATCCATAGTCCAGTGGGCAATAGCAGAGGCCGATTTCCTAGCACCACCAGTCCGTATTTCATTTCGATTGGACCAAATCCCCCAAGCAATAGTAAACAAACCAGCCAAAGCCTGAGAAGACCATTGTTTCACTGACCAAGCGTACCAGACCAGATCGAGGAACTCACTAACCACCCCCAAATCAGCCCCAAACTCCACATTAGCAGCTAACCACACCTCTTTTGCTATAGCACAGTGCCAAAAGACATGACCCGAGGACTCCACAGCCACCCCACATTCTTCACAAATATTATCTGGAATCACCTTCCGAGAGTATAAATTAGCTTTAGTTGGCAAAATGTTCTTGCATGCTCGCCAAGCAAAAGCCTTAATCTTATTAGGCATAGGTAACTTCCAAATACTCCTCCAGAAAGAAGCCAAATGTTGGGAAGATGAGCTCTCACCCAATTGAGTGCCAGCCATGGTTGTTCGAGTTACTTGATAAGCGCTACTAATAGAGAACAGACCAGATGAGGTAGAGGCCCAGATCAGCCTATCATCAGGCAGAGTCAAACTAAGGGGGATGGAGAGAATAACATTAGCATCAAAAGGAAGGAAAACTTTATGGATAATGTCAGACTTCCAAGTGGCTGTTTCCGGATTAATGAGGGCAGAAACCTTGGCCTCATTAGGGAAAAAATGGGGAAAAGTTGCAGGTCTGTAAGAAGACGGAGTAGGCAACCACTTATCAGTCCATATTCCCACAGACGCACCATTGCCTATTTGCCACCGACACCCAATTTGAACAATCTTTTGGGCCGCCATTATGCTATGCCAAGAGTAAGATGGATTCCTCCCCAAAGATGCATTCAGAAAATCCCCATAAGGAAAATATTTCGCTTTATATACCCGGTGGAAAAAAGAGTTTGGGCAAGTCTGAAGCCGCCAACCCTGCTTAGCCAACAAAACAATATTAAATGCCTTTAAATCCCGAAATCCCATACCTCTTTCCTCCTTTGGAGCACACATCTTGTCCCAGCTTAGCCAGGCTAATTTTGAATGATTTTCCTGCTGACCCCACCAAAATCGCCTCACCAAACCAGCAAGCTCATCACACAAGGCATCAGGAAGCTTAAAACAACTCATAGTATAGGATGGAATAGCTTGGGCCACAGACTTAATCAAAATTTCCTTGTCGGCATTTGATAAGAGCTTCTCCTTCCAGCCAGATAATTTGTTCCCCAATTTTTCCTTAAGATCATTAAAGGTGTTCCGTTTAGACCTCCCCACCAAAGAAGGTAATCCCAGATACTTCTCATGCTGTCTAATCACAGGAGCCCCAAATCGCCGTTGGATTTCCCCTTGAATTGCATCTGGAGTATTTTTGCTAAAAAATAAAGCAGTCTTATTCCTGTTTAGTTGTTGCCCTGACACTGCTTCATAAACTGAAAGGACTTGCTGCAAAACTTCACATTCCCCCAATGTAGCTTGGCAAAAGCTCAGGCTGTCATCAGCAAAAAATAAATGAGAAATACGAGGAGCACCACGACAAACCGCCACACCTTTGAGATTGCCCATGTCCACCTGTTGTTTAATTAAGCCAGATAAGCCTTCTGCACAAAGTAAAAATAGATAAGGAGAAAGAGGGTCCCCCTGACGTAGACCCCTGGAAGGAGTAATACGTCCTGAAGGTTTCCCATTAATCCGCACAGAATAAGTAACAGTGCAAACACATCTCATTACAACCTCCACCAGTCTCCTATGTATGCCAAGTTTTTCCATTATACCCTTCAGACAAGCCCACTCCACCCTATCATACGCCTTACTCATATCTAATTTCAAAGCCATCTCCCCAATTTTCCCCGTTCTTTTCCGGCTAATATGGTGCATAGTCTCATAAGCAACCAGGATATTATCATATATGAACCTACCTTTAGTGAAAGCACTTTGGTTTTCACTAACAATGCCAGATAAAACAGTCTTAAGCCTATTAGCCATAGTCTTAGAAGCAAGTTTATAAATGACATTACAAAGGCTTATAGGCCTATACTTAGTAATCTTGCGGGGATTTTTAACCTTTGGTATAAGGACAATGTGGGTGTCATTAAAATCTGGAGGAGTTATCCCATGATTCAAAAAATTTAACACAGCCTGTGTATCACAATCACGAGAAATAGACCAAAATTTTTGGTAAAAGAGAGGGGGCATACCATCCGGACCTGGAGTCGTTGTTGGACGCATTTGTTTCAACGCTTGTTGCACTTCTATGGCTTGAAAGTCTCGGCCAAGCAAACAATTCATGGGTTCAGAAACCACAGTTTGAATAGTCTCAACGACTCTCTCAATTTCAGTTGGGTTGGAAGAGGTGAAGAGCGAAGAAAAATAGTCTGTAACAATGCCTTCAATTACCTCTAGGGTTTCCTACCACATACCTGAGCTGTCCTCCATCCCTTCAATCAAATTTTTCTGGTTCCTATTGGAAGCTTTGGCATGAAAAAAACGAGTGTTTCGATCACCAGCCACCAAATACATATTTCTAGAACGTTGCTTTCACATGACCTCCTCGGTGTCTAGCCATGAATTCAATTCCTTCCTCACACTTCTAATTTCCTCACTGTGATGATCTGGTTGCTGTTCAAGCCTTTGAAGATTGGTACGTAACGATGAAATCCGATGACCCACATGGCCAAATTCTACCTTATTCCACCTTTGCAAAGACTCCCTGCATGCCAAGAGACAATTTTGAATCGAAAATCCAGTTGGAAAGGACAATCCACGCTCCCAAGCTTCACTAACCACCTCCGAACAACGAGGGTCACGCAGCCACATGGCTTCAAAATGAAACACCACCCCGTGACCCCTACATTGTCTAGTATCACTGCCCCATTGAAGAGACAGCATGCAATGATCCGACTCTATTGAGGAAATATGGACCACCTTAGCATTAGCAAACTTCCTCATCCACTCTTCATTAGCCAAAGCGCGATCCAACTGAGCCCATATACTATCACCATTCTCAAAATGTCTCGACCAAGTGTACCTAGCACCCGAGTACCCCAAGTCTCTAAACCGGCAAAAATCCATCACCTCACAGAATCTATCCATTTGACGTTCCGGTCTAAGTTGCCCACCCAACTTCTTAGAGTTACTCATAATTTCATTATAGTCACCAATACACAGCCATGGTAACGTATTGTGACGGCCAAAAGCTTCCAAAATTTGCCAAGATTCTTCCCTTTTACTAGTATCTGGTTGGCCATAAAAACCGGTAAGGCGCCAGGACCCTTAAACATTCCTACACACCACCTCTACATCAATGTACCATTTCGAATAACCTTTGATGTTAACATAAGTCTCTGGTTTCCAAATAAGTGCTAGACCCCCGATTCTACCCTCACTTGGCACAATTAATCCCTGGGTAAAACCAATAGAATTCTGAATTTCCTTCATCTTGTATTGACTTTTCCTCGGAATCTTAGTCTCCATGAGGAAAACTAAGCTGGGAACTTCTTTTTCAACTATGCTCCGTAGAGCCTAAACTGTGCAGTGGTTCCCAAGCCCCCGACAGTTCCAACTAAGAGTACTCATTGCTCTCGGCGGTGCTGCCTTGCAGCCACCGCCGATACACCCTCCTTTTCCAGAAGAGCACTCACCTCAAGAGCTTCATCATCTTCCTTCCTTTTCTTCATCTTTGGGTTCTCTGTGGACTCAGAAATACAAAATTCTGGCTTATGTTTACGTTTGGTGCCCACCTCCACCTCTTTATCAGTTACTGTACCCCCATGCATGGGCTGGACCTGAAGTCTTTTCCATGTTCTAATATTTGGTCATGTACAAGTGACCTTGTCCAGCCCACTACTTGGTTGAACTAAGCCCACTGAAGGTGAACCTTGCCTTAGCTGGTCCTGTTCCTCCCACCCTTTTTGGCAAAATTGACTCACTTCCACCTTCTCCATATGTGTAACTATCCTAGGCAAATCCACCTCAGCTTGGACTGAAGCTTCCACCCCATTAGAATTTGTCTCTACCAATGTTGACTTCTGCACTATATTTAATCCTATCTCCTGACGATCAGCCTTACCCACTTCCAGAGAAAATGATTCATTTATTCCTTTGGTGGGGTGTCTATGCCCCTCTAGCTCCATATCCATTTCCTTTAAATGATTGTGTAAAGCATTCTCATCCCTCAACATATTCGAATTAGCACCATCCAAAGGGAGGCTTGTCCCAATCCCAATCTCATCTCCCAAACTTGACTTAGATAGCCCCTGCTTCCCTATTTGCCCATCATCACCACAAGGCAACTCTACCTCTGTGTTCATGGCTGGTGTTTCACTTGACAAAACTGGCCCTTGTCTTGAAGATGCAGTAGGAGCCCCCATACCACACACTCTTACCACTTTTTCCCGAAGCAAACTTGGGGGGTCAGCCCTCAGCCATGGGCCATATTCTTGATTCTCTGCTCTCAACTCTCCTCTACTTCGAAGCCACAGATCACATTCCTTAGAATCATGATTCAAGATCCCACACCAATGGCAAAACATAGGCAATCGTTCATAACGAAATGACACCCATCCCTCCTTGTCCTGACTGAAGCGCACCTTCCTACCTCTACATAAAGGCTTGTGAACATCAATCTCCACCCTTACTCGCATAAAATCACCACATTCTGCCTCAATCCTATCATAGGAATGAATTACCCGCCCCACCGCCTTGCACAGATTTTCTGCCATCTCTGTGACCATTCGTCGAACAGGTAGATCATGGACTTGGACCCAAAACTTCACCGTATCAAATCGAAGCTTTTTCAGTGAACTATCATCCTCATATCTATGCAGAACAACCAAGTACTTATCAAAGCTCCATGATTCCCCCAACATCACTCGATTAGCATCAATTTCATTCTCAAAGACAAACAACAGAATATGGTTTCCTATGTCCTGAATTTCAAAGTCCTGCTTAGTACGCCACAAAGGCTTTAAAGTTCTAGCTACGGCCTCAACGTTTAGGGCACGTTTCGTACAAAATTTAGCCGCCAGCGTGTATTCTTTCCTACATACCTGGTTTTCAAAGTTGAAGACATCTCCCTCAGTTTCTGATAAGGATAAACGAGTCCAGGCCTCCAATAGGTTCTCCATCGAAGCTTGGTGCTCCTTACAAAAGCTTGAAAACACTAAGCCCTCACGCAACAAGTTGCGGGATAGAACAGGATTCCTACGAAGTAGGAAACAAACTTCTACAATCCAAGGTTTCTAACGCCGTCAGAAAACCTAGGATAGAGAAACCACCAAATAAAAGGGAATCTACTACGTACCTTCTTAATCAGTCCATGTGAATCATGTGAAATTTTTTTTTTTGGATAAATGAATCATGTGATGTTTATTCACTACCATTATTAGTAGGATTAAAAAAGTTTTTTTTTTTTTTTTCTTTTTTTTTGAAACTCGGATTAAAAAGGTTTATGCGGATATAAATTATATATACTATTATATAGGACATTATTGGAGTGCACAAGAACGTGCAGTGACTGAGAAATGAAAATCATTGCTGACAAGTATCAATGTTAGGTCGTCTAGATGAGAGACGACCTCAGTTGCGTCCAAGGTAGAGACGGACACAAGGGCAAGACCATGTCAGTATGTATGAAGACAAGTCTGTGCACATTGAAAGCGCAGACTAATGCCATCAGGACAACTGACAAGCAATAACTACGCCAGAACAGTTACAAAGACAATAATGGCACAACGGTCAACTGTTACACCTTAAATGGAATCATCATTGTCAATTAATGCCACGTTCCTCTTAGGAGAAAAACGCTCAGGGCAGCATTAACAGACATAACTGCACCAACCCGAGGCAAGTTATAAAAAGGGAAATAGAACTGAGGTAAGGGATATATAAAAAAAAATGGATAATTACAGTAAACCCACCTGTGGTTTGGCCTGTTTTCACTTTGCCTACCTATGGTTTAAAACTTTACATTTTGCCCACCTAAACTTCAATCCGTTACCCATCCATTACCCACCTCACCCTCAGACATTAGAAAAACACCCTTTTATTAAAATCAAAATATAACTCGGATCAAAATCATGAACTATTGAATCTTTTCCTCACAAGTCCTAGAAACACGAAAATCCCTTGTATTGAGCTGGGGTTTTGATTTTTCTAATTGTGCTTTCATGTGAGGGTGAGGTTCTGACTTTGGGTTGTCTCTCTCCTCCCAAAACAAAAAATTCATACAAAATCAAAAGAAAACAAGATAAAAAAAATGTCATTATGTAAAAATGGTAAAAGTTGCTTAAGAGCTTCAAAAATGCAGAAACTTCAAGAACTGTCCAGCAAGAGGCAATGTAATCATAGGCACACCATAACGAACTCCCTCCAACATATGAAGGTTTTTCCAACAACCCAAATGAATGAATAGTTGGAAGCCTCAATAGCATGAACAATCTCAAAACTGGGTTTGCTTCTAAAGACCCAAAACTGGGTTTGCCATGTCCAAATTTCTCTCTCTCTCTCTCTCTCTCTCATCCACCAACAGTCACCACAACCACTTTTGAAACGCATAAAAAATCAGATCAACCCACAACCCAAAAAGCTACCCAAAAAAAAGAAAAAAAGACCCATGAAGCAGAGCAATGTCATCATGGTGGCTATTCCACCTTTGAAACCCATAACCAATCGCAAACCACAACACATAACCACTGCCAAAATCAAATCAACCACCTCTACCACAACAAAATCAGATCAACCCACAACCCAAAAAATCACCCAAAAAAAAAGAAAAAGAAAAAAAAAAGACCCATGAAGCAGAGCAATGTCATCACGGTGGCTACCATTTGTGTGTGTATGTGAGACGAAGAGAGAGAGAGAAGACAAAAAACCTGGTGAAACTTTGGCCATGGGTTCCTTGGATGAGATTGAAGAGAGTGAAAGGTGGAAACTGAGATCGGGTGGATTAGCCATGGATCTGAGGTCAGTGGTGGTGATGGTTGTTTGTGTGTGTGAGTTTCTGAAAGTGTAGGATTTTTTAATTTAAGGTTATTGTATTTATATAAGAGTAGGATTTTATAAATTTAAGGTTACTGTATGTATATAAGAGTAGAATGTTTTTTGGATTTATGTGAATATGAAATTTTATTTGGATTAATTGGCTCAAGAATGTTTATACCAAAAGATAGTGTATTCTTCAACTAGAACTTTACAATTTTTGCAAATTTGCTTTTAGATCTTATTTTTCTCATTTTTTATGTATTATTTTGTTTTGGGAGGAGAGAGATATAATAAAAAAGCAAAAATACATATTTACCCTCGATTTTAACAGAGGTGGGTAACGGAGTTCTAACAGAGTGGACCACAGGTGAGCAAAGTGTAAAGTTTTAAACCATGGGTAGGCAAAGTGAGAACGGGTCAAACCAAAGGTGGGTTTACTGTAATTATTCCTAAAAAAAACATTGGGAGAGAATTGTGAGAAACTTCTTTGAGAACTTAGAATCTAACTTTAGCATCGGAGTATTCTCAGCTGGCCTCACGTCGGCAGAACCCTCCCTTATCTTTCTTTTCTTAGTAACAGGTACCAGAGATCGTCCATCGACACTGACGAGGTTAATTTTCTGCTTCATCACTTTGGCGCCGTCTTTGGGAAACGAAGAGTTGATCCTTTCTCAAACCATCGTGCTCCTACCGATAAACCTCCTGTCACTTGATGGATTTTGCACCGGCACCCACTCCCGATCCTGTGGTGATGGCTCAACAGATTCAAGCTCTAACAGCAAATGTACAAGATTTGATGAAACAGAATGAGGAGTTGAAATACCGAGCTCGCCCAGAGGGCAACAATGCCTCACATCATCGACGTAGCCGTAGTCGACATGAAGAGGAGGCCAACAGTCCTGAAAACAGTAAGGGAAAAAATGCAACCGAATACACAGGCCAGTCTACGCATGACAATGATCACATGATGAAAAGCTTAAGAAGGGAACTCGATGAAGTGAAGAATGCTATGAAAGGGAAGACAGCGATGAATCTTGACGGCATGCTCAAACGAACAGATTCACCTTTCACAGCCAGCATTTTGGAGTGCCTTTTGCCTCCTAAGTTCCACTTGCTGCAATTGGAGTTTTATGATGGCACAAAAGACCCTCTTGACCATATAGGGGCCTTCAAGACTATTCTAAACCTCCAACAGACACCTGATGAAGTTATCTGCTGATCTTTCCTTGCCACACTCAGAGGGGCAACTAGAGTTTGTTTTAGTAAGTTGCCAGCATCTTCCATAGCAAATTTCGAATAGCTCAGTGACTCATTTGTTCGTCATTTCATTGGAGGACAGCATCATTAGAGGCCAACTTCTTACTTACTGACAGTGAGGCAACAAGAAGGGGAAAGCCTCAGAGATTATGTGAAGGATTCAACAAGGCTATGTTGGAGATTGACGAGGTTGACGACCAAGTGATAATGACAACCTTCTAGGCTAGGCTAAACAACCCCGACCTCATTTTTTCGTTGGGAAAGACGCCTCCAACCTCCATGACGGATCTCCTGTTCAAAGCCTAAAAATATATGAATGGTGAAGACGCTCTAACTGCAAAGGGGTTAATAGGAAAACGGAAGAAAGACGAGCCTGGTGATTCTCATGGTAAGAAGAAGGATTGTAAGGATTCGTATTCAGAGACCAAGACCAGCAAGAACAATTCTGACATTTTGAAGAAGAAGATGAATTTCTCCCCGTTAGTGATGGTTGTGGACAAAATCCTAATGCAGATTAAGGATGAACCGGGACTAAAATGGCCTAAGCCATTAAGCACGTCCTCTAGAAAACATGATTTGAAGAAGTACTATCATTTTCATAAGGATCACGGCCATTACACTGATGAATGTCGTGATCTGAAGGAACAGATAGAAGAACTGATCCAACGGGGAAAGCTCCAAAGGTTCATTAAGAGGGACAACAACCCTAGAGCCAGGACTGAGGAAAAAGCCCATGATGATGTCAAGGATGATGGACAAGATCATCCAAAGCAAGCCGTGGGTGAGATATGGACGATAACAGGGGGGGCCGGTCACTAGAGGGTCATACAGGTCTCTAAAGAATACTTATTGTAGGCAGGTCAACAGTGTTCACATGAAGCATCCGCCCCCAAAATACCGACGATCAAGGAGTGACAACATTACGTTCTCTAAACGAGACGCCATTGGGATTAAGCAACCTCATGATGACCCACTCGTCATTGCATTAGAGATTGAAGGTTTTAAGATAAGGAGAGTGTTAGTTGACAATGGGAGTTCCGTGGATATAATGTACATGACAGCCTACCAGCAATTGAGGTTAGATCCAAAAAGGCTTAGACCTTTCAAGTCCCCGTTGGTTAGCTTTAGTGGGGATCAGATCTATCCAAAAGGCATCATCACATTGTCAGTCACAACAAGTGCACATCTGGCTTGGATAACGAAGTAGGTGGATTTTTTTAATCTTCGATTGTCCATCGTCCTATAATGTCATCTTGGGACGACTTACATTAAATCGGCTCAAAGTTGTAACTTCAACTTACTACCTAAAAGTGAAATTCTCTACTCTAAATGGGATAGGGCAAATATGTGGAGATCAGCTATTGGCTAGAGAATGCTACCAAGCAGTATTAGCCTCGAAAGAAAACCATGCATGGATGGTGGAAGAAGAATCAAAGAAGCCTACTCAAGAGCTGGAGGATGTAAGCCTAGTAGAAGGAGACGTTACCAAGGTAACAAAAGTAGGGGTAGGACTTGACGCAAGTTTGAAAACCAGGATCGTGGATTCTTAACGCAGAATCTAGATATCTTTGCCTGGACTCATGAAGATATGCCGGGCATAGACAACAAAGTGATAGAGCACAGGCTGAATGTCGACCCTACCAGAAAGCCCATCCAGCAAAAACGACGAGTTTTTGCTCCTGAGAGAAACAGAGCTGTTGGGTTCATTAGAGAAGTTTATTACCCTAAATGGTTGGCCAACGTCGTCATGGTAAAAAAGTCAAACGGGAAATGGCATATGTGCGTAGATTTCACAGATCTTAATCGCGCCTGCTCGAAGGACAGCTTTCCACTTCCCAGGATTGATCAGCTTGTGGATTCAACAGCCGGCCATAAATTACTTACTTTCATGGATGCATTTTCAGGCTACAATTAGATCCGCATGAATGAAGAAGACCAAGAAAAGACAGTGTTTGTTACCAGCCAGGGGTTGTACTATTATAGAGTTATGCCATTTGGCCTGAAGAATGCAATGGCTACTTATCAGAGGTTAGTAAACCAGATGTTTAGCAGGCAGATTGGGCGGAATATGGAGGTCTATGTAGACGACATGCTTGTGAAGAGCAGGAAAGCAGAGCTGGACTTGGATGACCTCAAAGAAACTTTCGACACATTAAGAAAGTATCAAATGAGGTTGAACCCAGCGAAGTGTGTGTTTGGAGTTTCGTTAGGCAAGTTTTTAGGGTTCATGGTCTCACAATGGGGTATAGAGGCTAACCTTGAGAAAGTTAAAGCCATACTTGATATGACGTCCCCAAGGAATGTGAAAGAAGTTCAGAGACTAACGGGGCGCATAGCAGCCTTGAACAAGTTCGTATCCAAAGCTACAGATAAATGCCTCTCGTTCTTCAAGACATTGAAGTAGGCTTTCCAGTGGACAGACGAGTGCGAAGCAGCTTTCTGAGCACTTAAAGATTACCTATCCAAGCCCTCGTTGTTAAGTCCGTCCGTCGAAGGAGAAGATTTGTTTCTATACTTAGCCGTCTCTCAGATAGCTGTAAGTTCGGCGTTAATTCGAGAAGAGCTCCAGATTCAAAAACCGGTCTACTACACAAGCCAGGCTTTCCAGGGTGCGGAAGCAAGATACCCACGGATAGAAAAGTTGGCTTTCGCCTTGATCGTTGCATCAAGAAAGCTTCATCCCTACTTCCAAGCACACATGATACTAGTCATGATGGACCAACCATTGTGAAAGCCTATGGGTAGGCTAGACGCAATGGGGAGAATGGTCCAATGGGCGGTGGAACTGAGCCAATTCGACGTTGATTATAAGCCTAGAACAACAGTCAAGGCCCAGGCGCTACCAGACTTTGTCGCTGAATTCACTGTAGCTAATCAAGATCCAGAATCAAATTACTGGACGATATACACAGATGGCTCAGTGACGTTAGGCATAGACGGAGTAGGAGTGATTCTCTTCTCCCCCGAGGAGGACGTCCTCAAGTACGGAGTTCAGCTTCAATTCCCAACTACGAATAATGAAGCGGAGTATGAGGCCGTCCTAACGAGCTTGAGGGTTGCAAAGGCCCTGGGTGTGAGAAACCTGAAGTTGAGCTATGATTCAAAACTCGTGACTAGGCAGATGAACAATGAGTACGTGGCTAAGGAGGATAGGATGAAGAGGTACTTAGCATTGACTAATCAGTTAATTTCTTACTTTGATGATGTTAGGATTACTCGGGTACCCCGAGAAGAAAATTCTGAAGCTAACGAGGTTGCTAGACTGGCATCGTCATATACCAGCGAACGACGACCTGGATTGCTCATGGAGGTGCAGTATCTTCTGAGCATTGAAGGAATTGACGTGAATTATGTACGATCAGAAGAAAGCTAGATGGATCCAACAATCACTTACATCAAAAGTGGTAATCTCCCATCAGATCCAACGGAAGCAAGGAAAGTCAAGGTTAGGTTGTCCAAATTTACAATCTTGAATGATGAGCTTTACAAGAGGGGATTCCCTCAACCCTACTTAAAGTGCCTCGATCCAGAAGACGCTGAATATGTTCTCAGGGAGATCCACGAAGGAGTTTGTGGAAATCATTCTAGACCACGTTCACTCGTCGGACAGGTCATTTGTGCAGGATATTTCTGGCCAACGATGCAGAAGGATGCAACTCAGGTCGTCTAGAAGTGCGACAAGTGCCAATGATTTGGAAACGTGCAACATGTCCCAGCGGAGCACTTGACGAGCATAACTTCACCTTGGCCATTCTCCACATGGGGAATCGACATAATGGGCCTGCTACCCCTTGGTAAGAAGCAGGTAAAATTCTTAGTCGTCGCTATTGATTATTTTACGAAGTGGGTGGAAACAGAACCTTTGGCAGTCATAACGAAGGCCAAGATACAGCACTTTTTGTGGAAGAATCTTGTTTGCAGATTCGGGATTTCACGAATCATTATCTCTGACAATGGACGGTAGTTTGACAGTCATAAGTTTAGGAATTTTTGCAAAGAGTTGGGAATAAGGAACCACTATTCTTCACCTGGTCACCCACAGGCCAATGGCCAAATAGAGGTCACAAATCAGACTTTGCTCAAATTGATCAAAACCCGACTTGAGGGGGAAAAAAGGGCATGGCCTAACGAGCTTCCAGGAGTGCTGTGGGCTTACAAAACGACGGTAAGAACCCCAACAGGTGAAACACCCTTCAAAATGACATTTGGGATAGAAGTAGTAATTCCTGTGGAAGTTGGATTGTCAAGCCTCAGAAGGACATGGCATGACGAGCAAAGCAATGACGAAGGCCTTAAGCTAGCCTTGGACTGTTTACCTGAGGTTAGGGAAGATGCAGCCCAGAGGATGGCCTTGTATCAGGAAAGAATGACGAGGTATTATAACCAGAGGGTCAAGCTGAAACGCTTTAAGCCCATACAAGGTCATCCGTTATTCAAGAAGAGGAAGCTACTATTTAGAGGATACGAATGGAAGACCCTTGCCTTGTCTGTCAAATGCAGAGCGCCTTAAGAAGTATTATCAATAAGGAAGTAGATTCGGAGCAACCTTAATAAGTTCCAGGGTTTGGAACATCTTGTTTATTCATCTATAGATAAGCAGGGCATCAATTTCATTGTTTTATGCATTTATCTTTCAGTACTTTATTTTCAGCACTTTTTGTGTTTCCACGAATTTATACCCTTGTAATCCTTCTTTATAAGTAAGGATGAATAAGACAAGCAAAACGTCTACTGAAGTTATTTCCTTTAATGGTAAATTTCCAAAGGATAAAAATCTTGTCAATATAAATGACGAGGTAAAAATCCAAGATAAGTGATAAAAACTTTATGTTTAAATCACAAGGATAAAAATCTCGTCAATATAAATGACGAGGTAAAAATTCAAGATAAGTGATAAAAACTTTATGTTTAAATCACAAGGATAAAAGTCTCGTCAATATAAATGACGAGGTAAAAATCCAAGATAAGTGATAAAAACTTTATGTTTAAATCACAAGGATAAAAGTCTCATCAATATGAATGACGAGGTAAAAATCCAAGATAAGTGATAAAAACGTTATGTTTAAATCACAAGGGTAAAGTCTCGTCAACATGAATGGCGAGGTAAAAATCCTAGATAAGTGATAAATATGTTTAAACCACAAGGATACAATACTGTCAATATGAATGACAAGGTCAAAATCTAAGATAAGTGACAAAAACGTTAAGTGACGAGGTCAAAGTCCAAGACGTGTGAATGATGTGTTCGAGCTCAAATTACACGAGGCCTCAAAACCTCGTCAACAAGGTTTAGCAAAGATAAAATCACAAAGACATCCAACAACAAAGTTATAACACAAAACAGCCAAGTTATAGCATAAACAGAGCAGAGAATTGTTCAAGATAAAAGCCTTAAAACAAGGAGGCAACCATTGTTTGTTAAAGGGCCCCCAAAAACAAAGGAGGAACCCATCATTCTCAAAAATAAAGTAAAAACAAAGAAGAGGAAGTCACGAAGCAGGAACGGCAGACTCATCAACGCCTTTTTCAGCAACCTTGTCTTTTTCCATAGTACCAAATTCGATTCCTTCTTGCTCCTTCGCTTCATCCTCAAGAATATCCGTATCAATCTTCTCAAAATCCAGGCAAGAAAAGTCTACAACCAGGCTGTGATGCTTCATTGTCCACCGGGCGTAGGAGCTCGAAACCCTTAAAGTACTGCATGAACTGAAGATCGGAGAACTCCTGTGATTGCTTGAACTTTTGGATGATCTTCTCCCTCTCGTCATCAATCTTTAGAAGGGCAGCTTGAATCTCCTCGTCCTTCTGAACAACGAGGGCCTTCTCCACACGTAAGGCTTTAGTGAGCTCCTTTACTTTCTGGTTCGCATTGTTCCTTTCGTTCATCGCAACGATCAAATCTTTCTTCAACTGGGAGCATTCGACCTCAACGGACTCTGCTTTTGACGTGGCTATCACAACCTTCTCCTCCACATTCAAATAATCAGTCGTAATGCGCAGTGACTCCCCAAGGACCTGACCGAGACAAGTAAGATAAGAAGGAAAAATTATGCACATCTACACGTGGAAGTAAATTGAGAAAGAAACACAGGAAGATTAGAATTGCATACTTGCACCAGCTTGTGAATGTGTTGAATGACGAGCTTGTGGGAAGGAATGGATGACAAACCCTTCAATTCGTCATTGGTAATTACATTGGGGGACAGACGAGCTTACTTTTCTCTTCTCGTCGTATTTTCTCCAAGACGTACTTCAAAGGTTTAGGACCTAAGCAGCAATCAAATAAATGACGAGGATCAACAAAATCGTCAAAGTCCTCTACTTCACGTGCGTAGGCGAGCGCAGCACGAACTCGGTGACGATGTTTGTCTTCCAGGTCAGGACGATCTAGCGCTGCGAAGAACCAGAAAAAGAAATTCGTTAGACGAGTACTCCAGACGTTGAAAAGAAACAAAAGAGGATGACGGAAATATGCACCAAGCGCTGGGACTTCCCATTTTCGTAGTAATCTTGGGACTTCCCCCCAAAAATCGTCAGATAGGGTTTCCCAACCCTTCCCGGAAACAAAGAAGTATCGTGATTTCCAATCATGAAAGGAAGAGGGAAAACCTCTAACCACCCTAGATTTCCTATCCCAAGGTGAAAGCTCGAAATAACTGTAATGGGTAGAGGCTTTCAAACGGTACAAAAAAAAGAATTCATTCAAAGTTATCATTTCCTCATTGCAAGCAGACAACCAAATAGACATACAAATAATGATCGCCCTCCAGGCATTGGGGACGAGTTGACCAGGGGCAATTTGAAACTCGTTCAACAATTGCATAATAAACGGATGGACGGGGAAATGGAGGCCACTTAGAAAGTCAGCCTCGTAAAAACATACCTCCTCGTGAGCAAAATTGCAAGCTTTTTCACCCAGGTGAGGTAATCTAACGGAGGTACCTTTAGGAAATTGAAACATTTTCCTAAAACCTTTTAGGTGACTCTCCTTTAAGGAACAAGACTCAGAAAGAGCATGCAAGGGGCGCAAAGATGAGGACGAAGGTAACTTAGAAACTGCAATATCAACTATCTTACTCAAAGATTCTGCACTAGAAGACAATCCAGTCTCCAACTCACTTGACCTAACATCATCTGCCCTATACTCAATGCTAGCCATCTTAGAATGGTATCTTATCAAGGATTGCCTAATCAAGGGATAGAGAAAAAGCAAACGGGCTTAAAAACAGAAGAACGGGGCACAAATAAGCCAGCTTAGGGATGGCGACCAGCAGAATACTCTAAGAAAACCCCTAACTAGCAAAGAAGAATGAAATCGAGGGGCACTCTCGGCTAACGAATTCAAAACCAACCATCAAAACATGTGAGAAAGAGGCCTTACCAGGAGAAATTGAAGTATGAAAATTCCTCAGCACATCAAAGTCCAAAACAAATAGGGTGGAGGAAGAAGAACAATTTTTCTAAAAAGGAAAAATGAAATTAAGGTGCGCAAAAATCTAGGAAATCACACACACGCCACAAACAAAAGGCCTACACGTGTTTGTTTCTTGGAAGCCAGTCGTTTTGCATTTAAGATGAGAGCCGAAATTTCAGGAACCGAGAAAATATGTATCGTCACGCCTAATCACATTCCTGAGATCGTCCAAATTCATGACGACCATGGAATAGGGGGGCAACTGACGAGTATCAATGTTAGGTCGTCTAGATGAGAGACGACCTCAGCTGTGTCCAAGGTAGAGACGGACATAGGGGCAAGACTCCGTCAGTATGTATGAAGACAAGTCTGCGCACATTGAAAGCGTAGATGAATGCCATCAGGACAGCTGACAAGCAATAACTACTTTGAAACAGTTACAAAGGCAATAATGGCACAACGGTCACCCGTTCCACCTTAAATGGAATCATCATTGTCAATTAATGCCACGTTCCTCTCAGGAGAAAAACGCTCAGGGTAGCATTAACAGACATAACTGCACCAACCCGAGGCAAGCTATAAAAAAGGAAATAGAACTACGGTAAAGGATAAATATAAAAATAAAAATAAAAAAAAAAAACATTAGGAGAGAATTGTGAGAAACTTCTTTGAGAACTTTAGCATCGGAGAATTCTTAGCTAGCCTCACGCCAGCAGAACCCTCACTTGTCTTTCTATTCTTAGTAACAAGTACCAGAGATCGTCCATTGACACTGACGAGGAGCATACTAACGAGGTCAATTTTCTGCTTCATCAATTGCATTTCGTTTACCACCAAAAAAAAAAAAAAAATCATTGCATTTCTTTATTACCACCGAAAGAAGACTATTATTCTTTCTCAAATTTCTCATACCGAAGCTGAAAAATAATAGCCTAGCCTAATAACTTCATACTGCTGGATTGGACAACAACTTGTGGACACTGAAATGAGAGCATTGCATTTAACACCGTAATGAAGAATATTCCAAAGTATTCCTGTCTTCCTGTCTCCCTATGTTCATGTCTAACAAATTTCTCATACCAACACTGCAAAATATAGCCTAGCGTAATAACCTCTATATTTCCGCTTGTTCTAGGTGTTATGGGTAGCAAAAGTCGTCAGCTTCACATATTCTTCTTCCCTTTGATGGGCCATGGTCACCTGATACCTATGATGGACACGGCCAAGCTATTTGCAGCGCGAGGTGTGAAGGCAACGATTGTCACTACTCCTTGCAACGTGCCATTATTCTCCAAAACGCGTGGCACCAACATTGATATCCAAATCATCAAGTTCCGGGCTGTAGAGGTTGGCCTGCCTGAAGGATGTGAGAATATTGACTTAGTGACTTCCCTAGATATGTCTCACAAATTTATCAAAGCCACTAAAATGCTCCAACAACCACTCGAGCAACTACTAGAAGAGTACCAACCTACTTGCCTTGTTGCCGACATGTTCTTTCCGTGGGCAACTGATGTTGCAGCTAAATTTGGTATTCCTAGGCTTGTTTTCGAGGGGTTCAGTTTTTTTTTCCCTATATGCAACCCATAGTTTGACACTATTTGAACCCCACAAGAAAGTTTTCTCTGACTCTGAACCTTTTGTCATTCCTAGTTTTCCAGGGGAGATAAAGTTGACAAGGATGCAACTTGTTGACTTCACTTTGCAAGAAGTTGAAACAGACTTTTCCAAGTTGTTTAAAGAAGCTATTGAATCAGAGTTGACAAGCTATGGGGTGGTTGTTAACAGCTTCTATGAGCTTGAACCAGCTTATGCAGATCATTACAGGAAAGTTTTGGGAAGAAAGGTGTGGCATATAGGTCCAGTTTCACTATGCAACAAGGATTCTGAAGATAAAGCCCAAAGGGGAAGGAAGCTTCCATTGATGAACATGAATGTTTAAAGTGGCTTAGTACAAAGAAACTCAATTCCGTTATTTATATTTGTTTTGGAAGTATGCCAAATTTTAGTGATTCTCAGCTTTTCGAACTTGCAATCGGCCGGTCTTGAGGCTTCAGAACAACAATTCATTTGGGTTGTGAGGAAAGGAAAAAATGAGAAAGAAGAGGAAGATTGGCTATCTAAAGGATTTGAGAAAAGAATGGAAGGTAAAGGATTAATTATAAGAAGTTGGGCACCCCAAGTTTTGATTCTTGATCATCAAGCAGTTGGAGGATTTGTGACTCATTGTGGGTGGAACTCGACCTTGGAAGGAGTGGCATCGGGGGTGCCTATGGTCACATGGCCTATGGCTTCTGAGCAGTTTTACAATGAGAAGTTGATAACTCAAGCAAGGTTTTCAGAACCGGACCGGACTGGAAGGTCGGACCGTGAAAACCGAGAACCGAGATGAAAACCAATTTTTTAAGCATAGGGAACCGGATTTTTTGTTAATTCCGTGAACTCCTAAAACCGGGGTTGGACCGCACGAACTGGTGGCAAGAACTGTGCAGTCCAACCCCTTAACAATTATTTTTTTTTTTGGTTATAAAAACAACTGAAAACAATTTTATTCTACTTAATTAAATTATCCATCTCTTACAATGAATAAAAAAAAAAAAAACTATAATTAAAATCTTTCAAAGATATTCAACTTTACTTCAAAAATTAATCATAAATTTTAATGTTTTTATGGTTATTATTTTATTTTATTAACTTTCTTATTTAATTATTAAATATATGCTTGAAAATCATTAAATTTCCCTCACATATAGAGATATATTAGTCAATTTTGCTAGTTTTATAAATTTAATATCTATATTTAGGCTTTAATTAATTATTAAATTAATTATGACGTCATTACGATTCGACCTCGGTTCGACCTCAAAAACCTTGAACCTCTCCCTTTTACGGTTCAATGAACGGTCCGGGTCTGAAAACCTTAAACTCAAATACTGAAAATTAGAATTAGTGTTATTGCTCAACAATGGACTTGGGTGGTAGACGGTATCAAGAGGGAAGCAATAGAGATGGCAATGAGGCAAATTTTGGTGGGTGAAGAAGAGGCCAGAGCCAAGGCACTTGGAGAGATGGCAAGGAAGGCCGTTGAAGAAGGAGGATCATCATACTCTGATTTGAATGCTTTAATTGAAGAATTAAGGTTGCATTGCCCTTGATCTCTAGTGCTAAAAATTGCCAGTATGGCTCTTTAATCAATATATATATATATATATATATATATATAAAAGGATTTATTTATCCTTGTTGTTTAGTGTGTGTTATTTTTACTCGCCTAGTTGTTCTCCAATAATTGTAGGACATGGTCCTAGAAATTTGGGATCGATAGTCCAATCAAAATTCATAATACTATAATAAGTTGGAGATAAGCGTCTAGTTGGCTGCTAGCTCTTTAAGTTTCAACTTTTATAGCATTTTACATGGGATTAGGCCAGATTTTTTGCATGGCGTTTTGTGTCCAGGGCTAAAGAGCCCAACACAATGAATTTGTAGAAGATGAGCTTAAAAACTAGGTTTCAATGGATCAAACAACACATGCAGGGAATTAAAGATAATAGTAAAGCAAAAGAGACAGGCCCTATGCGAAGAAATCCTTCCTCGGCAAGGTCCGAGGAGAGTGGCTTTTGAATATAATTCTCTTAGACTTGGATACAATTTCAGCTCTTGTTACTATAGTGTTTTTTCTACAGATTTTCCGATCCCTTCTCTCTGGAGGGTCTCTTGCATTATATAACTCCCTTTAGGTGGTCTTGGCCCTCCATTTGTTGATTGTCCAGGCCACTACTTGAGTGTCTGTCCCATCAGACACCTTCCCAAACCCCTTGTGAGTTGCGGCAGCCGAGGCAGCACTGTTCATGGGTCTTTTCCACATTAATGCAGCTAGGAGGTTTGATGGGATGCATTAAATGTGGTGGCAGCCACCATCCCTTCAGTCATGTCAGGATTAACCCCTTCCTCGAAACTCTTTCTCTACAGTATGACCTCCTTTGATAATGCGCCATTGACGTGGCCTTACTGTCCAAGGGTGTGGCCTCCTTAGCACGATAATGGCCCCCCTCGACCACGGGTATGACATGTGGCGCAATTACCTTTTTTAAAATTCTTGTACCCCATAATACTATTTCCTCTATCTTTCTTCAATCTTTATATTGGGCATCCAATGACAAGTTCAAAGTTCTATTTGTGAGTGCACATTAACAGAACTGCCATTGTATCCTGGAGAGCAACTGCCTAAGCCATTTGCACCGATGACGTCATTCCAGTGGGGGTGAAATCACTTCTTTAGGACAGCGGATTAAGTTCTATGCCTCGGCTCAAATCGATAAGTTTATATCTCTCTACACTCTCATCTTATATCTCTAATTTGCTTTGTATTTGTTAATTAATTTGGGCAATTTTCAAACCTTATTTCCAACAAACCATTCAATTGCCAATATTTTACACAACTTTCCTAAAACTCACAAAAAATCTGCAATAATTCCCTTTGGTCAAGTCCCACTGTTTCTTAGATTGTCGTGGGGGGGGGGGGGGAGAGAGAGAGGTGGAGCCAGAAATTTATATTTAGGGAGCCTATATATAAATTTTTTTTGTGTGTTTGTATGAAATTTAAAATAGTAATGTACAATATTTCGTAGCTTAATATGTGCTATAAACAAAAGTGTATTTAATTAAAATTAAAAGGAATATAAAAAAGAAAGCAATGAAAAGTAAAGTAAAAAGAATCAAAACAAAGCAAATGCAAAGGATCTGGGAAAGAGTTAAAAACAAGGGGTCAGCCGGTCAGCTAGGGGAGAAATCATTAGGTCCATCAAGAGGATTGCTGATGTGGTCCTCGCTAACCTCCCAACCAATAAAATGCTTTTATTTATGCAAATGTAACATCATTTGGTAATTTTTATTTTTTATTCTTTGTGCTAATTAGGAAGCTCATACATACATTTGCATAGATAACATTATCTCATCGGTCAAGGAGGACCATATCAGCAGTCCTCCTAGTGTAAATAATAATTTCTCTAGCTAGGGGCATAGAGCATTGCACAATTAGGGGATGAAGGGCCCACGGCACGGAAGTTTCAATATTTCACTCTTTCTTGTCTAGTTTAGTCACACAGTATAGAACTTTTACTTTTAAACAAACTAAAGCAGCAGTGGGAGGGAGGGGGGAAAAAAAGAAAAAGAAAAAGAAGAAGAAGGCAAATGCCAAGTCGCCAACAGAGATAGAGAGAGCGAGATAGAGAGTCATCTGTGTGGGGGACTTGGTGGTGCAGCAAATCAACAAAGTTTTTGACTTTTCAATTTTTTCTATTGATGTGTACAAGTAAGCCCTAGATGTGTTAAAATGAAAATTATAATTTTTTTTCTATTTTATTTGTTGAGGTAATTATTAAAATACCTATGTATTCATTTTAAAGATGCTGAATATTTAACTATTGTAATTTTTTGACATATGTATTTATGGATTGTATTTTATTTAAATGTAAATTATGTTTATTTTTAGATTTTCTTAAATATATATGTATATTATCATGTATGGGGGGCCAAAATGATAAGGTTATTTTAAAAAAATTTCAAATTATTTAGGATATTTACAAAGAATTTTTTTTTAATATTTTTCAAAAATTTTGTGGGGACCAAGGGCCCCCTCGGTGGAGCCATTTTTCAAAAGTGGCTCCACTGTTGGAGAGAGGGAGAGAGAGAGAGAGAGAGATTGATTCTCAAATCTACATTCTACTTTTTGTGTGTTTTATTGTGTTTTTGAAAGGTAGATGCAAAGATGGTTATGGTTGTGTAACAAAGTTAACATCAGTATGGGTACAACATAGCGATATGAAAATTTTTGAAAAATTCAGATACAACACGTGCGCGACGGGATATGTATATTAATTAATTATTAAAAAAATTGTATGTATATGTTTTATATATTGTTAAGCATTTACTTTTCATATATTGTTTGATAGATCCAAAAAATACGCCCGTCCATACCTTGTACGTGGACGACTAATAAAGACGAGATTGATTGCCTGAATCTACAAGTCAGTCGTCCATACATCTGTCACGACCATCCGTTACAAAATGAACAATAAATATTGGTACTGTTGAAGAAGTATCTGTCAAATTTACTACCCTGCACGGACGTTACAAAGTCAAGGAATTACACCCTCATTATGGCAGAACCAACGGCTAGAAGGGTACTGAAAACAACCTATATATATCCCCAAACGGGATCCGGAAAAGGTACAAGAACACTTACTAGAAATTTCATTATAAAAGAAGTACTTGATTCTTTCTAAAAGGGGTTTCCTTTCCTAACTTTGGCATCGGAGGTTTTGTGGCTGGCGCCACACCGGTGACCACATACATTTGTGTTTAGATATACTCTTTGCAGGATCAGGAGTGGAGACTGACGATATCACTCTGGACGAACATCTCTACTGACGATCTTAGCATCATCATTGTTAATATGATATCAATTTAAGAACGATAATAGATAATAAAGCGAGTCCATGACTATTAAGTAATGTTTAGAATTTAATTATTTTAAAAAAGTCTAACCCTTCAAATATGACATGACCATCGTTTATTAATAACCAAATCTTATAATTTTTGACATTAAAAAATATTAAACAAAAAATTAAGTTAAGTTAAAAGTTAGTAAAATAATTCTTGAAAAAATTAATATTTTTTGGCTTGACATGTTGGGAACACGCATGTAAATGTGTCTGAGGCGTGGTCTTATCTAATACGTATCCAGGAGTCAAAGAATTTTCTAAATCAAGTGCGGGACTTAATGGACTTCCTAACAAGTGAGACAAAATATTGAGGCCGATGCACGGGAGTTGGGACTTTAGTTATATTTTTGTTGAAATGATGAGGTTGATGCTATGAAGTGATATATCATCGATTATAGTAAGGTTAATTTAGATATTAATTTATATTAATTTTTTTTATTTTTAGAGAGAGTTTCAACCTATGACGTTTGCTTTTGATGAGCGCTCTTTATCATCAGACCAAGACACCAATCAGTTTTTAGTGTAGGCGGGGATTGAACTCCAGATCTCTTATACAACCATCAGAGACTTTACCAGTTGAGCTAACTGGAACCCACATTTATATTAATTATTGAAGTAGCATAAATCACATTCATTATTAATTGTAAAATTTTTATAGTAACCTTATCATTTTCATACAAATTATCCCTCTTTTTTTTCAGTATATTAATCACAAGTGTCTGGAGTTTTCGATCTTAGCTGCCCCATCTACTCACGCTCCATTAGTTTGGGTCCCCCCCCTCCGCGTAATTGGGTAAAGGTAAATGTCGATGCTGCTCTTTCAGATCATAGGGTGGCTCTAGCAGCTATTGCTCGAAATCACAAAGGTGAAGTGATTAAGGTGTGGGCCAAGCTGCAAAGCCCCTACTCCCCTCTCCAAGCTGATGCAGTAACAATCTCATGGGTTGTCCAGCTTGCTAAAACTAAGGTTTGGAGTCATATCATGGTTGAGGTATATTACTCTAAAACTTACTTTGATCACTTATTAGTTGACGTAGCTTCTACTGACGCAATGGTGGAGTCAGGAATTTATCTTTGAAGGTTCATATATAAATTTTTTTTTTTTTTTTGTCTGTATAAAATTTAAAATAATAATGTACAAGAAAATTTAATAATCAATATGCAAATTAAGTAAATGTTAATATAGTAACTACTAAATATATGTTAATATAGTAGTAAATTTTAATCAAGTACATTTATAATGTACTACGGTAGATAATATACTGATTATTATAATAACAAATAATATATTATAAGGAAAAAACAAAAGAAAATAAAAGAAAGTAAAATAAATTACTTGGGAAATAGTGAGAATTGGGAAAGTGGTCAGCCCGTCAGGGGCACAGTGCTGCACAGGGATGAGGAGTTTCAAGGCTCAAGCTTGTCTTACTTTTCTTGTCTAGTCAGTCATAGAAGCTTTATTAGATTTTACTTTTTACATTGCAAATCACAAAACTGCAGCAGCCTAAAGGAAGGAACTGTAGCAGCCCAAAGGAAAGAACTGGAAAGAAAAGAAGAAGAAGAAGAAGAAGAAGAAGGCAAATGGGGAGAGAGAGAGAGAGAGAGAGAGACCTGTGGTGGCTTGGTGCGGCGAATCAACATTCAACAAAGCCTCTGAACTTTCAATTTTTCTACTGCTGTGGTACAAGTAAGCCCTAAATGTGCTACTATGAAAATTAGAATTTTTTTCCTTTTATTTGTTGAGGTAATTGTTAAAATACTCATGTGTTCATTTTAAAGATGGTGAATGTCAAATTATTGTAATTGTTTAACACATATATTTATCACTAATTAGATTGTATTCTATTTAAATGAAGGTTATATTTATTTTTAGACTTTTTTTTATCAAATTTTTAGACTTTCTTAAATATGTATATTATCAGGTATGGGCCAAAATGATAAGGTTCTTTAAAACTTTTCAAATTAGTTAGGATAATTCCAAATATATATATTTCCTTAATTTTTTCAAAAATATTAGGGGGGGAAGGCCCCCCTCGACCCCCAAGTGGCTTTGCCATTGTCCAGGTTGATGGGTCCATTTCCACAGTGTTAGATAACACTATGTTTAGCTAAAGACTTTTATAGTTACTCCTTTTGTTTTTTAGGTTAAGAGAGTTTGCAATGTTGCTGTTCACACCTCTGCTAAATTAGCTTTTAATTCTAATGCATCCTTTTGTTTTAACAATGGCAATTTGTTGCCTTCCCCTTTGTTGCCAGCGTGTCGAGAGGATTGCCTTTTTGTAAGTTCTCGAGTTTATGATGATGCAGAAGTCTGAAGAAAGTACACACGATGCTCTCTTTGATGAAACAAAAACTATTCTGTTAGTTTCTAGTAGTAAACCTTAAATCTACGAGGGGTTTTTGAATCCATAAGGTGATAAACTGGAATCCACCAGAGAAAAGTTTGAGAAGAACTCTGCAATTTTATTGATAATAATCTCTATAAAAAACGTTTACAGACTTAGGAACCTATTTAAGGGCTCCATAAAACTTGACAGACATGAAAATATATTTTAAAATAATTCCTAATTAATACCTAACCATAACAAAAACCAAATTTGACCTAAAAAACATTAAAAGAACTTAAAAATAAGGAAATAAATAACCTAAACCTAAAATAACGAAAATTACATTAAAAAAAAACCAAAATTTAATAATTACAAAAGTAAATTGTAGATTTTGTCCTACATTAATTTAATACATATTGCAGTTTTTTTTTATTTTTTTATTTTTTTTTATATATTTTTTTTATATAATAAAAAAGTATCAGAGGGAATTTTTTTATTCAAAGATTTTCAAAAAGTTGTATAGGTACAAGCAACACCCCAATTGCCTCTCATTAGTAGTTAAAGCAATTGGGATGTAATGTTAAAAATACTATAAATTTTATTGCATAACTTTTACGAATACTAATCACAAAATAATAATTTTGACATTTATTTACTATGTTATTGACATGCATCAATTTTCCTTTTCCATAATCTCCCTGAGGTGCATCTGGGTTGCCTCAGGGAGATTAAACAACATTACACGTATTTCCACACTCTTTTTCATCCACACATATTTCCAAAAAATACAAACAACGTTACCAAACGGCTCTTGCATTCCAAAATAGCCCATATACTTTCAGCAAAAAATAAAAAATAAAAAAAATAGCCCGTATAGTGACAGCCCAAGCCTCAGTCTTCGAAAACACTACCAGGATATTAAAGAAAACTCTCCTTTTGAACACTGTAAACCTTGTCAATTTTTATTTTTTATTTTTGAGAAAGAGCGGTAGTAAGAACATGGTAATTGAAAACTAATGAATATGTGTGTTTATTTGACATCAACTTATAAGCTCAACTTTTTAACTTTTACCTTTTACTAGTGAAAGTCTTGCGCGTTGCACGGCCTTAATCATGAATTATATTATAACAATAATAATAATAATAATAACAAAAACTAAATGAGTTATTATTACATAATTTTAGAACTCGTTTCTAACTAAATAAATTATTATTATCATATAAAATTGTAAGGACCAAATTTGGGTTCCTTTCCACTATGTGGAGGGACTTTAGGCTCAAAAAGCCCAAAACAATAAATTTGTAGAGAATGGGTTGAATACTAAGCCTTAGTGGATCAAACAGACACTATAATGGATTCAAAATGTCAAGAGAATGGACAGTAAAAGGGTTATATTAGAGAAAGATTGTCCTCGGCAAGGTCCGAGGTGATCTATTCTTATATATATCCTTCTTTACATTCAACTACAAGCTCTGTTCTTAGATGTTACAGTGTTTTTCTTCCTCAATTTTCGATCCCCCACTCTTATCTTCGTCCTTTCCTTATATACTCTCCTTCTTCCTCATTTCCACCTGCCATGTGCATCCAAGATGGTCGGTCTCGATACTTGTTCCATCAGTCCTTTCCATCCATCTCCATTTGGTAGTTGTAAAGCTGAAATATACTATTCAGGTATCACCTCCACATTAATACGGCCAGGGAATTAGGTTCA
This sequence comes from Quercus aquifolioides, assembly GCA_019022515.1. Classification (NCBI taxonomy): domain Eukaryota; kingdom Viridiplantae; phylum Streptophyta; class Magnoliopsida; order Fagales; family Fagaceae; genus Quercus; species Quercus aquifolioides. The sequence goes on from CM032332.1 coordinate 41,010,355, forward strand.
GTGCATTTAATGCGGAGGTAGCAGATTTCTCCTTAGATATTTTAGGGTGCTTTCCTATCGGATGTCTTTGCCATACTAACCTGCACCAACAGATCTACCTGGAATATTACCTTAGCTGGCAAATGACCTTTTTCGGACTTCAGCCTTGGTTTGTTGTGGATGTATTTGTCCTCGGCTTATCCCGCTGAGTCATTGTGGACGAAAATAATCTTTCTACTTACCATCACACTTTCTTTAAACAAAGATTCTTCTTCCTCGGACAGGATTGTGTCCTCAGCTTAGGCCATAGGCCCAAAATCCAAATACATAATGAATTTTTAGGCCCAACACCCCTACAATAGCCCCTCAAAATTCTGCTTTTAGCACCTCGGGCAGAAAGGAGGGATTTTGATATTCTCGGGTATTTTTTGGGCTTATCATGCCTTGTCCTCCGTTAGTACTACTGCCTTTTTTAACTGCCCAAGGCACACTCCTGACGCTTGGGCGTCCAGAGTGCGTCCTCATTAAATTTTGACGGCGCTTTTGTTCCCCACGTTCAACGGCACGATGCAAATCCAACGGTGGAGAATTTCCTGGGGTTATGTGCGGGAATTCTCCCGCTTGTAACTTCCGTGTCACTATAAATAACTTCTCAAATCAATTCCTTTCCCTATTTCCATCAATCACACAATTCTAGAGCTCATACACTAAACTTGCCACTTTCTCTCACTTCTTCGTGCGTCTACAAATACCAAAAATTTGTCCGAGGACCTTCTTTTCAAAACCTGTAAGTTTCCTCGAACCCTCTTATTTTTGTTTCTTCCATATATTCTCTTTTCATCACCCTTTTTTCTTTTCGGCTCCATTTTTCATTTCAAACGTGTTGATTTCTTTTCAAAACTTCTTAGAAAATGGGTAGGTTTAAGCGTTTAGTTGAATCAGAGGAGGATATAGAAAGATTTAGGGCTAAGTATAGGATCCCACCAACAGTGGGCATGAGATACGCTGCCCAAGGGGAATGGGCAGACGATAGGAAAGAGGGAGAGGTGGTCATCCCAATCATCACCTTCATAGAGAGAGGAATGACCATCCCCATGGGTAATATCACCAGGAACTACCTTAGGTTCTTTAGATTATCCCCTACACAATGCGCCCCCAATATGTTCAGAGTATTAGGGAGTATAGAAGCCCCGAACGAGAGAATGAACTTGGAATTGACACACCATGATGTCAACTGGGTATATAATCTACATCACTTGAAGGGGCAGAGATACTACCTTAAGTCAAGGTATCCTGAAGTAAGGCTAATCCAATGCCTACCTACATCAAACAAAGGGTTAAAGGAAGATTTTTTAATCTTTTCTGGGGAATGGCATGACGGCCTACCCTGTCCAACTAGAGAGGGAACACCAGGTGGGGGTCTAGTTTGTAAATTTTTGCACCTCGGTTCATATTTCTCTTCTATTTCACACCATCTCTGCTTCTGACAAATCTTTCCTTCTGTTTTAATGATTTTGCAGACAGACGTTCTACTACACCTCGGCTCAACTTAGTCAACAGAGAGAGTTTAGACAAAATTCTATAATCCGAGGTGTTTGTAAAAGAAGCCGACGGCCAATTGCGAGCAGCATACATAATCCTCAGGTACCAACCTATTTCTCGCGGATTTCAAGCTCCCAAGTGTGTAATAAAAGCCAACAATCCTCGTCTCTCCTGTATTTGTGTGGCCTACGAAGGATTCGTCGTTCCTGAGGGCGTTCCAATCCCAGAGGGTACACCCATTACTCAGCCACTCTTTGTGGGTATCCCTTCAGAAGGAGCATCCTCATCCCAACCAGTTGCTGAGGAAGGAGAGGAAGAAAAAGAAGAAGAAGAAATAGAAAAAGAAGAACCGGAGGGAATTGTAAATTTGTCAGACTCCCAAGACGAATTCAAAGTGTTCAACCGCTCTCCATCCCTCGAGAGTACATCAGCTGACCCTAATCATCAACAAGAAGTAGGTACCAGCGCTTTGGACAAGATGGGTATCCAAAGGAAATCCAAGAAAAGTTTGCTGGAATTAATAGAGTCCCAGCTTGAAAAAGACACACTTGGGGAACCATCCCAGCCCAAACTTCCTCCTCCTCCTTCTAATCCTCCTCCTTCTAAATTTCCTCCTCCTCATCCTCAGCCCTCTTTACCACCCAGACAGCAAAAGACTGGCCAAGCAGGGCAGAAGGGCCTAGAGAGGAGAGACAATCAGCCACTTGATCCTCAAGCCTGGCTTCCAGCTACAATGCTTAATGGTAAGCCCTTGAGGGATAATGCATCCATCAAGGATTTCCATGGAGGCACTAGATGTCATGTGGCCTCGACTTTGAAGGAGGCTTTACTACTCCCCGCTGATATAGCCGAGCTGCGGTCTATCAAGAGGCTGGAGATTTTCCTTAACCTCAAAAGATATCTTGGCATGGTATGCAGCCATATTTTTTATTTTTTATTTATTTATTCAAAAGGTTACTACCCTTTTCTTTCAGGCTGTCCAAGCTACTTTTAGGGTCGAGGAGATAACCAATTCCTGCTACTGGCAGCTGGATGATGAGAGGAGTAGGCGCGTGGCAGCCGTGGAAGCGCTTAATATCGCTGATCAGTCTAACAAGGATTTGAGGAAAAAATTGACAGAGGAAGAACGAGCAAGAAAAAGTGCTGACTCGGCTCTGGAGATCGCTCAAAAGCAAGCTGAGAGCCAGAGACTGCTCTTGCGTGATGCCAAGGAGTAGTTGACTTCTTCTAAAGAGCAAGTAGCGGCCCTTCAGAAGAAGTTAGCTGAAGTCCAAAAGCTGAGGGAGCAAGCCTAGAGGTCTAGAGTTGAGGCTGAGAAAGCTAGAATGGAGGCCGAGAAAGCCAAAGAAGAGGCAGAGAAGGCTAAGGACGAGGCTGAGCAACATGGGTACGAGGTTGGGGTAGCCGAGACCGAGGACACCCTTAGGGTTGAGGTCCCCACCGTATGTAGAACGTACGGCGCCTTGTCATGGGGCAAAGCCCTCAACCAAGCTGGGGTTGAGGCTTCCTCTATGCTCAGGAGGCCAGAAAACGTCTATTACCCCCCAGCCATCCGCCCCAAAAGCTCTTCGGACTCCAAGGCTGACCCAGTGTCTTTGAGGCCGAGAAGGTTCAAACTGGCCTAACCATAGTTCTTCTTGTAGATGTCACTTCAGTAGAGGGGGTAGAGCTAACCGAGAACACTTCAGAGACAAAGAAGGTCAACGAAGAAACAGTCCAAGGTTTTGATCTACCTCCTCTAGCTCCAAAGGATGCCTCCAAGGAGAAAGAAACTCCTCAAAACATGGAGCTGGTATTGGCAACTCTTACCATACCTCCCAAAGAGGATCCTAAGGACAAAGCTGAAACGACCACCACAGCAGTAAGCACCGCAACGGCAGCAGTCTCCCAACCTTTTAAGGACCCAAAAGATAAAATAGTAATAAAAATGAAGAAATAGATTGTCTTTTTCTCTTTCTTTTTTTGTTGTGGTTGCTTTTTTATTTTAATTTGTAATCAATCTATCAGTCTATCTTTTTTGTACCCAGTCTGCCTTATTCAAAGGTTTTTATTTAATGAAAATTTATGGATGTTTTCTTACTTCTTCTGATTCCTGCACTCAATTTAGCTTACCTTTAACAAAAATAATAATGAGGCAATAATTCTCTTACTACCTTACTTGAGTAAAAAGCAACTGTCTTGCTCTGTATGATCAGTGGCAAAAGCAAATGAATTCTATTAAGTTAATCACCTCGGATAGGCGTAAACCAAGTTCTATGAACGTACATATAGTGTTGTAGCATGTATGTAGGTTGAAATGGAGTTGATGAGTGCCAAAGTGGTGGTCAATCCTTACACAAGTACATATATACCTGCGAATGCTTTAAGCGATCCTCATGAGCATCCATTTGGGGTTCTTATTGCAACGAAAGTCACTGCTTTTTGACATGATTACACATGGTACCTGAAAGTTCAAAATGTGTGTAAAACACCCTTGAACGTTTAGACCCCAAATTATAAAAAATCAATTCAAGCTTATAATCAAACAATTAATGTGCAGAACATGAACATAAGCTAATCATAGAATTGATAACTAATCTAAGCCAAATATAAACACATCCACAACAGTAAATATAAGGCAAAGATAAAGGGAAGGAAGATGCAAACACATGGACAACACACGATGTCTTATCGAAGAGGAAACTGAAGTCCTCGGCGTAAAACCTCTCCGCCGCCCTCCAAGCGGTCAAATAATCCACTAAAGAATGTAGTTGGGATACATGAACAGCAGAAGACCCTCCAAGCCTAATCTACCCAAGTACCTAAGCCCTCCAAGTTTCTTGCTCCAACGAGGTTACGCCGAACCTATTTCTTCTTTAGCTTCCCGGATTCCGCTACTAGACCATAGTATCAACCAATGTATATTGGTTCCTTCCAAACTGCTTCCCTTAGCACCAAATGAGCCTTCTCACAAACGTAGGTGTGGTGAGAAAAGGATTTGGTCAATAACCTCTCAAGGGTATGACAATGGAGAGGAAGAGAGTAGAGGAATTTGTAGAGTCTTTAAGGTAAAGATTGGGGATGAGGCAATCTTGTTTTTCTCTAGGGTTTCTCTCACAAAAATTCTCTCTGGAAGCTCTCTCAATTTAGTGGGTATAAGGGTCTATATATAGTGGTGTGTGTTTGGAATACGAAGAGTCAGTTTTTGCCAAACAGGGCTGATTGGCGGCTTGATCTCGCGGCTTGTCCAAGTCGCAACGTAACGGCTTGGCCAGCTTGGGACTTTTGTCCTGTAGTGTGACAACTGGCGCGACCCTTCAGCTTCCCTGTGTGCATCTCACGTGCCTGCATTTGGCGGCTTGCCAGTCGCGAGTCACCCGCGAGTCCTAGCTGTGAAGCTCTGCTTCTTTGCACATACTTGAGCTTTTCTTCACATCTTCTCACACATTACCCTTACAATAATCCCACCTAATTACAGGGTTACTAAATTCTAAATTACAAGCAAATTGGCACGGAATAAAGTCAACAAGATGGTTGATAAATTTCAACCTTACAATCTCCCCCTTTGGCCATTCCGTGACAAAACCCTAAAACAAACTCTAGACTTAACGCGTGAGTTGGGAACAGTTGGAAAACTCACTCACACCTAACTCTAGAATCTGTGAAGCTTTAGAACCATAAGAACAAATAACTCCTGAAACACAACAACACAATAAGTTTATTCACACTTGGAATAAACATCCGGACATTCAAGATGACAAACACAAGGCAAATCACTTGAATGACCAACACTCAACCAATGCACAATACATGAAGTATGTGCATCTAGAAAAAATCCTACAAGGGCACAAGAGTGACAGTACTTAGAAGAAAATGCAAGACATTTAGTTGGAGGTACTGATTAAACAACGCACAAAGGCTGCATAAAGCATGGCACAAACCACAAAGGCCTACAAACAGAGCATAGAAACAAACCCTTAAAGCTTACAGAAGCAACATGGGTACAAACACTGATCATACACAATAAGAATAACTGATTAAACATCATCAATATAAATTAAAACCATTCAAGAGTTATGAATATAAGCCAAACATTATCTCAAAACCACAGTGTATCAAACCAATAAAACCAACAGTTATCCAAACCATAGACAAAAACAGTAAAGATTATGAAACTCCCCCTCAAATAAGCACTCCCCCTCAAGTGCTGGCCCAAAAATTCTCCCCATTTTTGACCGGAATGGCCAAAGGGTCACTGCTCCTGGTTTGTGGAGATGCTGTCAATCTTAGCTGAAAGTACATCAATCTGATCCTGCATTACTATCATTCTTTCAGTATGCTGAGTTTGAACCTCTCTAAGTGTATCAAGCCTCTCCAGAATGATCTGAAATGCATCCGAAGGTACAGCTGATGAAGTTGAGGCTCTACTCCTCTTTCTTCTGCTCCTGGGTGTGACTGATTGGTCTGCAGCTTCTGTTTCAGTTTCCATTGGATCCCCTTCTTCTTGAACACCCTCCACTTCTTGACCTGGAAGACGACTTTGTATCCTTGTGAGAGTAAATTTGTTTATGGCTGATAGAGGAGGCAAATGACTAATATCCTGAGGGATTGCAACACCCTTTTCTCTGAAAATCCTCATGAGAAGACTGGGAAAAATCAGCTTGGGTCTTGAAGTGGATTTAGTCTCATCCATTATAGTATCAAAAATGTGAGAACTGATGTCAATGAAGGTTTTCTCCTTAAGTTCCATGAGAAAGATAGCTCTGGCATTTGTCAGTGTAGTCATCTTCCTTATGGGATACAAGTTGTACATCATTATGGTGGTTAGACACCTCATGTCTTTAGGAAACTCAGAAGTGTTGAGACATCTCTTTTCTATAACCCCACCAATTCTTTTCTGGACAGTTTCTAGAGAAAGCATTTTGTCCTTGTAGTTAGTGAATTCATAATCTTCCAAACCCTCAAGCCTTAGAACCTTATCAATGTCATGAGCATCTAAGGTAAATTGCTTTCTTCTCACCCAACAACTCAACTCATCCTCCCTTATCACAGCATTTGCATAGAATTCTCTGATTAGAGGGTCACACACAGGTGGAAAGTCACTCAGCAGTTTTTCCCAACCTCTACCCTCAAAACACTCTGGTATGAAGGTGTCCTTCAATTCCCTGAAATCAACAAATCTTTCCTAAATGATGGTTCCTTTTGAAAAAGCATCCCTATATCTCTCAAAGTGTTTAATAGACCTAAACAGGTTAGGGTCCATTTTCATTCTTTTGTCAGCTTTCTTAGCAGTTGTCTTCTTCTTTGAAGGAGATGCAGCCATCTGTAAACAAGCAGAAAAAAAAGCCACAACAAGACATAGCATAGAATGGGGAAATGCACACACATTAGCAACAAGTTAGTTACACAGTGAGAAACAGAGTGACCAGACAAAAACACAGAATAAGCACAGTTGAAAGAACAAGTTAACCAAGTTTAAACTGTAAGTATGTAGACAAATTCAGATAGATTTGAGCAAATGACTATGAGTCATGACCCATTGGGTATGAACAGTGCATAAAGGAAAAACATATGCAACAACACCTACAAGATATGGTGATTTAAAAATCAAAATAATGCTAACCATAATCACTAAAAGCACAACCAAACAGATAAACTTAGAACCACAATAAAAATTGCAGAAAACCCCACATCCATATGCCCAAAAACAGACTGACAAATAACAATGCTCAGACTAAGGATAAGTAACCTGATGTAAGCTAATAACCCTAAACACAGCATTGCAACAAGAGCAAATAACATCACACACTCATTCTCAACAATATATGCAAACCCATGTTTGAGCCCCTCAAAATCACAAATCAACAACACAACACTCAGATTCAAGAGAACAACAATGAAATCATGAAGAATGAAGTGAAGACAAGAGAACCCATACCTTTTTCTTGGTGTTTGATGAAGACATGATGTAGAATTTGAAAGCTTTTACAAACAGACACGGAGTGTTGAGAGAGAGATTTTGGGAAGAAGATGAACAGACACTGATATTCGAGGGAAAAACTGAAAAAACAATTTTAAAACTGTCTTCAAAACGCAAAACACGCGTTTTTCATGACTGGATCAAGTCGCCAGTAACTCGCCAGGGTAAGCCGCGAAACACTGTGAAGATAAGAAACTTGAAAATTTTCTCTAAGTGTTTTTCGCGATTGGAAGATCTACCCACGAGGGAGTCGCGAGATGAGCCGCGAAAATCTCTGTGTACCCTTCGCGACTAGACCTTCCACCCGTGAACAAGTCGCCATACTGAGTTGCGAAATATGCAGAAACACAAATTTTGGAAAAATTTCTAAGTCTTTTTCGCGACTAGGACGCTAACCCACCAGTGACCCGCGAAAATCTCTGAGAGAGGTTCGTGACTGGATCATGCGACTAGACCTACCCGCGACTTAGTCGCCAAAACAGGGCAACACTGTTTTTGAAATTTTTGACATTTTTGTAAAAACAAAATACTTTCCAAAAACAAACTAAAACACTCAAAAATCTTTTTGTGTTTGATCAACAAAAATTGAGCTTGTGAAAACACATTTAATCAAGTACAATCACACAAATGAATATGACATTCATTGAACATAGACTTGTGTGTTGTGTGTGGATATAAAAAATGAGATAGTCCTTAGTCCAATGTGAAGCTTCAATGATCAATTCAATCAAGGCATACACAACTAGCACTAGATAATGTGACCTATCTCAATTATAGAAACATGCATATATGACCTCCCACAAGCACTTGATAACAATTCTTTGAAGCTTTTCATTTGGCTCCATATTCAACATATCATTTGCACTTTTTGAGCAAAGAAAATCTCATTGAGAGATAGATGCCTGAAATTTTTGATATTTCAATTGATGAGTTAGCCTTTGGCTTTTTGGGCATCATACATTTTATTTTTGGTCGCTTTCCCTTTTTCCTAGTCAAATACTAGTATGTGCGACAGGCTTTTGCAGCTCTATATCTCTTTTCATTTGAAGATTTACATTTAGAGAGCTCTTTTAAGCATAAAAATAAAAAGTGGGAAGATATATAGGCATGAGTCTATGCATGTCTCAAGATCAACAAACCATTCACTAATCATTCATGACAAGGTTGAAGATCTATTTACAACAGTCCCATAGATTTCAGAATTTCTTCCACAATGATATGAGTGCATGAGAGATAAGCTAAGCTTGTTAAATGCACAAAGCCATTAGTACAAAGGTACAAGGCAAAACATGCTTTGAGACAAAAACTCAACAAAGCCGATCAAACTTTTTGGATTTTCTACTTTTTATGTGTTTTTGGATTTTTGACACAAAATCAGTAAAAGATTGATCAAAACCATAACATAAAGAACAATGCAAAAACATTTGAACCAAAAACAAGCAAAACAACAACCTAAATACTAGCAAGAAGCACACAACCAAGCATATTCACAAATATGGGAAGTATTGATGCATGGACATGTTGTAATGCTTATGCATGAGTACCCTTTGTCACCCACACGTCACGTGCGTTTGGGGTGATATCCTTGACGGATTGGGTACGATAGTTAGGACTGTCAAACCTTCGTGTGAAGCTTTCCAAGCAATTTGTGAACGCACCGATCATCTTTATCACGTCCATCATTCCTAGATCACGGTTTTGACTTCTTGGTTGCTCACCACCCCAAGACCTCATGTCATTTCTTCTTCCTCGTGACCAAGGTGTACTTGCATTGTTGTCTGTTCTCAGCTTTTGACAGTTTGGTCTGGCATGTCCTTGCAATCCGCAGTAGTGACAAACATAATCCGTTCTAGGACCCTGCTGCTGTCTTGGAAGTGATCTTCCTCTAGTTTCATGTTTGACCACAGATTGATTTCGGGGCTTATTCACCATTCGTTGCTCAGCCACATTCTTCTTCTTTACATCCTTAACTTTCTCAGAAATGGGCTCTTCTATAACCATCTCGTTTGCCTTTACAAACTTTACTTCTTTGGTGACTTTGGCTGATGAGCAACTTCCTCCGATGTATCCCAACCCGGACTTGTCTGAGGAAGGTTTTTGAGATGATATAACATCTTCTAACTTCTGGGAGGAGACTCTCTCTATCTTGGCATGAGCTTGCACTACCTCTTGCTCAAGAAACCTCACCTTCGTATAGGCTTCAGACAACTCACTATTTAGTGTCTCAATCTCACACTTAGCCTCTTTATATCTGACCAAGAGACTTTTGTGGTCCTCCTCAGCTCTTTTCATCTTCCTCACAGCCGCCTTGGCTACCCTTGCATACTCTCCCGACTTCTCAAGTAGTAAGGAGTAATTTTCTCGAAGATTCGCTGTATTCTCTTCCTCTTCAGCATCTGATTCTTCTTCAATCCCAATAGACTCTAAATCAGAATGCTCACCAAGCTCCTTCACAAGTGTACCCAAGTCATCAAAGGAATCCACCTTTGCAATGGTCATGAAGGCGGAGTAGTTTCCCTCTCCGTCATAGCTCTCTTCCGAGTCAGAGTTTGATGAATCTGAGTCACTCAGAGTAGTGGCATAGACCTTTCCTTTGGACTTCAAGTAGTTGGGACATTCCTTTTTGAAGTGTCCGTGTCCATTACACTCAAAGCAAGTGATTCCTTGTGAGGATTGGGAGTCTCTATCATCTTTCCTTCTGAATTCTTTCTTCTCCTTCCCGGAACTCTGAAATTTTCCTTTGTCACCAAATTTCCCACTATTCTTGAGCTTTAGGAATTTCCAGAAGTTCTTCACAAGGTAAGCCGCATCTTTATCTATAGCTTATTCTTCCAAGGAGTCATGGGATATCACTCTCTCATCAATTGTTTTAAGAGCAAGTGATTTGCTCTTCTTCTGAGAAGGCAGGAACAACTCATATGTCTGCAGAGAACCAACCAGCTCTTGAACCTTGATGTCGTCAAGATCTTTGCTCTCTTCAATGGCTATAACTTTGGCACGAAAACTTTCTGGTAGTGACCGAAGGATCTTCCTTACAACTTTAGACTCCTCCGTCTTTTCCCCCAAATTAAATTTGCCAACGACCACCTCGTTTAGCTTACTGTAAAAAGAGTCAAAGGACTCATCCTCACCCATCTTTAGCTGCTCAAAGCGAGTGGTCAACATCTGAAATTTGGTGTCTTTCACATTCTTGGTTCCTTCATAAGTCATCTCCAGAATCTCCCATGCTTCCTTAGCAACGGTAATATGTGAAATCTTGTGAAATTCTTCTGGAGAGACACCACAAAAAATAGCATTCAATGCTTTACTGTTAGCATTAGCCGCCGCAAGAGCTGCCTTGTCCCAAGTGGATTTGGCATCCTCCGGCCTTGTCCATCCTACTTCAACTGCATCTCACACAGCCTCATCCATAGAACACAAAAACGCCCTCATTCGGACTTTCCAAAATGCATAATTATTACCATAAAAAAATGGTGGAACATTTAAGGATTGAGACCTATCCATCTCAAAAAGGGTCAAGGATCACACTCAGGTATTTAAACCACAACAAGTGTACTTGCTCTGATACCAATTGAAAGTTCAAAATGTGTGTAAAACACCCTTGAACGTTTAAACCCCAAATTATAAAAAATCAATTCAAGCTTATAATCAAACAATTAATGTGCGGAACATGAACATAAGCTAATCACAGAATTGATAACTAATCTAAGCCAAATATAAACACATTCACAGCAGTAAATATAAGGCAAAGATAAAGGGAAGGAAGATGCAAACACACGGACAACACACGATGTGTTATCGAAGAGGAAACTGAAGTCCTCGGCGTAAAACCTCTACGCCGCCCTCCAAGCGGTCAAATAATCCACTAAAGAATGTAGTTGAGATACATGAACAGTAGAAGGCCCTCCAAGCCTAATCTACCCAAGTACCTAAGCCCTCCAAGCTTCTTGCTCCAACGAGGTTACGCCAAACCTATTTCTTCTTTAGCTTCCCGGATTCCGCTACTAGACCATAGCATCAAACAATGTATATTGGTTCCTTCCAAACTGCTTCCCTTAGCACCAAATGAGCCTTCTCACAAACGTAGGTGTGGTGAGAAAAGGATTTGGTCAATAACCTCTCAAGGGTATGACAATGGAGAGGAAGAGAGTAGAGGAATTTGTAGAGTCTCTAAGGTAAAGATTGGGGATGAGGCAATCTTATTTTTCTCTAGGGTTTCTCTCACAAAAATTCTCTCTGGAAGCTCTCTCAATTTAGTGGGTATAAGGGTCTATATATAGTGGTGTGTGTTTGGAATACGAAGAGTCAGTTTTTGCCAAACAGGGCTGATTGGCGGCTTGACCAAGTCGCGACGTAACGGCTTGGCCAGCCTGGGACTTTTGTCCTGTAGTGCGACAGCTGGCGCGACCCTTCAGCTTCCCTTCGGCTAGTCGCGAGCCACCCGCGAGTCCTAGCCGCGAAGCTCTGCTTCTTTGCACATACTTGAGCTTTTCTTCACATCTTCTCACACACTACCCTTACAATAATCTCACCTAATTACAGGGTTACTAAATGCTAAATTACAAGCAAATTGGCACGGAATAAAGTCAACAAGATGGTTGATAAATTTCAACCTTACAGTACCAAAGCAGCTAACTAAGAAAACTAACTCACTATATAAATATGTATATCTCACAAGGTCTGTTATTCACGAGATTTTGTCTTAACACGCAATTATTTAAAGGAAGAGATTAATCTACCTAGGGCATGTGGTTTGAGGATCCAAGCATACCCCAGCGTTTCCTTGATACTTAAGTAGGTTTCATAATGTGTTAATTTTCCCATAGCAGATGATTTAAGGAATCAAGCATAGCTTAGGTTCTATTGAACACTTAGAAAAATAATGGAAGGATATCAATTTTCCCAAGGTATGTGGTCCGAGGAGTCTGGCATAACCAAGGTCCTATTTGATACTCATATAGATGTCATAACATGTTAATTTTCCCATTGCAGATGGTCCGAGAAACCATGCATAGCTTAGGTTCTGTTTAACACTTAGAAAAATAATGGAAGGATATCAATTTTCCCAAGGTATGTGGTCCGAGGAGCCAGGCATGACCAAGGTTATGTTTGATACTCATTTAGATGTCATAATATGTTAATTTTCCCATAGCAAATGGTCTGAAGAACCAGGCATAGCTTAGGTTCTGTTTAACACTTAGAAAAATAATGGAATGATATCAATTTTCCTAAGGTGTGTGGTCCAAGGAGCCAGGCATGACCAAGGTTCTGTTTGATACTCATATAGATGTCATAATATGTTAATTTTCCCATAGCAGATGGTCCAAGGAACCAGGCATAGCTTAGGTTCTGTTTAATACTTAGAAAAATAATGGAAGGATATCAATTTTCCCAAGGTATGTGGTCCGATGAGCCAGGCATGACCGAGGTTCTGTTTGATACTCATATAGATGATGAAAATCACGTGGCACATAATATAATAAATCCAGGTTGGGTGAAGGAACTCTTTATAGTACCTCCTAAGATTATTTACATTCCAAGGACGAGGAATAGCTCTTTCCTCTAGATTTTCAAGATAATACGCACCTATCCCAGCCACTGATGTTATACGATATGGCCCTTCTCAATTAGGTCCTAACTTACCCCATGTTGGATTCTTGGCTGTTCCCATAACCTTTCTTAAGATCAAGTCTCCCACTGTCAGCGGCCTTAGCTTCACATTAGCATCATACTCCTGCTTAAGCTTGCTCTGATAATTCACTAATTGAACCATGTCATTTTCCCTTCGCTCCTCAACTAGATCTAGGCTCCTTTCCAAAAATTCATCATTACTGCTCGGGGTAAAGAACTCGTTCTCAGCGTGGGGAATCCGATCTCTAGAGGAATAACGGCCTCGGCCCCATAAGCCATGGAGAAGGGGGTTTCTCCTGTGGATCTTTGAGGGGTAGTCTGATACGTCCATAAGACATGCGATAGCTCCTCTACCCATTTCCCCTTCGCATCATCCAGCCTCTTTTTGAGTCCACTTACTATGACTTTATTCACAACTTTAGCCTGCCCATTCCCTTGCAGAAACGCCGGGGTAGAATACCTATTCTTTATTCCTATATCGCAGCAGTATCTCCTAAAGGCTTTGCTGTCAAATTGGAGTCCATTTTCTGAGATAAGAGTATGGGGGACTCCAAACCTAGTAACAATGTTTTTCCAAACAAATCATTTGACATCTACATCCCTGATATTCATAAGCGGTTCAGCTTCAATCCATTTGGTGAAGTAATCTGTGCTGACCAATAAATACCTCTTATTACTTGCTACCTTAGGAAAATGGCTGACAATATCCAAGCCCCACTATGCAAAAGGCCAAGGGCTGGACAAAGGGTTAAGAGTTCCCCTAGGTTGGTGAATGTTTGGGGCAAACCTTTGACACTGGCCGCACTTCTTTGCATAGTCTTATGATTCTTTTTGCATCTTTAGCCATTAGTAGCCTTGTGTAAGCGCTCTATGTGATAGAGACCTACCGCCCGTATGGCTTCCACAAATTCCTTCATGCAATTTTTCCAAGACTAGCACAACTGCCTCTGGGTGCACACACAGCAGATATGGGCCAGAAAAAGATTTTTTATACAACTTCTGGTCCTCGGATAGCTAGAACCGAGGAGCTTTCCTTCGCACTTTGTCAGCCTCGGATTTATCTTCGGGCAAAACGTCTTCCTTGAGATACAATGCAATATGAGCCATGGTTTTTTCTGCCTTGGTAGGTTTACATAAGTCTTCTATAAGGATTACCCGAGGTAATCTTTGTGCCAAGGAAGTGACCAATGTGGCAACAGAATCGGCATGTGTGTTTTGACTTCTAGGGACATGTGATAAACAAAAAGACTCAAATTTAGACTGCAGATGTCTAACTTGGTTTAAGTATTCTTGCATTCTGGAATCTCTGGCCTCTAACTCTCCTTGGACTTGGCCAACAACGAATCTTGAATCAGAGAACAAATTCACTACTTTTCCTCCCATTTTTCATACCATGATCATTCCTTCCAGTAGAGCCTCGTATTCAGTTTCATTGTTTGTAGCCGAGAAGCCCAATCTTAAGGATTTTTCAATCATGATCCTCTCTGGAGATATCAAGACTAGCCCCACTCTAGATCCCTTGTGGTTCGCTGCGCCGTCTACGTAAACCTTCCAAGCTAAAGGTTCTTGCATGGAGATTACCTCAACTGATTTTCCATCCATGTTTTGCTTCTTGGTCTTTTCTTCTGCTAGAATTTCGGTGAACTCGGCTACAAGATCGGCTAGGACCTGCCCCTTTACGGAGGTGTGAGACATGTACTTAATGTCGAAAGCCCTTAGAATTGTAGCCCATTTCGCAACACTCCCTGTGTAATCAACACTCCGAAGTAAAGATTTGAGTGAAAGTTGAGTCAGGACAACCACTCTATGTGACTGAAAGTAGTGGGGAGCTTGCGCGTAGCATGCACTACGGTCAGAATGGCCCTTTCAAGTGGTAAGTAACGAACCTCGGCTTCATGCAAGGATTTGCTCATGTAATAAACTGGCCTTTGCACACCACCATCATCTCGTATTAGCACCAAACTCACTCCATGGGAGGCCACTGCGATGTAGGCAAACAAAACTTCATCCACATCGGGCTTTGACATGATGGGTGGCTGAGATAAATACTCCTTCAACCGCTGAAAGGCTAGAACACACTCCTCGGTCCATTCAAATGCCTTCCATTTTTTTAACAACTGAAAGAAAGGCTTGCACCTATCTGCTGATCAAGAAATGAATCGATTTAAGGCGGCAGTCATCCCTGTGAGCCTCTGAACCTCTTTGGGGTTCCGAGGTGGTTGCAAGTTGTTGATTGCCTTAATCTGGTCAGGATTGATTTCAATTCCACGGTGCGTGACCATATAACCCAGGAACTTCCTTGATCCCACACCAAAAGAACACTTGGAGGCATTAAGCCGTAACTTGTGCCTTCTTAAGATATCAAAAATATTACCGAGATCACTAACATTATCAGACTCCACCTTGCTCTTCACCACCATGTCATCAATATAAATCTCGATATTTTTCCCCAACTGAGGCTCAAACATTCTAGTCATCATCCTCTGGTAGGTAGCCCCTGCATTTTTCAAACCGAAAGGCATCACCTTATAATGATAATTCCACATAGGAGTAACAAAAGCTTATTTCTCTTGGTCATCCGCGGCTAAAGGTATTTGATGATATCCTTAAAAAGTGTCCAGAAAGCTCATCCGAGGATGGTCCACAGTTGCGTCCACCAATTGGTCAATTCGAGGCATAGGGAAGGGGTCCTTTGGGTATGCTTTATTCAAATCTGTAAAATCTACGTATACGCGCCATTTTCCTGTCTTCTTTCTTACCACCACTGTGTTGGCCAACCACTATAGGTAAAAAAGCTCTTTTATAGCCCCAGCCTGTTTAAGCTTCGTCGCCTCGTCTTTGACAGCATCAGAGTGTTCCTTGGATGAACGCCGAGGTGGTTGCTTCTTAGGGGTGACAGATGGATTTACACTCAGATGATGGCATATGAAGTTTGGATCTATTCCCAAGGCCTCGTAAGCACTCCAAGCAAATATGTCCACGTTTTTCCTAAGGAATTCCACCAATTCCCTCTTTTCCTAAGATTGCAGCTGAGCACCGACCTGGAAAAACTTCTCCGGGTCGTCCCTTATGGTAAATCTCTCAAGATCTTCACATTTAGCCTCCTCAGCCAGCACGTTAGTAGGTAACTCCGTAGACTTTGATTGCTATAAACTATCATTAATTAAGGTCGAGGACTCTGCCGTTGGCTAATGCAAGATTGTAGATACAAGGCACTGCCGAGCCATGGATTGGTCCCCAACCAGCTCCTCGACTCGATCTCCTGATGGGTACTTCACCTTCTGATGCAAAGTTGAAGAAACAGCCCCCAGTGCATGAAGCTAGGTTCTGGCAACTATGGCCGTGTAGGGAGAGAAAGCATCAACTACAACCACCTCTGAGCCTGCCTGCACGGGCAATCTTATTTGTCCCTTAGGAATAACAACTTTCCCATCAAAACTCACCAGTGGAGAATTATAGGCCGTCAAATCCTCGATTGTTAGGTTTAGCCCCTTGTACAAGTCAGGATACATGATTTCTACACCGCTGCCTTGATCCACCAACACCCTCTTTACATCATACCATCCTATTCTGAGAGTTACCACCAAAGCATCATCATGTGGCTGGATGGTTCCTACCTTATCTTCGTCCGAGAAACTCAATGCTGGTCGAAGTTCTACCTTGGGCCTCTTCGATTTAGAATTAATGTCCTCGGTTGGAAACTGAGCTACAGACATCACTCTGGAGGGTTGGGAGCCAGTCCTCCCTGGTGCAGCAAAGATGACATTAATGGTGCCTAGGGGGGCTTGAAAAAGCATTCCCCTGATTTCCAGACCTTGACTGGTCTTCCCGCCCGTTTGAGATGCTGCAACCTTCCTTCCTTCACCAGCTGCTTCAAATGATTCCACAATGTGCGGCAGTCCTCGACGGTAGGTCCTCGCTCTTGATGGTACTGGCAATGAAGACTTTGATTACGCCTTAAGGGGTCTCCACTCATCTTGTTTGGCCATTTGAAATATGGCTCGCCCTTGATTTTTTCCAACACTTGATGTACTGGATCTCTAAATACAGTATTCACCACTTGAGGAGTTGCAGACTCAGACTGCCCAGTAAAATCTCTATGAGGCCTATTGTTGTTATAACGATCCGACCTGAAATTCCTCCTCTCCTAAGGGATAACCTTGCCATTTCCCTTGTCCTGTTATTGGTCCTCTTCTACCCTCTTGTACTTGTCAATTTGATCCATGAGCTAGCATATACCGTTGACAGGTTTCCCAGTCAAAGACTTTCTTAAACCATGCTCGGCTGGCAAGCCGAGCTTGAAAGTGCTAATGGCTACGTCATAAAAGTCACCATCAACTTCATTGAACATTTCCCAGTATCTTTCAGAATAAGTTTTCAAGGTTTCTCCCTCTCTCATGGACAACGACAACAAGGAAGCTAAAGGTCGAGGAACCCTTCTGCACGTGACAAAGCGAGATCTGAACGCTTGAGTAAGTTCCTTGAAAGAATCAATGGAATCCGCCTTCAGACTATCAAACCATCTCATCGCCACAGGCCCCAAATTGGATGGGAATACCTTGCACATCAAAGGCTTGTTCTTGGAGTGTACGGCCATCCTCTGATTAAAGTGGCTAACATGCTCCACAGGATCCGTTCTGCCGTTGTACAGGGTGAACGTGGGTTGAGAAACTCTCTGAGGAAGCCTCCCTCTCTCAATCCAGCATGTAAAAGGCGGCCTAGAGATCTGGTTAAGCGCTCTACTCACAGCGTCATTCCTCGGGCCGGCCGAGGATGACTTTCTATCCCTCCGCTCATGATGATAATCCTCATCATATGAGAAAGACTCATTGGGTGGAGTTCTCGACCTTCGCCTATAGCTATCATCCTCCTCGTCACTAGAAGAGAATTCAGGATTGGATGGAGCTCGCCTTCGCCGTTCATGACGCAAGCTTCTCCTCAGATAATCAATCTCTTTCTGCATGTTTCTGGCATTCTCCACCTGAGAAACGTGACTTTTACCCCGAGCTTAGCTTCTATTAGTATGGGTAGTATGTACGCTTCCTTCCCGGTCCCTTTGCCGTTCAAGATCACGAAAATGATCTTAACGTTGAGACCCCATAGACTCTGCCTGGTGTGGACCTGATCCTACCATCTTTGAGAGTGAGATCAACTGAAAACTCCAGTATCCCCACAGACGACGCCAATTGTAAGGACCAAATTTGGGTTCCTTTCCACTGTGTGGAGGCACTTTAGGCCCAAAAAGCCCAAAACAATGAATTTGTAGAGAATAGGTTGAATACTGAGCCTTAGTGGATCAAACAGACACTATAATGGATTCAAAATGTCAAGAGAATGGACAATAAAAAGGTTATATTAGAGACAGATTGTCCTCGGCAAGGTCCGAGGTGATCTATTCTTATATATCCTTCTTTACATTCAACTACAAGTTCTGTTCTTAGATGTTACAATGTTTTTCTTCCTCAATTTTCGATCCCCCACTCTTATCTCTGTCCTTTCCTTATATACTCTCCTTCTTCCTCATTTCCACCTGCCACATGCATCCAAGATGGTCGGTCTTGATACTTGTCCCATCAGTCATTTCCATCCATCTCCATTTGGTAACTGTAAGGCTGAAATATACTGTTCAGGTATCACCTCCACATTAATGCGGTCAGGGAATTTGGTGCAATGCATTTAATGCGGAGGTAGCAGCTTTCTCCTTAGATATTTTAGGGTGCTTTTCTATTGGATGTCTTTGCCATACTAACCTGTACCAACAGATCTACCTGGAATATTACCTTAGCTGGCAAATGACCTTTTTCGGACTTCAGCCTTTGACTGTTGTGGATGTATTTGTCCTCAGCTCATCCCGCTAAGTCATTGTGGACGAAGATAATCTTTCTACTTACCATCACACTTTCTTTAAACAAAGATTCTTCTTCCTCGGACAGGATTGTGTCCTCGACTTGGGCCATAGGCCCAAAATCCAAATACATAATGAATTTTTAGGCCCAACACTCCTACAAAAATTATTAAAATGCATAATTTTGTATATTTTCCCTTACATGTAATATCTCGAATTAAAATGATCAATAAAAGCTTTTCTATTTTTATTTATTTATTTTTTTTATTTATGATTCCTTATTATTAATGAAGATGGTAATTTGAACTCAAGCAATTAAATATTTTCTAATACCTACATAAATAAAGTTATCCTAAAATAATTAATTTCAAACTTAAGATTAAAAATCAATTGTATTTATACAACTAAGAGAAATTTCATTTTAAGTCTTATTCTGATATTTAAATCATCTATTTTAGTATTGATTTTATTCAAATGGTTAACACCCTTAATTTTACAACTTGAGTAATGCCTCTAATTATATTGTGGTGTAGCCTTTAAGAACACATATATTAATATTATGCACATGAAAAACAATCCAAATTTTAGAACTTTAAAAAAATGAAAGAGAAGTTAAGTAAAGATAGACTTACATAGGAAATTGGACTAACGAATCTAATTTAACCAAATACTATATATTATCTAAAAGGATATAGGAAGAATTCTAAATTGAATTTAGTTCGATCGACTTTTGAAGAAATATGGGAGGAATTCTGCATATTAAGAAATTAATACAAAGCATAAACAGAATTTTGAAATATAAAAATAGATAAATATTGATAAAGTCTTAATAATCAATATGTAAAAGTAACTTGGAATCAGATTGCACTACAGCACATGAAAGACATATTTTGAACCGAATTTTTCATAGTGATAGTCAATTGAAAAAAATCAAAATACTTACAAACTTTTTTTTTTTTTTTTTTTTTGAGAGAGTTTTAACCTATGACGTTCACTCCTGATGATAGCTCATTTATCATCAAACCAAGACACCAATCGGTTTTTGGTGTAGGCGGGGATTGAACCTCAAATCTCTAATTCAACCATAAGAGATTTGATTAGTTGAGCTAATTGGAACTTACAAACTAGATATATAGAATAAACAAAGCCTAAAACATACAAAATAGTTCAAAATTTGAGAACTTAAAAATAAAACTTACCTAAGAGAAACCAAGAACTTAAATGGTTGTCCCTTATTTTGCTTCTTTATAGTGGACTTCCTTTGACATAATATCCATACATAAAAATTTAGAAACAAATAAGAATAAGTAAGATGCATTTATTTAATCAAAACTATCATATACAAATACATATGCATATGTAAGTTGCAACTTGAAAAAAATAAAAAATAAAAAACAAAAAACAAAAACGTGGGAGTCAATAAGGATTAGTTTTGTGGAAAGATCATTGGTGAATATATATAAGTTTTAAAAATTTGATAATATATTTTTAGTTGGAGTAGAATTTAAAATTTTGGAACTTAGATAATAAAGTTTTAGCTAAATTCAATTATTTAATTAAATTTCATCCCTTGATTCAAGGAATATATCCTAACAATTAATCAAATATTTTTTTAAATAATTAATAAAAAAATGCAACTTGAGGGGAAAAAAAAGCGTGGGGTGTTGTGTGGGATTTCGGATTTCATTTTAGAGTTTTATTTATTTATTTATTTTTTTTTTACATTTTTTTCTAGGGAAGGAAGTTAAAAAAAATAAATTATAATAGACTTTTAGTTTGAATAGAATTTAAATTTGTTAAAATTTAAATGATAAAGTTTTATGTAATTAAACTATTGTTAATTTTATCCCTTAATTTGAGGAAATATATCCTAACAATTAATAAAAAAACTAATTTAATAATTAATGAGGGTGGTTGTTTATAAAGAAAAGAAATTGTTCTAGAGAGAGAAAGAGAGTCATATAAATGTATCAACTCCTATGAATCTATGCAACATGTATATCCTTCCAATACAAATACATATGCATAAGTTGCAACTAGGAAAAAAAAAAAAAAAAACAACAACAACAAATAATAATTAAACAAAAACGTGGGGTGCAAGATAGATTCTAAGGAAAAACCATTGGTTAATATATATAAGTTTTGAAATTATAATAATAGATTTTTAGTTGGAGTAGGAATTAAAATTTTGAACTTAGATGCATGTTGCATGTTTTGTTAAAATATTTATTGTTACTTTATTTAAAGAAATCTCTATAAATTGAAACTTAGATGCATGTTGAATGTTTTGTTAAAAAATTTATTATTATTTTATCTAAAATGCATGTTGCATGTTTTGTTAAAACATTTATTGTTACTTTATCTAAAGAAATTGATAAGAACAAATAAGTTGTTGTCTCTATCAGTTGAAACATGATAAGAACAAATAAGTTATTGTCTCTATCAATTAAAACTTATATGCATGCTGCATGTTTTGTTAGAACACTATTGTTATTTTATCTAAAGAAATTAATAAGAATAAATAAGCTGTTATCTCTATTCAAAAAATTGTTTTTATCCAAAATATTATTGTAATTTGGTAAAATCACTTGGCGCAACCATGACTTCTAAGCACAACTTTTATTATATAGTATATGATGTCAACTTTTTAAATCCTCACTCTTTCCCTCATTTTCTTACTTTTTCAAAAAATTTCAAGATACAAGTATACTTTAGCACACTTTTTGTAAAAAAATTTCAACAAAAAACTTGATTAGTTATTCCCAAATGGACACTTAAATTTAACCGTAGGTATTTGGGTAAAACTAATCGATCCATGTGCATCATGTGATGTTGATTGACTATCATTATTAGAAGGAATAAAAAAGTTTATGTGGATATAAAATTATATATAGGATATGTAATATTACGAATACAAATTATCTTTATTATTTTTTGTGTTTCACTTTATGTTTCACCAATTACAATTTACTATGTGTCATTTATTACCACCTAAAGAAGAATATTATTCAAAAGTATCTTTCTCATCAAGTCCATGCGCATGGGCTACTATAAACAAGGTTCATTCTACCAAATTTCTCATTCCAAATCTGAAAAATATAGCCTAACCTATTAACCTCTCTAGTTTCGCTTGTTCCGGGTGCTATGGGTAGCAAAAGTCTTCAGCTTCACATATTCTTCTTCCCTTTCGTGGGCCATGGCCACGTGATACCAATTATGGACATGGCCAAGCTATTCGCGGCTCGAGGTGTTAAGGCAACGATTGTCACTACTCCTCGCAACGTGCCATTATTCTCCAAAACTCATGGCATCAACATTGATATCCAAATCATCAAGTTCCCGGCTATCAAGGCTGGCCTGCCTGAAGGATGTGAGAATATTGACTTAGTGACTTCCCTAGAAATGGCTCACAAATTTATCAAAGCCACTAATTAAAATGCTCCAACAACTACTAGAGCAACTACTACAAGAGTTCCAACCTAGTTGCCTTTTTGCTGACATGTTCTTTCCATGGGCAACTGATGTTGCTGCTAAATTTGGTATTCCTAGGCTTGTTTTCGAGGGGACCAGTTTATTCTCTATGGCTGCAGCCCATGCTATAGGACTATATGAACCTCACAAGAAAGTTTCATATGATTTTGAAACTTTTGTCATTCCTAATTTTCCAGGGAAGATAAAGTTGACAAGGAAGCAACTGCCAGACACCATTCAGCTAGAAGTTGAAACGGACTTTATCAAGTTGTTGAAAGAAGCTATGGAATTAGAGCTGACAAGCTATGGGGTGGTTTTAACAACTTCTATGAGCTTGAGCCGGCTTATGCAGATCATTTTAGGAAAGTCATGGGAAGAAAGGCATGGCATGTAGGTCTGGTTTCACTATGCAACAAGGATGCTGAAGATAAAGCCCAAAGGGGACAGGAAGCTTCCATAGATGAAAATGAAAGTTTAAAGTGGCTTAGTACAAAGAAACCCAATTCAGAAATTTATATTTGTTTTGGGATTAGGCCAAACTTTACTGATTCCCAGCTTTTTGAAATTGCAAAGGGTCTTGAGGTTTCGAAACAACAATTCATTTGAATTGTGAGAAAAGGCGAAAATGAGAAAGAGGAGGAAGATTGGCTACCTAAAGGATTTGAGAAAAGAATAGAAGGTAAAGGACTAATTATAAGAGGTTGGGCACCCCAAGTTTTGATTCTTGATCATGAAGCAGTTGGAGGATTTGTGACTTATTGTGGGTGGAATTCGACCTTGGAAGGAGTGAGTGCAGGGTTGCCCATGGTATGGGTGCTGAGCAATTTTGCAATGAGAAGTTAGTAACTCAGGTACTGAAAATTGGGATTAGTGTTGGTGCTAAGCAATGGACTAGAGTGATAAATGGTATCAAGAGGGAAGCAATAGAGAAGGCAATGAGACAAATTTTGGTGGGTGAAGAAGTAGCCAAAGCCAAGGCACTTGGGGAGATGGCGAGGACCGTTGAAGGAGTATCATCCTACTCTGATTTGAATGCTTTAATTGAAGAATTAAGGTTGCATTGCCCTTGATTTGTGGTAATAAAAATTGCTAATATGGCTCTTTTAATTATCATATATATATATATATATATATATATCAAAAAGGATTTATTATCCTTGTTGTTCAGGGTGTGTTATTTTTATTTGCTTAGTTTTTTTTTTTTTAATAATTGTAGGACATGGTCCTAAGAATTTGGGATTGATAGTCCAATCCGAATTTATATATGTTGTAAAATAGCAGAAGCTCAAATTACCAAAATTGATTGTGAAAATATTTTAGGCTTGAGAAAGATCTCAAAACTAATCAATAGGAACGAAGAAAATTAATCCAAAAGAAAATAGACACAAAATACCAAGATTTACATGGTTCAGCAATAGTCTACATCCACGGGTGACGATGAACAAATTTCACTATATCAAATTTGGAATAATACAAATTGGTGTAGAGGTACTCTCACAAACCCAAATCTCAAATACGCCAAGCTCTCTCTCACAAATACAAAACAAAGAACCAAAGGTTCACAAATACCAAATACGAATTGTGCACAAACTAAAGAGAGAGCCACAAATCAAATCCAACAGTTGCAACACCCCAAGAAAGAGCAAATCTCCAAACCACAAAACCGAAACCAAGCAGCAACAAACCTTTCTCACTATTCCAAATTGCAACCCACAAATATCAAAGAACCAAACCAAGAGAGAGCCTCTTTTTCTCACACCCTCTCATCTCTTTCTCTCTAATTTTTCGTAGAAGCACTATGTTTATATAGGAGATTTGAGTTGGTTAGTATATCCAAAACCAAGAAGAACTAGACTTCTTTTCCACACACAAAAGGAGAATCACTCCTATTCCAAAAAGAATTCCAAATCAAGTAGTAGACAAGACTTCTAATAGAGCTTGATAACTTCAAACACAAAACAAAAACAAAAAAAAATTCCATCATTATCCAAATCCAACAAGGAGTCAAACTCCTAATTCAAGCCATATTCTACAATATATAATACTAAAAGTAGAAGATAAGTGTCTAGTTGTCTACTATTTCTTAAGTTTCAATAATTTAACTTTAAAAGTCTTTTTTTTTTTTTTTCATTTATTATGTTTCTACTATTTCTTACTTTTTACAAGAAGTCTAGGTTATGTTTGGTAATAGTTTTTATTTTCTATTTTCAAAAATTTGTTTTTGGGAATATAAAGAAAAAACAATTTTCTTGTATTTTTGAAATCAAAAATATGTTTGGTTAGTTGAAATTAAAAAGATAATTTTTTGAAAAAAAAAAAAATACTAAAATATGTTGTTACTAGGATTTGAACTCTAATGCTAACTCATTAAATGAGATAGATTCATTAAATTAAATGTGTTTTTCATTGACTTTTAAAAATTAGAAACTGAAAACAGCTTTTTGTATGTTTTCAGTTTCCTTCACAAATTGAGTTTTGAGAACAATTTTTGTTTTTTGTCCATTTTGGGTTACCAAACAAGTTTTTTAGTCTCAAAAATAGAAAATTGTTTTCGAAAACAGAAAATAAAGGAAAAAACAGTTACCAAACATACTCATACTTTCTGTTATTAAATATTATTTATTTACACTATTTTTTTTATTAAAAAAAAAAAAGGGAAATAAAAGTTAGGATTTCATTTATTGGATCGAATGCCCCCACGATTAAAGATTAGCCATCCATAAGCCAAGATCGACACCCACAATCAACTCTTCACCCAATGGCTACTCAGCTCCACCATGATCAATTTTGGCTACCGCGCTTCCACGTCAACCACCCCAAGTTCTTCTATCAAAGAAGATACATGAGATAAAGGGGGAGAGCTAATGAGAGTGGTAATCTAAGAGAGAGAATGATTTGTTAACCAAAAGAAAAAAAAAAATTGAACATATTTTTTGCTGGAGCTGTCCAAATGTCCAATTGGCCTTCACAATCTCATTTGATTGATAGATCTGAACGTAAAGAGTTAATAATAACTGATTGGGACAGCATTACCAAGAAGCGCCCGTGGCCTAATGGATAAGGCGTCTGACTTCTAATCAGGCGATTGTGGGTTCGAGTCCCACCGGGCGTGCCCTCTGCTCTTTAGTTAATATCTTTTTTTAACTGTCCCACTCCAAAGTCCAAACTGCAGTAACAACTCGTTAACTCCCCCACTCCACCTACCTACCTACCTACCCACTATATATGTAAACCCCATTTCGTCCGTTTATTCAATCAATCACCCTCACCAGATCATAGAAAACCCAAACAGAAAATAAAAAAGTGCACCGCCACTCTCTCTGTATTTTTTTTCAATTTCTGGTCATACAAATCAATCAGACTCATACAAATCTTCGCTTACTTTGTGTTGTGTTTGGTGCCCAATCAAATGCCTATGGCTTCCTCTCCTTCTCTTACAGTTTCGGCTTCTCTCTCTCTCCCTCTCCCACGCGCTCTTCAACGCCCCTTCGTTTTCTCTCCCTCTCGGACCATTCCCAACCCTACCCGACCCGCCTCATTCCCTTTCCATTCCCGCACCTTCCCTAGGGTTCCATCTCCATCTCCTCATCTCCCTCTCAAGCTTCTCTGCTCGCGCGAATCCAAAGGTACTCTCTCTCTGATTCATCCATTTTTGTTGCCTTTGATTTATGATTATGCATGTGAATATTAGTTACTGCTCTCTGTTTGCTTTCCGAGAAAACAAAAAAAGTAAGAGAAACTCGTACATCATATTGCATTTCTCTGCTGCTATGAAACCTTTGATTACAAAAAGTCATAGTTGTAATCTTTTCTTTCCTTTCATCTTTCTTGCTGTATAATCGTGTGTCATGATCATTGGTAACTGAATCGAAATCGTAAAGTTGTAGAACTGTGCGCTGAAGATTGAAATTAAAATTTAGTAAGAAATTAGGCCAATGAGCTCGGAGTTCTTTCTCTAGTAGGAACGGATTGGAGGATTAGTAGTTTAGGGTTCAAGATCCGCCTTGTGCATGTGTTTCTTGCCAATAAGAAAGAAAATCGAAACGAACAGATCAAGATTAAACTGCCTTGAATCGAAAGAGTTGCGAATTGATATTTGGAAGGTGCTTTTTTATACTGCTTTTATTTTTGTTTTCTTTTTATTTTTCCTTCTCAAAATATATTCACCTTGCCTTTGGATTTGGGATCCACACTTCATTTCAAAAACAGTTCATTCCGTCCATTTCATGGTTCGGATTTTATTTTCTGCATCTAACAATGTATAGATTGACACATCAATGACGTGACCAACTGTACGCATTTTAATTAGGGAAATCTAATCTGGACCATGAAATTGATCAAATGGACAGGATTTGAAACGGAGAGGATCATTTTCCTTGGATTTGATTGTTTTGTAATGAATAAATGAAGTAATGTGAATCTATATGTGGCGAATTGATGATAAAATTCACAAAATGCTTTTCTTGAAGTCACACAAGTAGGGCTTAAAACGACATGTTGCCAAACTTTTAATTAGAGCTATGAACATAAAAGATTAAAAGGACCAATCAGGGTACAGCCTAGTAGTTGGAAGCTTAAGATGAGCTGTAGACCCAAGACATCCTGGGTTTGATCCCCGCTAAGAGTTCCCTTGGATTACCTGATACACGGTTCTAGCAGGTGGGGCATGTATCCGTGGTTTACTTCCCAAGGGATGGGTCCAAAGGGCCCTGCCTTGGTGAGGTTCCACATCATAAAATAAATAAAAGGTTTAAAGGGAATAATTGATTCAATTTTATAGGAATTTTTTACAAATATAACAGTTTGTGAAAATATGATTTTTAAACTGCATATTGTGTCCTATTTGTTGGCCCAGTTGTTTGCGGATGGTGGATTCAATCTCAGGGGAAACAAAGCGATATAATTTTTGCTTGTGATACAGCAAAGGTATATATGGCGAGGTGATCAAGTAATGCAAGTAATGGTTTATTAAATCAGGATGCCTTTATTGGAGATTTCTTAGATACAGAAATAGGAAGACCGCTGTTGGTTTACATTTTGGATTTCATCAGTCATTGGATATTTGGATGTTAGGTTTTCAATTTAAACTTCATTTTCATGTAACACTTGTAGTTATCTTTTGGAACTCCATATGACACTATCCTAATAACTTAAAAAAGCAACGGATTATTACATGCTAGATTTTCAAATCTACAATTTTTAAGGTGGAATGATGTTGCATGTATTAGCTAATGCATGTTTGATCTGGTTTCCTTTTTCATTATCAAGAAAATGGTTCAGGTAGTCAATTGTATTGGATTGGTGTGGATCTCTCTCTCTCTCTCTCTCTCTCTCATTTATATTTATTTATAAAGATGAACAATATTTGTTTTTGGCTTTGTCCCTGTTTTCTCATATCTGTCTCCATTAGAAATAAAGTAGTAATTCTTGTTGAATTCTTTCTTCCAGACAAGATGTTGGTGAGAATTTTCCTTTGGGTCTTCAATCCATAAAATTATTGCTCCCTACTGTGGATGTACTTCCTTCATATGTTAATTGTTTGAGTCGATTGATCATTTTAATTTTCAATCATAACTCTGGTGTTTCTCTTGTATATTTCCCGTGTATTAGGGTTGTGCCCGTTTGTGTGTTTTCAATGAATCAATTACTCATCAAAAAAATGTTAATTAGTATCTCTCTTGAAATGGATTTCCCAGTTTTCTTTTTTCTATTTCCTATAGATTTCCTCACTTTATTTTTCTGTCATTTGTTAAACTCTGGTATATTTTATCTGTTTGAATTCTGATTTTGGATTCCTTGGGTGAGATCTGAATGCATTTGGGAGAACAAAGGAAGAATAGACTGAAGAACAGCAACTGAGGGTGATGGGATCATTGATTTTTTCTGCATCTTATATAATTTCTCAACAAATGTGTTAGATTAGATCATGATTTGCCAAAAAAAATTCCACTCACATAAGGTATGACATTTTTGAGAGTGAGAAATATATCTCTCTGCTTTGAGTGTTTTCTGCCTACAATATAGAATGTGTACTCAAGGCAATGATACATGCTGCCTTGACACATCTATGGTTTGGTATACTGCTTCTATTACTTAGAATAGCTTTATTTCTGAAATGTAAGCGAGACTAATGAGACACAAAGATTAAAACATTGGATGTCCCTCCTGACAATATTATGTTAATATGTGCAGCTCCGGTTACAAAAGAATCGTGGGAGAAGTCGATTCTGAAGAGTGAAATCCCTGTCCTTGTTGAATTTTATGCGAGTTGGTGTGGCCCTTGCAGGATGGTCCACAGGGTGATTGATGAGATTTCAGCAGAGTATTCTGGGAGACTTAAATGCTTTGTGCTCAACACTGATAATGACTCAGAGATCGCTGAGGACTACGAAATTAAGGCTGTACCTGTGGTTTTACTGTTTAAGGATGGGGAGAAACGTGACTCTGTGGTAGGTACCATGCCAAAGGAGTTCTATGTGGCTGCCATTGAGAGGGTACTGAAATCTTAATCGTAGTTCAGTGCATGACTAGAAGGCTAGAAGCTTTAAGCCTCAAATCAATTTTCCGTAAGTACCATAATATTTGAATATCTCGAATCTTTCAATGGGTGTCACTACCTTGGCTGTATATATGTTAGATGTTTGCTTACCGGATAACCCACATAGGTGCTGGACTGTTGGAATATGTCATCACTGTGGTGGTGATGTTCTTCTCCCTTCTCAGCTTTTCATATTTTTTGGTTGAAGAACTGGCTTGAGCTTTTGAAACTACCTTTTGTAGATACAGGTCGTTTCTTCCTTTCAGTTTTGTAAATCTGAACGGCATTAAGTTCCTATGCACAAGTTCTGATTGGAACTTTTCAAAGGTTGAAAGTGATCATATTTGGCAATTGTTTTCCTACTCTCCTAAGTGGATCTGGAATTTAAACCTTCTTGTTTTACAGTTTTACTTGTTAGTCTCAATCTAAGAAGTAATTATTCAGAGCTTGTCAAGTTTATGATCTAATCTGTCTTGCTTTAACAACCATGTGAAACTTATGAGGCATCCACTTCCTTCTCCCATGAGACCTCTGGCATCCGTGAAGAAATGTTAATATTATATAAGCATTAACATTAAAGGAAGATGACATCAAATCATGCTCCTCTTATTAGCTGGTTCACTATACGGGTAGTATTTTTTCCTTCCCAATAAAAGAAAAAGGAAAATATAAGATTAACTTATAAGAGACCTGATTTTGGTTTCTAACTATCTCAAGAGAAAACTGACCACTTAGTTTATAACTTTTTACCATTGAAAAAGGCACATTGCAATTCATGATATTGGAAGTTTGGAACCATGCGATAATCTGAATAATATCTCAAAAATTAGTTTTTTAATTATGTTGTAGAGCTCAATTAGTAAGACATGATAAGGAGTTAAAAGTATCAGGATTCAGGACACGAAATCTCGTCCCAATCTATTCCATATATTTCAAAAATGCCCTTAATTTAAATTTTTTTTGTGATAATTACAGAATATTCAATAAATCCGCTGTGTAACTCTATTTTCTGGGTGAATCTTTGTCACTGTAAATCTTTTGTGAATGTGAAACAGAAACACTATTTTACTCAAAAGAAGATTTTACAAATCTTCATTAAACCACATCTATTTGTTAAAATTTTACATTTTGCACGAAAGTAAACTATTTTTTAAAGCCTTTTTTTTTTTTTGGGGTCAAAATATCACTTATGACTTATATGAATGGATTTTGATATTTAAAGGGATCCAAAATGCAATTTACATGAGCTTGTGTGTGTATATGTGACAAATAAACTTTCTTATGACACGAACCTATTAAACTCCAATCCATTGTATTGTACTGTGTCGGATCTGCGGGTCTTGAATTTTGCCCTCTATTTGAGGGTTTCCAGATTTATTGAATAGTTTGCTCAAGTGAAAGACAATTCACTCGAGCAAAATGCAATTCATTTGATCAAGATCGTGGGCAGATTAAGTGCAGGCTTCCGAATTCTGCAAAAAAAAAAAAAAAAAAAAAAAAAGCCTAAGTGATGGCTAATGGTTCTTAACGGCTGGTGACTATTTTAACAAGTGATTTGAAGATTGGGTCTTGTTAATAGTGGCTTTTCAATTATGTCTTTTTATTGATGTCTTGTTAATATATTTTACTGCAACTTTCATAATACACACTATAAAGAAAATTCATAGAATTTTTCAAAATTGTTGTCTAGAAAATTCATACTTATTATTGTGAGCGTTGTTGTAAGTGCTATGGGGAAGGTAATCAAATAGTTCATGGTTCATGGCCTGGCCCAAAACCTGCTAGCCCATCGAGCTAATGAGCAATCCAACTCAATACTGTTGAGGCCCATGGATAGCTCACTAGCCTAATGGGGCAGGGCATGGGTTGGTTTTTCTACCCATCGGTACTTGCTTGCCTAATCTGTGGCTCAGCCAAATAGTCGTATGCCTTTTTTTTTTTTAATTTTTAAGTATCCTAAAATTTATAAGTACCAATGGTATTATCTCTCACATAAAATCTCTCAATTCTCAAGCTCTCTAGAGTCTAGACTATTGTCATATCTCACTATTTTTTTTTCCCTCTCTTTTAGTTATATACTTATAGTCTTATGTGAGAGACTACACACCCATGAATTCTTGTTGAGCCAAACCTATATGAACGGGTGAAGTCACACTAGTGCCCTTAAAATGACAATTTAATTGATTATATATCTCCCCATAGATTGAGAGTTTTACAATGAAGTTGCCCCTTATTTTATTAACTAGGAAAATAAGAAAACTATAGTTTAAATAAACAATTTATTGAATAATGTTTATTAAAGAAATAAATAAACAATTTATTGAGTCGAGCATATATTAATTTTAGCAACACTACTATTTCAACTAGGTTGCAAAATTCATATAAATTTTTCATCATCAAATCATCACTTTTCTATTTATTTTGATATGGAAACTTTTCATCACCTTTATACATTACATGTTTATTTTTGTCAATCATGTATCTTTACATTTCGACCCAACTTCAGATGATATAAGTAGAATCTATCCTCTTGTACCGTCCAAATGAAATTGTGCCCATTACACTCTTGTTTAAGATATGTTGAAAACACATCAAAACTAGTATTGAAGTTATCGTACAAAAAATAACATGAGAAAGGCATCAAATATATTCAATGGGGGCGAAAAGTAAATTTCCACTCTTCTTTGGGTAGAAGAGTTCTAAGACCTAAATCATCATTTCTAGATTTATAATGGTAGGTAAGGGATTTGTAATTGAGGTTGTTGATGATTCGTACATGGTGTTTTTTAAATGAGTCTGGTATCAACGATAAAGAACTACTTAGTCCAAAAGCTAAAAGAAGGACAAGGACAAAGAATAAAACTAGAATGCTGTCCTTTATTTCATTTTATGATGATTAGAAAATATTTTTGTTACATTTGAAATGCATTTCTCGCTTACTTAGAGGTTGCTCAATTGTACGTATACAATGCATATTCATATTCTAAGTGATTACTATATGTATTAAATTCACCTTAATTCTACATTAGGAAAGTTGCATTGACCTCCCCAAGATTTACTAAAACCATACTAAACACTCGCTTGTTTCGAATATAATTAAACCTCTATAGATTTTCAAAATAAACTACACTCACCTCTCTATTGCTTGAGAACATTATATTTACTAACCAAAAAAAAAAAAAAAAGAGTTAAAATTTTGCATATTTCCTCTTTGGCCCTTCCTTTTTAAATGAAAATCTCTCTCACTCTCACCCCTTAAATTCATGGAAAAGAGAAAAGACAAATTTCTTTTAATCTAAATTCATTAACAACGAAAAATATGAAAAGGCCAAGAACTAAAGGTTTGTTTGGTAGGAAATTTCAAGTATTTTTGTTCAAAATTATGTGAAAACTGTGGTTTAAAAAGTGTTGTAAAAACACGTGTTTAAAGTATTCATAATGCAAAAAATATGTTTGGTACTATGTTTCAAATAACATATTTTAGAATGTGAGAAAACATAATTGTGTGCTTGGTATATATATGTGTTTTTTTATTTATAAAAGTTGACAAGTACAGTAAAAGTATTATTTTTTTTTTGAAGAGAGAGAAAGTTCCCTCATTTGGTCTAATTAGGTGAGACCTACCGTTTTTAACATATTTACATAAGTGTCACTGAGTAATATTATTTGAAAACTAAAAATTGGTAAAATGAGTTCTCTAAATTCAGTGTTCAAACATCCTAAAATGAGAAATGTAACTCAAACACTCCTATAAGAAATCCCCTACCAAACTTTTTTTCTTTCCACAGTTCTTTTTTGGCTCACAGTTTTTAGTGTTTAAACACTAAAAACTGTTTTTTGAACTACCTTACCCAACTGGCCTTAATCGCTGCAAGATTCAAAATAGGTCATGACTTTTTGGAAATTCTAAGGAAGAATGTTTGATGCTATTTTTGTCAATGGCTTTGGTGCCCGACAAATAGCAAGATAAAACCACTCCCAGCCCCCACCACCAATTGCCCCATGCTTAGTGATCCACTAATACTCTAAGCAATGTTTTTCCTTTCACTTTTACTTCCTTTTAATCTAAAGGTCAACAATAAGCTCCAAAATGGTGGGATAGTCCTCCCCTATGTATTGATAATTTGCAATGATTAAAGGATACAATTCAAGCAATTTCCTCCAAAACACCCTTTAACCTCTGCCCTTCATTAGTTTTTGTAAACATGCAGTTAGAAAGAACACTGTTGCAACCCGTTGAATTATGCGAACACTTCTCGTTCTTTTATTTGTAGCTCAAATTCACTGGGCGGGAAAAAAATAGTGCTCCACCATAAGTTTTTTATGATTTTCCTAATGTGATTTCTTGATGGGAAATATTATATTTCCTTGAATCTTGCAATATTTATTTTTTGAACTTTTCTTATTTTAGGTTGTTATAGAATTTCGAGTAAAATAATTCCTCTTTTTTTTATTTTTAACCCACTAGTTATAGATTTAAAAATAGGAATTTCATTTGAAAAAGAGGATAAAAGAGGAAATATAAAAATTTATAAATTATTTTTAAAATTCATTTAATGGATTTAACAGTGTTAAGTTGGAGGTGAGGTGATTGTAGTTTATTTTGCAAAACTAAAGAGGTTTTTGTATAATAAAAAATACGGGGGTGGTCAATATAATTTCAATAAATCTTTGAAAAGGTAAGTGCAATTTTTTCACTTTTCATTTTTGGCACTTATCAACTTAAGTCTTAATAAATGTGGTTTATTAAATATCCAGTATTAAATATGCCTGATTATTAAATGTTTTGACTTATTAAATGTATTTGAAAATAAATTTGACTAAATCTAGATATTAAAATTATTACAAGGGTCATGCCCTTAGGGCACTCATTAATAATCAATTTTAGGAAAGTTTTGATACTACTTTTATGGGAAATAAAAAAAGCTGTTAAAATATTAATTATTTTTTTTTTCATTTCCCATAAAAATTTTCTTTAAATAGATTATTAACCAGTGCTCTAATAGTACCCGTTAGCATTTTCCTTATTACAATAAACTGTTTCTAGTTTGGTCATTGATTGTTTGTCAATAAATATGTTTGCTTAATAAATGATGTAATGACTATTTTATTTTTAAGGGCTGATTTTCAAGTCTCCAAGAATGAGTTTTTATTTTGAATAAAAAAAAAAGATTTATGGAGATGGTTGGATGTTAGTTCAAGATAAATTTAGAGATTCTATAGAGATTCTAAAGCTAGAATTTTCTAGGCTTTTAAGAGGGAAGAGTACCGTGATTGATAAAAATAAAAAATCACCTAGTAGGCGTAGTAGCTTTTACTCAAAATCCCTCTCTCTGTCTCTCATACTAAAATGTTAAATGTACTTTGTAATTGAGGATCCCTCCTCCATTTATAGAGGGGAAAATCTTTGGCAGATGAGTTAGAGTGAATTACTAACTTCTCAATGCTAAAATTATTTTGGCATTTTTATTTGAAAATGATTGGATTAAGTTACATCTAAACAAAATCAAGAAAAAGACTTAATTTTGAAACATAGCTCTTAAGCGTCATTTGATTTTTTTTTTTTTTTTTTTTAACTACCAATCGGCACTTGATGCACTAGCTAAAGTGTCAATTAGCATTTTGACTAAGACACTCACGTTTATTGAGTTTGATTTACTTAGTTTTCTGAATAACAAAAGAAATAAATACGACTTTGGACCTATTTGTATCCTATTTCAAGTAAGATAATGCCAAGAGATACTTATTAAATTTAAATGTTTACTAATTTTCTTAAATTAAATAATCAATTATTTATTTAAAATTGACACAACTATCCATGGGAATTATCTAGTACATGCATCCACACTCTTATTTAAGCTTTGCTTTAATGAAATTATCTTGTATAATTAAATTCAAATTAATACTTGCAAGAACCAAAACCTAATCATGGGAATGCATATCAACCGTTAAAATCATAATTTGGCTGTCTTAATCTAATGTGAGACTTTTTTTTTTTTTTTTTTTTTTTTCTATCAAGCTTTTGAAAATCCAATGATCAAAATTATGATTTTTCCTTTAATGATAGATTAACAGTTTTGCTTGTGGTGAGATTAAACGGAGGTTACAAAACATAGTTTACAAAACATAGTTTTAGATAGGCTTGCATGCATATGATTAATTCCAATTTAATTTAATTTTTTGAGAATCAATTCCAATTTAATTTTAATTAGTCATAATATGATTAATTAAAATATAACTAGAGAATAATTCCTATTAGTCCAAATGATAAATAATCATTAGCATGATGATTCTAAAACAACTTTTATTATTTTATGTTGTTTCCTCTTTCCTAGTTTAATTAGGATCTTATTTTAAGTTGATAAAAAAAAAAAAGAATCTTAGTTTATGTTCTTCTATTTTTCTAGTTGAACTACGATTTTTTATATTATGATTTTAAGTTTTAATTGGTGCAATACCATTTTTATATAAGCTCATTTCTAACATTACTTTTGTAAGGACACAAAAATCAAGCCGTCCAAGCTCACTTAGAACAGTGAAGTTTGTGCAGCCCAACTAGGCCCAAATCAATAGATATTTGTAAGAGAGTGGGTTAAAACAAAGGAGATGGGGATTAGCCCGAGAACAATAATAGGACTAGAATGATTGAAGATCAAAGTTTATGTATATATGAGGCTTATTACAAGCTTGCCTGAGGAGGCAATTCTTACACAGAATGGTACACTGTTCACTTTCTTTCTCTCAATGTTCTTCTTCTAATTTCTATACTTAGAGTATTTGTTTCATCCCCCCACCTCTGGAAGTTCCCTTCCTCCTATATATTCCCCAGCTTGTTGCATCTTGGCCCTTTATTTCCCATCTTCCCGATTCTCCTTGGACACTTGTCCTTTTAAACTTTAGGTGAAGGTGGTAAAAGAAGCTACTTAGCTATGAATTCTATTGTTCAGGTCATTTCCTCATTAATGTGACTGATAAAGCTGTAGCCTGTCATTCAATGTGAAGGAATTAGGTGAACTTTCACTGGAAGCTTCCTTCAACCACTCTGATCCTCAATCTAAACACTATTCCTTCCATTCGGACTTCTAGGAAATATTTTGTCTCTTCTCTTCCTATCCTCGGGCAGACCCTCTCCTCAGACTTTAAGTGCTCCTCTAATGAGAGCTATGCCTTATTGCATCCTTCCTCGGTCCTCAAGCGCCCACAATAACCCCCTAAAACCTTGCTATTAACGTTGAGGTAAAAAGTAAGGTTTTTGTCATATATCTTCACGTCATACGTGCCAAACGCGTTCCCACGTTATAATGTCTTTTCATATGTCTCCAGCACGTTCCCACGTCTTTTCATACGTGCCAAACGCGTTCCCACGTTCCTAACACTTTGGAATCCACGATCTTGTATTTATTGTGTCAAGTGGTTGCTTGTCCCCCCACCTTCTACGGTGCGATGATGATCCTACGGTCCTCATTTACTTATACTTTTGAGCGGGAATCTTACCGCTCATTTTTTACCTCTATATAAGGAGAGGGTGAGGCTAAATCTTCTCCATTTATTCATTTGGCAATTTTTGTTGAAGCAGCAGTTCGAGGAGAGAATTTTTCATTACTTATAAGTGCGTTTGAATTTATTTACTTTTATACACAGACTCCTTGTTATCTACACCATAAATTACCATGGGTAGGTTTACTAGGCTAGTAGATACCCCTGAAGGCATGACCACCTTTAGGGCTCAATATAGGATCCCCAACAATGTTGAACTCCAACACTGTGAATTGGGCGAATGGCTGGTTATGACCAGACCTCTTGGCTTAGTAGTGATTCTGATGATCGCCTTCATAGAAGACGAGATGGAAATTCCCATGGGTAGGGTCACTAGAGACTTCCTGATGAACTATAGGCTGACCCCCACATAATGCTCCCCCAACGTTTTTAGGGTCCTCGGTAGTGTAGATATGATAAACCGTAAAATGGAGACTAACCTCACATGGCATGATGTGAACTGGGTATACAATTGTCAGAAAGGGAAGGAAACCAAATACTACATCAAATGTAGGGTCCCATCCGTTAGGTTAATATCTTGTATGCCTGAGTCAAACAAGGGTATGGACGAGGACTTCCTCATCATCTTAGGAGAGTGGCATGATGAATTGCATTGTCCTACCCAGGAAGGGGAACTAGGTAGGGTTCCCACAAATATTAGACACGTGTAGGATTTTTATATTTACATAAAGAATTTTTTTTTTACAAGGTTTTTTCTCTAACCTATGACTTATGTTACTTCTTTTTTGGAAGACGAATACCACACCACCCCGAACAAGAACCTCGTGAATTTTCCTGACCTAAACCGGATTCTTAGGTCAATTTCTTTTTTTTCATAAAGACGGTCAACTCCAAGCGGTGCATATAATCCTTGGGTTTGAACCCATCTCTAAACGCTTCCAAAGCTCGAAGAACGTAATTAGAGCTAAAGATCGACAATTAGCTTTAATTGACGTTGCAGTTCCTGGTTTTCTGTTAATAGATCCTCCTTCGACTAGAACCCAAGACGCTCAACTTCCACCCCACTCGTAACCAGACTCCTTTACTCTCAGGAGCCATCCATACCTTTGGACAACGAAACTGAGGAGCCCACTCCCGAACTTGTACAAGAAGTGACAAATAGAGACTTTAAGGTCTTCTATCAGTAAGAGGACCCCGAAGACCTTTCTAGTTTCTCCTAATGCTATTTACTTCTTGCACAAGTTAGCACCAGCCAAGAAGAGGCCAATATCCCAGAAGGAATTGTGCTTAAGGAAAAGATTCCAAATCTCCTATTCTTGCTTACAACCTACGCTAGAGCGCTTCCCTAGCAGTTCCGGTGGTGCCATGACCGCCAACTCTTGCTCCCATGCATGCGTCTTCTGGTGACGCTGCGGATAAAAAGAGAAAAATGGGCCAAGGAGGCAAGGGCCCTGAAGGTGCTGAGGAAGGATAAATCATCCGTCCTTCACAGAAACCCCCAGCCGAAGATGCCTGAACGACCAAGACCCAATAGAAAAAGAGTGCTCCCTTTGGGACCTCTAAAAGCTCTAAGGAGGAGCAACAACCAAAACCCTCTGCTTGGAGACCTTCATTTACTCTGAGCTCAGGGAGTCTTATCATAGACGATGCGAACCTAAGGGACCCCTAGAAGGGTATGTCGGGTATTGTGGCCAAATGTTTGGAAAAAGATCTTTGCCTACCTAAGGACATGTAAGAGCTTAGGTCCTTTCAGAAATGTGAGGTTTCCCTGTCATTGAAGAGAGACCTTGCCAAGGTATATAATCACCCTCTTCTTTGTATAAATTTATACAACTCATGTATAGATACTAACCCACAACAATCTTATAGTTTGTGCAAGCAGCCTTTGTGGCTGAAGAATGGGTGGACCACGTCCTGGGTCAGGCTCGCAAGGTTGAAGGCAATCTAGAAACAGCTGAAAAGGCCTATGCAGAGGCTGATAAGAAGCTCAAAGAGACCCTCTCCCAACTGGCCAAGGTAGAGAAGTCTTAGAAGAATGCCAAAGTTGCCTTGGCCAGCTACGAGAAACAAGTTGCAAAGTCCCTACAGGCTCAAAAGAAGGCTGAAAACCAGCTGGCCTTAACCATGGTGAAGGTCAAACAATAGCAAAAACAACTGGAGGCAAAGGATGCCGAGAAGGCTATGGCCGAGCAGGCGGCCTATGACGTGGGCATGACTAAGACTGCCCAAGGTCTGATTGCCCAACTTAGGGACGTCGCTCTGGCCTTTTGCCTTGAGGTATGGGGTCAGGCCTTCACTGCAGCTGGGGTCAGTACTGAATCAGAGCTTAGGGCTCCTGATAAAGTATATTATCCTTCAGCCTTGTGCCTTGCCCCTAGCCTCTTTCAACCTTTAGTTGATCTTGGCTCTGCCCCTACCTCTACCTCGGTCTAGCCTGCCACTACTTCAGCTGCCATACCTGCTACAGAGAAAGGGTAAGAGTAGCCACCTCTAGTAGTTGTTGTGGACGTGGAGATAGAATAAGCAATTGAAGTAGGTTAGCTGAAGAGGAAGAAGAAGGAAAAGGAGAAATAAAAAGAGGAAGGGAAGGAGAAAGAAGCATCAGCGTAACTTAATCCTATGTTAAGAGACAACTAGTCAGTTTTGTAACTGGGCTTAAGTTTAGTTGATGCCCATTTTTCCTTCTATTGTAATCTAACTCCTGAACTTCAATGAAAACAATCAACCTTTATTTTATAATTTTTCTTCTATTTAAGTTTAATTTGTCTAAGTATACCTCCTGCTATTTCCCTTTTTTTTCATATTATCTGTAACATACTAACATTTGACTAACATAATTAATTTCCCACACTATCCTATTCAATCTGACATGAACTTTGAGAAAGTTACTAGACTGACACTTAGGGCGATTTGTAACCATATTTTGACACTTAGTAAAAATTTCAAGCAACATTTACCTTACTTTGGACTTAGAATGCTAAAAGACCAATTTGCCTTGTACTTGCAACCTGAGGAAGCAAGCAAGATTTATGACTTTATTCAGTACTTAGAAAATTTTACATAAGTGTTAACTTGTCCAAGGTTTGCGACCCAAGGAGCCAAACCAAATCAAGATTTTGGAAAGCACTTAGAAACCTCTTACACATAGGTTACTTTACCTAAGGTTTGTGATTCGAGGAGTCGAACAAGACCGAGGTTTTGATTAACATTTAAAAATTTCTTACATAAAGGTTAATTTACCCAAGGTTTATGACCCGAGTTGTTGAACAAGACCAAGGTTCAGTTTAACATTTAAAAATTTATTACATAAAGGTTAATTTACCCAAGGTTTGTGACTCGAGGAGTCGAACAAGACTGAGGTTTTGTTTAATACTTGAAAATTTCTTACATAAAGGTTAATTTGCCCATGGCTTGTGACCCGAGGAGTCGAACAAGACTTAGGTTCTATTTAACACTTAGAAATTTCTTACATAAAGGTTAATTTACCCAAGGTTTGTGACTCGAGGAGTCGAACAAGACCGAGGTTCTGTTTAACACTTAGAAATTTCTTACATAAAGGTTAATTTACCCAAGGCTTGTGACC
Source organism: Quercus aquifolioides (assembly GCA_019022515.1). NCBI lineage: Eukaryota > Viridiplantae > Streptophyta > Magnoliopsida > Fagales > Fagaceae > Quercus > Quercus aquifolioides. The sequence continues at coordinate 41,050,400 of CM032332.1, forward strand.
TGAGGAGTCGAACAAGACCGAGGTTCTGTTTAATACTTGGAAATTTCTTACATAAAGGTTAATTTACCCAAGGCTTGTGACTCGAGGAGCCGAGCATGACCGAGGTTCTGTTTAACACTTAGAAATTTCTTCATTGTGTAACTACCACATAACTCGCAACCACAGCAAGGTGCAAATGAACCATATATGAATAAAAAGAACTTCATATTATTAATAGTAATAACGCCGTAGATTATTTACATTCCAAGGACGTGGAATTACATTTTCATCCAAGTCTTCCAAAATAATAAGCCCCAATACCAGCCACTGATGCTATTCTATACGGGCCTTCCTAGTAGGGACCCAACTTCCCCTAGGCTGGGTTCTTTGCTATCCCTACCACCTTTCTCAAAACTAAATCTCCTGGGGCTAGTGGCCTTAGCTTCACTCCTTTGTGATATCCTTGTATAAGCCTCTGTTGACAATGTGCCATCTTCATTGCAGTCACTTCTCTTCTTTCCTCAACCAAATCCAAGCTGGCCAAGAGCAAGTGATTATTCTCTTCAACATTGAATTAATCAGTTCTTAGGGTTGGGAACCCTGACTCAACAAGGATTACTGCTTTTGCCCCATAAGTCATTGAAAAAGGAGTCTCTCCAGTTGATCTTCATGGTGTAGTGCGATAAGTCCACAACACATGGGGTAATTCATCCACCCACATTCCCTTGGCGTCATCTAACCTTTTCTTCAACCCAGACATTATGGCCTTATTTGTAGCCTCGACCTGACCATTTCCTTGTGGATAAGCTGAAGTAGAATACCTATTCCTGATCCCTAACTCCCTATAGTATCTTCGGAAGACTTTACTATCAAATTGAAGATCGTTGTTTGAGATTAACGTGTGTGGGACTCTAAACCTGGTGATGATATTTCTCCATATAAACCTCTTAGCATCCATATCCCTGATATTGGATAGAGGTTTAGCCTCTACCCACTTAGTAAAGTAGTCTGTCCTGACAATGAGCCATCTTCGGTTTCTTGTGGCTCGAGAAAATGGCCCCACTATGTCCAAGCCCTACTGAGCAAATGGCCATGGGTTGGAAAGTGGGTTCAGAACCCCTTCAGGTTGGTGAATATTTGGGGCATACCTCTGACACTGATCACACTTCATCACATAATCCTGAGAAGTTTTCTGCATGCTCGGCCACCAGTATCCTTGGGTAAGGGCTCTGTGGGCCAAAGACCTCCCTTCTATATGACTCCCACATATTCCCTCGTGCAACTCTTCTAACAAGGGCTCCACTGCCTCAGGATGTACACACAATAAATATGGCCCCGAATGAGAACGTTTGTACAACCTTTGTTTTTCAGAAAACCAATAACGGGGAGCCTTCCTACATATCTTCTTTGCCTCGCCTTTATCCTCAGGTAAAAATCCTTGTTTCAAGAAAGTAACCAAGGGGTCCATCCAGCTTGGCCCAACCTGAATATTATGCACACCCATCTAGGGCTTCTTCACAAGACTGGAATTGGCCATCTCTTCAACAATAATGACCCGAGGCAATTTGATCCTAGAGACGTTGCTAAAATAGCCAAAGAATTTGCATAAGAGTTTTGTCTTCTTGGGATTTGCTTTAGAGTAAAGCTCTTGAAGTGGACCCAAACTTGTTTAACTCTAACAAGATACCCCCGTATGCGTTCATTTCGAGCCTCAAACTCTCCATTAACTTGGCCCACCACCAGCCATGAGTCTGAATATATCTCTACGACTTCTCCTTCCAACTGATTAACCATTGCCATTCCAGCCAACATGGCCTCATACTCAGCTTCATTATTTGTAGCTAGAAAACCCAATCATAATGATTTTTGCAGCACCAGCTTGTCAGGGGTTATCACCACAATTCCTACCCCTGCCCCTTTTCGGTTAACTGCTCCATCCGTGTACACCTTCCAGGTGGGAACAACAGAGGCCAAGATTGTCATAGTGTTAACTATTCCTTTTCTATCATTGGTCATGCTTTCTGTAAACTTCGCCACAAAATCTGCCAAGACTTGTCCCTTTATGGCAGTACGGGGCATGTACCTAACATCGTAGGCACCCAACATGGTCCCCCATTTAGCAATCTTGTCTGTGTAGTCGGATTTTTGTAGGAGAGCTTGTAAGGGGAACTAGGTAAGCACCACCATGGTATGTGCTTGAAAATAATGTGGAAGCTTCCTCGTGGTGTGTATAATGGCCAACACCACCTTCTTCAAGGGTAAATAGCGTGTCTCAGCTTCCTGCAAGGACTTGCTAACATAGTAGATAGGTCTTTATACCCCACTCTCATTTCTGACAAGGACTAGACTAACTGCATAATTCGTGATTGCCAAGTACGCATATAAAACTTCCCCTTTCTCAAGTTTAGAAAGGACTAAGGGGGCATGACAAATATTGCTTGAGCTCCTCAAACACTCCTTGGTCCATTGAAAGTCCTTCCACTTACGGAGGAGTTGGAAAAACGGACGACACCTATCCGTTGACCGAGAGATAAACCTATTCAGAGCTGCTGCCATCCCTATTAATTTTTGTACCTCCTTAGAATTCCAAGGAGGATGCAAGTTATTAATGGCCTTAATTTGATCGGGATTGACCTCAATTCCTCGGTGTGTTATCATATAGCCTAGAAACTTTCCCGAGCTGACCCCAAAAGAATACTTAGACGTATTTAAGCGCAGCTTATGTTCCCTCAACACCGAGAACACCTCCCCCAAATCTGCTAAGTGCTCTACAACCTGCTTGCTCTTTACCACCATATCATCAATTTATGCCTCCACATTCCTCCCAACCTGTGACTTAAACATCTGTGTCACCATTCTTTGATATGTGGATCCTGCATTCTTAAGGCCAAAAGGCATCACCTGATAATGTTAATTTCCAGTGGGAGTGCAGAAAGAAATTTTTTCCTGATCAGATAATGCTAAAGGTATTTGGTGATACCCTTGGAAGACATCCAAGAAAATCATTCGAGTATGTCCAACTGTTGCATCCACCAGTTCGTCAATCTGAGGAACGGGGAAAGGATCTTTCAGGCAAACTTTATTCAAATCTATGAAGTCCACGCACACATGCCACTTCCCATTTTTATTCTTTACTACCATGGTATTAGCCAACCACTTGGGGTAAAAGATCTCTTTGATTGCCACTGCTTGCTTAAGTTTGTTCACTTCTACCCTTACTGTCTCAGCATGCTCTTTTGATGAACGCCGAGGAGGTTGCTTTCGAGAGATCGCCTCTGGATTCACATTTAATCGGTGACATATAAACTCAGGATCAACCCCAGGTGCGTTATAAGTACTCTAGGAAAACACATCAATATTATCTTCCAAAAATTTCACTTACGCGAACTTTTCCAAGGATGGCAATTGAGACCCCATCTGAAAGTATTTTTCTTCGTCTTGACCAATCAAAACCTTTTCCAATTCCTCGGACTGCACCCCCTATGACTCGATCTCAAGTCCTACTTTGGGACCCTTTGATTGCTATGGGATTTGCTCCTCTTCCACCACGGCTTGATTTGTAGATTGTCGTGTAATGGCTGCTATTAGACATTGCCTAGCCATTTCTTGACTTCCTACTAATTCCCCAACTCTACCCTATGTGGGGCACTTAACTTTCAAGTGTAAGGTTGACGAGACTGCTCCCATAGCATGAAGCCATGGCCTGGCCAAGATAGCTGTGTAAGGGAAAAAAGCTTCAACTACAATGAAGTCAACTTACACCTCCTCGTCTCCAGACTGTACAGGTAACCTTATCATCCCACGAGGAGTTACCAATCTCCCATCAAAGCCCATTAGTGCTGAATCGTACTTCTCCAGGTCCTCGAGCCTGAGATTTAAACCTTTATATAAGTTTGGGTACATAATCTCCACCCCACTTCCCTAGTCTACCAAGACCCTTACATCATACCCTTCGATTCAAATGGTTACCACCAAGGCATCATCATGTGGCTAGAGCGTCCCCTCCTTATCTTCTTTTGAAAAGCCTAAAGTGGGCATGGCCACCATTTTGGCCTTTTTGCAAGCCTAGCTCCTGTCTTCCAAGTTAGGACCTGAGACCACAGACATAATTCCTAAGCAGGTTCCTGCATCGCCCCTAGGCTTAGCAAAAATGACATTAATTGTGCCCAATGCTGGACGAATCGCCACCCATCTTATTGGGCCATTTGAAGTATGGTTCGTTTTTTATCTTCTCCAGTACGTGATAGACTGGTTCTTTGAACAGTGAATTAACCACTTGAGCCCCCGCAGATGATGTTTGATTGGGAGAGTCTTTTCGAGGATGGTTATTATGATATCCTCCTCCCCCATGATCTCTTTTCTTTGGGAAAACCTAGCTTTTCCCTTTCCCTGGGTCTAATCTTCCTCTATTTGCTTATACTTATCAATGCGATCCATGAGTTGGCGCATACTGAGGGCAGACTTCATTGTTAGTGACTTCCTCAATTCATGCTCCGTCGGGAGCCCTACCTTAAATGTTCTCACTACCACGTCCTTGAAGTCTCCATTTACCTCATTGTACGTCTCCCAATATCTATCTGAGTAGGTCTTGAGAGTTTCACCTTCCCTCATGGCCATAGACAAAAGAGAGTCTAAAGGCCTGGGGACTCTACTACATGTTACAAATCTTGCACCAAATGCCCTCATCAGCTCCTCAAAGGATCTTTTGACCCCTCTTGCAAAGCATCAAACTAGCGCATAACCACAGGCCTGAGGCTAGAGGAGAATACCTTGCACATAAGGGCTTCATTGGAAGAATGAACTGCCATTTTCTGATTGAAATGACTTACATGCTCTATAGGGTCAAACCTTCCATTATAGATGGTGAAAGTTGGCTATGAGAACCGGTGGGGAAGCCTGGCCTTGTTGATTCTCCTAACAAAAGGTGACTTCGAGATTTGCCGAAGTGCTTTACTCATCGCGTCATTCCCCATGCTGTGATGAAATGTCCTTTGCTTATGCCTGTGCTTGCCCTTTTCCAGTTTATCTTGGCGTGAAAATGCTGAGAAGGACTCATTAGATAGGGTTCTTGACCTATAGAGATACGAGCAATCCCTGCTCTCCCCTAACCCATCACTTGATGGAGGTGATGGATTCCTTCTGTCATGCTCCCTTCACTGTAGCTTCCTACGCAAGCGATCTACCTCAAGCTGCAATTTTCGCGTCTCTTGTTTGTGTGAAACATGGCTCCCAATCCTAGAGTGACTCCTCTCTTTACATCAGTGTAGTATGACTCTACCATAACACTTGGTGTAAAGTGCCTATCTCTTCATCGCTTCAGATTGACAAACTGGTTTTCCCTTTGTGAACCTACAGATTCCTCCCTATTCTGTTCCAAGTTAGCCATGACTACTCATGACACACCCATAACAACACTTTGTTTCCCACAGATGACGCTAATTGTAAGGACACAAAAATCAAGCCGTCCAAGCTCACTTAGAATAGTGAAGTTTGTGCACCCCAACTAGGCCCAAATCAATAGATATTTGTAAGAGAGTGGGTTAAAACAAATGAGAGGGGGATTAGCCCGAGAACAATAATAAGGCCAGAATGACTGAAGATCATAGTTTATATATATATGAGGCTTATTACAAGCTTGCCCGAGGAGGCAGTTCTTACATAGAATGGTACACTGTTCAATTTCTTTCTCTCAATGTTCTTCTAATTTCTATACTTAGAGTATTTGTTTCATCCCCCCATCATTGGAAGTTCCCTTCCTTCTATATATTCCCCAGCTTGTTGCATCCTGGCCCTTCATTTCCCATATTCTTGATTCTTCTTTGGACACTTGTCCTCTTAAACTTTAGGTGAAGGTAGTAGAAAGAGCTGCTTAGCTGTAAATTCCACTGGTCAAGTCATTTCCTCATTAATGCGGCTAATAAAGCTGTTGTCAGTCATTTAATGTGGAGGAATTAGGTGAACTTTCACTGGAAGCTTCCTTTAACCACCCTAATCCTCAATCTAAACACTATTCCCTCCATTTGGACTTCCAGGAATTATTTTGTCTCTTCTCTTCCTATCCTCGGGCAAACCCTCTCCTCGGACTTTGAGTGCTCCTCTAGTGAGAGCTACACCTTATTGCATCCTTTCTGGATTCTTGGGCGCCCACAACTTTTATAATATATAATCACTACATACCATCATCCTATTGGTTATATAATAATAATAATAATAAGGGTAAATTACAAAGTTGGTTTTTATCCTTCACACAATATTTCAATTTTGTCCCTAACCTTTCAATCGTGTCAGTTTGATCTCTAACCTTTTGGTATTGTGTCAAAATGGATATGGCCGTTAAGTGATAGAATGGAGAATACTAACATGGCTAACGGTCAAATTAAAATATTATTTTTTATGCTACATGACTTTCACATAAGCTGCCATGTCGCACCTTCTCAAAAAAAAAAAAAAAAAAAAGCTGCCATGTTGCATTAATTATAAATATCAATGATAAGTGTAATTTTTACATGATTTTTATTATCCTCTTATTTATTAAAATTGTTAGTTTTCCTTTATTTCTATTGATTTGATTTGATTTTTTACTTATATTTATCTATTCATTTGTGCTTTGAAGGATTGAGAAGATTTCAAATTAATCCACATCTTGTGGATGTAAATTGGTTGACTTGAAGACCCAATTAAATTTAAGTCCAATTCGGATTAGGATTCCAGCCCGCACATCAGTTAGTAATTTTGGCATAACTTTCGGCTCAGATGTTCAATCGAGATGATTCAAGTTGGGCTGGAAAGTTAACTTAAAGGGCTACAACTTTGTAGTTTATTAAAAGTCCGAATTCTGACGTTAAATGGGCCAAAATCGTCGGTTAAGTGAAGCCTAAAAATCTGAGATTTTCTCCAAACGGGAATTCAACTTGTAATAGGATTCTTTGATCTATTTAAAGGCTCTTTAGGGTAAAAAGAAGAGAGGAGAAACCTGAGAGGAAAAGGGGCGCCGCATAGAAGAATTTGCTTTTGGGGAGTCTTTCTGAAGAGGAGGATCTGAGGACAAAGGCGAGAGCTTCATGTTGATCAACCAATTCAGATGAAAAACATAAGTTTTATTTGTTTTCTTTTCAATTTTATTATGAACTAAATTTTATTTTCTAGAGCAGTGATGTAGTCTAGCAATGAACACACAATTTATTTTCTGAGTTATTTTATTTTTAATATTTTCATGATTGAGTGTTTAATTCTTATTCTTAATGCTTACTATTTTTTACAAATTATAGTTTGATCAATTGAATTACAATGAGACCGAGAGGTGATTTGTTATTTTAGTTTTAGAATTAAACACCATTAGTTGAGCGAAAGTAGAGATGTTTTACCGCGACTAGTGTGATTTTTCAGAAAATTCAAAGTACGTAATGAGTCTCTAATTAATTAAATTCACATAGAGATATGGAATTGTTAGTTGAAGATATTTTTGATATTATTCGAGAGAAGATATTGAATACTTAAGGAATTTTTAATCATCAACGGGAGATTATTAGAATTTAATAATTAGGAAGAATAAATTGTGTGGGATTTGGTAGGTGAAATCAATTGCTCTAGATCCATTCTTATCATATTTTTACATTGTTAGGTTTTCTTTACGCCTTGTTAATTCTTTTTATTCGTAGATTTATTTTTATTAAATAGTTTAATTTAATTCAGAGAATAGAACGTTCCATTTATTTTCAATTTTCCAAATAGTAATTAATTTTGTGAATTTCGGTATTCAATAACATAGTTAATCCTTGTGGGTTCGACATTCGTTTTCTAAAAACACTTTACTACTTGTTACGATTCTGTGCACTTGTAGATTATTTTACGCGAACAATCAACATTTTCTAACTCTCTCTCTCTCTCTCTCTCTCTCTCTCTCTCTCTCTCTCTCTCTCTCTCTCTCTCTCTCTCTCCATGACCAAAACTCTTCAAGCTCCTTCAATTAGGCTAATCAATTAAATATAAATTGGAGTAAAACACAAGTTTTTTGTAACTTTTAAGAATAAAATAAGCCAAGGAAACAAATGCAAACACATCCCAAAATTGGATACAAGATCAATACTGTAAAATCAAAGAAATATATCACACCAGTTGCATCATCAAAGGGTATCGATAGCATTGTTTTTAACACATTGTGTTGTGGATCATTGCGTGCATTTCAGTTTTCTTTTGGCAAAGGAATATCTTTGATGAGTTTTTTGTGTTCAGCCATGGTGTTAATCAAGGAAAGCCTATGCCAGACTGAGACTTGCGGTGTTTGATCTCATGGATTTCAGAGGTGTGGGTGATGGGGTCACTATGAAGTATGAACACAGAGGCCATTGAGGATAATTTTTTAAAATTTCTTTTTAATGTTGATGTGGCAATACACATGGCCATTCATGTGAATGAAAATAATATTTTATTTTGAAAATTAGCTATATCAGCATTTTTCATTCATTACTTAACGGCATGGACCATTTTAACACAATACTAAAAAGTTAGAGATCAAATTGACACAATTGAAAGGTTATAAACCAAAGTATATCCCTGACCCTATATCAACCCTTGATTATTCTTACTTTTGCTGAATGTGACTTAGATGAAGGTTGAATTTCCACAAACATGAATTTTGAAGGAAAAAAGGTCTATAGATCTCATCTTATGAAATAATTTTTTTAATAAAAATGAAAAACAGAGATCACGCTAATATTGATGCCAACAACACTACCATTTGAACTAGGCTGCAAAATCCATATAAATTTTCCATCAAATCATAACTTTTTATTTATTTAGATTAGCAAACTTTTCGTCAAATTCATAATTATTGTTACCAATCATGCATCTTTATATTCTGAGCCAACTTTGGACAATATAAGTAGAATCCATCCTCTTGTACTGTCCAATAGTAATTGTTCCCACCACACACCTTTGCAAGATATGCCGAATACACATCAAAAGCAGCATAGAAGTTGTCGTACCAAAAATAGCAGTAGAAAAGTGTTGAAGCTATCCAATGGAGGCGAAAAGAGAATTCCCACTCTCCTTTGGGCTGAAGAGTTCTAATGCCTAAATCATCATCTCCAGATTTACAATGGTAGTTAAGGAGTTTGTTGTTGAGGTTGTTGATGATTTGTACAAGGTGTTTAGCAAAATTGTTCGATGTCAACGTAGAAGAACTACTTAGGTCAAAGGCTATGAGAAGGACAAGCACAAAACAATAAAATTGGGATACCATCATTTGTTTCATTTTTATGGTGCTTAGAGAAGATATTTGTTTACTCCTAAAATGTATTGCCCTTTCACTTTTATAGCTAGAGGTTGCCCAATTGCAGGTATAGTGGTTTACAAAGCTTGTTCAAATTCTATGTGACTGTTACATGGGACAAAATGGGCTTCTGCCCTTTTCGGGCAAACTATATAGGGAAATGCCCCCCTTCTCAAACTAAATAGGAGAATGCCCATCTTTTAAAACTCGATTTTTGATAAATCGAGTTAGAAAAAAAATAAATTTTGAAGCCCTATAGTGGCCTTTTAAGGAGTCTATAATGACGTTTTAAGAACCTATAGTGACATTTTTTAACTCGACTTCAAAGAAATCGAGTTATAGGTAAAAAAACGCCACTATAGGTCGATTTCATTGCCTATAACTCGATTTCAATGAAGTCGAGTTAAAAAAACGTCACTATAGGTCCTTAAAACGTCACTATAGGCTCCTTAAAACGCCACTATAAGGCCTAACTCGATTTATCAAAAATCGAATTTTAAAAGAGGGGCATTTCCCTATTTAGTTTGGAAAGGGGGGTATTTCCCTATATAATTTGCCCGAAAAGGGCAGAAGCCCATTTTGTCCCTGTTACATGTATTAAATGCATCTTAATTTTACATTAGGAAAATTGCATTAACCTCTGCCAAGCTTTGCTTAATTATACTAAATACTCCATTGTTTTGAATTGTACACAAACCTCCATAGATTTTCAAAATGAACTACACCCAACTCATTGTTGTTTAAGAACATTAAATTTACTAATGAAAAACGATAAATTTTGTATATTTTCATTTTCACCCTTCCTTTTCAAATGGAATTTTTTTATATTAAAAAAATTCTTAAAATCATCCAAAAGAAAAAAAGAGAGATTTCTTTTAATCCAAATTTAATAATAATAAATAAATAAATCGAAAAAACTCAAGAAATCAATGTTGCAAGATTCAAAATAGGCCATCAAAGAATTTAAGGTTTCTCAAGAATTATAGGGAGGAATGTTGATATTTTTTCGTCACTGGCTTCGGTGCCAAACAAATAGCAAGATAAATCCCCTCCCCCCAATAGCCTCATGCTTAGTGATCCACTAGCACTTTAAGCAATGTTTTTCAACTTCTTTATTTTCATTTTTACCTTCTTTTCATCTAAAGGTTAACAATAACCTCCAAAATGGTTGGATAGTCCTCCCCCCCTATGTATTGATAAAGGATAATTGGCAATGATGGAAAGATACAATTCAAGAAATTTCTACCAAAATACCCTTCAGCCTCTGCCATTCATTAGTTTTTGTAAACATACAATTATAAAAAAAAACACGATTGCAATTCAATGAACTATGCGAATATGCTTCTTGCAATTTTATGCGTAACTCCTGATCTAGCTCAAATTCGCTAAGCAAGGAAATAGTGCTCCACCATAAGGTTTATGATGATTTTTTAAAGAAGAAAGTTATTTCTTGATGGGAAATCTTATATTTCTTTAATGGGATATATTGAAACTCGAAATGTTGATTTCTTGACCTTTTCTTGTTATGGTTATGGATTTAAAAATTTCCCTATTTGCTTTTTAACCCATTAGTAATAGATAATAAAATGGGAATTCCATTTGGAAAGGAGTATTAAAGCAAAAATATAAAAAAATTTATAATCATTTTTAAAGTTTCTTTAGTGGATTTATCGGATTTAAGTCGTAAGAAAGGTAATGACAAAGTTTAATTACAAAATTGGTTGTAGTTTTAGGTTACACAACCTTACTCAATATCTTTTTATTGGAAGTAAATTTTAACAAATTTACCATTGGATCCATCTTTTTCTTATATTCTTCATGTTTGCAAAAATTTTAGAAAATTAAAGATCAATAGCTATGTCATCAATAAATTGTTTAAATTGCAAGTTTTTATAATTTAAAATTATGCATAAAATATAAACTTATAGATCATATAGTAAATAATATCCAATTGACACAAAATTTGACATGTGTATTAAGAGCGTAACAAACATGCAATTTAACAGTTAGATTTCTAAAATATATAGTAATGTTTATTTTATTGAGTAAGGTTGTAGCCTTAATTTACAACTAATTTTGTGACTAAACTTTGTCCGAAAGATAATTGTTATTTAAAAAAACCAATGACGTTTTTGTAACATAGAAATACAAGGAGTTTAATATAATTTCAATAATTAGGGAAGGTAAATGCAATTTTTCTACTTTTCATTTTTGGCACTCATTAACCTAAGTCGGATAGTTTCTTAAATATTCAACATTAAATATACTTGATTATTAAATATCTTGACTCATTAAATGTATCAGAAAATAAATTTGTCTAAATCTAGATTTTAAATTTGGGTCATGTTAAGAGATTCCCTTAGATCAATTGTTAATAAACCATTTTATGGGAAGTATAAAAAGCTGATAGAAAAATTAATTGCTTCATCATTTTCCCATAAAATTTTTCTAAAAATAATTCATAAACTAATGCCTTTAGAGAACTCGTTAATATTTCTCTTTAAATTTTTTGCAATAAATCAATCAAAAAAATATATTGCAATAAATATGCTTTTTTAATATTTGCACTAATTAATTTGTTTTACATTAATAAATACGCATGATTAATGCTCCAACATTAAATGTACTTCCATATAAAATATCTTGATGGTAATTAATTTATCATAATTAAGTAATATCTTCCACTAAAACATGCTTGTTTTAAAAAGGAAAATACTAAAGTTACAAACTATTTTATAAACTTTTTTACAAAATGATGATGATGTGAGTTATTGGTAAGTGAAAATGCGATGTTAGTGGCAGACTTAAATAAGAACTAGTTAGAACTTGTCACATTAATAGTTTGTAAAAATATTAGCATTACCTTTTGAAAAAGGATTTACAATAACAATTTTTTCTTACATTAATAAATATGTGTAGTTAATGTGTAACATTAAGTATACTTGCTTTTTAAATGACTTAGCACTCATTAAATATACTCTCTCTGTCCCAATTTGTTTGTCCTATTTGAAAAGTTAAACTTTTTAAAGAAACATCATTTATTGTCTTGTCTGTCTTATAAAAATATATAAGTTTACAAAACCACCTTTAAATATATTTGTTAGTTTTCTTTTCAAAGAGTTTTGAAAGTAAAGTAGGGGTATAATAGGAATATTAGTAAATTAATAATTTTCATTTTTAGAAACAGGACAATATTTTGGGACATTCTAAAATGGAATAGAGGACAAATAAATTGGGACGGAAGGAGTATTTGATAATAAACTACTTTCAATTTAATTATTAAATGTCTGTCAATAAATATGTTTGCTTAATAAATGATATGACTATTTTATGTTTAAGATTTATGGAGGCCGTTGGGAGTTAATTCAAGATAAATTTTGGAATTCTAAGACACTTTCTCGAAATCTATCTCTTGGACTCAAATGTTGAATGTGCTTTAAAATTGAGGATACCTCCTCAATTTATAAAGGTGAAAATCCTCGGTAGATAAGTTGGAGTGAATTATATACTCCTCAATGCTAAAATTATTTGGCATTTATCTATGAAAATGATTGGATCAAGTTGCATCTCAACTAAATCAAGAAAATAAAGAATTAATTTCAAAACAGAGTACTTATGTGTTATTTGATGTTTTTTGAGTGCCAATTGGCACTCGATGCACTTTATAAAAACAGAGTACTTAAGTGTCATTTGATGTTTTTTGAGTTCCTATTGGTACTTGATGCACTTTAAAAATCTAATCGGCATTTTACTATAAGAGACTCAAGTTTATTCGGTTTGAGTCCAACTTGATTTTCTGATCAATCTAAGAAATAAATACGACTTTGGACCTATTTTATCATTTTTCAAGTATTATAACGCCAAGAGATATTTACTAATTTTAAATGTTTATTAATTTAAAAGATAATACACTATTTATTTAAAATTAAGACAACTATCCAAGGGAATTATCTAGTGTATGCATCCACCCTCTTATTTAAGGTTTGATTTAATGAAATTATGACACATAAATAAATTAAAATTATATTTTAATACTTTCAATAAACAATCTTAATAAATTAATCATAATCACATGTGATAAACCCTAATCATGGACTGCATATAATCCGTAAAAATCATAATTCAGCTTGATCTTGCAATTTGTGGTTCAATTTATGCATGAGTTTTTTTTTTTTTTTTTCAATTAAGCTTTTTAAAATATAATAATCAAAATTTTGAGTTTTCCTTTCATCATAGAATGATGGTTTCCCTGGTGGTGAGATTAAACGAAGGTTGGAAAACATGATATCTGCTGATAGGCATGCATGTATAAGATTAATTCCAATGTAATTTTGATTGATCCAAAAATGATTAATTAAAATATAATTGAAGATAGTTCCTATTGGTCCAAATGATAAATAACCATAGGCATGTTGATGCAAATCGGTTGATAAAGCAGATTTATTTATTTATATATTTATTTTTTTAATGTTGTTTCCTCTTTCCTAGTTTAAATGGGATCTTATTTTATGTTCTTTTATTTTTGCTTGTTGAATTAGGATTTTATTTCCCTTTTCTAGTTGAGTTAGGATTCTTTTCCTAATTGAATTAGGATCATATGTTGTTTATCTTTTATTAGCTAAGTTGTTTTCCTTTCTCTAGTAGAAGTAAGACTATGTTGTTTCTAATCGCTTCCCATAAACAGAGATTTAACAGTTTAAAAAATCATTACATTACATTTTTATTGATTTATTTATTTTCTTTGTTTTCACCTCCTTAAAGAGCACCCCGCCATTTTCAAGAAACTGTAATCCATTATCAAGAATAGCATGATGGTCCATTGATGGAGTTAGATTTTTTAAGTGCAATCCATCCCATGTATAACAAGTTTTTTATTTTATTTTATTTTATATTTTTTAGAGAGACTTTACCAGTTGATTTAACTAGAACTCATAGTATAACAAGTTAACAACACATGCTTAACAAAGAGGTTGTGGACTTGATTTGATTACGTACAACCCCTACATTTCACGTATTGGTTCCACCGCCATTCCCAAATGCTTGGTGGTCTTGGCCCCTGGCCAAAGAAAGTTTTGGCCGCATTTGATGTTGATAGCTTTTTCAATTTTTCATTGAACAAAGGTTCTCTACAAATTTGTTTGAAGAAAAACCCTTTAAACTTTCCTTGTATCTTTTTATTGGATATGATTTTTGACAAATTTACCTTCAAATTGCATTTTCTTATTATTATATTCTTTATGCTTGCAAAATTTCAAGAAGATCAAAAATCAATAACTATGTTATTAATCAAATATTTAAATTTCAAATTTTTGTAATCTTAATTAAAGTATGCATAAAAAATACTTTTATAAATTGAATAATAATTAACATCCAATTTGAACGAAATTTGACGTGCATGTTAAGAACATAAAGAACATGCAATCCGATTATTCGATTTTCAAAATATATAATCATGCTAATTTAGTAGTCGAAGTTTGAAAAAAAAATTTCAAACCAGTTTGGAGATAAATTTTGTTATTTTCCATTTTTCATATATATATTTTTAGAAGGTATTTCCCAAACGAGTATGCTGTTTTATTTTTTCAATTTATTATACCGTTTTTCTTTGGCACAACACACCACACAACACTACACTCCACACTCCTCTAAATGACTTGTTTGGAATGAAGGGGAGGAATGGGGAGTAGAGGGGAGTTGGCCAGAAATTGATCTAATTTCATCTCTCTCTCAAATTAAAAAAAAAAAAAAAATTAAGGAGATATAATTGTGTGAGTAAGATATTTCCTAAAATAAATCTTAAATTTAATTCCATTACTTTTTATTTCCAGAAATAAAGATTACCATTCTTGTTATAATTCTCATTTAGTGTACCAGATGTGCCCTTAATCCTTTAGGGCATTCACATCAGTCCGTGTAAAATTATTCATCTATTTTACGATAAGAACATACTTTTTCTATTTTATGGAACCATTTTTCCAAAACACCTACAATAGAGTTGGCAAAAAATTAGGTTAATTTCTGGCCAACTCTACTCTACTCCCCTCCCCCTCTCTCTCCCTTAATCCAAACGGTCCTAAAGGAATGAGTGATTTGTGGGTGCAATGTGAGTGCAATAATTGAAAATAAAATACAAAGAACAAGAAGAACAAAAGGCAACAAGCAAAATACCAAAACATGTGATTCACAAAGAAAATAAAAGGTTAAAGAGGAAAGGGTCATGGTGATCGTCCATTACTTCCTTTCTTAGTAGCAACCGATGGTGATTAGTTGACTTGTCTCTCAGTTGTCCATCATAGCTTTGTGTGTTCAAATAATGTTCTGAATATCGTTTCAAATCCATTACAGTTTTATCCATTAGGATATAATATTTAATTATCAGTCTATTTCGGCATATTGTTTCGAGGTTTCTTCATTACTTTCTGTTAGGTTCTAAAGATTTACGAATTTATGTATTTAGAACTCTAATGTGTAATGTTGGCAAACCATGATCAAAACAATATGTTTAGTCTTGTTTAGGCTTGCTCAAAGTTATATATTTTATGTAAAGTTGGAATCGAGAGGCTGCAGATGCATTGGTGCATTTCGGCCTGGCTCGATCGATCGAAAGTCGGCCAGAATGTTTTTCTGCAGAATTTTCCAACTCAGCCCTGACTCATTAAATGTTTTGGGTTTTCTGTTTTTGCCCTAGGTATAAAAGGCAAAACCCTAGCCACGTTTTTGAGAGTTGCTCTTGTTGTATTGTTGCTCATACATTGCGGTTTGTGTGAATCTCTTGTGAGATCATTGAGGAGCTTTCCTTCACATAAACTTTGGGTTTTCAAGGTAGAGATTATATCAACATCTTGATGATCAACTCGGTTGCTGCCATTGGAGCTCAAAGAATAACAAGCGTGGGTGCTTGTACTTGATTGGAAAACCCAAGAAAGAAGGAGTCCGTGGATTCGAAGTTTGCACGTGGTCGTGTCAGTAAGTTCTACTAGTAGATAGCATTAGGAAGTCAAGCGAGGACCTTGTAAGTCCTTTTGTATGAACTTCGATTCTTTTGCATAGTGGATTCAAGTTTGCCTTGAGAATAGCTAGGTCAAATCCTCCCCAGGTTTTTACCGTGTGGTTTCCTAAGTGATCATATCTTGTGTTATTTATTATTCCGCTGCTTTATATTCTTGATATGATTGTGTGATTGTGATAACCTAGATTTGCATAAATTGACTAAGTTAATCACTTGGCTAATTAACTGGGTTAATCCAATTGTGTTTTAAGGGGTCTAAAACCGTTCAAGTGGTATCAGAGTGGGTAGCTCTTCTTGTTTGAGATTTTTGATCTCTGAGTTGATCCTTGACCCCTGTTGTCATGAAACATGGACACTCTCTTGTTGTTCCTTCTCACTTTGATGAGAATAACTATGCTTATTGGAAAGTAAGGATGAAAGCATTCCTGAAATCTATTGATGAGAGGGTTTGGAATTCCGTTGAGTACGGATGGGAGAAGCCCACTACTCTTGTAAGTGAGTGGGAAACTTCTCAAAAAGAAGCAGCTGGGTTCAATAGCAAAGCTATGAATGCCATCTTTAATGCTGTTTCCATGGAGGAATTTAAGAGAATCTCTAATGTTGAGGTTGCTCATACTGCTTAGAAAATCCTCCAGACTGTGCATGAAGGCACAAAGGCAGTTAAGATTAATAAATTACAACAATTAACTTCTAGATTTGAAAGCATTAGAATGTCTGATGATGAATCTTTTGATGAATTCTATGCTAAACTGAATGATATTGTTAATTCTGCTTTTAATTTGGGTGAAATCTATGATCAACCTAAAATTGTTAGGAAGATTCTTAGATCTTTAACTAAAGACTTTAGACCCAAAGTGACTGCCATTACTGAGAGCAAGGATGTGGACTCCATCCCTGTTGATGAGCTTGTAGGATCTCTTCAGTCCTATGAGTCAGACCTACCCAAAGCAAACAAATCCAAATCAATGGCTCTTAAGTCTGTTGATGATGTTAATGTTGGTGGATTTGATGATGAACTCTCTGCTACAGAGATTGCGTACCTTGCCAAGAACTTTAGAAACTTTCTTAGAAATAACAACAGAAAGGCAAGAAGTACAAACACTGCTGAACCTAGAAACTTTAGGAAGAATGATCCCACTAAGGTTAATAACTTTGAAAAACCTAGAGAAAAAGTTGGTCAATCTTCAAACAATTCTTTGGGTGCTCAGTGTTTTGGTTGTCAAGGGTATGGTCATGTTAAATCTGAATGTCCTACATTCTTGAGGTCTAAGGGTAAAGCTATGGCTGTAAGTCTTAGTGATAATGAGGTTTTTGATGATAAGTCTGGATATGACGAGGATGGAAACTTCATTGCTTTCACTGCTACTGCTGTAGTCAATGAAAGCGTGTCTGTTGAGGAGAACCCTTCTGATGGGGAACTCTCTGAGGATGCAGATCTTCAAGAGGCCTATAATAAACTTTGCAAAGTTGCTGCAAAGGATGCTATGAATGTTGAAGTTGGCCTGAAGAAAATTGATTCTCTTGAGCTTGAAAAGAAAAATTTGCTTGTTAAATTATTTGATGCTAATGATCTTTTGAACCATGTAAAATCTGAGAACATGCTCTTGCTTGATAAAGTTAAAACTTTGGAACATGATTTATCTGTTGCTAGATCTGCTAGTTCTAAGCTTGATCGAATGTTGAATTTTCAAAAGTATCATTCTGACAAATCTGGTTTAGGTTATGTCGAAAGCATCTCTGTGTCTGCACCTAATTCCACAAACTTTGTTCCTTCATCTTCTTCTAAACCTTCCGTGAGTGAGGTTGTGAGTGAAACTGTCAAACCCCCTACGAGTGAGGTTGTCAAACCTGTAGAAGTTTCACCCCCTAGGAAGATTAGGGTTGATCTAAAAGAGTCTAAACCTAAGGAATCTACCCTTTCTAAGGACAGGATGCATGGTAAACCTGCTTGGGTTTGTCATTTTTGTGGAAAGTCTGGACACATTCGTCCTAACTGTTACAAGCTTCAAGCTGCTAAGAGAGCAAACAAACCAAAAGTGTATGTGCCTCAAGCACAAGATCCTATGACACTTATTGGTGAATTGGTAAAGGTGTTGAACCTTTATTCCAATCCTGGAGTTGGAAATCACTCGAATGTGAATAGGAACTCCAATGCTCATGATGTATCTAAAAGGTTTTGGATGCAAAAGACTTGATCTAATTGAGTCTTTCTGACATGGTCCTTGTGCTTCATTGCTCATTCCTTTGTGACCATTGTTCTTTGGTTTTTTGTTTTTTTTTGTTTCTAGGATTTGCATTGCATAACATTCATGCATTTCATTCTAGGATTTATTTGTTTTCTCTTTTAAAATATATATATAAAAAAAAAGGAGAAAAGCAAATTGTGTTTGGCACTATTTTTCTTGGTCTTTGAAAACAAGGTTGGTCAATTTATTTACACATAACATGTTTTGTGTACCTTGTTTAGCTTTGATGAGCTTATTTATTGCACTTTACTAATTGAAGCTTTGTAGTGCATGTTGCGTGGGAAAAATGTTTATGGTGTTTATCACTTTGTCATAATCTTGAAGTCACATGTTTTTTTACTATCGGACTTGATCCTTTTGAAAAAGGCATAAATAACCATCTCACCACTGTTCACTAGCCAATCATGAACACCTTAGTGCATATCCTAAGATTTTGTGCTCGAGAAAGTGTAGCACATGCACAAAAAGAACATAAGGTGTAGCCTCGGTTAATTACTTAATGATTAAAACAGGTGTGTACTATTAGGCTTGATGCCAATTCACATAATTAAAACTAGTGTGTACGATTAGGCTTGATGCCAAATTCATCTAATTATGAGGCAAAATTCAAGAAATTTACATGATTGCAAGCTTATGTTCTAGGAGATGTGGGAGTTATATGATGTAACTCTTTAGGTGATAGTCTCTTTTGAATTCTATGTGATGGATTTTGTAGACTTTGTGATTGATTGCTATTCACATATCACCTCACATGTATCTCAAGCTTTTGCTAGTTACACACACTACACAAGTTACTCTTTCCTAAACACTGTACATGTTATTGTGTGTGTTTTTGGTCTGACCAACCAAGTTTGAAAATACCTTGAGCATTATGCAAAACATTTTTTTTGCTTGAGAATTTAAAGGGAGAATGGCTGAAATTTTCTTTGGAGAAACTGGGCTTAAAACTTGGGTTTTTGAAAAAGTATTCCATCTCATACTCATGCATTTTGTTTCAACAATTTTAATGCCTTGAGGAGTTGTTTTCAAAATGTGGTTTATGTTTTTCAAAACTGTAATTTTTCTCAAAATGTTGTGAGCCGCTGCCTGTTTCGATCGATCCAATCTATTTTTTGATCGATCGAAAATTACTTAAATTTTTTTTAGAAATCTCGGAGTGATTCGATCGATTGAATGTAATTTTCGATCAATCGAATATCATGAATCATGTTTTTAAAAACTCAGATCTGACTTTTTCAAAGTCACTTTTCAAAAAGTTTCAAACTTTTCTTTTCTCTCTCCGACTTGGCAAGGCTCCACAACGATTTTTTTTGTCGTTTTCCTCCAAAATTTTTGCAAG
Source organism: Quercus aquifolioides (assembly GCA_019022515.1). NCBI lineage: Eukaryota > Viridiplantae > Streptophyta > Magnoliopsida > Fagales > Fagaceae > Quercus > Quercus aquifolioides. Next base: position 41,070,244 of record CM032332.1, read on the forward strand.
GTTCCTCTCTCCTTGGGCCGGTATGTCTATCTTACCCTTCTTTTTTATTTTATTTTCACATTTCATGCATTTTTATTTGGGATTTTTGAACCTATGCATTTTGGGGTTTTTGATTATTCAATCCATTTTTTATGAAATTGATCAATGGGTTTTGTTCCTATGATGTTATTACATGGATCTTTGATAGTTAATTTGATCAATTTGGAGTTTTGTGCAAAATTGAAAATTCTAGGGTTTGAAATTGATCTGATTTGGGGATTTTTGTTCAATTGGGTTTAATGGATAAAATTGGCTTGTTGTTTTGATGAAATTGGTCATACTAATCTGTTTTCAACCATGTGTGATGATCAATTCATCAATTTGCTTCAAAACATTCAAATGGTTTTTCAAAATTTTTAGGGTTTTTGTTAGAAACTCTTTGCTCAAGCCAATTTTGTGCAATCGAACTTAATTTGAACTTTGGTTATTGCATTAGTACATGCATCATGACATTGTAATTGTTCATGCATCATATAGATTTTTGTTCTATATTTTTTTTGTACTAACTTGCAGTCTGCCCTTGGGTTTATTTTTTTGTTTTGTTTTGTTGGTTTTTTCTCTTTGTGTCTTTGTCCTTTCCTTAGCACTATGCCTAGGAAGACTAGGGCTCGTAGGTCTGTTCCCTCACCTTCTCCACCCCCACCTTCTTTTGACCGTGAGAAGTTTCCGAGTGAGAAAAACCAAGAGATTTTTGAGAAGCTGAACCTTAAGAGAAATATTTGGGCTGAGCATTCTGTTATTTTAGATGAGCTTGATCCTGCCATTAGGGCAAACTTTGAGCGTCAGGGCTGGTTACCCTTGGTGGATATTTCTGATCCTTCTCCACCTGCTACCTTGATTAGAGAGTTCTTTTCGAACATCTTTATCCGCATCTATGATTCCAACACTTTGGTAAAGAGATGGATACGAGGTGTAGAGTACACTATTACTCCTATGGCAGTGGCTGATGCTCTAGGGGTACCTTTGGTACAGCACCCTGTCTACCCTTATGATGAGTCTCCTCTTTTGAGTGATGTCATGTCATACATCACTGGGTCTTCTATTTAGTGGGGTTCTGATCCTAGGATCACCTTTGCTGAGCTATCTGAGTTGCACTATCTCTTCTTTAGGATAGCCTGTCATTCTTTTTGGCCCATTTCTCATCCTTCACACTATTCCTCTCGAGCGGTGTGTCTTTTTGTATGCTCTAGTGACAGATGCTCCTATCAGTTTTCCTCATTTGTTTCTTCGTTCTTTGAACGAAGTTTATAGGAGTTCATCTTCTTCTCATGCTCTTGTTCATCCTATTTTCATTCATAGGATTTTGATTTATCTTAATCTTGGTGGTTTCCTTTCTTCTGAGCCCGTACATGTTATTGCTCCCATCGATGCGTCTTTTCTTAGACAAAGGGCCGCTCATCTTAAAGCTGACTCTAAACACCCTAGGTCTGATCCTTCTGGTAGCGCACCTCCTCCCTCTTCTTTTACAAGTCTTGCTAGTGAGGATGTTCCTGATCCTGTTGGTGATGCTGCTGCTGTTGGTGTTCCTTCACCTCCTTCGGATGACTTTGATGTTCGTCGTATGTTGGAGACTGTTCTGACCGTTCAGGCGACTCATAGTCAAATTTTGGTGGACTTGCTTGATGAGATTTGTGCTCTGCGAGCCGACTTGGCACATCTTCATTCACCCTCACCACCTCCTTTTGATGATGGCTTGTGATTGCCCTTTAGCATTCCGTCACAAAAAGGGGGAGTTGTGTTTTGACTTGTAGAGGGGTTTTTGTAGTGAGGGGGAGTATATATTTTTTGTTTTGAGGAGCTAGTGGAGTTTTTAGATTGTATCTAGGTGCTTCACTTTGTATATCATTTTTGGGGCTATTCATGTTAGGGGGAGTAACATTATTTTTGGTATACATGATATATACATGATTCTTGTTTCTTGTGATTCACTATTTATTGATTTATATTTATGAGTTGTTCATTGATATATGTCTTTATTATGTGTTGTGTGAATCATACAAGAATGTTATACCTGTTGATTTACTGTTTTCTGTCACACATGCGTTTATGCATTTGTTGAGTGTTTTAGGAATATACAAGTTGATTCAATTGAGCTGCTGTCTACACTTGCAACTGATGGATAGTAGTTAGGATTGAATTTGAGTTTATGAGCATTATTTTTGTAAAGGGTTTTTACTTGTAAACTTTGAGCTTTTAATTTGTGTTTTGTCACGGATTGCCAAATGGGGAGTTTGTTAAGTTCTAAAGATTTAGGAATTTATGTATTTAGAACTCTAATGTGTAATGTTGGCAAATCATGATCAAAACAATATGTTTAGTCTTGTTTAGGCTTTCTCAAAGTTATATATTTTATGTAAAGTTGGAATCGAGAGGCTGCAGATGCATTGGTGCATTTCGGCCTGACTCGATCGATCGAAAGTTAGACTCGATCGATCGAAAGTCGGCCAGAATGTTTTTCTGCAGAATTTTCCAACTCAGCCCTAACTCATTAAACGTTTTAGGTTTTCTGTTTTTTCCCTAGGTATAAAAGGCAAAACCTTAGCCACGTTTTTGAGAGTTGCTTTTGTTGTATTGTTGCTCATACATTGCGGTTTGTGTGAATCTCTTGTGAGATCATTGAGAAGCTTTCCTTCACATAAACTTTGGGTTTTCAAGGTAGAGATTATATCAACATCTTGATGATCAACTCGGTTGCTGCCATTGGAGCTTAAAGAATAACAAGCGTGGGTGCTTGTACTTGATTGGAGAATCCAAGAAAGAAAGAGTCTGTGGATTCGGAGCTTGCACGTGGTCGTGTCAGTAAGTTCTACTGGTAGGTAGCATTAGGAAGTCAAGCGGAGAGCTTGTAAGTCCTTTTGTATGAACTTCGATTCTTTCGCATAGTGGATTCAAGTTTACCTTGAGGATAGCTAGGTCACATCCTCCCCAGGTTTTTACCGTGTGGTTTCCTAGGTGATCATATCTTGTGTTATTTATTATTCCGCTGCTTTATATTCTTGATATGATTGTGTGATTGTGATAACCTAGATTTGCATAAATTGACTAAGTTAATCACTTGGCTAATTAACTAGGTTAATCCAATTGTGTTTTAAGGGGTCTAAAACCGTTCACTTTCTCTTATTCTCATCATCATCATCTTCTTCTTCTTTTTCACCTCTTCTATGCTAGAGTGAGACATAGATCAAAGAATGAGAAGTGTTGTTTGTGAGTTGTGACCCAGCAAAATATGACACATTTAGGTTTAGGAAGGCCAAAATTCATACCAGGAAAAAGATGAATTTTGGCTGAAATTGACCGGAACTGCCAAAATAGGTCAAAAATTGGGCAAATTTTAATCTGAGGTGTGTAACATTGGGTATTACTATTTCGGTTTGCATATCAGTAAGAGAAATTCCAGCCGTTCCAATTGGAATGGAACGATTTTCATCATTAAGTTAGAGTAGAATTCTATCTATCTAAAAAACAATCATTGCTTATTACTTTGGTACTAGGCCAATGGTAAAATTGTATAAGTTTTGGCAGGAGGATTTCTAGATCCTTTGAAATGGAGGTGAAGGGTATTATTTATGGGTGTAAGCACAAAATCTCAAATTTGGAAATGAAACAATTGAATATGTTTCACAAGTGTAAATTTTTATTAATGAATTTGTAGTACAATTCTCTATATTTGGATTCTAATACAATAGAATGATCATTTGATTCGATCTCCTTAGAAAAGTCTTCAATTGAAGTATTGTGTCGATGTGGTCTTGACTCAAACACAAGATATCCTTCACTTGGAGTAGATTGAAAGATCTTTGGAATGAAATTGCAATGATCTCTGGCTATGTGCTTGTTAGAGATTTCTTGTTCTTTGCGTTCTTTGTATTCTTCGTGTGTTCTTGATCTTAATTAGAAGATTTGTGGTGGAAGTTCTTTGAGGTTTTAGAGCTTGAATCCGATGAAGTTTCAATGGATCAAAGTCTTTGAAGTTTCTAGAAGTTTTGAAGCTTGGAGGCTTGGATCCGTAAAGTTTCACTAATTTGTATTCTCTTGGTGTTTATGGAGGCTTTTGAGCTTGATTCCAATGAACTTTAAGATCTAGAAAGATGACTTGAATGATTTTGCTTCAAAGTGTTCCTAAGATTCAAACATTGAAGTTCTTGATGTTCTTGAAGGCTTTGGAACTTGATTCCGGCAGAGGTTCAAGACTTCTGAATGTTTCCGAATCCCCTCCATAAGATTGAGAAGGGTCTCTATTTATAAAGGATTTGAAGACATGTGATTGGCTCTCATTAGTGAACCGTGTAATGATCTGAATGGATGGACTTTATGTCTTGTTCTCCAAGGGACGTGTGACATTATTTGATTAGCCAAAGTGTTTTAATTTAAAATAACACATGGCAAATTTTAATTAGAGTTCTTATGTCATTTAAATTAACACGTGTCGACATGTGATTGGCTCTTAAGTATTCTTTGTAATTTTTTAAAGTGTTCTCCAAAGTGTTTTTCTACGTACAAAAGTACGTTCTCAAAAAATGTTTTCTTCAAAAAGATACATGCCTTTCCCATAACTTTTTTTTTTTTTTTTTTAAAAATCTCTTCTAAAAAAGTTTGTGCTTTTCTAAAATAATAAAAGTTAACGTTGTAACTTTTTTATTTTCTAACATTTTCTTAGAATAGTAGTAGTTTGAGGATTTGTGTTCAAGGTTCATTCTCTTGATTCTTTGAACACCCTATAATCTTACATTGTCCCTAACATTTCTTGGCACTAATGAGTTTTCTTTTTCATTTTTTTTTTTTTTGGCATGATTAAAATGAGAAAATGGTGAATGATAACATGGTGCTACTCTTCCAACCCTCTTTTTTTATGTTTGTTTTTGTATAGCATTTAGTACACATATGCTAGCTATATAATAAATAAATACTCACGTGCTATTGTAAAGTATACTCACATGCTATGTACATACCTCACATGTCTTGATTGTATATATTTTGTTGGAGTTAATATTCACATGCTAGCCATATGTAAATATTTACTCACATGTATATGTGTGTGTGTGTGTGTGTGTGTGTGTGTGTGTGTTGTTTGAAAAAACATTTTAAAAAAAATTCAAAATGCCAAGTATTCTATTTCTTCATAAAAATTTAATGTTTGGAAAAATGAGGTACTATCTTCGGATAGGCGTGGTGAGGTGCTTAACACCTTCCCCACATGTAACCAAACTTCCGAGTCTAAGATCTTTGGTTCAAAAACTTTTGGTTTGCCTTAATTAATGAACCTTTAAAATTCGGTTTAGTTAATTAGGTAACTTAAAATAAATTACACATCTAGGTGACCAATCACACCTAATACAAAACCAATGATTGGTGGTGACTCTTAAAATAAAATTAGAAAAAGGGACTCACACAAACACACACACCCCATGCTAGATACACAATTCATAGGAGTCACGTCGCCAAGAACCCAATGTGCGACAAAACCCAGAAAATGGGGCATCCACAGATTGTGGTGGTGAGATGGTTTGATGTTGTGGATAGTTGCAGCGGAGGTATCACAGTGGGTTGTTGTTCTTTTTTCTTTTTTTCTTTTTTTAAATCTGATTTCTGGTATGAGTATTATCATATGATGATGGTGGTTGTGATTGTTTTTGAGGTTGTGGTGGTGGTGGTGGTGGTGATTGATTTGTGGTGGGGGTGGTGGTAGCAGCTACTGGTATTGGTATTATGTGGTGATGTGGTTGATATATGGGTATTATATGGAGGTGGCTAGTTTTGATCGTGGGTGTGTGGTGGTTAGTTATATTTGTGGTAGGGGTGTGGTGGTTGGTTATATTTGTGGTTGTGGGTGAAGAGAAAAAGAGATTGGGAGGATAGAGAGAAAGAGAGAAGAGTAGTTTATATTATTTTATTGGGTTATATGTAAAAATAAGAACTTGGATGTTGGGTGAGTTGTGAAATGGGTCGGTAGAATAAATAAAGTGGTGTTTGAAGATGTAAAATAAGTTTTTTTTTTTTTTTTTTTTTTTTTTTTTTTTTTTTTTTAATCCCCGGATGCTAGTGTTCTAAGAAGGCTAAAAGGATTTGGTGTTTGCTAACTATCGGGCTAGACTAGCTAACATAATCAATCACCAAAATGGAAAATGAGTATTTTTAGGGTTATGTCTCTAAGTGGCACACTATCATATGCCAGTGAGTGGTGTGCAACTCTAAGGCACCTATTGCAAATGGCATTTGGAACTGTGCATGAATCTTTTAATCAACACTATTGGGGTTTAACACGTGATTTTGATAATTCTAGTAGAAATTAGGACTTACTTCATCATTGAGACTGAGAACCTCAGGTATAAGATGGATTGAAATAGGTGTTTATCATGGTTTTAAAAATCAAACCATTGCAAAAACCATTTTTGCCTCCAGTTCCCGATTCAACCCAGGTTTTGACTGGTTTTCACTGATTTTAAGGGTTTTATCAGACCAGATTGGTGCTTTGTTCCTGGGTTGAACCAATCGGATCGGCCGGTCTGATCTAGTTTTTAAAACCATGGTGTCTATAATTGTATAATGGAGATGATTTGCATGTATTTTTTTAGCAAACTCCTTGAGTGAGGGTAAAAATCGTATTAAATAAAGTGATTCATCGAACCTCTACGCTTACTTTGTAACTTTGTTCTATTATTCTTCCATTGTTCCCTCTAATCTAATTTCCTCATACAATCAAGTTGAAAAAGTGTTTTGAACTTATAAGAAGGATATTGATATATAATATTGAAATTTTAGGATATAGTTTACAACTGAAATTGACTGCAGTGCTTAGTTCCTCCGAAAAAAGAAGTTGAGCTTAGAGCATTCACATCATGTTAGGGTCATATTTTTTATGTAATTGACTAATCTTTTGACAAAACACACTTTACTTATAATTTGGGTAAATCTAAGTTTGGTTTAATATATCAAGGAGTATATTGTTCAAACATATCAAGTGGTATTGTTAAAGACATGAAGATTAATTCAAGAAACAAGTGAAGAAAATTTGTCTCATTAAGCCTCAACAAAAGCTCAACAGATGCTAGTATCAAAGTTTAATGGAGAAGCTCGACACAAGCTCGATCTATTGCGATCTACAATTTCAAAATTTCCAGATCTGGAATTCGACCCATGATAACATTTTTTATTAGGGTTTCTTTTCTCACAACTCTAATTATATATAAAGCTTATTTTAAAAGTCATTAAGTATGGAAACAAAGACCTAGAACTCATATACTCTGTGTGAAGCTACTGCATTTGTATGCCTTAGGGTTTTGTAACCAAGTGCTTCCTAATCTTCATTGTTTATGAAGTGAAGAACTTTGTAGCCAACAATAATCATTCAAGTTGTTGGAGTTAGTCACGTAGTGGGATCCATGCAAAGGAGTTAGTCACAGATTGGAGATTTGTGCAAAAAAGGAAAGAACACTACTACAATATCAAGTTCAATTAGGTATTGAAGCGAAAGTTCAACTATAGGTTGGTATTTTGGGATAGGCCAGGGTTGTGGTAAGATTCCTCATACTTGTAACCGCTTGATTATTGATTAGTGCATTCTTGGGAGCGGTGACCTTAAATTCACCTGGTAGGGTTTTTGCTTTGCGAACGATTTTCCCCATTTGTCAACAAATCACCATATCAATTTAATTTTTGTTGCATTTAGTTTATTTGGTGATTTGTTAGTGCCTCCACAATTTGCATGTAATTTGACCTAATTAATCAAATTGGGTAATTAAATTAATTAACTGAGGTCAATCTATCTTAATCAACACATTAGTCTCAACAAACTACTAGTCTAGGGTAAAAATGTAGCTAAAATCCCACAAAAAACTACGCATTAGTCTCAACAAACTATCAAAAAAATTTAACATCCAATTTGAACTTGCTACAATCGACAAGACACTATTCTCGCTACTACTATTTTTTTTTTCTTTTCTTTCTCTCCTCTCCCCCGGCTATAAATGAACTAAGCCAATCATAAACAACTTGGGCTCGGCTCAATAAAAAGCTCATTCATGTTTGTTTGTTCATAAATAAGCCAAGCTTGAGCCTTAGTTTTAGGCTCGTTTAATAAACAAGTCGAGCCCAAGCAAACAAATTTGGTCATGAACAAGATCGTAAGCTATTAGGCTTGACACATAACAATTCAAGCATAGACTTATTTATAAGTTTATATGTGTTAGCTAAATATACTCATTACACATATCTTAATAATGACATGGCCAACATGGGACCACTACCCATTACCTTAATTTTGTCATTCCCTCTAAACTGACCAAGAACCACTTTAGATTATAGTTACATTTAAAAATAAATTTGTTAATTAAGTGGACCACATATGATCTTTCACCATCAATCTTCTAAAGTAAAGTTACAAAACATGTTAGTATTTTCTCATTCATAATAGTTACAAACAAGTATTTTTCCGGTTCTTCACCATTTAACGTGAATGAAAAAATTGTATTTTGAATATTTGCTGAAGCTATAGACAAAGGCTAATGAATGAATGAATTTAATTATGTAAATTTTTAATTTGAATAATGGCCAATCATAAGTAGGACTAGATGCATGATAAAATGAGTATATTATTTTCTTTTTTCTTAATATTAGAGATTTAAGCATTTGACAATGTAATTTTTTTAGATCTCAAGCTCAAAAGCTTGACCTAAGCTCGAGTTTGAGCTTGATATTAAGCTTGAGCTTGGCTTGACTAATTAATCAAGCCAAGCCAAGCCAAATTCAAGCTTTTTAGCTTTCTCATGTGCTCAAGCTCAAACACTATTTTTAGGCTTGTCACGAGCTCAAGCCAAGCTTGAGTTTTTTACTTTTCTTGACGAGCTAAGCTTGAACATGCATTACTCAACAAAGCTTGGCTCGTTTACAGCCCTAATGCAAGGTCATTCTTGCTCTAGTGAGGCAATTGCAAAATGTGTTTTTCTATAGAAAATTGCAGAAAAATGAGAGAAAAAGAACATTTTGAGTTCCTAGTGAATAGTAACAATTAGTTTACCATTTTAGGGGGTTTGTATCCCCAAAAGTAACCTTTCAAGTGTGCATTTTCAAAGGCAACTCTTCATTGATACAAATAGTCATCCACATTCAGTTATTTATAGATTTTGAAGGCTTATTAAACTTTTACAGATTTTGCAGGCCATTAGAGAGATATTCAAAGGATTTTTCAGTATTGCTACAATGCTACTTGTTGAATCAAGCTTTAATTGTGTCTTGTAGGCAATTTTCTTGGAATCTGTTAGCAAACTCATTCGAGTGGAGTCAAATATTATCCTAAGGAAAAATATTGATTCAGGCCTCTAGGCCTACTTCAATAACTCATTTTTCCATTGATTTCCCCCTAAAATGCCCAACATCAAGTGTGCTTGGCTTAGCTAGGTTTATGAAATGAGAAATACTCAACCATTTTTTTAACAGTTTTTTAAGATTTTAAGTTTTAATTGGTACAACACTAACGTTACTTAAGATTTTTACATAAGCTCAATACTAACGTTACTTTTTTTTCCATATATAATAATCACAACATACCTTCTTAATCAAGGATGGACCCAGGTGGGGGCCCAGGCCCCCTGGGTCCAATTTTATATTTAATTTTTAGTTATTATATATTAATTTTTGTATTTGGGCCCCTTCCAAAACTTTAGGCCCTCATTTTTCTCAATAAGCCTAACTAGCTTTACCTAAATAGCAATTATCCAGCACAAAAACTTAACAAAAACAATAAAAACATTCACAATGATGATTGTATTTTAGCAAAAAGAAAACTATTTTACCACTGAAAAACCAAAAAATCATGTGTTATTGGAGAAGCTAAAGCTAAATTTTTTTACAACTACAGTAAACTGGTATAAATACCAGTCGACTGTAGCAAGTTCTTAAGAATAAAATAAAATATTTTATTAAGATTATATCTCTTCCTTCAATTAAAAAACTCAAATTCTCTTGCTTCCTTTATAATTTTAATGAGTTGTTTTATTATTTTAAATGAAGTGATAAAAAAAAATAGAACATTTGATATTGGGTGTATTGTAAAGTGAGATAATAAAATAGATAAAGTAACTTTTTGAGGTGCTAAAAGTTAAAATTTTTAGCACCACCACTATGAGTGCTCTAACTTCCACCAAAAAAAAAAAATCCTAGCTAGCCTAGTATTAAAAAAAACTTTATTTTGTTTTTGTTTTTGTCTTTGTTGGTAAATGATTGCATCTTAATATATTTAGAAGCAACGATTTTGAGTATTTATAATTTTTTAATACTATATGGATGTCTATTTGGAGTTTTTTTTTCTTTATATTTCAGCCCCCGCTAGCTTAAAATTCTAGGTCCATCCCTGTTCTTAATATATATTATATTATAATAACTAGTCACTAACCCGTGCAATGCACGGGATAGTTAAATAAAAAATAAAAAATTTTATTTTGCTACTATAACTTGGCTTAAAAAAAAAAAAATACTATGGTGATGTCTTCATGCAATGCTCAACTGCAATTAAATCTACTATTCACTACCAATATAATCTATGTTATCCTGCACATTTGTTTGCATAACAAACGGGTCATTTTCACTTTTATAATAAAACAATCTATGGTCAATGAAAGAGTAAATCCTACTTTGGATAAATATATTATACAATTATTCAAATGGTTAAATTAAAAAGGAAATAAAGAAGAAAAGTTGCACCAGCCACAAACTCAATTAGATTTCTTTTGAATAAAATGGTGTTATAAAGTGTTATAAAAAATGAAAGGAAAAAAAAAATACTGAGAAAGGGGAAGGAATACTTACACTTGAAAATAGAAAAATTGAAAATCTACAAATTCAGTGCTTGATAATAGATCTACAAATTGCATTCTCATATCCTCCATCTTTTGCAAGTTAATTGGATATGATTAAAAAAATTTCCTAATAGAACGCTCTTTCCTTTCCATTACACTTTGCATATTTTCATCCTAATAAAGTTTAAGAAGTGCTCTGTGGTCACTGCATAAAGAATGTGTGCACAAGTTTAAAATCAATAATAGAATTAAAATTAATCATTAAAAAAAACCTACAAATTCCATAAAAAGGATCAGTATGGATTAGCTTAATAATCAACCTGCAAAAATCACCAGTAAAGGATCTTCTTCATCAGCTTCCTCTTTCCAATTACTGGAAGCATAAATGGGTCACCATGTGCAAGAAAACCAGCAATTGTTAAGGCTGGATTGAGGCATTAAAAGATAGACTCCATAAGAAGCATCTTTCCAATATTTGGGTCCCAATGGTACAGTGCAAAGATGGTGACCTGTTACACAAAATGTTTTTTTTTTTTTTTTTTTAATTACAGTGAACATCCTAAAGCTGTTAACCAATACAGAAACTTGTATCCAATGATATATACCAAAATGCCTCTATATCATCTAGAGCCCAATTGTTTTAAAGCATTTTGAATCGCAAGAGCATCTGATGGCTAAAGTGCTTTTGCCAAAAATGATCAAATAGTTCGAAGCAACAAACTTTTAATATGCAATCATAGTTCTTGTAAATCTGACAATTTTAGGTAACTGATACTAAATCAATGCAGTATGGATCATCTTTGCATAAAATCTATAATAAATAAACAGGGAAAAAAAAAAAGGAAAAAAGAAAAGGGTTTAAATTAATCAATAAACAAATTAGGCTAAGTAAGTTGGAGAAACATGTTTCACAGAAAGAGAATCTTGTATTTGCTAATTAACCTTTCATGGTGCTACCTCAATACACAACAAAGATACGGAATTTTCATTAATCTAAATGCTCAAAGAAATAAAGAGAGTTGAGAATTATTATATCATTTAATTATGTGCGTCTCAAAATTACTTCGTTTCTATAAGGTTTTGATCTTCACTACTTACATCAACAGTAGAATTGCTAAGCATGAACAACCATTAAATTTTGGCATCAAAAAGATTTATATGCTTATATAATAGTGGCTGTGAACATTAGAGAGTGCTGACCATTATAATAGTGCATTCTTCTGCTTCTCTAGTTCCATCAATAGACTCAATCCCTATTTCATGCAATTCAGCCTTAACATTGCAAAACATTACTGTGTCTGCATAGACTCAATTCATCTTTATTCTGCAATTAGAAGAGTCACCATTTCAAGTTCTTTTTTTCGTCAACAATATTAATACCACCACACCCAAAGTAATTAGAAGTCTAGAACAAAGCTCTATTGAGTTTAATTCATAACATTTTCATCAATCATATAAGCAATTTACCAGAGTATGAGGAATAAAATCATTAAAAAGGTTTCCATGAAATTAAAGCCAAAAAAAATAAATTATTAGTAAGGCAGTTATCCCTTTATTAACAATGTGACTAAAAGTGAAATTCGAAGTGGAAAAGTCTTTCAAAAAAAAAATATATATATATATATATATATATATCAATGCGGAAAGGAACATTATATATAAAACTGTCTATGTTGCAAGAAAATAGACTTACCAACCAAACATGAGATGTTTGTCTTCTTGTCCTCATTTCCTCCATGAAAGCAGGATTATAATTGAATGGAGTTGTCTACTTTTTGTCAATTCTAAACCAAGCCTTTCATACCTCTAGAAAATATCAGCAACCCCTTCAATTAGAACAACAATCCCAATTATTTAAAGCAAATCACCAACACCCTTTTAAAATGACTGGAATGTGCAAACCGCTTTTAAATTAGAATCTATATTTTCTTAAAAGATCAGACAACAGTGTTTTTTCTCCAAGAGTTTGTTATATATTTTCAAAGTCAAATTGGAAAAGTTTTGATATGACAGAAAAGTTTCCTTTCGTGTGCAACTGAAACAGCAATTTTATATAAGTAAAAGCTCACCTCAGGGTAGCAATCTTGATGGACAATTGTCTGGTTGTTCGTATTTACATACACCTCACAGGATACTCTTGCCTGATGAAAATGTTGGAACGCAGTTTAAACACATGGAGAAAGAAGATGCATCATGTAACAGAATAAAGCTTGTAAGAGAATACTATGGAATTGTCAAAACAAAACTAAAATTTCCTTAACATACCGTTTCTTAATGCAGTGAGTGTACTGCTGCTGTTTTGTAACATACTTAGTTATTGCAAAAAGCCACGCAATCACATATAAATATTTCCAAATAATAGCTCTATAGATACAGAGCTCAAGATTGTTTCTTTACTTAAAGCAAATAATGATTGTACATAAAAAGGTAAAAGGGTAAATTTGCCAACTTATTTGATGCACATATCTAAATCAATTGTTATTGTGACATTATTTGAGCTTTGCCTTAAAGATTTTGAAACTGCAGCATGGGCATATATAATTGAGACATATGACCTTGTGAAAAATCACAAAATATGAAAGAGAAAGCAATGCGGCCAATAATTGAAATTAGCAAACTCCACTACCGGCTCCAAACTCATCAATCTAATCTAATCATTCAAAAGAAACACTCCCAATTGTAACCCTAAATCATACTTAACAGCCAGAAACAATAGAACAAAATTAAAAACTTACCGGTAATGTTTTCGGAGAAGTTCTAGTCTGATTAGGGATGGCCATACCCATTGGGTAAAAGATATCCAACCCTACCCGATCCAATTATTCTGGGTAATACCCAGTTCTTAATGGGTAGAAGGTAATTGGGTAGGGTTTGGATATTATCCAAATATTTTGGGTAGGGTTTGGATATTACTCATTTACTCATTATTACCCATTTAACTAAATAGATCTAACTCAAACCCAACTCAACCAAATTATTATGGGTAAACCTCAATTCACCCAATTACCCAATAATCAAAATGACCAAATTGCCCCTAAAACTTGAAAATGACCAAATTATTCCTAAAATCCTCTAAAATTACCAAAATGCACTCTAAACCTAAAAAATGACCAAAATACCCCCGAAAACTAAAAATTACAAAAATACTCCATAAACCTAAAAAATGACCAAAAGACCACCAAAACCTAAAAATTACCAAAATAACCCCGAAACCTAAAAAATGACCGAAAGACAACTAAAACCTAAAAAATGACCAAAATACCCCCGAAACTTAAAAATTACTAAAATACCTTCAAAACCTAAAAAATGACCGAAATACTTTCGAAACATAAAAAATGACTGAAATACCCTTAAAACCTAAAAAATGATCGAAATACCCCCGAAACATAAAAAATGACCAAAATACCCCCGAAACCTAAAAATTACCAAAAAAAACCCCTGAAACATTAAAAAAATGATTAAAACACCCACGAAACCTAAAAAATGACCAAAATACCCCTGAAACCTAAAAAATGACCAAAATACCCTCGAAAACTAAAAATTACCAAAATAACCCCTAAACCTAAAAAATGACCAAAATACCCTCAAAACCTAAAAAATGACCAAAATATCCCCAAAACATAAAAAAAATTACCGAAATACCCCCTGAAACCTAAAAATGAGCAAAACACCCCCCCCATAAACATAAAATTACCAAAATACCCTCTAAACCTAAAAAATGTTTGAAATACCCCCAAAATCTTAAAATTACCAAAATACCCCCTAAACATATAAAATGACAAGAATACCCCCGAAACCTATAAAATAACCAAAATACCCCCCTAAATCTAAAAAATGACCAAAATACTCCTGAAACTTATAAAATTACTAAAATACCCCGAAACCTATAAAATGACAAAAATGCCCCTAAAACCTATAAGATGATAAAAATACACCCAACCCTAAAAAATGACTGAAATAACCTTGAAACCTAAAAAATGACCAAAAGATCCCAAAGCTTAAAAAATAACCGAAATATCCCCAAAGCTTAAAAAATAACCGAAATACCCCTGAAACCTTGAAATTACCAAAATACCTCTGAAACCGATAAAATTACTGAAATAGCCCCAAAATATAAAAAATTTTGAAATACCCCTAAAACCTTTAAAAAAAAAAAAAAGACAAAAATGCCCCCGTAATCTAAAAAATGGCTGAAATACCCTTAGAATCTAAAAAATGACCAAATAACCCCAAAACCTAAAAAATTACCAAAATTCCCTCAAAACCTACAAAATGACTGGAATATTCTTAGAACCTTTAATCTTGACAAAAATACCCTCGAAACTTCCAAAATACCCCAAACCTTTATTTTGGTAGTTTAAGAGGTTACAGATGTATTTTGGTCATCTTACAAGTTTAGGGGTATTTTAGTCACTTTAAAGGTTTCAAGGGTGTTTTGGTCATTTTAGATATTTTCTGAGGGTATTTGGTTGTTTTAGAGGTTTAGGGCTATTTTGGTTGATTTATAGGTTTTGGGGTATTTTTGGTAATTTTAGAGGTTTGGGGTTATTTTTTGTCATTTCAGAGGTTTTGGGCGTATTTGGTCATTTTACAGGTTTAAGGCGTATTTTGGTCATTTTATAGGTTTGAGGGTATTTCAGACATTTTTTAGGTTTATGGTGTATTTTTACCATCATATAGGTTTTAGGGGCATTTTTATCATTTTATAGATTTCAGGAGTATTTTGGTCATTTTATAGGTTTTGGGGGTGTTTTGGGGGTATTTTTGGTAATTTCTAAGGTTTACGGGGTATTTCGGTTAATTTTTAGGTTTTGGGGGTATTTTGGTAATTTTTAAGTATTAGGGGTGTTTTAGTAAGTTTTTAGTTTTCGGGGATATTTTGGTCATTTTTTAGGTTTAGGGGTTATTTCAATCATTTTTTAGGTTTCGATGGTATTTTGATAATTTTTAAGTTTCAGGGGTATTTCAGTTAATTTTTAGGTTTTGGGGGTATTTTGGTCATTTTTTAGGTTTAGGGGGTATTTTAGTCATTTTAGAGATTTCATGGGTATTTTTCTTATTTTAGAGATTTTGAGATATTTTGGTCATTTTAGTGGTTTTTGAGCATAATTAGTGATTTTAGAGGTTTAATGGGCATTTTGCTCATTTTAAAGATTTTGAGGATATTTTGGTTTTTTTAGTGGTTTTTAAGCATATTTGGTGATTTTATAAAAATTGGGTTTGGGTAGGGTATGGATATCCATGGGTAAACAAACTGGGTAACAATTGGGTATGGATACTAATTGGGTAAGGTAATTGGGTATCCATGGATAAATTAATTGGGTTGGGTATACCCATACCCTACCCATGGCCATCCCTACCGTCTGATTATAAAGTCCCTCAGATTTTTCTCTCCCTTTCTGACTCTCTCTGTCCCTTATTGACGTTCTCAATGAACAATATAATAATGTAAGGCTCTTTTGGTTTTTTTTTTAGAAGCCACAAATTTACTCCAAATTAAGAGAACATGTAAGGGGGAAAACCTAAAATTAAAATAAAAACATCACTAACCATTCTTTTAAACTCCAAGAGACGAAGCCCATGTAGAATTTGATCTTCTATAGGGTTTCCCCAGGAGAAACTGTTGTGAGTGAGAGATGGGTAGCGCCGACAAATGTAGAGCTAGAGAAGGGTGGTGCCAGAGAAGGTGGAGCCATTGAGTTGTGGGAGAGAAGGGCTGATGGTGGCCTGCATTTTGGACTAAAGGTGGAGCCGTTGAGCTGCGTTTTGCATGTGGGGGGAACGGCAAAGCGTGGGTCTGCGTTTTGGAGGAAGGAGAAGGTTGCGTGTGGGGGAATGGCGGAGCAGTTTATCGGGCTTTAGAAAAGTATTTTGCGTTTATGTTTTTATTTTTGGTTTTAGAAAAGTTTTTTTTTTATGAGTTTTTTTTTTTAATATTGTGATGACGTGGAAAATTGTGAGAGATTCAAAAGTTTCGGTTTTATATATATAATATATATTAGTCGCTAACCCGTGCGATGCACGGGATAGTTAAATAAAAGGACAATTAACCAACATCACGTTAAGGTAAAAGAATTAGTGAGAGACTAATTTGCCCGCCAAGAATTTAAAAGAAAAAAAAGATTGATATAATAAAATCTAAGAAATTTAGAAATACAAAATTGGGTTAATAATATGCATATTATAGACATTTTTCTAGTTAGCATTTAAAAAAAAAAAAAAAAAGATCCCTCATAATTAAATAAAATACAATGGGAAGAAATATTTAACTTCTATGCTTTTCTATAGTTTAGAAGTGTTGTCTAACGTAGAATGTTATTGGGTTATAAGAAAGATTTTTATAAAATGTTAATACCATATATATATGCTTATATTGTCAACGTCTCACTGCAGGTGTATAGTTACTGAAACCTACAAAGTAATTTACAATTCTTAAATTAATAAAGCAAAATTCCCAAAAGTTATATATATACACACACTCAAAACTGATATAAACTACAAAGATAAAAACAAATCTTACTTAGTCGTAGTAATAACAATATAAACAATTCAAAACATGGAACATTATCAAATTTATAACACCTAATTCCATTATCTTTTACGTTGAATCCAAACAAATAATTAATTGAAATTAATCCAAACAAATAATTAATCAACCAAAAATCAAAGCTTTAATTAAGAAAACAAAAAATTACATGAACCCAAATAAAAATTCTCAATAAAGCAAAAACATATAAGGTAAAGAATTAAGATCAACCTACTGAGACGCAAATACCAAAAACCCCAAAACTTGAAGCTTCCAAATTTTATAGAATCCCCAAATTCTACTTCAAAACCAAACAAAACCCTTCAAATTCAAAAAATTCATATATAATATACCAAATAAAAATTTACCACTCCTTGGGCTGGAAGACATAGGTTGCTGCTTTGATTTTTCTCCAAAAAATAGAGGTGCTTCATCTGCCATATACAATATAAAATAATTATTAGAAATTTCAACCCAAAAACCAAACCCACAAAAACACTATCAAAATATAGAGATTAATCCAAATACTTAAAAGAAAATCAATTCTAAACATAACAAAAGAATAAGATAGAATGAAAATTTCAGGCACATATGAAAGTAAATAAAAAAGAAAAAACCTACGTTTTTTTTTTTTTTACGTGAGTCTCTCTCTTCTTCTTATTTTTTTAATCTTAAAGTGAAGTTAAGTTTAGGGTTTTGAGATGGTAATTGCTAGGGATTTAAGGAGAGGAGAGAGTCCTACCAGGAGTCTCCCTCTTTTTTTCTTAATCCTAAAGTTTTTTTTTTTTTTTTTTTTGGTGAGTCCTTTTTTTTTTTTTTTTTTTTTTTGAAACCCAAGGTGAGTCATTTTTTTTTAATTCTAACGTGAGGTATCTTAAAAAATTATAATTAATTTTTAATCTTCAATTTTATATTATATAAAGATAATAATAATGATGTGATAAGCTCTGGAGAGGCCAACAAAATATATCTAATAGAGTTTTACTTAAACTAAACTATTGTAACAATGAAAAGATAATTACACGTTGAAGATAAATAATAAATATAAGAAGATATAAAACCTAGAATAAAAAGAATCTAAAAGAAAAAGAAAAAGAAAATAGTGGTGGCGTGGAAAATTGTGGGAGCTTTAAAGCTTCGGTTATATATATATATATATATAGACTAGTATTATGCTCGTGCAATGCACGGCTTAATCAAAATTCATATGTAAATATTTTTTATTTAATAATTTACTTAAAATCATATACTCCGAGGTTGCGCCAAGTGATCACTTCACAAAAATTGCAGAAATTATGTTTTTATTTAATATATATATATATATATATATATTGTCCTTATCTTATTCTCCAATAATTTCTAAGTTGATAAAAATTTTAATTTAACTATAATCCAAATTCTTCATATTACAATTCTCTAAGTTGATAAAAATCTTAATTTGGTTGCAATCCAAATTCTTATCTAATCATTTTATTATTATAATTTATAAGTGGCTTAATCAAAATTCATATGTAAATAGTTTTTACTTAATAATTTACTTAAAATTAGAGAATAAAATAGATAATGAAAATAAATGAGTATTTGAATTTTTAAGTTATATAAAACTTGCTTAATTACCAAGAAGATCAAACCAACCGGATATAATAAAGACCAAATAAAAAGTAACTTAAACGATGCATTGAAAATAAAGTAATATAAATATTAAAAAAAAAGTAACTTAAATGAAGCATCGATAGAAAAGAAATTTACGGAGAAGAAATTGAGAGATTGAAGTCTAATATACCTGCAATGTTAGCAAAAAGAGTGAAGGAAATAACAAAAGATAAACAAAACTAAGTTTTTGTATTTATCTAAAAAATTGATAGACATGTATAGAAAAAAAAAAAAAAAAAAGTCGATAAAAAGAATAATTATAATTTTGTGTTTATCTATGAGGTGTTTAAAATATATATATGTATATATAATTAAACGTTGATATTAGACTATTAGTAGTTGTATACCTATACTATGGTTGTTTTTTAAAAATAATTAATATTGATATGAAAAATTAATGTGAAACCAAAATTCAAAATACATTAATAATAAAAGGATTATTAATTAAAAAACTATTCTGTAACCTAAATCCTTGAGGTGAGTATTTGAAATATACTTCTTTGATATAAGGTTGTACAATTTTGTTGATTTCAATAACCGAGAAAAGGTTTGGATTGCTATATACACCTTTGTAATGTAAATTTTTTCTTTATTTTTTATTGACTTATAAATTATAATAATAAAAAAATTAGATAAAGAATTTGGATTGCAATCAAATTAAAATTTTTATCAACTTAGAGGATTTTAATATGAAGAATTTGGATTGTAATCAAATTATTAAAAAAAAAAAAAAAAAAAAAAAAAAAAAAAAAAAAAAACTGAGTTAAGTAAAGATAGACTTACATAGAAATTTGAATGGATGGATTCTCTCGTATCCAATTTCATGTTTGAAAGAAAATTTTGCTTTTAATTAAAGAATATAGATTACATGGAATAAAGCACCAAACAAAAGCCATAACAAATTAAATCCATTATAAAATATTGATGTCAACAACAAATAATCATGTAATAAGAAATTAAAAAATACAAATATATTGCTTGCTATATTGACTTCTAAGAAAAACATTAAAATGTGTGATCAAACATAGAATTTCGGCCTATCTATAAAACTTATTGATAAAAATCATATTATATATAATAAAAAGGCAACAAATACACAAAATCTATTCAATTTGATGGAAAAAAAAATTACCTGCAAGGTTGTAGGTAGGGCAGAGAGGAGAAAGGAAGAATATAGTAAATAATTGTAAAGTACGTAGTAAAAATAATGAAACACCAAAAAACTGTGTTTGTATATATAGTAGAAATTTTAAGTTGTGAAGAAGATGATATAAACAAAAAGACATAGCTTACGTGAAACTCAAGTACTTTTTTTTTTTTTTACTTTTTCCCTTTTTTTTCTTTTACTTTTTTTTATCTCTCTTTTTTTATTTAAATTCTATCCTTAAGTAATTCTATTCTATTGATTTTAAGTTTTGTTGATAACATTTTAGATAGACTCAACTGTTATAGTTGTAAATCAAATACTACTTTCTTTCATTACTTGATTTGTCATATTTATCAAAACAATATGTATATATCTATTCTTAAAATTTAAAAATTTATTAAAATTTCTGCAATTTGGTGAAGTTACTTGGCGCAACCACGGCGTTTAAGCCCAACTTTTATTATATAGTATATGATATATTGATAAGTGTGATAATAGATCAATAAAGCACAAAAATGTCATATCGAATCCTTGTGGGTTGGAGGTGGAGGATTCTGGTCTCTTGTTTTGGCTTTGTCTCAAAGCATAGGAGGTATGGGAAGTATCGGGCTTAACTGTTGATGTTAAACAATCTCATATCAGATCCTTCTTGGACCTATGTTTGGATTCTGAAAAATGTCAATCTTTTGGATGCAGAGAAGCTGGCTTTGTTTGCCATGCTTGCTTGTGCCTTTGGACCTCTAGAAATCAAGCTAGAGTGGGAGGTGACCGTAAGTTAGCTTTGCAGATTTTTCAATGTCCTCAAACTTACCTTGAGGAGTTCTAGATAGAGAATTTTCTCCCACCCCAGTCACGGTCTTCTATTGAGCACTATTGGATTCCACCTAAACCTCCTTGGCATAAAGTTAATGTTGATGGCAGTCTTCTCTAATCTAAAAGTTGTTGGGTTTAGGTATTGTGGTCCGAGATCATAGGGGCAACGTAGCGGCTGCAATGAGCAAATTTGTTAGGGCTTCGTTAGGTCCACTAGAAACAGAGGCGAAGGCTATGGGGGAAGCAGTCCAGTTTGCCAAAGACACAGGTTTCCTTGAAGTTCTCTTTGAGAGTGATTCGCAGATGATAATTAAATCCCTTAATGGTTTAATTGTTCCACCTACCAGTATATCCAATATTATCTCCGATTCTCTCCAGCATCTCTAGTCATTCTGAAAAGTACAGTTTTCTTATGTTCCAGGCGCTGGCAATAAGGTAGCTCATGGTCTAGTGCAGTATGCTAGAAACATTTCTAATTTTGTCACTTGGATAGAGGAATCTCCATGTAATGAGCATGTTTTAGCGTATGATGTATTGTTTTTATCCTCATTTGAATGGAATTCTCCGTTTTCATCAATAAATAAATAAATAAAGCACAAATTAAGAGTCCAGAAGGAGACATAGTATGGGTGGCTTCCAAATATGAGAGAATGGTGAGTTTCTGTTTTAATTGTGGAATGATTGGGCATGAAGTAAAATACTATGACAGACCAAAGTTTCCAGAAACGCAGGACTACCAGTATAGGGAGTGGTTGAAGGCTGACTATCAGAGACCAGAAGAATTTCATAGAAGTAGGCATCAAGGCCAAACATTGGCAGAGCCAGAGGTCAGACCAAATACAGTTACTAGAGTTACACCACAAACCGTCTCGCTAATAGCGGAAATCTTGGGTAACTATTTCGGAAACCCCAAAAATCAAGGCACAGCTATGGAAATATCTGAGTCAAAATCTTCTGTCCCACTTTTTCCTGCTCTACTCTATACTCCACCAATAAATACTTGTCAAGTATTCACCTAATTAATTAAATACTATCATTATTGACTAATTAATACTATAGTTATTAATTAGGTGAACATGTGGCAAGTATTTATTGGTGGAGTATAGAGTGGAGTAGGAAAAGTGGGACAGAAGATTTGGACGAAATATCTACGGTACATGCTGAAGATGAGGAAGTTAACAAGGTTAGTGGTTTTTTAAAATACAAGGATAGTGTTTCTCAGCCTAAAAGAACGGAAGCGCAAACTAAGGATAAAACATATCCAGACTTACAATCAAAATCACATTGATGCACTCATTCTTACAAATTCAAATTTGCTCTGGAGAATTATTGGATATTATGGGAAACCAGAAGAACAACTCAGGTATGAAACTTGGGCATTTGGGCATTGCACAAACATCTGAAGACACAGAATTCATATCCATAGGTATGTATGTTAGAGATTTTACTGGGTCATTGGGTCATTGTATATGTACTCTTTGTAATTACTTTGTGACTCTAATAGTGACTACCAAAGTGTAATAGTTGCTGTGATAGAATCCGATTGTAGTTGGTTACATTGATAGGTGATAGAGTTAGTTAGGTTGGTTAGTAACAGCTAGTGACAGCTGTAGCAGATAATTACAGAGGGCAGAATTGAGGGGTATAAGAGTAACACCACAATGTGTACACAAGATATGAAAAGAGTATGTCATATGCTTCTTTCTGTGTTCCCATTCTTCCCTTCTATTCTGTCACTATCCTTAGGAGGCCTAGCTATCCTCGAAACTAGCTACCATTTTTCTTTTTCAATTTGGTTCTTTGCAATTGGTATCAGAGCAGAGGTTCTGTGACCTGATGGCTGAGACACGTTCTAATGCTGCCATGGCAGCCACTAATGAAGCCATTGCCTCTCTTCGAGTTACTTCAGACCATCACAGCAAAAACATTCAAGAAATCCAAAAGATTCAAGAGATCCATACCAGAACAATGAATGAGATGAATCAACATCTTATGGCAATTCTTCAGAAGTTGGGTCCTGATGAAACCAGATCACGTGAAACTTCATCTCCAATGCATAATTCTTCTACAGTGTCCCTTGCCAAACCTGTCAAGCTTGTTTTCCCACGCTTTTCAGGCGATGATCCTGCTAGCTGGGTGTACAAGGCTAATCAATATTTTGGGTATTACCAAACTCCAGCTGCGGAGAAACTTATGGTGGCCTCATTTCACATGGATCAAGAAGCTCTAGTTTGGTTTCAAGATGCAGAGGAGGTTGGTGTGTTCTGTAATTGGGAGGGTATGGTACAGGCCTTACATGTTAGGTTTGGATCAACACCTTATGACGATCCTATGGAGGCCCTTACTGAGTTGAGGCAATCTTCAACAGTAGCAGTTTACAAGGCAAATTTTGAGGCTTTGTCAAATAGAATTAAGGGCTTCTCTTCAATGCATAAGATGAGTTGTTTCCTAAGTGGCTTAAAAGATGAGATACGCCTGCCAGTGAGGATGCTAAATCCACAGTCATTGAATGCAGCTTTCGGATTGGCTAAAATTCAATAGGAATACTTGATAAGTTGCAGAAGGAGTTCTAAGATTCAGCAAGAAACAGGTAAACCATCTATCTTGGGTCTTCCTAAAGTCAATACCTTTGTAGAAGCTAAGTCCAAAATTCCAATTAAAAGAATTTCCCCTGCCCCAATGGAAGAGAGGAAGAAAAAGGGTTTATGCTATAACTGTGATGACAAATGGGGCCCTGGTCACAAGTGCAAAAGTGCCAAAATATTCCTTCTTGAGGGGATTGAATTGGTGACTGATTCACATTCTGGGGTTAAGATCACTGAGTTGGAGGAAGAAGTTGGAAGTCCAATCAATGAAGGGCAGAATAATAGTACTAATTCTGAGGAGGTTGAGATAACTCTATATGCTTTAATTGGTACTCCCACACCTGGTACTATGAGGATTAGGGGTAAAATCAATGGAGTCAGTTTGGTAGTTTTGTTGGACACAGGTAGCACCCACAATTTTATTGATGCAGCATTGGTTCCTAGTTTACATTTGTTGGTTGACCAATCTCAAACATTGGAAGTTAAGGTAGCTAATGGTGCAGTGGTGAGGACTCAAGGGTTTTGTGATCAAGTACCAGTATGCATTCAAGGGGAGGAATTTTCTATTCCATTTCATGTTCTGCCACTTGGAGGGTGTGATGTTGTATTGGGAACTCAATGGCTTACCACACTTGGTGATATTCAATGGAATTTCCAGTTCTTAACTATGGAGTTTTGTCATAAGGGGCACAAGGTTATGTTGCAAGGATTGAAGCAATCTGGTTCACATCTCCTTGATGGGGATCAATTCTTTAAAACTCCAATCAAGAAAGGTCTTTTGGTTCACATCTTAACTCCTTCCTCAGCTGAGAAGCAGGCTGCTTTGCCTGCAGAAGTGGCAGATTTACTTCAAGAGTTTGCTCAGGTTTTTGACACTCCAGTAGGGCTACCTCCTCTTAGAGGGCATGAACATCACATTACTCTTAAGGAAGGGGCTCAACCAATCTGCCAAACGCCATACAGGTACCCTTTTTACCAAAAGAACAAGATAGAAAAGATAGTTAAAGAATTATTAGCTGTTGGATCTATAAGGAATAGTTGTAGTCCATTTGCCTCCCCTGTTTTGTTGGTAAGGAAGGCAGATGGGTCTTGGCGTATGTGCATTGATTATAGGGCACTTAATTTGAATACTGTCAAGGATAAATTTCCTATACCTGTTATTGATGAATTACTTGATGAATTGAATGGTGCTTGCATATTTTCTAAACTTGACTTGAGGTCTGGATATCACCAAATTAGGATAAGTGAGGAAGACATTCCTAAAACAGCTTTTAGGACTCATGAGGGGCATTATGAATTTCTGGTTATGCCATTTGGCCTCACTAATGCACCTTCAACATTTCAGTCCCTAATGAATCAAGTGCTTAAGCCTTTTCTTAGAAGGTTTGTTCTAGTATTTTTTGATGATATTTTGGTTTATAGCAAATCCTTGGTTGATCATGTCTCTCACCTTAGGGCTGTATTAGAGGTGTTAGCTAAGGAACAATTATTTGCTAAGAAATCCAAGTGTGTTTTTGCTTGTGGTGAAGTTGAGTATTTGAGGCATTTGATTTCTGGTGAAGGGGTAAGAACAGACCCTAAGAAAACTATAGCAATGCAACAGTGGCCTACCCCAAAGGATGTTAAGGCTTTAAGGGGTTTCTTAGGTCTCACAGGGTATTATAGGAAATTTGTAAGAGGGTATGGGCAGATTGCAGCCCCATTGATTGCTCTTCTAAGGAAGGATTCCTTTACTTGGACTGAGGAAGCTGATTTGGCTTTCCAAAATCTCAAATCTACTATGTCCACTCCACCTGTTTTAGCTCTTCCAGATTTTGATAAGATGTTTGTGGTGGAGTGTGATGCCTCAGGTGTTGGGTTAGGTGCTGTACTGATGCAGGAAGGAAGAGTTATAGCCTTCCACAGCCAAGCTCTCAAGGGCGGGAGTTTGGCCTTATCAACTTATGAGAGGGAACTACTGGCCTTGGTGACTGTTGTGCATAAGTGGAGGCCATATTTGGTTGGAAAACCCTTTTTGGTGAGGACAGACCAGCAGAGCCTTAAGTATATCTTAGAGCAGAAAATTGGTACCCCAGCTCAACAAAAATGGATTACCAAGTTGTTAGGATATGCTTTTATTGTAGAATATAAGAGGGGTAAGGAGAATGTGGTGGCTGATGCTTTGTCAAGACAGGTTTCTGGTGGTGGAGTTTATTCTCAGGAGGGTGTTTTGTGCATGATTTCCTTTCCCACCCCTGATTGGTTGGCTCAACTTAAGGCTAGCTATGTTGCTGATCATTCCATTATGAGTATTTTAGATGATTTTCAAGCAGGGAAGGAAGGTCCTAAGGGCTTCACTATGCAGAATGGGTTGCTGTTATATAAAGGCAGAATGTATTTGGGAACTTGTGATTCATTGAAGACAGCTATTTTGCAGCAGGTGCATGATGGGCCATGGGGGGGTCATTCTGGTTTCCTTAAGACATTGCATAGGGTTCAGAGGGATTTTTACTGGCCTAGGTTAAGGGCAGATGTTAGGAAGTATGTTAAGGAGTGTGATACCTGCCAAAGGCTCAAGCATGAAACCTGTAATCCAGCAGGTCTGCTACAGCCCCTGCCTATACCAGAGAGACCTTGGGTGGCTGTGAGCATGGATTTTGTTGAGGGTCTTCCAAAATCTCAGATAAAGGAGGTGGTTATGGTAGTGGTGGACAGGTTTACAAAGTTTGTTCATTTTGTAGCCATGTCTCATCCATACACGGCTTCTAAAGTAGCAACTCTTTATATGCAAAATGTGTTTAAGTTGCATGGAATGCCTACTTCAATTGTTAGTGACAGGGATCCTATTTTTACTTCTCATTTTTGGCAAGAGCTAATGAAGCTTCAGGGTATTCAATTAGCCATGTCCTCAGCCTATCACCCCCAAACAGATGGCCAAACAGAGGTTGTGAACAAGAGTCTTGAGCATTATTTGAGAGCTTTTGCAGCTGACAAACCAGCTACTTGGGTTGAGTGGTTGCCACTTGCTGAATTCTGGTTTAACACTAATTTTCACACCTCACTCAAGCTGGCCCCATTTGAAGCATTGTATGGATATCCCCCTCCTAGACTGATGGACTACATTCCTGGGACAACAAAAATTGAAGGAGTGGATGCTCATCTAAAGTCCAGACAGCAGCTGACTTCTTTGTTAAGGCAGAACCTAGTAGCAGCACAAGAAAGGATGAAGCTGTATTCTGACAAGCATAGGACTGAGAGGAGTTTCTCTGTGGGAGATTGGGTATTTCTACGACTTCAAGCCTACAAACAGAAGTCCCTTAAGCACCACCAATTGAAGAAATTATCTCCTAAGTACTATGGACCATTTCAGATCTTGCAGAAGGTTGGAGAGGTGTCTTATAGGTTGGATTTGCCTCCAAATTCTAAGATACATCCTACTTTTCATGTATCTTGTTTGAAAGCTAAGCTTGGGCAGCATGTGGTCTCTATTCCAACCTTACCACCTATTGATTTGGAAGGGGCTGTCATTTCAGAACCAGTCGTTGTTCTCAAGGAAAGGTCTCATCAACTTCGAAATAGGGCTATAACTCAAATTCTGGTTCAATGGCAAGGTGAAAGTCCTGATGATGCCACGTGGGAGAGCTTGTACATTCTGCAGCAGAGATTCCCTCACCTTGTGGGCAAGGTCTTTTAAAGGGGGAAGTATTGTTAGAGATTTTACTGGGTCATTGGGTCATTGTATATGTACTCTTTATAATTACTTTGTGACTCTAATAGTGACTACCAAAGTGTAATAGTTGCTATGATAGAATCCGGTTGTAGTTGGTTACATTGATAGGTGATAGAGTTAGTTAGGTTGGTTAGTAACAGCTGGTGACAGCTGTAGCAGATAGTTACAGAGGGCAGAATTGAGGGGTATAAGAGTAACACCACAATGTGTACACAAGATATGAAAAGAGTATGTCATATGCTTCTTTCTGTGTTCCCATTCTTCCCTTCTATTCTGTCACTATCCTTAGGAGGCCTAGCTATCCTCGAAACTAGCTACCATTTTTCTTTTTCAATTTGGTTCTTTGCAATGTATAGGTGATTACAATGATATTTTATCCAATGAGGAAAAGGATGGCAGAGTACCAAAACTAGCTCATCTTATGCAAGAATTTCGTAGTACTTTGCTATATTGTGGTCTAATTGATTTGGAATTTACTGGAAATAATTTTACGTGGGAAAATGGCCGTGAGGGAGAGGCTTTTGTGCAAGAAAGGCTTGATAGGGCTTGTGCCACATTGGAATGGCGAGAATTATTTCCTCACAGTAGAGTCTCACATATTACTGCTTCTTATTCAGACCATGTGCCAATTATTCTTAATACACAGGTGGAGTTTAATCAAGCCCGAAATTGAAGAATCCCAAGATGTTTTAAGGAAAAATGGGAAAGGCCATCCAGAGTGTGAAGCCATAGTTCATCAAGCTTGGTCAAATGTGAGTGTCGTGGGTAGTCCAATGTTCACTTTTTTTGAAAAAATCAAGTAGTGTAGGATGGCATTAGTTGATTGGAGTAGAGTCACTTTTGGATTTTCAAAAAATAATTTCAAGGAAAAGCATCAACTCCTACAAGAACTATATAGCTCCAATAGGGCCGAGAATCACCAAGCCATTAGAAGAGTGAAAGACGAGATAAACACTTTGCTATACCATGATGAATTCCATTGGCGCCAATGATCTAGATCTATTTGGTTGTAGGCTGGTGACAAGACACTAGATTTTTTCATCAAAGGGCTAGTCAAAGACGATGGAAAAATCATATCTATGGGATCTTTGATGGAGGAGGAAATTGGTTTGAGGATGATGAAGATATTGCAAGAGTGGTAGAAATTTACTTCCAAGATTTGTTCAAATCGGCAAACCCATCAACAATTGAAGGTGTGTTAGAGACAGTAGATCATGTGGTAACACTAGAAATGAACCAATACCTTCTCCTTCCATACACAATAAAGGAAGTGAAAAGAGCATTATTCCAGATGCACCTGTCTAAGTCACCTGGCCTGGATGGTATGTCTCCATTCTGCTTTCAAAAATATTGGCATGTAGTAGGTGAGGATATTATAAATGCAGTACTGTCTATTTTATATTCTGGCCATTTTCTGCATAAAATGAATTATACTCATATTGTTCTCATTCCAAAAAAGAATGAACCACAATATATGTCTGATTTTCGTCCCATCAGCTTTAAAAATGTGATTTCTAGAATAGTTTCTAAGGTTATAGCTAACAAATTGAAAATCATTTTGCCAAATGTGATTTTGGATGCCCAAAGTGCTTTTGTGCCTGATAGACAAATCACTGATAATATTATTGTAGCCTATGAGGTGTTACATAGGATGTAGAATAAAAGAACTGGGAAAGAGGGCAGATGGCGGTAAAGCTTGATATTAGTAAGACCAATGATCAAGTGGAGTGGGCTTTTCTTTGGCAAATAATGATTAAATTGGGGATGGATGAAAGGTGGGTTTAGTTGGTGATGGAAACGGTATGTATAGCATCTTATTCAATATTGGTAAATGGGGAGCCTAAGGGTTTTGTTCATCCAACACGGGGAATAAAGCAAGGAGATCCTTTTTCACCATATTTATTTCTTTTATGTGCAGAGGGGTTATCAGGAATGATAAGGAAAGCATCATAAACTAGACAACTACAAGGAGTTTTATCATGTACAGGTGGAGTTTGTGTTTCTCATCTACTGATTGCGGATGACAACTTGTTGTTTTGTGAGGCATCAGTGGGAGAATGTCAACGCCTATTGAACATCCTGGACAAGTATGAAGAAGCATCTGGTCAAGCCATTAATAGATAGAAGACTGCTTTGTTTTTTAGTAAAAATACAAGGGATGAGGAAAAGAGGGAGATACAATAGTTGTTGGGAGCAAGGATTATGAATGAATGTGAAAAATACCTTGGATTACCTATGGCAAGTGGAAAATCAAAGGTTAATACCTTTGAAGAGTTGCATGAACGAATAAATAAGAGAGTCATGGGATGGAAGGAAAATTTTATTTTTAAAGCTGGGAGAGAGATCTTGATCAAGACTATTGCACAAGCCATCCCAACTTACTCTATGAATCTCTTTAAAATTCCAAAGCCAGTAGGTGGCTCTATCAACTCTACATTGGCTAAATGTTGGTGGGGCCAAACAAACGATGAAAGGAAGATCCATTAGATTTTTTTTTTTTTTTCCTTTTCTGAGAAGCAAAAGATCCATTAGATAAATTGGAAGAAATTGTGTACTCCGAAGAAGGGAGGAATGGGTTTCCAAGATGTACATGCCTTCAATTTGGCTATGTTAGCTAAACAAGCTTGGAAATTGATGCATCACACGCACTCTCTGTTTTACCAGGTTTACAAGGCTAGGTACTTTCCAAGTTGTTCATTCTTGGAGGCCAAATTAGGATATAAACCCTTTTATGTTTGGCGAAGTTTGCTAGCTGCTAGTGATGTTATTTTGAAAGGTTCAAGATAGAGGGTGGGGGATGGAACAAAGATTGTGGCTTCATCCTCAAAGTGGTTATCACACAAACCAGTTTTTAATGGAGAAGAGAGGCTGTCGATTATGGTGTCTGACCTCATTGACACCAATACTTGGCTGTGGGATAGAGCTAAGGTTTATGAAATATTTGCACCCAGGTCTAGGAAGGAAATCTTAGCTATTCCACTTAGTCAAAACCGTACGAGGGACGCCTTGACATGGAAAGAATATAGGAGACATGAGTCTACTGTTAAGTCTGCATCCCAAGTTACTCTGCGTTTGAAACAGCGGGGTGAAGTTGAACATTCAAAGGCACAGGAAACTGATCTGGGCTTTGAAGGTACCTCCTAAAATTAAAACCTTTTTATGGAGAGCTTGCTCTAATATTCTTCCTACAAGGGCTAATCTTCATCGAAGAAAGATACAAGTTGATCCGGGGTGTGAATTGTGTTGCTAGAAGCCAGAAACATGTGCTCATCTGTTGTGGGAATGTCCATTTGCACGGAATGTGTGGGTGATGGTGAAAGGTAGAGTGCAGAAGTGTAGCAATGAAGTCCAGGTTTTTTTTCATCTATTTTGAATGCTGGTGGAGAAGTTGACGAGGAAGGAGCTTGAACAATGGGCTACAATATCGTGGGCAGTGTTTTTTTTTTTTTTTTTTGATTGGAAACTGCTGAAGGATTTTATAACAAATTGAGAGCTAGTGATACATCTTGGAGAAGAGCTTGCTCAATAAAACAAGGAGTCTCTTCGATCCAAACAGAAAAATTGTCAATGCCGAAGGCATGTTTAGCTAATAAGTGAGCGGGCCTATTGCCTTGCCTCCCAACATGGTTAAATTCAACATGGCGAAAAACATGTGAGGCAGCAAGAGAGTTGTAAACCACTGCAGCGACAGCGATAGGGGGAGGGGAGAACTCCTTCAGAGCATTTACCAAAGACAAAGAATCTGATTCCAAAATGAAATCGTGGGCAGTGTTGAATGCCAGGAACAAGGTCTATTTTGAGAAAATCCAACCACAACCAAGGGTAATAGTTGAAGGGGCGTTGGCGACACTAGAAACATACCAGCGGATCTCTGCTTCTCAAGAATACCTCTGAAAATGGTTTGAAGAAAGACTTGGGGATATGCAGCTTTTCTGAATGTATAAAATGGGGTGCCTTTTCTTGTTAGTTTTTGTATTCCTCTGTTTTGTTTGGTGTGTTTTTGTTTTACGGCTTGGTGTTTCTCCTTTATACTTGTGTACCTTGTTTAATTTTATTAATAAAGTTCTGTCGTTTTAACACCCCAACCCCCCCCCCCCCCCCCCCAACACAAAAAAAAATAAAAAAAAACAAACAAATAAACAAACAAACAAACCATGAGGAGCTAGCGCTGAAGTATATTCTTGGACTTACATTGACCTTCGATTGTTCTTAGATTTTCTGAATGTGACTTAGATATCAGTTGAAATTTTACTTTGAAAAAAAAAAAAAAATCAATAGATCCCATCTCATGTTAAGGATTTTATTTAATAATAATAAAAAAGGTCAAGGGAATATTGATATTTGCGACACCACCATTTCAGCTAGGTTGCAAAATCCATATAAATTTTCCTTCATCACTTATTATTATTTTTTTTTATGTAAACTTTTCATCACCTTCATACATATTTAAGTAGTCCAAACATGCAACTTTAAATTCTTACCCAACATTGGATGATATAAATAGAATCCATCCTCTTGTACCGTCCATTTTTTTTTTTTTTTCCCATTAACCTCTTGTTTAAGATAACTTGAATAGACATCAAAAGTAGAAGTGAAGTGCTCATACCAAAAATTACAGTTGAAATATGTCGGATGAAACCAGTCGGGCCCAAAACTGAATTCCCATTCTCCTTTGGGCATGAAGAGTTCTCGGACCTATAACATCATCTTTAGATTTACACTGGTAACCAAAGGATTTGTTAATGAAGTTGTTGGTGATTCGTACATGGTTTTTTATATTTGGTATAATTGATAAAGAACTACTTAGGGAAAAACAATAAAACTGGAATACTGTCATTTGCTTCATTTTTATGGTGATTGGAAAATATATTTAGTTACACTTGAAATGCATTCCTCATCTAGTTTTATAGCAAGAGGTTGCTTAGTTGTACGTATACAAAGCATATTCTATGTGTTAAATGCACCTTAATTCTACATTAGGAAAATTGCATTGACGCTCTCGTGATTTATTGAAATTATATTGACCACTCCCTTGTTTCAAATTGTTTACAAACCTCCATAAATTTTCAAAATAAACTACACTCACCTCCATATTTCTTGTGAACATTTTAAATAACAAAAAATAAAAAATACGTTAAAAGTTTTTTATATTTCCACTTTTGCCCTTCATTTTAAAATGAAAATCTCTCTCTCTCTTTCAGGAAAAAAAGAAAAGAAAATTTTCTTTTGATCCAAATTCAATAACTAAGAAAAATATGAAAAAAGCCAAAAACTCAATGTTGCAAGACTCAAAATAGGTCATCAAAGAAACATAAGATTTCTCAGAAATTATAGGGAAGACTCAAATTTCTTTTAAAATAATTCTCTTTTTCCTTTTAACCTATAAGTTACAGATTAGAAAATGGAAATTTCATTTGAAGAGTGGAATAAAACTAGAAATATAAACATTTTATAAATTATTTTTAAAATTCATTTCATGGATTTAATAGTGTTAAGTTACAGAAGAGGAGATTGTAGTTTATTTTGAAAAACAAAGGAGGCCTTTGTAAAATAAAAAATACAAGAGACATCAATGTAATTTTAATAAGTCTCAAAAAGGTAACTGTAACCTCCTCACTCTTCATTTTTGGCAATCATTAACCTTAATCTTAACAAATTAATAAAGTTTATTAAATATCTAGCATTGAATGTACTTGATTATTAAATTTCTTGACTCATTAAATGCATCTTCTTTTTTCTTTTTCTTTTTCAAACCTCATTAAATGTATCTTACATTAAATTTGTCAAAATCTAGATATTCAATTACTTGCAATAAATTATTAAAAATAAATACTAACGGATGCCCTTAGGGTAATGGTTAATAATCCATTTAAAAAAGTTTTTATGAGAAAAGAAAAAAAAACAATTAATGTTTTAGCATCTTTTTCAATTTCCCATAAAAGTGGTATCAAAACTTTCCTAAAATGGAATGTTAACTATTGCCCTAAGGGCATCCGTTAGCATAACCCATTATTAAAGTACTTGCAATAAATTGATCAAAAAAATTATTGCATTAAATGTGATTTTTTTTAATATTTGCACTAAATCTATTTCTCTTACATTAATAAATACACATAATTAGTTTTCTAGCATATACTATACATGCCTTAAAATTGCATTGACCCCCCTGATTTATAGAAATTACATTGATCACTCCTTTGTTTCAAATTGTTCACAAACCTCCATAAATTTTCAAAAGAAACTACACTCACCTCCATATTGATTGGGAACATTATATTTACTAACAAAAAATAAAAAATACGTTAAAAGTTTTTATAATTCCACTTTTGCCCCTCATTTTCAAATGAAAATCTCTCTCTCTCTCTCTCTCTCTCTCTCATCTTAAAATTAGGGAAAAAAGAAAAGACAAATTTCTTAAAATCCAAATTCAGTAACTAAAAAAACATATGAAAAAGGCCAAGAACTCAATGTTGCAAGAATCTAAATAGGTCATCAAAGAAACATAAGATTTCTCTGAAATTATAGGGAAGACTCAAATTTCTTTTAAAATAATTTCTCTTTTTCCTTTTCATCCATTAGTTATAGATTTGAAAATGAGAATTTCATTTGAAGGGTGGAAATTGGAAATATAAACATTTTATAAATTACTTTTAAATTTCATTTCATGGATTTAATAGTGTTAAGTTACAGGGGAGGTGATTGTAATTTATTTTGAAAACAAATGAGGTCTTTGTATAATTAGAAATACGGGTGACATCAATGTAATTTTAATAAGTCTCAAGAAATGTAACTGCAATTTTATCACTTTTCATTTTTGGCAATCAATAACCTTAATCTTAATAAATACGGTTTATTAAATATCCAGCATTGAATGTACTTGATTATTAAATTTCCTAACTCTCTTGATTATTAAATTTCTAGACTCATTAAATGTATCTTACAATAAATTTGTCAAAATCTAGATAATAAATTACTCGCAATAAATTATTCAACACAAATTATTGCATTGAATATGATTTTTTTAATATTGCACTGAATTTATTTCTCTTACATTATTAAACACATAATTAATTTTCTAGCATATAATATACATGCTTTAAAATTGCACTGACCCCCCGTGATTTATTGAAATTATATTGACCACTCCCTTGTTTCAAATTGTACACAAACCTCCATAAATTTTCAAAATAAACTACACTCACCTACATATTGCTTAAGAATATTATATTTACTAACAAGAAAAAAATATGTTAAAAGTTTTTTATATTTCCCCTCTTGCCCTTCATTTTCCAATGAAAATCTCTCTCTCTCTCTCTCTCTCTCTCTCTCTCTCTCATCTTAAAATCATGGAAAAAAGAAAAGATAAATTTCTTTTAATCCAAATTCAATAACTAAAAAAACATATGAAGAAGGCCAAGAAATCAATGTTGCAAGACTCAAAATAGGTCATCAGAAAAACATAAGATTTTTTAGAAATTATGGGGAAGGCTCAAATTTCTTTTAAAATAATTTCTCTTTTACCTTTTAATCCATTAGTTATAGATTAGAAAATGAGAATTTCATTTGAAGAGTGGGATAAAACTGGAAATATAAACATTTTTATAAATTATTTTTAAAATTTATTTTGTGGATTTTTACAGTGTTAAGATAAGTTTATTTTGAAAAGCAAAGGAAGTCTTTGTATAATTATAAAAATGGGAGACGTCAATTTAATTTTAATAAGTCTCAAGAAAGGTAACTACAATTTTATCACTTTTCATTTTTGGCAATTATTAACCTTAATCTTAATAAATACGGTTTATTAAATATCCTGCATTGAATGTACATGATTATTAAATTTCTCTACTCTCTTGATTATTAGATTTCTTGACTCATTAAAAGTAACTTATAATAAATTTGTCAAAATTTAGATATTAAATTACTTGCAATAAATTATTAAAAAATAATTATTGCATTAAATATGCCGGAAAGTGAGTGGCTTGCGCAACTTTAAGGCACCTATTGCAAAGGGCCTTTGGAACTGGGGCTGAATCTTTTAATCTGTACTGTTGGGATTTGATATATGATTTTGGTAATTTTGTTAGAAATTAGGATTTTCTTCATCAACGAGATTGAGAACCTCGGGTATAGGATGGATTAAAATAGGGTCTATATATAGTTGTATAATGGTTATGGAGTTGATCTGCATGTAATTAATCCTTTAGCAAACTCACTCATCCTTTAGAAAACTCTTTGAGTGAGGGTAAATATCGTATTAAATAAAGTGAATCATCAAATCTCTACGCTTACTATGTAACTTTTTTTTTTTTTTTTTTTGAGAAACAAACACACACACACACAAGGGAGAAGGAAAGGGGTTCTAACACAAAGGCAATTCACAACTCCACTCAAAAGCCATGATAATTTTTAAGGGAGGGTGGGGCAAGTTATACTACACACAACACACTCTCTTATGTAACTTTGTTTTATTATTCTTCCATTGTTCCCTCTAATCTAATTTCCCAATACAATCCAAGTCGGAACGGTTTTTTGAAATTATAAGATAGATATTGATATAATATTAAAATTTTAGGATATAGTTTATGACTAAAGTTGATTGCGGTGCTTAATGTGCATTTTTCATATTTTTATTTTTAATTACCTTGACTTTGACTTATTGGGAATTTTGAGATTAAAGGATTTTATTGTATGATGCTTTGAGACTTTTTTTTTTTTTTTGAAATTTTTTTAACAATTCATGAATCTAAATATTCAAGAAAAAAAATGTAAATAATTTAATCTTAGAAGATGACTAGAGTGACCATTCATATACCCAAAATTTAGAGTTGCATTACGTGCATAAATTCATTCATTGTATATCATGAAAATAAATTTGAGATTCTAACAATCACGACGGTATGCCTGATTCCCAAATCAGATCATCGGATTGAAAGATATCACATGATCAAGTTTTCACGGTCTGCATGCATTGTATGGGGTGAAACCGATCACGTGTGATTAATTGAAATGAATTTTGATTGATTAATGATTAAAATTAATTAAATGAATTTTTGCGATTGGTTAAGTATTTTTCTTAAAGTGAGATTTGTTGCATAAGATTAAAATAAATAAGCTGATAATATTTAAAGACTGTAGATACTTAGGCTTTTGGGATAATTATATTCAAAATAATTATTTTAAAAATCCTAATTATCACTTTGGAATGACTTTTATCATGAAAATAACTCTAAAATTCGTCCAAATACAGTTTTAGAGTTGGAAAACACTTCAAAAACGTGCTAATCAAGTAGCAAATTTTAGATTCACGTTCCAAGGGACTTTTGGCATAGTAGAACTCAAAATTCGGATTGGACTATTTCTGGACAAGTTGTAGAGAATCCAATTTCCCTTCAGCTATCAAACTATCAGCTTAATGAGAATTTTGAGTAAAAAGATATGATCAAAATACTGAAGCTTGTTCTGATCTGAAAAATCAGCTTACTCTTATCCAAATCTCTTTCTTTTTAGGATTTTCCCCATACGTTTTTTGCTTATTTTTTTCAGCATCCCAACCTCTATAAATAGTGGTAACAAATCAGAATTAAGGGCTTTTCTCTTCTGACTTTTCAATTCCCCTTACATTAAAGACGTTCTGGAGGCTTTTGCTTTAAGAACTTCTTTTTTGTAAGTAAAGTATTTTAGGCTTCAAAGAGATGAACAAATTTCTTTGAATCCTAAAATATTCTTTCATTAGAAGAGCACGCTCATGCAAGAGGTAATCTATTTTTCTTCTTTCATTAATTTTGGTTATTGTTTGATGCATGAATATGTTTAGCATATTTTTATTATGTTCTATTTTTGATATGGTTACCATGCTTAAATACGTTGCTAGAATTTTCTTTAACATGTGCTTAGGTGATTGTTTATTGTTACTCTTTTTCTTAAGTTTCAAAATTTGCAATGGCTAACAAAGTTCTTTTATGAAAACTAAAAAATTGATCTGTATTTTCAAATTTGATTTTCTTTAAACACAAAAATTGATCTGTATTTTCAGATCTGATTTTCTCTAAACACAAAAACTGATGTGTACTTTTCAGATCTGATTTTTTTTTTAAAAACACAAAAACTTATCTGTATTTTTCAGATCTGATTTTATTAACACAAAAACTTATTTGTATTTTAGATCTGATTTTTTAACAGAAAAATTAATCTGTATTTTCATTAAATAAAGATTTGATTTTTTTTAGAAAAAGTTTTCTTTGTCTGTATTTTCAGATCTGATTTTCTCTAAACACAAAAACTGATGTGTGCTTTTCAGATCTGATTTTTTTTTTTAAAACACAAAAACTTATCTGTATTTTTCAGATCTGATTTTATTAACACAAAAACTTATATGTATTTTAGATCTGATTTTTTAACACAAAAACTGATCTTTATTTTCATTAAATAAAGATTTGATTTTTTTTAGAAAAAGTTTTCTTTGTTACAAAATTGCAGAGTTTGAAATTTAAAAGAAGGAATTGAAAGGTAGGTTGAAGTCTTGTCTTTTTTTAATATATGATGCATGTATAATAAATTTATCTCATGAATGTGGATCCTTTTTCAAAGTCTTTTTTTTTTTTTCTTTTACATAAAAAAAAAAAATTCTGATTTTTCTTGAAAAAATCACCTTTTTTTAACTTTACACAAAACAGATCTAATACTTTTTAATAAAAATCTCATTATTTCTTTTACATAAAAATAGATCTAATTTTTTTTACAAACCAAGTCTTATTATTATTATTTTTTTCAAAATAGATTTGAATATTCTTTTCAAAGCGGACATCATTCATAAGGCAAATTCATTTAAATTATTTTCTGTCATGTGTGTTCAACATATCATTTAACATCATGCAAAAAATGGTATATTGGTCATTAGAGTCTAGAAGATTAGACTCTATCTAGGCGGAATGGGTGCCTAACACCTTCCCATTCCGTAACCTAGCCCCTAAGCTTAGGATTTTTGGATAGGCAGATTAGTGTTTTGTCTTTTAATTTTGGTAGATTGTAACTAGGACCAAAGCTTTGTATTCTCTTGTATAGATTGTAACTAGGACCCAAAGCCTTGTAAGGTTAAGTTACCAAAGTTGTGCTTGTCTTTATTCAATCAATGACAATGAAGTATTTTGATCATGTAATAGAAGTGCCCTTACAAGCACCCGCATCTCTTTTTTTAGAGCACCCAATTTTCCGGTCTCTCACAACAGTGAAATTCAAAAAACAAGACTTGAGAATACCTTCAATCTTCATCCCAATTCCACATGATGCCCAAGATAAGTGGTCTCTCAATCAGTTCTTAAGTACGTTGATTTTCCAAAAGAAAAGTGTATTCAAAAGATACTACAGAGAAAAACTGTTTTCTCTTCCTTTAATCATACGTACATTTTAACTGCCTTGGCAGATACTTTATTTAATAACTATTATTAAATAAATTGGGCTAGCCCAATTACGCTTTAGTATGTGGCTTGGGATGGGACCAAAGGGATAAATAAGGTTCTAGCTCCAATGGGCCTCAGACTTATCTGTCAACTTTTGACAAGCCCCAAGTTACCATTAATTATATAACAAGTACCACTATGAAAATATGCTTGCACTCTAGGCCTTATTAATAAATTATATCCCAAGGCTCTAATATGATATCATTTTACCCTTCCATGAAATATCCATAGTGAATAAAGTCATAATAAACTGTTACTTTGTAAACAGCTATTTTATTTCTTGAGTCCCCTGTTTAATCTTTTAGTTATTTATATTTATGAAATCAAATTTCAATAAATATAAACTTTAGTAACTTTTTACTAAAGTGGCTGGCCCTGAATTAGATCTCACTCCTGATATATCAAAGTAACCTACATTTCATAATCGGGTTCATTATTCTTTCAGGATTGAGAGTTCTATGAAATTAGAAGTCACGAGATTTATTATTTAGGTGACAGTTGTTAATTGAATAATTAATCTCACAGCGGTCCAGTTCAATATGTCTTACACACTTAAGACACATCAACACATCAACTTTAAGTCTCTACTTCCATGATCAAGACAAACCATCTTAATTGATGTGTTATAGTCCTCACAGATGAAACGCTCAATTTCATCACTGACTACAAATTACATTTTGAGTTTACAAGGAACTCGTGATTTATATCTTCTGTAACTAAATCACATAAATCATATACAATGCATCTCAAGTGTTAGGACATATGTGAATCATGTTAGGAACATATGTCAATGTAGAATTGGCTAATCCTTTGACAAAACGTACTTTACTTATAATTGGGTAGACCTAAGATGTGTTTATTGCTTCAAGGAACAAGAGTTCAAGTCCAAGTGTTAAAGTCATGCAAGTCTGTCCAAGAATCAAGTGAAGAAGTGCTAGATTTTAAAACTCGACAGTTAGTTCGACAGATAGCATCTATCGAGGTTTAAAAGGCAGCAT
This sequence comes from Quercus aquifolioides, assembly GCA_019022515.1. Lineage (NCBI taxonomy): Eukaryota > Viridiplantae > Streptophyta > Magnoliopsida > Fagales > Fagaceae > Quercus > Quercus aquifolioides. The sequence continues at coordinate 41,109,960 of CM032332.1, forward strand.
TTGCCCGATGCTCGACAGCTACTCAATAGATACCCTATCTATCGAGATTTAAGAAAATCATATTTTCAGATCTGATTTCACTCCAATCCATGTATATATGTTTAGGCTTTCTTTTCTTACAACCCTAAACATATATAAGGATTATTTTAAGGGCCGTCACAGCTGATGCAAATGAGTGCAACTTGATGCAAAGGTTTTTCACAAGCATATTGTGACCGAAGATAATTTGCCCTAGTTCATCTTTCTCTTCAGGAAACTGCTGCGTTTGTACGCTGTAGGGTTTTGTAACCAAGGAGCTTCGTGATCTTCATTGTGTAGATGAATTGAAGAACTTTACAGCTAACATCCTTCTCAAGTTGGTGGTTAGTCACGTACTAAGAGTCGTGCATTGAAAAAAAAAGATTGTCACTACAGAACAAGTCCAATTGGGTATTGGGGTAAGGGTTCAACTGTAGGTTGGTAGAAGGTACTGGGATTCCTTTACTTGTAACCGCTTGTTGTGATAATAGTGGATTCTCAGGAGTAGTGACCTTAAAATCACTCTGTCGAATTTTTGCCTTGAAGGTTTTCCCCATTTGTAAACAAATCACCGTGTCAACTTTATTTTCCACTGCATATTAACTTAGTTGGTGATTTGTTTGTGCTACCACGCATATTGCTTGTTAATTAACTTAATTAATTCACTTGGCTAATTAATTGGTTAATTTATCACAAGAGGTCAATACATTCTTGGCCTATCATCAAGGACTATAATAATGTCCAATTAGTTCATTTACAAATAGTCTTATATAATTAAACAATTTAATTATTTACAATATGCCAATAAATTGGATTTTAGGGCATAAACCCTAACAACAACCTTAACCAATATCTTTTTATTGGAGGTTTATTTTGACAAATCCACCATTTGATTACGTCTTCTTCTTATATCCTCCATACATATAAAATTTCTAGATCATTAAAAATCAATAGCTATGTCATCAATAAATTGTTTAGATTACAAGTTTTTGTAATTTAAAATTATGTATAAAATATAAGCTTATAAATCATATAGTAAATAATATCCGATTGACACAAAATTTAACATGTGTATTAAGACCATAAAGAATAGGCAATTTAACAGTTAGATTTTCAAAATATGTAGTAATGTTTATTTTATTAAGCTGTAATCTTAGGCTACAACCAATTTTGTAGTTAAACATTATCCTTTGATTATACATGTCAAGAAATCTAGATGTCTATATGTGTGTGTAAAAATTAGGTTATAATATGTGAGTGATCATACATTAGTTGTAAAAGTATGAAGAATGTTTAAAAAATTAAAAACTAAGTTTGTGGTTCTCTCAAGGCACCATGCAGTCATAATGTTGATTGGAAAACATAATTCCCAAAATGGAAAATTGAGAGTTTAAAATGGCACATTAAGTGAGCCTACATGAGCGATACTTAAGTGAGTAGGGATGAGATATAAGAGTGTACATACAAATTTAAGTAAGGGCTCGCTTGATGGTCGCTCAAAGGCCGCTTGAGCAAGATAATAAAACCTAATTGCTCTAGTGAGGCAATTGCATGCAAAATGTGTTTTTCTATAGAACTTTGCAAAAAATGAGGGAAAATGAACATTTTGAGTTCCTAACGACTGCTAACAATTAGTTTACTATTTGAGGGGGTTTGTAACCCCAAAAGTAACATTTCAAGTGTGCATTTTCAAAGGCAACACTTCATTGATACAAATAGTCATCTGTATTCAATTATTAATAGATTTTGCATGCCATTAGAGAGAAATTCAAAGATTTTTCAATATTGCTACTTGGAGAATCAAGCTTAAGTTGTATCTTGTAGGAAATGTTCTTGAAATTTATTAGCAAACTCAACTGAGTGGGGCAAATATTGTCTTAAGGAAAAAATCGATTCAAGCCTCTAGCCCTACTTCAATAACTCATTTTTCCATTGATTTTCCCCTAAAATCCCCACCATCAAGTGGGCTTGGCTTAGAAAAGAAAAATTTGGAGCCCTATAGTGACGTTTTAAGAAGCCTATGTGGTGTTTTAAGGGCCTATAGTGGCCTTTTGTAACTCGACCTCCATGAACTTGAGTTATAGGCAATTTTTTTTTTTTTTTGACCTATAACTCGAGTTCATGAAGGTTGAGTTACAAAACGCCACTATAGGTCCTTAAAACGTCACTATAGGCTCTTTAAAAACGCCACTATAGGGCCTAACTCGATTTATCTCAAATTGAGTTTCAAAAGATGGGCATTTTCCTAATTAGTTTAGAAAAGATGGCAAAATGCTACATAATTTGCGCGAAAAGGGCATTTGCCCATTTTCTCCCAGTTTTTATATAATCTCGATACTAACGTTACTTTTATATATATATATATAGTCACTACATACCATTCTTAATATAGATTATATTATAATAAATTAATAAAAAGTGTGATAATAGACCAATAAAGCACAAAAATGAATCATCAACAATGAGGAGCTAGCGCTAAATTATATTCTTGGACCTATATTGACCTTTGATTGTTCTTAGATTTTCTGAATGTGACTTAGATATCGGTTGAATTTTTACAAACATGAATTTTGAAAAGAAAAATTCAATAGACCCCATCTCATGTAAGGATTTTATTTAATAATAATAATAAAAGTTTATGCAGATATTAATATTTGCGACACTACCATTTCAGCTAAGTTGCAAAATTCATATATATTTTTCCACATTACTTTTTTAGTTATTTTGATACTTAAACTTTTCATCTTCTTCATACATACTTAAATATCAGTCCAAACATGCAACTTAACATTCTGACCCAACTTCGGATGATATAAGTAGAATCCATCCTCTTGTACCGTCCAAAAAAACTTGCTCCCACCAACTTCCTGTTTAAGATATCTTGAATAGACATCAAAAGTAGAATAGAAGTGCTCATACGAAAAATAGCAGTTGAAAAACGTCGGTTTAAACAAGTCGAGGCCAAAAGTGAATTCCCACTCTCCTTTGGGTTGAAGAGTTCTAAAGCCTAAATCATCATCTCTAGATTTACAATGGTAATCAAAGGGTTTGTTTTTGAAGTTGTTGGTGATTCGTACATGGTGTTTTATTTCTGGTATAATTGATGAAGAACTACTTAGGGCAAATGCATAGAGAAGGACAAGGACAAAACAATAAAACTGGAATACTATCATTTGCTTCATTTTTACTGTGATTAGAAAAGATATTTAGCTACATTTGAAATGCATTTCTCATCTAGTTTTATAGCAAGAGGTTGCTAAGCTGTACATTTACAATGCATATTCTATGTGATTGCTATGTGTTAAATGCACCTTAATTCAACGTTAGGAAAATTGCACAGACGCCCCTGTGATTTGTTGAAATTATATTGAACACTCCCTAGTTTCAAATTGTTCTTAAACTTTTTTACCAAAAAAAAAAAAAAAATGTTCTTAAACCTTCATAAAAAATACAATAAAAGTTTACTGACAAAAAAAAATACATTAATTATTTTTAAAAATACATTAAAAGTTTTTTATATTTCCACTTTTGCCCTTCATTTTCAAGTGAAAATCTCTCTCTCTCTCTCTCTCTCTCATCTTTAAATCATGGAAAAAAGAAAAGACAAATTTCTTTTAATCCAAAATCAATAACTAAGAAAAATATGAAAAAGGCCAAGAACCCAATGCTGCAAGACTCAAAATAGGTGATCAAAGAAACATAAGATTTCTTAGAAATTATAGGGAAGACTCAAATTTATTTTAAAATAATTTTCCTTTTTCCTTTTAACCCATTAGTTACATATTAGAAAATGGGAATTTCATTTGAAAGTGGGATAAAACTAGAAATATAAACATTTTATAAATTATTTTAAAATTCATTTCACGGATTTAACAGTGTTAAGTTACAAGGGGTGATTGTCGTTTATTTTGAAAAACAAAGGAGGTCTTTGTATAATTAGAAATAAAGGAGACATCAATGTAATTTTAATAAGTCTCCAGAAAGGTTACTAAAATTTTCTCACTTTTCATTTTTGGCAATCATTAACCTCAAATTCCTTAATCTTTATAGATAAGGTTTATTAAATATTCAACATTGAATGTATTTGATTATTAAATTTCTTAACTATCTAGATTATTAAATTTCTTGACTCATTAAATGTATCTTACAATAAATTTGTCAAAATCTAAATATTAAATTACTTGCAATAAATTCATCAAAACAATTATTGCATTAAATCTGAATTCTTTAATATTTGCACTAAATTTATTTCTCTTACATTAATAAATACGCATAATTAATTTTCTAGCATATACTACTATACATGCCTTAAAATTGTACTGACCCCCCGTGATTTATTGAAATTATATTGACCACTCCCTTGTTTAAAATTGTTCACAAACCTCCATAAATTTTCAAAATAAACTACACTCACCTCCATGTTGCTTGGGAAAATTATATTTACTAAAAAAAAATACATTAAAAGTTTTTTATATTTCCACTTGTGCCTTTCATTTTCAAATGAAAATCTCTCTCTCTCTCTCTCTCTCTCTCTCTCTCTCTCTCTTAAAATCATGGAAAAAAGAAATTTCTTTTAAAATAAATTCAATAACTAAAAAAATATATATATGAAAAAGGCCAAGAACTAAATGTTGCAAGACTCAAAATTGGTCATCAAAGAAACATAAGATTTCTCAAAAATTAATTATAGGGAAGACTCAAATTTCTTTTAAAATAATTTCTCTTTTTCCTTTTAATCCATTAGTTATAGGCCAGAAAATGAGAATTTCATTTGAAAAGTGGGATAAAAGTGGAAATAAAAACATTTTATAAATTATTTTTAAAATTTATTTCATGGATTTAATAGTGTTAAGTTACAGGAGAGGTGATTGTAGTTTAATTTTTAAAAAACAAAGGAGATTTTTGTACAATTAGAAATACAGGAGACGTCAATGTAAATTTAGTAAGTCTCAAGAAACGTAACTGCAATTTTAAATATTTTCATTTTTGGAAATCATTAACCTTAATTTTAATAAATATGGTTTATTAAATATCCAGCATTGAATGTACTTGATTATTAAATTTCTTGACTCTCTTGATTTATAAATTTCTTGACTCATTAAATGTATCTTACAATAAATTTGTCAAAATCTAGATATTAAATTACTTGCAATAAAGTAATAAAAAAAAATCATTGCATTAAATATGATTTTTTTTAATATTGCACTAAATTTATTTCTCTTACATTAATAAACACATAATTAATTTTCTAGCACATAATATACATGCCTTAAAATTGCACTAAACCTCCCATGATTTATTGAAATTATATTGACCACTCACTTGTTTCAAATTGTTCACAAACCTCCATAAATTTTCAAAATAAACTACACTCACCACCATATTGCTTGGGAACATTATATCTACCAACAAAAAATTAAAAAAAAAATACATTAAAAGTTTTTTATATTTCCACTTTTGCCCTTCATTTTCAAATGAAAATCTCTCTCTCTCTCTCTCTCTCTCTCTCTCTCTCTCTCTCTCAACTTAAAATCATGGAAAAAAGAAAAAACAAATTTCTTACCACCCAAATTCAATAACTAAGAAAAATATGAAAAAGGCCAAGAACTCAATGTTGCAAGACTCAAAATAGGTCATCAAAGAAACACAAGATTTCTCAGAAATTATAAGGAAGACTCAAATTTCTTTTAAAATAATTTCTCTTTTTCCTTTTAACACATTAGTTATAGATTAGAAAATGGGAACTTCATTTGAAGAGATGGATAAAATTGGAAATATTAACTTTTTATAAATTATTTTTAAAATTCATTTCACGGATTTAATAGAGTTAAGTTAGAGGAGAGGTGATTGTAGTTTATTTTGAAAAACAAAGGAGGTCTTTTTATAATAAGAAATACGGGAGACATCAATGTAATTTTAATAAGTCTTAGGTAAGGTAACTGCAATTTTCTTACTTTTCATTTTTGGCGATCATTAACCTAATTCTTAACAAATATGGTTTTTAAAATATCCTGCATTGAATGTACTTGATTATTAAATTTTTTATTCTCTTGATTATTAATTTTCTTAACTCATTAAATGTATCTTATAATAAAATTTTCAAAATCTAGATATTAAATTACTTGCAAAAATTAATCAACAAAAATTATTTCATTAAATATGATATTTGTTTAATATTTGCACAAAATTTTTTCTCTTACATTAATAAATACACATAATTAATTTTCTAGCATATAATATACATGCCTTAAAATTGCACTGAACTGTGTCTTTTTGAACTTATATTGACCACTCCCTTATTTCAAGTTGTTCACAAACCTCCATAAATTTTCAAAATAAACTGCACTCACCTCCATATTGCTTGGGAACATTATATTTACTTAAAAAAAACGAAAAATACGCTAAAGTTTTTTACATATCCAGTTTTGCCTTCATTTTCGAATGAAAATCTCTCTCTCTCTCTGTGAAAATCATGGAAAAATAAAAGACGAATTTCTTTTAATCCAAATTGAAGAACTATAAAAAATATGAAAAAGGCCAAGAACTCAATGTTGCAAGACTCAAAATAGGTCATCAAAGAAACATAAGAATTTTCAGAATTTATAGTGAAGACTTAAATTTCTTTTAAAATAATTTCTCTTTTTCCTTTTAATCCATTAGTTTTAGATTAGAAAATAGGAATTTCATTTGAAGAGTGGGATAAAATTGGAAATATAAATTGTGGGGGTAAAAGCCCAACATTATGTGTTGGGCCTAGGGCCCTATTTGAAGATTACTATGTGTCCGAAGAGAAGAAAGTGGTTGAGAAGGAGTCCATGTGGAAGAGATATACCTGGAAATGAACGAGGAGTATAGTCCGAAGAGAGCACCAGTGGTCCGAAGAGAGCACCAGTGGTCCGAAGAGGGCATTCTCCTCGGATACAAAGAGTCTTGATCAAGCAAATATCTGGAAGGTTCAAGTGATCTTCCTAACGACTTCAATGATAAGGATAAGCTTTGGGCACGCCCGGAGATGATAAAAACGGAGAAATATCTAAAAGGAAAAGCTGCTACCACCGTGTTTAATGCTCTGCAGCAACTTTCCTGGCCGCATTTATATAGATAAGACCCCTGAACAGTACAACCTCAACTACCACCACTCATGGGGGACTAAAGAAGATATCTGATATGACATGTACTCAAGTGAATGCTTAGATGAAGAACAGGTGTACGATGAAGATGATCTAGAAGAAGGCTATATAAATGAAAGATGTCTCTAAAGAGAAGGGGGGAAAGAAAAAGAGGAAGAAGAGAAAAAAGATTTTACTGTAGCTCTAAGACCTGTATTCATCTTTCAATCAATAACATACCTCTTCGGACTTCAGTTTATTTAGCTTTCAAGTGTGTTTTTGTGTTAGTTCATCCCTGTATATCATAGTTAACTGTTACTATGTCATAACTAGCCCAGCTCTTTCACCCACTCTCTACAAATTCATTGTTTTGGGTTCATTGGGCTCATAATCCAAACCTTTTGGGCTTGGGCTACAAATCTCGACCTTACAATTGACGCCGTCTGTGGGGAGAGCTTGAGCGAAAGTGGAAGCAGCAGTGGATAATGGCTAAACCAGGGCAACAACCAGCGGAATCTAGGGCATCCCAACACGTAGACCATTTTCTTAATTTGGAGCAGAGACAAGATCGTGAAGGTAGTGTGCACACTGTGCATACTGATCGAAGCCAGCCACATGGTGGAAGTCACGTGTCCCATGCAGAGAAGAACCAGAATATGCAACTAGAAATTGAAAGGCTAAAAAGGGAGTGCGCCATGCAAAGAGGAAACAGATTTCTTCGTATTCTGATGAAGATTCCGATGACGAACAGGACGTCACTTACAAGCAGAGATCTCGAACACCAGTCAGTGAATCCTTTTCCTATGAAGAAGAGCATCATCTTAAGAGGCAACCTCGAAACCCATCACGTGGAGGCATAGGGAATGATGCTATGAGCAAGACTTTGAATCAAATCTCTAGGTCACCTTTTACATGCAGGATTGAAGAAACGAGACTTCCTCGGCATTTTAACCAGCCGACGTTCACCATCTATAATGGTAAAACGGACCCTATGGAACATGTGAGTCACTTTAATCAAAGGATGGCTGTCTACTCCAGAGATGAAGCTCTGATGTGCAAGGTTTTCCCCTCCAGTCTTGGACCGGTTGCAATGAGGTGGTTTGACAGCCTGAAAGCAGACTCCATCGATTCCTTCAAAGAGCTCACTCAAGCATTTGGTTCCCGTTTTGTCACATGCCGAAGAGTAGCCAGGCCCTTGTCTTCACTGCTATCCTTGAGCATGCAAGAGGGTGAGACCTTGAAAACGTATTTAGATAGGTACTGAGAGATGTTTAATGACATGGAGGGCAATTTTGATGGAATGGCCCTTAGCACGTTTAAGCTCGGCCTTCCCACTGACCATGGTTTAAGGAAGTCCTTAACTGGTAAGCCAATTACTAACATACGTCAGCCGTATCGAAAAGTATAAAAGAGTTGAAGAAGATCAACAGCAAGGGAAGGGAAAGGACAAGGTTATCTCTCAGGAGATGAGGGATTTCAGGTCGGACCGTTACAATAACAGTAAACCGCGGAGAGATTTTGCTGGGCAATCAGGATCAACAAATCCTCAAGCAGTCAACGCTGTATTCAAAGAGCCAGTACACCAAGTTTTGGAAAAGATTAAGAATGAATCATTCTTCAAGTGGCTGAATAAGATGGTGGGGAACCCTGAGAGGCGTAATCATAATCTCTATTGCCAGTACCATCAAGACCATGGGCATACCATAGAGGATTGTAGGAGCCTGTGGGATCATTTGGACCAACTGGTCCGCGATGGTAAATTGAGACACCTCTTGCACCACTCCAGTGGCCGAGGAAGTCAGATGAACTCAGAGCCCCGAAGAGATGACTCTTTAAAGCCTCCATTGGGAACTATTAATGTCATCTTCGCCGCATCGGGGAAAACAGGATCCTGGCCATCGAAGGTTATGTCGATAGCCCGGTTACCCGCAGGGGATTTTGGCCAAGGTCCGAAAAGAGTTAAATCGGATGCTCAACCGGTTTTAGGGTTCTCGGATGAGGACAAGATTGGGACCATCCAACCCCATGATGACGCTTTAGTAATCACCCTCAGAATTGGAGGGTATGATGTGAAAAGGGTAATGGTGGACCAGGGTAGCACGGTAGAAATAATGTATCCTGATCTCTACAAGGGGCTAAGCCTAAAACCTCAAGACTTAATACCATACAATTCCCCCCTGGTGAGTTTTGAAGGAAGAGTTGTTACCCCGAAAGGCCAGATACGATTACCTGTGCAGACCGGCTCAGAGGTGGTGGAGGTGGATTTCATAGTTGTAGATGTGTATTCGCCCTATACGACAATTGTAGCTAGACCTTGGCTTCATACACTAGGGGCTGTTTCCTCTACTTTGCATCAAAAAGTTAAATATCCATCTGAAGGACAAGTTTGTGAAATCCGGGAAGATCAGTCCGCAGCCAGACAATGCTTAGTGGCTGCCATCCAACATGAGCCCGAAACTGAGTCCTCGTCCAAGGCCGAAAGAGGTTTATAGCAGTTAAAGCCTCGGGCATTACCTGTCGAAGATCCAGACGAGGGCGCTAGGTGCGAAGATTTAACAAAAGTTATCATCGGAGACAATCCAGAAAAATTCTTTCAAGTTGGATCTCGACTACCTCTGCAGGAGAAGGAAGAGTTAGTAGAGTTCCTTAAGAGAAACCTTGACGTATTCGCCTGGAACGCTTACAAAGCCCCAGGGGTAGATCCAGAATTCATATGTCACCATCTGAAGGTCAATCCACTGATTACCCCTAAGAAGCAGCCTCCTCGGCGCCCATCCAAGGAACATGCTAATGCAGTAAGAGAAGAAGTAACAAAGCTCAAACAAGCTGGAGCTATTAAGGAAGTTTTTTATCCTAAGTGGCTAGCAAATACTGTGGTGGTGAAGAAGAAGAATGGGAAGTGGCGAGTATGTGTAGACTTCACTGACTTAAATAAGGCTTGTCCTAAAGATCCATTCCCTATACCAAAAATTGATCAGCTAGTGGATGCCACTGTTGGCCATCCTCGGATGAGTTTCCTGGATGTTTTCCAAGGTTACCACCAGATACCACTAGCCCTGGATGATCAGGAAAAGACTGCTTTTGTCACCCCTATCGGTAACTACCACTATAAGGTGATGTCATTTGGTTTGAAAAACGCGGGATCTACCTATCAAAGAATGATGACGAGGATGTTTGAGCCATAGCTGGGTAAAAATATCGAGATTTACATAGATGACATGGTGATGAAAAGCAAGATTGTTGCTAAACATGTGAAGGACCTTGAAAGTACCTTTGAAGTTCTAAAAAGGTACAAGCTGCGCCTAAACGCTTCCAAATGCTCATTCGGTGTGGGGTCAGGCAAGTTCTTGGGGTACATGGTGACTCACAGGGGAATTGAAGTTAACCCCGATCAGATAAAGGCCATTAACAATTTACAAGCTCCTCGGAATCCCAAGGAAGTTCAGAAACTGACTGGAATGACTGCTGCCCTGAACCGATTCATCTCCCGATTAGCAGATAGGTGTAGACCTTTCTTCTCGTTGATCAACAAATGGAAGGGATTTGAGTGGACTGAAGAATGTGTTGTAGCCTTTCAGCAACTTAAGGACTATTTAGCTCGGCCACCAATCATGTCCAGTCCTGAGCCAAATGAAGTCTTGTTTGCCTACATTGCTGTAGCTCTTTATGCAGTGAGCTTGGTGTTAATACGAGTAGATTGTGGTGTGCAAAGGCCAGTTTATTGTGTAAGTAAGTCGCTGCATGAAGCTGAGATCCGTTATTTGCCACTGGAGAAGGCTATCCTGGCAGTGGTGCTTGGTACACGGAAGCTACCTCATTATTTCCAAGCCCATACAGTCATTGTTCTCACCCAGCTCCCACTCAAGGCTATACTCCGAAGTGCTGACTACACTGGGAGGATTGCTAAATGAGGCACGATCTTAGGGGCTTTTGATATCAAGTATATGCCTCGCACATCGGTCAAGGGCCAGGTCCTTGCGGATTTGGTGGCCGAGTTCACGGAGCCCTAGTTAGAAGAAGTAACGCCAACACCGGACATGGATGAAAAATCAATTGACATGATTTCTCAACAAAGCCCCTCACATTGGGAAGTGTACGTGGATGACACAGTGAACCAGAAAGGTTCTGGAGTGGGGCTAGTGCTGATATCCCCTAAAAGAATCATCATTGAAAAGTCGTTAAGGCTGGACTTCTCGGCAACAAATAATGAGGCGGAGTATGAAGCTCTACTGATGGGAATGGCTATGGTTCGAAGAATGGGAGGAAAGTCAGTGGAGGTGTTCTCGGACTCGAGGTTAGTCGTTGGTCAAGTACAAGGTGAGTTTGAGGCGAAGGATGAAAGAATGCAGAGACACTTAAGCCGAGTTAAATATCTGCAATCGGAGTTCGAATCTTTCAATTTGCTGCACATCCCCAGAAATGGTAATGCACATGCTGATTCTTTGGCCACGCTCACTACCTCTTCAGCACAAGATTTGTCGAGAGTTATCCTCGTCGAGGACTTGCATGGGCCTACAGAGGCAAGAAAAGAGGTAGTCCAAGTTCACCAAATCAGGGCCGGACCCAGCTAGATGGATTCTATAATTAAATTCTTGAAAGAGGATATTTTGCCTGAAGAAAGGGGGGAAGCTGACAAAGTTCGGAGGAAGGCGACCAGATTCTGGCTATCCGAGGACCAGAAACTATATAAACGCTCCTATTCAGGACCGTACTTATTATGCATGCATCCTGAAGCGGCTAAGTTACTACTAGAAGAACTACATGAAGGAATCTGTGGGAGCCACATTGGAGGTAGGTCCTTGGCTCACCGAGCCATTACTCAAGGTTATTGGTGGCCGAATATGCAAAAAGAAGCCCACGGATATGTTAAGAAGTGCGATCAATGTCAACGATTTGCCCCAAACATTCATCAACCAAGGGGAACTCTTAATCCACTATCCAGCCCATGGCCTTTCACTCAATGGGGCTTAGATATCGTGGGTCCATTCCCTAAGGCTGCAGGAAACAGGAAATACCTTCTGGTCGACACAGACTATTTCATCAAATGGGTCGAAGCTGAACCTCTGGCCAACATCAGAGACGTAGATGTGCAGAAATTTGTGTGGAAGAATATTGTCACTCGGTTTGGGGTTCCTCATACTCTCATCTCGGACAATGGCCTACAGTTCGATAGCAAAGCATTCGGGAATTATTGTACCGAACTAGGAATCATGAACAGATACTCCACCCCTGCCTATCCCCAGGGGAATGGGCAAGCGGAAGCGGTTAACAAGGTCATAGTAAATGTATTAAAGAAGAGACTAGACGATGCGAAGGGCAAATGGGTGGATGAATTGCCACATGTACTTTGGGCATACAGAACTACGCCTCGCAGATCTACTAGAGAGACCCCCTTCTCAATGACTTATGGGGCTGAAGCTGTCATACCTTTGGAGACTGGATTCCCAACATTGAGAACTAGTTCGTTCAGTCCGACCGGCAACAATGAGCAGCTAGAGAAGAGTTTGGACCTGATTGAGGAAATAAGGGAAAATGCAATGGTCCGACTGGCACATTACCAACAAAAGCTCAGGCAGGGCTATGATGCCAACATAAAGCTAAGGCCTCTAAAACCTGGTGATTTGGTGCTGAGAAAAGTTGTGGGCACTGCAAAGAACCCAACTTGGGGAAAGTTAGGATCCAATTGGGAAGGGTCATATCGTATTACTTCAGGGGCTGGTATTAGGGCGTATTTCTTAGAAGACCTAGATAGTCATGTAATACCACGCCCTTGAAATGTAAATAACCTCAAAAGGTACTATTATTAATCGAATATTTTCTTCAATCAATATGCCAATTCGTTATATGAAGTATTCTCATAAGTGTTTAAACTTAAATCCATTCATGCCTGTAGTCCTCGGACCAGATGATATGGGTTAGTTAACACTTCTTCACAGTTTTCCTAAGTGTTTAAACTTAAATTCAATCATGCTTGAAGTCCTCAGACCAGATGATTTGGGTTAGTTAACACGTTTACAGTTCTCATAAGTGTTTAAACTTAAATCCATTCATGTCTGTAGTCCTCGAACCAGATGATATGGGTTAGTTAACACTTCTTCACAGTTCTAAGTGTTTAAACTTAAATTCAATTATGCCTGTAGTCCTCAGACCAGATGATTTGGGTTAGTTAACACTCATTTACAGTTCTCATAAGTGTTTAAACTTAAATTCAATCATGCCTGTAGTCCTCGGATCAGATGATTTAGGTTAGTTAACACTCGTTTACAATTCGGCTAAGTGTTTAAACTTAAATTCAATTATGCCTGAAGTCCTCAGACCAGATGATTTGGGTTAGTTAACACGTTTACAGTTCTCATAAGTGTTTAAACTTAAATCCATTTATGCCTGTAGTCCTCGGACCAGATGATATGGGTTAGTTAACACTTCTTCACAGTTCTCCTAAGTGTTTAAACTTAAATTCAATCATGCTTGTAGTCCTCGGACCAGATGATTTGGGTTAGTTAACACTCATTTACAGTTCTCATAAGTGTTCAAACTTAAATCCATTCATGCATGATATGGGTTAGTTAACACTTCTTCACAGTTCTCCTAAGTGTTTAAACTTAAATTCAATCATGCCTGTAGTCCTCGGACCAGATGATTTGGGTTAGTTAACACTCATTTACAGTTCTCATAAGTGTTTAAACTTAAATCCATTCATGCCTGAAGTCCTCGGACCAGATGATATGGGTTAGTTAACACTCCTTCACAGTTCTTGTAAGTGTTTAAACTTAAATCCAATCATGCCTGAAGTCCTCGGACCAGATGATATGGGTTAGTTAACACTCCTTCACAGACCTCCTAGGTGCTTAAACTTAAATCCATTCATGCCTGTAGTTCTCGGACCAGATGATATGGGTTAGTTATCACTTCTTCACAGTTCTTATAAGTGTTTAAACTTAAATCCATTCATGTCTGTAGTCCTCGGATCAAATGATATGGGCTAGTCAACACCTCCATACAGTTATTATTATTGAGGCTTAACTTTAAAATGAGTCATGCCTGAAATTCTCAGATGTATTTAAATTAACTCTAACTTATGATAGGTCTCTTTAGTCATATATTTAACTACAAATCAATGCTCAGTAATATTCTCTGTAAATGTTCGAGAAGACCTGTGAGACTCCCATATCATCCATTGCTTTCATTGCTGAATAATAACTCTTATATAAACTACTCGTCTCAGTGTTGATTTAAGTTATTTGCATCGTCAGCATAATATCGTGGTTAAGCTTGCCTATATTACAGTAGTTACAAGTCATAATTATTTGCAACAATAATGAGTCTCATAAGATGTGCAACGAAGACACTAAAAATAAAAGAGAAACGATTTCATTGATCAGAAGAAAGTAGTTTACAACCCCTTACATAAAAAAATTAAAAAAAAAAACACTAATACAAGTATGAAATAAAAACTCTTAAATGTTTAAGCCTTCATCTGAGGGGCCAAAGAGTCAGCAGCTTGACTAGACTGAGCAGCAGCAACTTCTGGGGCTTGGTCCTTAGGTTCTGAAAGGGTTTCCTTTTTTCCCAAGTCTTTGCCCTTGTCTTGAGGAGCCTTAGCTTGCTTGCCCTGATCACCAGGCTGGCCAGACTCCTTGGGATCCTCAGCTGGCTTGCCCTGATCACCAGGTTGACCAGACACCTTGGGGGCCTCAGGATTGGCAGGAAGGCCTTGGCTGATGAAGGATTGCTCCGGAGCCTCTTGGAGTTGTACGGGGGGAGAGGAGTCAGACCCTAGGAGTTCGCGAATATCAGGATCGTAGTATATACTCTCAGGTTGTCTCAAGTCAGCACCCGCAGAGATAAGACCTTTCACCAACTCTTTCTCTGTTACCAAATTAATCTCCGTCATATGCAGTTGCCTGCGTTGCTCTTCGGCCTGCTTCTTGGTAGTTTTAAGGCCAGCGTCAAGGCTATTCCTCTGATTAGTCATCTCCTTTAGCTAATCGGACAGCTTGTTGTAATCTTCCTTCAGACTGCCTAGCAATTTTTCTGCCTCAGACCGAGAGTGGGCCTCTGCTTGGGCTTCAATATAGGCCTTTTTGTTCCACTCCTCGGCCACATAAACTTGCTGAGTAATCTACATAGCAGAATGAAAAACTTCAACACAAAGCAAAGAAAAGGGGTGAATGGAAAAGACTAGCATCTTAAATTGAGGAATTGGATCAATTCACTTACCATGGCTAAATCCCTTTTAAGGGATAAGAAGAGTTCATATTGGCTGAAGTGCCTGTATGACTCCATGTCTCGTGGGAGGAGCAGTGGTTGCTCCAGGGCCTCAGTAACGAGACCTGCCTTCCCTCCATTATAATTTCTGAGGGAGGTCTCCCAGGGGATAGGAGCACCATCCAATTCCATCCTGGGAGACCAGGTGCGAGGTCCTCGGCGCACATCTGCTATGAGAGAGTCATCTCGGCTCTCGATAGACGAAGCCCTTTTGCTCCGGTGGTCTTTGACCACTTTCTGTTGCTTGGTTCCTTTTGGAGGCGCCACCTCCCTTTCTTCATTATCGGTGAGGGGCCTCTTCTTCTTCGGATCTGGCAATCGCTTTGAGCCAACATCAGAAGGAATCTGAGGAGGTGGAGGAGGAAGACTAACCACTGGTTGAGACGTACCAGTCTCTTTGGGCCCAGCTTTTGTATTTCTATTCTTCATCAAGTCCCTCAGGTTTGCCATGTCTTCTTCTGAAGAATCGTCTGGTACGTCTATTCTCTCTGGGAGAACACTGGATTGCCTGTCAGTCTCTTCTTCGGCATCTAAAACCTGAACCCCTCCTAAAGCTTCTCCTTCAAACTTGAACTTATCAATCTGCTCGTCAAGCGAGGGGGTTGAAGAAGCAACTCTTTCACTTACTGCTACTGGTTTGAGGGGAACCTGCTGAATTGGATGGAGGAGCAATGGTATACCCTACGAATTTGGATGTGGCACAGGGGAAAGATCAAACAGAGCTAAAAAATCTTTTCGAGCAACATCTATGCGGTTGATGCGACGGTCTCCCTATCTTATCGCGTTGCCGACCGGCTGAAAATCGGTCGATTTTGGCGTGAAACCAAGAATAAGAGGAACGGACCGGAGTTGCCCGTCTTCACTTACAAAAATTTCTGATCATAATAAATAATTGAGCGTGGCAGCGTTTGTGAGGCTATGCCGAGGAGAAACGTGTTCTTTATCTGTTAACATCACAACAGAACTTGGTCAGAAACTTGAAAATAATGAACAAAGAGAAGACAAAAAAGTTAAAAAATGGAGATCCTAAATCTACTGTTAGAAAACCTAAATCTAGGATGTCCCACCTGGCTCTCCTGGTTGGGTTGGGCAATGAAGACCGTCATGCCACGCACCCGAGACGATCAGAGAGTCGTCTTTCATCCCTTTGTTAGATTTGGGAAGGTAGGAGATGAGCCTAACGACATCAGATCAGGATTTAAGATAGTATCCCGCTCCTTTCTGGCTATGACACTCGTACATATGTACCACGTCGAGCCAGGTGAGTCCCAATCCTAGATGACGGTTTAAATCATCAACTGCTCCTAAGATTCTAAAGACGTTAGGCGCACATTGTTCAGGACTAAGCCTATGGTTTCGGAGGTAATCGCTGGTAATGGGGCCCATAAGGATAGTCATTCCCCCTTCTAGAAAGGCGATGATGGGGATTATAACTTCGCCCACCCTTCAATCTGTTAGTAGTCATTTTGGAGGACAATATCTCAAACCCACATCTTGAGGTATGTGATATGTTGCCCTAAATTCCTCCATCTGGGCGGGGCTATCCACCATATACTGAAATCTACCCATCTCAGTTAAACAAAAAGGAGGAAACACTAAACGCAGTGACTGGGGAGTGACTACTCGAAGGCCGAGGAAGCTAGCCGAAGAGAAGATGAAAGGT
Source organism: Quercus aquifolioides (assembly GCA_019022515.1). Lineage (NCBI taxonomy): Eukaryota > Viridiplantae > Streptophyta > Magnoliopsida > Fagales > Fagaceae > Quercus > Quercus aquifolioides. The sequence goes on from CM032332.1 coordinate 41,127,018, forward strand.
TTGAATAAAGGAGAACTTACACAAACTAAATCGGAGAATGATCTTTAAACCCGTGGAGAGATTCTTACAGATTCTGGGAAGAACTAAAATTGATGATTGGAAGACCTTGGTGGATTTGAATGCTCAGGTTCGCTGGAGAATCTGAGAATCTACAAAGTAAAGGATAAATAACCTCTTCTAAGGCTTTATATAGGGACAAATGAAAGGGTAGGAGTCATCCCGCCCAAATTCTGAGGAAGAACCATGTCCGTTGGATCAATAGTCCACCGTTGGATACCAGAGACAAAACACCGCCTAGAGTAATTAATAGCGCCTTGGGAATACTGAAACGACAGCAGCAATGATGAAGCGCCTAAATCTATGCTCATACACGTGTGAACTCAGATATTTTTTTGTTTTAAGCTTTTATTTCGTAACAAATCAAAATCCTATTTTTTCTCCTCGGATGCGAGGGAAAAATTAAAATTTTGAGGGGCTATTGTGGGGGTAAAAGCCCAACATTATGTGTTGGGCCTAGGGCCCTATTTGAAGATTACTGTGTGTCCAAAGAGAAGAAAGTTGTTGAGAAGGAGTCCATGTGGAAGAGATATACCTGGAAATGAACGAGGAGTATAGTCCGAAGAGAGCACTAGTGGTCCGAAGAGGGCATTCTTCTCAGATACAAAGAGTCTTGATCAAGCAAATATCTGGAAGGTTCAAGTGATCTTCCTAACGATTTCAATGATAAGGATAAGCTTTGGGCACGCCTGGAGATGATAAAATTACCACCGTGTTTAATGCTCTGCAGCAACTTTCATGACCGCATTTATGTGGAGAAGACCCCTGAACAGTGCAACCTCAGCTACCACCACTCATGGGGGACTAAAGAAGACATCTGATGTGACATGTACTCAAGTGAATGCTTAGATGAAGAACAGGTGTACGATGAAGATGATCTAGAAGAAGGCTATATAAATGAAAGATGTCTCTGAAGAGAAGGGGGGGAAAGAAAAAGAGGAAGAAGAGAAAAAAGATTTTACTGTAGCTCTAAGACCTGTATTCATCTTTCAATCAATAACATACCTCTTCGGACTTCAGTTTATTTAGCTTTCAAGTGTGTTTTTGTGTTAGTTCATCCCTGTATATCATAGTTAACTGTTGATGAATTCATAACTAGCCCAGCTCTTTCACCCACTTTCTACAAATTCATTGTTTTGCGTTCATTGGGCTCATAATCCAAACCTTTTGGGCTTGGGCTACAAATCTCGACCCTACATAAATATTTTTAAAATTCATTTCATGGATTTAACGGTGTTAAGTTACAGGAAAGGTGATTGTAGTTTATTTTGAAAAACAAAAGAGGTCTTTATATAATTAGAAATATGGGAGACGTTAATATAATTTTAATAAGTCTCAAGAAAAGTAACTGCAATTTTATCACTTTTGATTTTTGGCAATCATTAACCTTAATCTTAATAAATACGGTTTATTAAATATCTAGCATTAAATGTACTTGATTATTAAATTTTTTACTCTCTTGATTATTAAATTTCTTAACTCATTAATCGTATCTTAGGGTTTTTTTTTTTTTTTGGATAAGTAAAATATTATTAAACATAGGGGGAACCTACCCATCAGAATCCTCACAAAGAACCCAAGAAGGGATGGATGAGATGGGTTGGCCTAAGTTGAACAAAAAGATGCCCAAAAAGCAATAGAATGGGCTAGGCCCCACTTGAGAATAGGAGGGAAGGAGGAGCTGAATATCAGAGATGATTGATCTAAGGTCCCAAAAAGGAGTGGAACTAGGAGCTTTAATTGAGTCAATTACAATCTTTGCATCGCCTTCAGAAATGACAGATGGGAGTTGGAGGTTAGTTGCTGAAGAAACAGCAAGAAGGGCTGTTTTAGCTTCGGCCCAAGTGGGAGAGGAGACAGATTCTTTAGCTATGAAGACTGAGATAATACGCCCATTAGAGTCACGACAAATTGCAGAGGGAAAGGTGGCACTCAAGGTGATGGCAGCGTCGAAATTGAATTTAACCCAACCAGGAGGAGGAGGTTCCCTAGCGGAGGTGGTGGGCTGCATCTTCAATTTTCAAGCGTTAGAATAGGCAGAGAAACTTCTGTTAATATCAGCAGCAATGTCAATAGGGGAGGTTGGTGGTAAGCTATCAAAAATCAATTTGTTACTACTCCACCAAATTCGATCACATGTTATACCAACCAAGAGAGTAAAGGTGTGGGCATCCTAGGGGTTTAGACCAAGATGTGTGAATGAGTTAAAGGTCAGTTGAATCCATTCAGGAGCTAATCTTGGAGGGATGTTACTGATGTTGAGGGGGTGGGATAGGTGTCTCCATATGATGTTGGCAAAGGGGTATTCAAAAAATACGTGGACAGTAGCAATGTCAATAGGGGAGGTTGGTGGTGACCTATCAAAAACCAGTTTGTTGCGACTCCACCAAATTCAATCACATGTTATAGCAACCAAGAGAGTAAAGGTGTGGGCGTCCTAAGGGTTTAGACCAAGATGTGTGAATGGGTTAAGGATCAGTTGAATCCATTCAAGAGCCGATCTTGGAGCGATGTTGCTGATGTTGAAAGGGTGGGATAAGTGTCTCCATATGATGTTGGCAAAGGGGCATTCAAAAAATACGTGGACAATGGATTCTTGGGGACAATGAATTCTTGGGAACCATGGCAACAAGGACATATTGAGTCCATATCATGGATTCTGCGGCAAAGGAATTCTCTTGTAGGTAAGGAATCCCAGGCAATTTTCCATAAAAAGAGTTTATGCCTCTCATTAATCTTCAAAGCCCACAACTTGGACCAGTCTTTTTTGGAAAGAGGACCAGATGGAGTGAATCTTGCTTCTTGGTCAGCTAAGTAAGCCGATTTAACCGAAAATTTACCGCTTGGGTTCTTTGCCCAAATTGCTGTATCTTTAATGGGGAAGGCAGAGAGATGGATTTGTTGAATGGAGGAGGCAGTTTACTGGTCAAAAAGAGCATGGAGTAAGTCACGGTTCCACAGCCTGGTACCTAGGATGATAAGCTCGACAACCAACTGGATGTTCGATGGGGTTGGAGGATGTGGGGGGATGAAACCTAGGAGAGAAGGTATCCATGGATTGTTCCAAATGTTGACAGAATTCCCTGAGCTAATAAGGTGGCAGTGACCCAATTTTAAAAGGGGGACAGACTTGATGATACCATGTCAAAGAGGGGACAAATTGGTTTTGGCTGAGGCATTTAGCAAGCTGCGACCTCTTAAATATTTAGACCAAAGAAGTTTGCCCAAGGTTTATCAGCATTTGAAGCAATTAACCAACCTAACTTGGAAACAAAAGCCTTGTTAAGATCATGGGCTTTTCTGAAACCAAGGCCACCAGAAGATTTAGGCTTACAAATGGGGTCCCAAGCTTTTGGATATAAATGGCGGTTGGAATCAGAGAACCCCTAGAAGAAATCACGAAGCCTTGCATCAATTTGGGTACAAGTGTTCTTAGGCAGTTGGAAAGAGGACATCCAATAGGTTGGAATGGATGTGAGGACTAATTTGATGAGGATGGAGCGGGCGGCCAGAGATAGAACTTTTGCCTTCCAGCCAGTGATCCAACTATTAATTTTATCATTGATGGTGTTGAAAGGAGACTGGTTCCCATGCTTGATGTGGAGGGGCAATCCAAGATACTTGGAATTTGGATACAAGAGTTTAAGCCCTGTTTGATTGCAGATTTTAGCTTTGGTTGGCTGTTGAACGTTGGTGCTAAAGGAGATGGCAGATTTGGCGGTATTGACCGAAAGACCTAATCATTCATTGAATTGGCTAAGACAGTCTTGGATAGCTTCAATATTTGATGGGAGAGCTCTAGAAAAAATAATCAAATTGTCGGCAAACATAAGATGGGATATTGAGGGACAATTCCTCGCAACCTTAATGCCCTTAAGGAGCCCATCAGATTCTTTCTGCAAAATAAGCCTAGACAAAACATCGGTAGCCATAGTAAAAAGGAAGGGTGATAGTGAGTCACCTTGTCGGAGGCCGCAGTTGGAGTTAAAAAAACCAGCAGGTGATCTGTTGATGAGGATTGAGAAGGTTGGTGTTGATATACATTGATTGATGAGGTGGATCCATTTGTCAGAAAACCCAAAATGTTTGAAAATGGATAAAGAGGAAAGGCCACTCTACTTTGTTGAAAGCTTTCTCCATATCTAATTTAAGGGCAGCAAATCCCTCAAAGCCAGATTTTTTTTGGTGCATTGTGTGGAAGATCTCATGCGCAATGATGGAGTTGTCTTGTATGTTTCTACTAGGCACAAATGCAGCTTGCCAAGGAGATACAAGGTTAGGGAGAAGGGATTTGAGTCTGTTGGCAATGATTTTGGAGATTGTCTTGTAGGATATGTTACATAGACTAATGGGGCGGAATTGCTTAACTATGCATGGGTTTGGGGTTTTGGGGATAAGGGTAATGAAAGTGTGATTCATCTCCTTTAACATATGGCCATCAGCAAAAAAAGCTGTAACAGGGTCAATAACTTCCTTACCAATAGTGGTCCAGTAAGTTTTGTAAAAAATAGCGGACATGCCATCAGGGCCAGGGGCTTTGTAAGAGCCAAAACTGAAAACCACATCCTTAATCTCTTTATCAGAAGGGATACTCCACAAAGAATCATTTTCCACATCAGACACAGAAGGAGTGATGAGAGTTGAAAGGTCGATATATGGGGAATGAGCGATAAGTTGAGATGTGAAGAGGTTTTTATAGTAGGATAGGTTGAAGAACCTGGTATTGAGGTTTGAAGAGGTGAACCATTGATTTCTGGATTTTTGATGCCAAAACAACTCTTCTTGAATCAGAAATTCATTTAACTCCGTTAAGAGCTAGTTCTCTATAGCTGAATTAGAGGGAGATAGGGGCTCAGCTTGAATCATGTTAATTTCCTCAAAAGGTGTTTTGATTCTTTGATTTTATTTGTGAGACAAAAAGCAGCAGAGCCATTAAAGGATTTGGACCAAGCTGACCTGATGACATCATGACTAGAAGGATCCCACATCCACATGGATTCAAATCTAAATGGTTTTGGAGTGTTGCATGGTTCACCCATGGAACAAAACAGGATAGGGGCATGGTCAGATGCAATGATAGTGTTGCGTGGATCTAGGCCTCCAAGAACAGAGTATAAGAAGGAAAGTAAAGAATGAGAGAGAGAGAGAGAGAGAGAGAGAGAGAGATTCAATCTGAGATATTATTCAATGAATTAATCTGTAACTACCCCTCTTCATCTTATACAACAAGTCCCTAACTAACTAACCAACTATAACCAATTGACATTAACTAACTAACTACCCTCAAGTATACAATGCACACTCACACACACTGCCTTGCAGCGTTACACACTCACCTCATCACATGTACACGCACCCCCTGCATCAATACAGGCATACCCTTGCACTGGCACACACACATACTTATACCTAATTACACTTACACAATAGAGATGCCTAACATTACCCCCTCCTATTTAAAGCACCTTACCCACAAGGTGAGGGAATGACAACTGAAGCTAATGTAGAGACTCCCACGTGGCATCTTCTGATGAATAACCAGACCATTGAACCATAACTTCTGTAATCTTTCTAGACCTCAGTGATCTAGTCCGGGTTTGCAACACCTTGATAGGTTCAACACACACCCAACCTTCAGCATCCACAGGAGGCAAAGTAGGAATAGGATTAATTTGCTATCCAAGCTTCAATTTCAAACATGAAACATGAAAAACAAAATGGATTTTGGCTTCAGGATGCAAATCCAGCTTGTAAGAGATTGCCCCCACCTTCTGTAGCACCTGGATAGGACCAAAGGACCTAAGTGACAGCTTCCACTTACCCTTATAAGCCAAAGTTCTCTGTCTATAGGGCTGCAACCTCAAATAGACCCAATCACCAACCTCAAAGGATCTATCCTGTTTATGCTTATCAGCTTGGATCTTCATCTTCTCCTGGGCAGCAGCTAAATTGGCTCTAAGATTAACTAGGATAGCTTCCCTTTGACACAATAAAGCATCCAAAGTAGTCACCTTAGTAGTACCTGGCACATAAGATTGCAATGTAGGAGGTGGAAAACCATATAGTGCTTCAAAAGTGGTTAACTTCAAACTGGTATGAAAGTTGGAATTAAACCAAAATTCAGCTAAAGGCAACCATTCAGCCTATCTATGTGGACTATCACTAGTGAAGGCCCTTAGGTATTGTTCCAAGCTCCTATTCACAATTTCTGTTTGACCATCACTTTGAGGATGGTAAGCAGTGGACATGGCCAAGTTAGTCCCTTGCAGCCTAAAGAGTTCAAACCAAAACAATGAAGTAAATATGGCATCCCTGTCACTCACAATGGATGCTAGCATGCCATGCAATTTGAAGATATAGTGCATGTACAAGGAAGCTACCTTAGCTGCAGGATAGGGATGAGAGATAGGTACAAAATGGGAATATTTTGTCAACCTATCAACCACAACCAGCATTACCTCATACCCTTGGGACTTAAGTAAACCCTTAACAAAGTCCAAGCTGACATCTATCCAAGGGGTGGTAGGAATCTCCAAAGGTTGAAGCAAACCAGCTGGAGCAGAAGTCTCAAACTTGATCCTTTGGCACACATCACACTCCCTCACAAAAGCTTTTATATCTGCCTTCATCCCATTCCAGAAAAATTCCCTTTTAGCCCTCTGATAAGACTCGAGGAAACCTGAGTGACCAACCATAGGGCTGCTGTGAACCAACTGCAATACTCGAGACTTTAAAAGGCATTGGGGACCCAAGAAAAATCTGCCCTTGTAGAAAACAAGGTTATTCTGCCAAGTGAATCCATTGGGAGCAGTACCAACTTGAATAGATTGAATGAGTTGCTGCATAAACTGATCTTGAGAATAACTATCTCTAAGAATATGCAACCAGGTAGGATCAGGAACTAAAAGAAGCAACAGACAGCTAGCTTTAGGAGACTTATCAAGCTAACAAGACTTAGGAATGTAGTCAGACCTCCTTGAAAGTGCATCTGCCACTTTGTTTTCAACCCCCTTTTTGTATTCCACTATAAAGGCATAGCCTAGCAACTTAGCCAACCACTTTTGCTGAGCTAGTGTGGCAATCCTTCGCTCCAATAAAAACTTCAAACTCTGGTGGTTTGTACTCACAATGAAGGGTCTGCCCAACAGGTAAGACCTCCATTTCTTGACTGCAATGGTCAAGGCAAGCAGTTTAGTCTCATAAGTAGACAAATGGAGATGTTTACCCTTCAAGGCCTGACTATGATAAGCAATAGGCCCATGCTCTTGCATCAAAATAGTGCCCAACCCATAACCTGAAGCATCACACTCAATGATGAAAGGCTTTGAAAAATCTGGAAGAGCTAAAACTGGAGGTTGAGCTACAGCAGCCTTGAGCTCATTGAAGGCAAGAAGAGCTTTTATCTAATCAATGGAAGCCATCTTTCTTGAGGAGGTCAGTCAAAGGCTAGGCAATAACTCCATAACCTAGGATAAATTTCCTATAGTAACCTGTAATACCTAAACCCCCCCCCCCCCCCCTTCAAAGCCTTAGCATTTTGGGGAATTGGCCATTGCTGCATAGCCAAGGTCTTCTTAGGATCAGCTTTCACCCCTTCCCCAGATATGATATGGCCCAAATACTCAACCTCAGCATAGCCAAACTCACATTTAGATTGCTTAACATACAATTGATGAGACTGCAAGACCTCTAACACAATCTTCAAGTGAGACAGGTGATCAGAAAAATTGGAACTAAAAACCAAAATATCATCAAAGAAGACCAGCATAAATTTCCTCAAATAAGGTCTAAAAATAGCATTCATGAGAGCCTGAGATGTTGAAGGAGCATTTGTTAACCCAAATGGCATCACAAGGAACTTATAGTAACCCTCATGAGTCCTAAAGGCTGTTTTTAGGGATATCCTCAAGTTTCATATGGATTTGATGATACCCTGACCTCAAATCCAACTTAGAAAAAATGGTAGAACCTACAAGTTCATGTAGCAACTCATCCACCATAGGAATTGGAAATTTATCCTTAATGGTGGCCTTGTTTAATGCTCTATACCAATTGCCCACCATCGGACCAATCGAATATAGCAATCCACCCATGGCCCAATCAAACTAGTGTGACCTACCTGACCACTACTATTAACCACCCAAACAACCATCCCTTAGATTTCATGCAATCCACATATTCACCTCCCTCACTAGTTACATCGTTGCCTCGTTTTCATTGCCCTTTCATATTGCCATCACTCACCTAGAGGCATCATGTCTCAACTCTCTACCAATATTGATTAGGTAAGATTCTCCCTCTAACTCTCTTTATCTCACTTATCTCTCTCTTCTCCTCCCTTCACTCTTGTTTTGCAACCCATTATGGCGCCTCTGTTTTGCAACCACCACCACCCTCCCTAATCGAACGATGTTTTGTGACCACCCCCAACCTCATAAATCTGTTTTTCGTACCTTCGTCAGGCACTTTCTTTCTCTCTCTTAACTTCTTTTTTTTTTTTTTATTATTAACATATCTTTTTTATTGGATTTTTTTTTTTTTTTTGAGAAAGTTTCAATCTATGGCATCCACTTTTGATGATAGTTCTTTATCATCAGACCAAGACACCAATCTGTTTTTGGTATAGGCGGGGATTGAACCTTAGATCTCTTATTTAACCATCAGAGATTTTACCAATTGAGCTAACTGAAACCCACTTTATTGGATTTTTTTAGGTGAGAATGTAATTTTTTTTTGGGATAATTACACATTACCCACCTATGGTTTGCCTCTAATTCTATGTGCCCACCCGTGGTTTTAATTTTGACACTTTACCCACCTGTGATTCTGACTGTTACCCAGCCGTAACCCACCTCTCCACTCTCCGTTACTCTAACACAGAATAAGTAAAAAACAAACCCCAAAATAGATCAAAACACTCACTCACTCCTAAAACAAACCCCAAAACTCACTCATGCCCAAAACTCCCAAAACTCACTCACTCCTACAATGGGCTTCGCTTGAGACTCATAATTTCATATCCAAGCCAAGGAAGCAAGTTGCTAACAGTTGCTCCTCCTCTGTTCAGCTATGGGGGCTTCGATTTGTAAACTGAAATGGAACTGGGTTTTGATCATGGGTGGGTTTTGATCGTGCATGCTCTTGGGTACCACCGTGGGTATTGAACCTGGGTTTTGATCTTGCATGGTCCTCTGTTCAGCATCAGCAAGTAGATCAAAACCCTCTTTAGTTTTTGAAACCTAGGGTTTGAAATTGGGTTTTTTAATTCTTTCTTCGGGTTTCTTAAATCGTATAATGCCTTTGTGGTTAACTCTATAAATATATTATGAGAACCAAAAAGAGGGGGGGTGGGGGAGGGGGGGGGTGAGGAAGAACTCGACATAATTTTGGAACATCAGCAGTTGCTTATGCTATTTTTATTTGTTGTTATATCACATAAGCAAATATACAACATAATAAAGGATTTAGCAAAAACTTTTGCAACAGTTATTGTCATTGGTTGTTAGATTTCTGTCTGACACTATGATGGCTGGTTAAGAGACCATTGGAATATCCATGAAATTGATACAACATGCTTCATTTGTGCAAATGCAGGCAGCTCCTTCATTTCCTAGTTCATTTCCGCACCTATTTTCTGGCGAGGACAATCTTCGTTGCTTAATTCCTTGTGCAATTGACCAGGTTGACTCCTATCATAGTTTAGTATTTTTCATTTTCAGTCTAACTTTGCATCTAGTTCGTTTCAAGCTAATGAAAATATTTTGTGCTTCATATGAGAGTTATTTAGAGCCATATCTAATGTTTGTAATATGTACTTTGGTATTCAAAAATTGAAGTTGACCTTCAGTAATGCAAGATTTATGTTGGTATCCTACAAATGTTAAGGTTGACTCCAACGGCTTTCTTCATCTTTTTATTAGGTGGAAACTGAGAAAAAAATATGTAAGGGAAGGAGTTGTTCTGGCTAAATGTATTGTATAACCACACATCAAAGCACATGACAGTTTCTTTCAGATGATGGTAATTACCCTGCATCACTCTCTGAAGATGTTGCACAGAGAGTGATGCAGAGTACTTAAGAGTTGGATTGTTATATTTCTTTCTATTAGTAGAATTTTTGGAGGGATAAAAATCTAAGGAACTACAAATGATGGATAGAAATATTTTATTAATGGTCGTAGAAAATTATTATTAGACCTTGATAATTTGGTTTCTGTCTTTAAATGTTAAAGTACATTTTGTCATAAATAAGTTTGTAATATATTAAGAAAAATTTATTGATAAAAGGAGAGAACTAAGCATATAGTAAGTTTACAAGAGAAACCTCTAAAGAATTACAATCAAAGGTATTCAGTGAAGTTTACATGAGAAGCATAAGTAACAGTCCCAAATGCAGTATCATAAGATTTCAACTTAAGATAGGCATCCCAACTCTAGTAAAAGTTCAATTATTTCTATCTTGTCATAGCATCCACATAAGGCAATGGGTGGTATCATTCCATGTAAAGTTTTGCTTTTATGCCACCCAAATAATCCTTCCTAATAAAAATACTCACAAATTAATTTGAAGTAACAGGTGTTACACTACATTTATAGACAGAACAAAAACTTATAATAATATTGTCTGTTTCTGTGTTGTGCTTTATGTGGACCACAGGACCACATGATACTTTTCCACATGCAAGCCCATCTCATACTTTATTTTGTTGTATTTTATATGCAGATGGCTGACTTGGCATTCAATTTTGAGATTCATCATGGTGGCAAGTTTGTGTGGAACCCTGATTTGGTATATTTAGGAGGTAGTACTTCTTTTGTTGATAATGTTGACCTAGATAGACTTAGTTATTTTGAAATACAAGATATTTGTTCTGATGTGGGGGCAGTTAGTACAAGTAGATATCATTATCTTATTCCTGGAGGTAATTTGGAGCAAGGGTTAAGGCTTATAAATGGAGATGATGATGTAGTTTATATGTGTGAGATTCATGCTGCATGGCCTACAGATAAGATAACATTATATGTTGAGGGTGGTGAGGAGCCACTTGCAATTGAACAACCATTTGGTAATGATGAAGTAGCAAATGATGATGATGATGTGCATGAGGGCATGAGGTGAGTAATGTGGATGCTGAAGGAAGTGATGGAGAAGATATTGATTGGTTGGAGGAAGGGTTTGAGGGGCCAGATTTTGATGATGATGTATTTGGAAATGTAGATGATGGGCCATCTACACATGATGGAGTTAGTGTCAATGCAGCAGCCCCCACATAGGCCCTCTGAGGGAGATGATGGGTCATCTACACATGATGGAGGTAGTGTCAATGCAGCAGCCTCACATAGGCCCTTTGAGGGAGATGCTAGGCCATCTACACATGAGGATCCAGCAGCCCCACATAGGACTACTGCAGCTGACCCACTTCTTGAAGAGGGTGAATGGGTTGACCCACCTCTTGAAGATGACATGGAAAGTCTAGCAGGGTCTGATGATGATCAGCCAGCACCAACTGCTGCAAAAGAACCTGAGTTTAATGCCCAAACTGACATGAGAAAACCAGAGTTAAAGAAAGGAATGAAGTTTCCAAACTCTAAGGTATTTAGGGAGGCATTGAGGGAATATGCTATAAAGAAGCCAGTAGATATCAAGTTCAAGCTGAATGAGAAGAAGAAGATATCAGTTTATTGTATAAATGAATGTGGATGGAGGTGTTATGCATCTCAACTATCTGGGGAGTTGACATTCCAAATAAAAACATTTAATCCAGAGTGCACCTGCCCTAGATCCTTCAAACACAGCCAAGTGACTTCAAGTTATGTTGCAAAGAAGTTTATGCAGGAGTTTGACAAAAATCCTGATTAGAAAGTGGCTGGTGTTCAACATCATGTGAAGCAAGCACTTGAAATTGACATAAGTTACAGTTAGGTGTATAGGGCAAAAAGGAAAACTACTAACTTGATTACTGGGGATGAACAGTTGCAATATGGGAAGTTTAGGGATTATGCAGAGATGATAAGAGTGAATGATAAAGGAAGTAGGGTTATTTTGCAAACTGAAATGGAAGATGAAAATGCACAGCCTAAATTTAAGAGAATGTATATCAGGTATAATGCACAAAAAGTTGGTTTTTTAGGAGGTTGTAGACCAATCATTGGTTTAGATGGGTGCCACCTGAAAGAGAGATTTGGGGGGCAAATATTTTCTGCCATAGCTAAAAATACAAATGATAACATTTTCCTAGTTGCATTTGTTGTTGTTGAGCAAGAGAACAAAGATTCGTGGGTATGATTTCTGCAACAGTTTTCAAATGACATTGGGAATCCAGAGCAACTTAATCTGGTCTTCATCACTGATAGACAAAAGGTATGACTTTAGTAGTGTACTAACATATTTAACCCATATATTTAAAGTTCAATAATATATGCCTCAGTTCATTTCAACATGTTTAACTAACATATTTACTTGATCTATTTTGTATATGAATTAGGGCCTTATACCTACAATTGAGATGTTGTTCCCAACTTGTGAGCATAGGTATTGTGTCAAGCATATCTATAATAATTTTAAAGTGGATCATAAGGGCTTGGAGTTGAAGGATGCATTGTGGAGATGTACTAGAGCCATAACAATCAGGGAGTTTGAGAGAAGAATGCAGGAACTGAAGGATTTGGATGTCAAGGCATAAGAGTATCTTGCTGACATCAACCCTGCACAATGGTCTAAGTCTCACTTTAGTAGTATAGCTTTGTGTAACTGTTTAGTCAATAACTCAAGTGAGTCTTTTAATGCCATGATCTTAGAAGCTAGGGATAAGCCAATTTTGGCAATGTTGGAGTGGATTAGAGTTAGGCTCATGACCAAACAATACAAAAAACAAAAAGGTATAGAAAAATACACTGGAAAGGTTTGTCCTAATATTCAAGACAAATTAGAGAAGTTAAAACATGAGTCTATACCTTTCAGTGCTACTCCAGCAGGCAGCTTCATGTATGAGGTTGATAATGGTCGTGAGAGACATGTGGTTTACCTGGTTAAGAAGGCATGCAGCTATAGGATTTGGGATTTGACAGGACTTCCTTGCAAACATGGGATCTCTGTTATTGTTAAGAACCTGGAGAAAGTTGAGGAATATGTGCATCCTTGTTATTGGAAAGAGACATTTGTTGAAACTTACAAAGAGATAATACAGCCAATGCTTGGTCAGTCTGAGTGGGTTGAGACTAACCAACCTGCTCCGGTTGCTCCTCATGTGTATGAACCACCTGGCAGACCACCAAAGCAAAGAAAAAGAGATCATGAAGAGCCTAGGAACCCTTATAGAGTTTCTAGGATGAACAAGACAATTAAGTGTGGGAAGTGCCATAAAGAAGGACATAATGCAAGAGGGTGCAAGGCAGGCATCACTGGTAAAACTCCATGGCAGAGAAGAGATAGACTTGCTAAATCAACAGTTGTAAGTATTTCCATGCTTTGAACTATATTTATTTCCTCCTATATTTCATGTGTATGTAACTTGTACAACCCTCTTTATAGGCACAAGGAAGTAAATTTATAAAAATAAAGCAGACTAAAACACCTCAAACTGCATCTCAACCAGCAAGTACTAGATCTCAGCCTGCATATAGAGCTTTTGGTCAAACTGCATCTCAACCTGCACCAAACAATAGCTCTGAGGCAGCAACTCAACCTCCAACTAGATCTAAGGCCAACTGGTTCTCTTCATCCTCACAACCGAGCTTCCATACCCCTAGAAAGACATGAGATTCTTTACCATCTCAGGCACCTCTACTTTCTTTTATTTTGTTTATTTTTTTTCCTCTTACTTGCTATTGTTGGACCAAGTGCTAATTATTGGATTTTGGTTATGCAGCCAAGTGCATCTGTGAGCACTAGTGGTGTACCAAGTGAAGGAAGTGGTGGTGCTACTGCTAGGGGGTTTAAAGGTAGAACGTGTGGTGTATCAAGGCCAACAAAGTTTCAACTAGTTGGTGGAAAGGGCAAGAAGGCAGCTGGTAAGAGCACCAAAAGTAGTAAATAAAGATGGAAGATGTTAAAGTTTCAACTACTTTTTTTGTTATAGTTCCCACTTTTTTTTTGTTATAGTTCCCACGCTTAATGTATTTGCTTAAAGTATTTGCTGTCAAGTGTCAAAAACAATATTGGCAATTTTGGTTGGAAGATGTGTATGTCTGATGTGTGGTGGACTAGTAGTTGGGTTTTGGGTGGAAGATGTGTAAAGTGTAAAGTCACAGGATGTGCCAAAAACAATATTGGCAATTTTGTATGCATGTGACATAAAGTGACAATGACTGTTCACTTTTATTAAAAGCAGTTAATGTGCATTGACACAGGATAAAGAATTTTGTTGTGTTGTGCTTGTCTTTGCTTTTGGTGGATTTACACAAGACTGTGTTGTGCTTTTGGTGGATTTACACAGGTGTGCATTGACACAGCAAAGAAAGTTATGTCTTTGAGCTTTATGTCACAACCAAATTATGACACAACAAAGTTGTGTTGTTATTGGTGGATTTTTATGTATTATTTTGGTATATTCTAAAAAAATTGGACACTGCTTCTGGAACCAATAAATTATATATCCCACAAGTTTATATGCAACCTACAGTATCTTTTTGTTTGATAGACTATTTTCATATTTGCTGAAATGTGCCAGCTCCTTTTATATTATTGCACAATCTTTCCAACACAAAGTAAAAGGTGAATTGACAAACCCAAATGAGAATGCTTTTATGGAAGGTTATTAATCATTGGCAAGTTCCAAGTTCCATTCACGTTATTAACATTTCCACATAACACTTTGTGCCAATATATATCAATCACAGAATGAAGTAAAAAAAAAAAATTATACTAAAGAATATTTGCACAAAAACAACACTTTCCATTTCAGGAGATAGATACAATAACATTTCAACATCCCAATCACATTTCAACATCTCCATTTCAAGAGATAGATACAATAACAATTCAATTACCCAATCACATTTCAACACCCCCCGAAGCATCATGGTAGATTAAGGTTCCTCACCCTTACATTGTTGTTCACTGAGGCAAAACACAACAATAACATTACAAAAATGAAAAATAACCATGACAAAACTAATGCAACCTTATACAATCTCTCACTCTCTCTAACCCTCTTAAGTTTCTCCCTAGCTTCTACATAAAACTCATGAGTTTCTCTTTCCCTTCGGTTAGATTTGTCTTCCATTTTCCTAGTTGTCATTTGTCTCTGATTTGCAAGCTGCAGTTCATTCTCAAGCATACTTATCCTTTCACGGTCACTCTTACAAGTTTCATTATCCACCCACTGAAAGAAGCCACATTTGGGACCAACCTAATCATTACAATTATAACAATTAATTTCACAATTCACAATAAATCACAACTAATAATTCAATTCAATTCAAATACAACAATGTAATTGTTTCTTACATTAAATTGACTACAACTGAGGAATCTTCTTCCATAGTTACCAGCTTTTCGACTTATTCGTAGGGCACAATTCTCAAGGGTACATAAATGACCATCTTCGGCACGGTAGAAACCACTAGTTGTAGAGCCATTGCCAGTTGATGAAGACATAGCAAAAATTTGTTACAAGCTTATAGACTAACAAATCTGTTACAAGAGGCATAGTTCAAATTTTCAACATGTGTGACAGCATAAACCATTGTTAACACTAATCAAATTAAGTAAGATAAACTCACATTGAAGTCCAGCATTAATGCATTGCAAAGGTTTCAACAATCAAAGGTACCATAAAAGCTAGACTGCTAAATGCATCATATTCTACCACTAGATCTACTACACATTTTTCTTCCATCAGGTGTATCCCAATTGTTCTCCACAATTATCATTTTGCAAAGTCTCAACCATTACATTACAACTATGTTACAAAGAATTTTTGTTCAGTCAAAATACTGGTAGACATGAATATGAGATCTTTCATATTAGAAATTTTTTATTGTGCAAGGCTCACAACTAAGGCAGAGACAATAAAAATAAATAGACATTTAACTTCATAATGATACAATATTAGCACATTAAGACAGTGATGGAAACTACGCGGCACTGATTGTTTATTTTTTTTTATTGGCTAAGAAAAGGTCATTTAAATTGCATCTAGAGAAGCTGTACATGCATATGCAATAAGCATTATGATATATGGCTGGCAGCCAAGAAAGTGTATTAGAAAATTTGAAAGTAGTTGACATGTGAAGGAAAGCAGTTAGCATGAGAGAGATGGCTCGATAAATTAAGTTAGCAAAACCATAGGTAGATTAAATGGGTCACATTTGCATTGTGGTCCCTCACATTTGCATTGTTCTCCACACACATACAAAGGCTGTATATAAAAAACTCAACAACTTCATATTGGCTGTATATAAACAACAACTCAACAACTTCATATTGTGATTAAATTAGCAACCCAAAATTATGCCGAGTTCTTCCTCCAACCCCCCACCCCCCCTCTTTTTGGTTCTCATAATATATTTATAGAGTTAACCACAAAGGCATTATACGGTTTAAGAAACTCGAAGAAAGAATTAAAAGAAAGAATTAAAAAACCCGAAGAAAGAACTAAAAAACCCAATTTCAAACCCTAGGTTTCAAAAATTAAAAACTAAAGAGGGTTTTGATCTACCTGCTGATGCTGAACAGAGGACCATGCAAGATCAAAACCCAGGTTCAATACCCACGGTGGCACCCAAGAGCATGCACGATCAAAACCCACCCACGATCAAAACCCAATTCCATTTCAGTTTGCGAATCGAAGCCCATAGTTGAACAGAGGAGGAGCAACTGTTAGCAACTTGCTTCCTCGGCTTGGATCTGAAATTAAGAGTCTCAAGCGAAGCCCAATGTAGGAGTGAATGAGTTTTGGGAGTTTGGGCGTGAGTGAGTTTTGGGGTTTGTTTTAGGAGTGAGTGAGTGTTTTGATCTATTTTGGGGTTTGTTTTTTACTTATTCTGTGTTAGAGTAACGGAGAGTGGAGAGGTGGGTTACGGCTAGGTAACAGTCAGAATCACAGGTGGGTAAAGTGTCAAAATTAAAACCACGGGTGGGCACATAGAATTAGAGGCAAATCACAGGTGGGTAATGTGTAATTATCCTTTTTTTTTTTTTAAATGTATGAGAGTTGAGAACATGTGAAAAAACTAAAGTAGTAGAAATATGTTTTCTAAAACATTTTCAAAACTCGACAAAACACTTGAATTTTTTTTCATTCTCCCAAAAAATGTTTTCACCAAAAAAATATTGTAAGGTCGAAAATTATTTTCATGTGAAACAATCAAACAACACGCCTTTATATATATATATATATATATATATATATATTTTAGTAGAAGTCTTTATTTATACTGTTGGTATGTTTCCTACTCTTTGCTCGTGGTCGGTTTGGGCAATGTATTTTTAAGGAAAAAAAATGCAAAACTGACCCTTTAACTTTCACATTTTTTCATTTCAGTCCTCTAACTTTCAGTTTTGTCAATTCAGTCCTCTAACTTTCAGTTTTTGTCAATTCAAGGCTCCGTTACTGCTTCTGTTACTGTTGCCATTAAACCCACTAAATGACGCCGTTTTGCATGTGGTTTTTCTTTTTTTCTTTTAAAAAAAAAAAAAAAAAAAAAACATTAAGGGGAACAACGTCGTCGTTCCCCTTCCCCTGAATCAAAACAAAACAAAGTGGGTTTAATTTAAATCCCTAACTTTGAGAAAGAGAGTGAGCCGGTTTGAGAGAGAGAGAGAGAGAGAGAGAACTCCATCACTGATTCAGTCAAGGCAGAGCAGCGAGGGTGAATAGCACCACAGTGAATGGACCTTGCCTTGAGATAGTTGGAATGAAACCCTTATACAAAGCCATAACCCCCTCTGTCCTCACAATCTTCATGGCACACCCATCACTAATTCAGAACTCCATCACTGATTCAGTCAAGGCAGAGCAGCGAGGGCGGCGAGGTTCACACAGCGAGCAAGGGCGAACTCAGTCTCTCTCTCTCTCAAACCGGCTCACTCTCCCTCTCTCTCAAAGTTAGGGATTTGAATTAAACCCACTTTGTTTTGTTTTGATTTTTGGTGGTGGCAGGCTAGGTCGTGGGTTTGTTTGATTAATGGGTTGTGGGTGGTGGCTATGGCTTGGCTTTACTGGGCTTATTTTCTATTGATTTGTGTTTGATATGTTTGGTAACTTGGCTTGATACTAGATTTGGTTTTGCTAATTTGGGTTTGATGTTTGGTTTGTGTTTGATATTTGATTTGTGCTTGAACTATTGGGTTTTGATAAGAAAAAAAGTTGAACTGGGGAGGAGGAGAGAGCTTCAAAGAGACTGTGAAATGAATTTGGGAGGTCGTTCCCCTTCATGTTTTCTTTTTTCTTTTCTTTTTTTTCCAGATTTTTCTTTTAATTCCGAATTAAAAAAAAAAAAAAAAAAAAAAAAAAACGGCATCGTTTAGTGGGTTTAACAACAACAGTAACATAAGCAGTAACGGAGTCTTGAATTGACAAAATTTGAAAGTTAGAGGACTGAATTGACAAAACTGAAAGTTAAAGGACTGAAATAAAAAAATGTAAAAGTTAGAGGGTCAATTTTACATTTTTGCTTATTTTTAATTTTAGTTTAACATGGAAAGTCGGTGTGGGCGTGTGAGTTAAGGGTCGTCAATGGGCCGGCCCGGCCCATTTTTACTTGGCCTGTGGGCACAATGGGCTGGGCATAATAGGCTATTAACTAGTTAATGGGCCGAGTCGGACTGGGCCGAAAGTGAAAACTTCAGCCCATGGGCAATGTTCATTTTGTCTTTAATGAGTTAGGCTATCGGGCTGGGCCTAATAGGTTACCCATGGCTTGTGTTAGCATATTATTTTATTATTTTTATAAGGAAAATATCAATTTTTTATAAGGAAAAAATCAATTTTTTATAAGGGAATAATCAATCTATTTTTTTAAAGAAAGAATTAAAGAATTTAATACTTAATTACAAATTTTTTTACAATCAAATCTATTTAATTTTTTGTTTTGTTAATGGAAACCTATTTAATTTTTTATTATTAAGGCTTTAAATATTTTTTTATTTTTATCTTTAATAAAAAAAATGTCAAATGGTTAATTCAAATTTGCTAGACTACTAGAAAAATATATATTTAGTAAACTCTTAAGAAATTCCTCTATAATATCTCAAGATCAATCTTTCATACACTTCCTATATATTTTTGTTATGAATTATGAGTTATTGGGTTGGGCCAACAGGTTAGGCCAACAGGCTATGCAATGGGTTAGGCTACTAGGCTAGCCCATCGGGTACCCATGGGCATAAAAACTAGCCCACGGCCTAACTCACTGGGCTAGTAGGCTACCCATGGGCCTCAATAACAACGTACCGGGCCGCCCATTAGTCTGGTGGGCCGTCGGGTTTCTGGGTTAGATTGTGGGCCGTGGGCTATTTGATGACCCTTAGTGTGAGTACTGTTGCCACGTTTATAATGTTTCATGGGCTCTAACTCTAAAGCCCAATATACGGAGAGCTCCACTACTGTTTAGTCCTAATCTAGCAAAATCGTTCAGTTCCTAAAATTCCAGTTTTGTCAGAGAAAAAAATCCCACATTCCTTAACCAAAACCAAAAGGTTCTTCCATTGTTTCTCAGCTATCTCTCGCACTATTTTATTTATTTTTGTTGTTTAGATCTCTCTTTTGATTATAGATCGCTTAAGCTTTTGATTGTTCTTCAGGATCTAAGTGCTTTTGTTTCTGAGGACTGTAAGGAAAGCTAAAGAGGAGCTCTGTACTAATATGAGGTACCCTTTAATCTCTTTTTGATAGTATTAATTTCTCTTTTGAAGTTCTAATTCTAATCAAAATTGCTAAATTGGGAATTGGGTGACTTTCGATTCTAACCGAATAGACTTACAAGTCTCTCTAATCTGATACTGCTATACTATTATATCAAAAGAAGTAAAACTGGAAGTTAGGTCATGCTTTGGAGTGGAAAAAAAGAGAAGGGTTTTTATTTTTATTTTTTGTATTCATGAATCATGAACCTATTAAATGGTATTGATAAAGAGAATTTCTAAGACCAACCCATTTCCTAGAAACCTCTTTGCAGAAATACCCTGCAGTTGTTTTTAATTTTTTTTTTTGGGTATTAGTCTAGTTAGCCCACCTGTGGCAGAATCATGTAGTTTCATTTTTTATGATAATTCGATAGTTGGGGAAGGGGGGATTTGAACTCTGGATGTATCCATTGGAAACATCGGGAGGTGCCAACCAGTTGAGCCACAAGCTCTTTGAAGCTTGTAGTGAGTTTCATGTTGTTTACCTTGGGAATCTGATTTATGCTTTTTCTGTGGACAAGTGCTGGGTTTAGGCCTCTTTCATTGTATAACATGCTACTTTTGGTGGGTAACCCAGCTTTGCATATAGAAAAACCTTGCTCTAGCTACGTTGGCTATACTTGTCTTTCCTCGCCAATATATTCTCTAATAATGTGGGGATGCTTTTATTTGTAAAATCAATTTAATTCGTTTAATCAATGAAGTGGCTAAGCAATTATTATAATTAGACCCGTAATGCAAACAACAGGATATTAGAAACCTTCTAATTATGATTCAATTGTTGTTGACTCTAGTCTTAAGTGTTAAGCAAACTATGGGGTTCAGCCTAATCCTTTCTCTATTGATACCTTGTTGCCACCATATCGTTCATAAGTTATAACAACCAGTTTTGGTGAGTCTAGAATTAACACATCTTCCATAACTTCCAACTTCGTTAGGGTTTATGTTTAATTGGTATGTACACTTGGGGGTTTTTGAACAAACACTGTCATCGAATGATGGGGAGCATAAGTGGCAGCCCACTTTAAAGACCTATAAGAGGGAAAACGTGTTTGGAGCCTTAGGCATGTTTGGAGCCTTAAGCGCCCCTATAAGAAGTTGACATGTGTCCCTGTCATGTGCATTTCACATGACAGGGATGCATACCATCTTCCTATTGGGGGTTGAAGCCTAGTGATCCAAACATGTTTGAAGCCAAACTTTGCCCCTATAAGAGACAAGGGAAAGCTGGTTCTAGTGCTCAAGCTTTAATTTGGGAAGTTTTGGATGATGGAGAGCTCTCTTGGGACCTTGCTTAGTCATTCTAAAGTTGAAACAAGTCTAATTTTATTACTTATTTGCTGCTGGATCAGTTTTAATTTAAGCTCTACTAGAATAAGGGCAATTTGGTAATATACAGAAATCTGGAATGGGCTGTCTTTGGCTGTACCAAAGGCCCATGAGTCTTATTTTATGTTCTTATTTTATGTTTAGAGTCCTTTTCTTATTTGATGTAGAAGTTATTTAAGTCCTTTTTGTTTGTTATTTAATCCTAGTCATTCTAAGAACCCTTCTAGGAAAGGGTTTAGTAATAGCCTATATAAAGGCTTTATTGTATTCATAGTGACATTGATTCTAATAAAATTCAAGCAGTTTATTTTAAGCTTTGAGGGTGTGCTAGCCTTCTCCTACCTAAGTGTGATTGCTTGGGAAAGCCTAGGCATTTGCCTAGTGTTTTATTTATCTTGTTTTCAGTTCTATGCCCTGTTTCAGCCCCAACAGCCATCAAGATTCAATCTTTTCTAACCTAAAACCCTTAAATATCAATCCTTATTCAAGAACCCGTTAAGAACTCATCAAGAAATCCATTGTAGTTCTGAATTCTTAAAGATCCTACATCATCAAGGTACATAGGACTGGTGTGTCAATGCAGATTTGGGTTGAACATGTCAACTTTCTTTCTCTCTGTAGGATTTGTTTACTTTTAATGGCTTGCAATTTCTGGCATCAGCTATTCAGCATGTTTATTCCAATTCAATCTTTTCTAACCTAAAACATCGGCTATTCAGCATCTTTATTCCAATTATCTGGTTGTTTTGCGTGGAAATTTTGTAGTAAGGTTAGTAGATGATTTGTGGTGAAGAAACATAAATGTAATGATGAATAAATGTTCTCTTCTGTTCACATTGCCATAAAATTCTTATATTCGACATTCTGCTCTCAACACACAGAACTTTCTAAATTTGTAATGCAAATGCAAGGAATGTTCAGGATCTTGGTTCAGTGTGAGGCTGACGTTTTGCTGGCTACACCATTCTAGAGCTATAATGTATTATGATTTACATCATTTTGACCAAAGTGGATATCCCTGAGAAGTTAGCCTTTTTGGTAAAATTTCTCATGGGCATAGGTCACAAAGTTTTGCCTTCCTGAATAGCATACCTTATTCTGTGATGTGCATATTGCAATGCAAACCATCATTGTCTTAGCTTTAACTAGTAATTATTTGAATGAGGCTTAAGCCTTTTGTTTCATATGAGAATTATGATTATTAGAGATGAATGGGGTTGGTTGTGATGTCTAATCTAGGCCTATCATAACATGCTTGATTTCTCAATCTTCTTCCATACAAATGGATATATTTTCCCCATACTGTGTAGTTGTTGAAGTCTGTTTGCCATCAGCTTTTTCATTTATTTTTTTTAGCTTATATACAACTTTTTAAGCCACAATTTTTCTAGGTACAACCATATTTTAACTAACATTCAGAAAAAATCAAGTAAGCTGGTACAAAGTGGTCTCTTGGTGTGCTTGATGAGGATCTAGGATTAAATGAACAAGAACATATAACCCTTCAGTTTTGGTTTTTTGCCAGATTTTGCCCATGTTAACATGTAGAATTCAGTTTAGACATTGCTGATTCAGTAGCAATGAAATTTAAGATCTTGGGGTGGCCAGCATCATTTTACCTTGACCTGCACTAGTGCTGCCTAGGACTGTTGTTTAATTACATTTTCTGATGTGCAGGAACCTTTGATTTTATTTTATAGGTCAATGATGGCTAATCCGAATGCATCAACATCAATAGTGTCTTCAGAATCCTCTGAACAAAAGGCCACACATATGGCAGATTCAAACATGAACATGCTTCCACCTTCTTTAAGCCATCAAAGTCGAAGTGCCTCAGATGGTCCTGTCGCTATCCTGTGGGACATTGAGAATTGCCCTGTTCCAAGTGATGTCCGCCCTGAAGATGTAGGTGGTAATATTAGAATGGCTTTGCGGGTTCACCCTGTAATTAAAGGAGCTGTTATGATGTTTTCTGCCTATGGAGATTTTAATGCCTTTCCCAGGAGACTTAGAGAGGGCTGTCAGAGAACTGGTGTCAAACTAATAGATGTTCCAAATGGGAGAAAGGATGCTGCTGACAAGGCTATCTTGGTTGACATGTTTCTCTTTGCCCTTGACAACCCTCCACCTTCTTCCATCATGTTAATCTCTGGTGATGTAGATTTCGCTCCTGCACTTCACATACTTGGCCAACGTGGATATACCGTGATCCTTGTTATCCCTTCTGGGGTTGGCGTTTCATCTGCCCTCTGTAATGCTGGTAAGTTTGTTTGGGACTGGCCTAGTGTGGCTCGTGGGGAAGGCTTTGTACCCCCAACAAAGTATTTAATGCCCCCTCGTGGAGCAGTAGCTGACATTGCTGGGTGTCTTATGGGATGCCAAATCAATGAGAACCCCGATGGCCAAAATGAAGAAGAAGCAATCGTGTATAGGGGGTTCTCACAGAACTATTACAATTCAAGGGATCTATCAATAGTGTCACAATCTTTAACTGAATACAACAGTAATTCTTCAACGTTGCCATTTTATCCTACAACTTTGAGGTCACTGAGTCTTCCTTCTGGTTTGAATGAAGTTTCAGGAGGTGTTGTTTCTTCTGGTGATCAGATGGAATCTACTTTGTGGGTACAGCCTGGAGACCTAAATGGTCTGAAGGGCCAGTTGGTAAAAATGCTGGAACTTTCAGGGGGATGCCTGCCTCTGATCCGAGTTCCAGCCGAGTACCAGAAGTTTTTTGGGCGGCCTCTTTATGTAGCAGAGTATGGGGCATTCAAGCTTGTAAATCTTTTCAAGAAGATGAGTGACTCACTTTTTGTAGAGGGGAAAGGCCATAAGAAGTTTGTTTATCTACGAAATTGGAAGGCAGGCCCTAGTGCACCTCCTTTGATTTTGACTAGGAAGGATAAGAAAGGAAAAGGGACCCAGGAAGAGAGTATGGATATTGTCACAGGTGGTGGCTCTTCAGATGAGTTCTCAGATGAAGAGAGAGTGGTCATAGAAGAAAATGATGTGAGCAGGAGCCAAGGAAATACTAATCAGGGAACAGCAGCTCGTCAAGAAATTGATGATCATGGTCTTGAGCAGTTCAAGCATGAGTTGCAAGAGATTTTAGTCAGCTATTCTTGTCGGATTTTTCTAGGTTGCTTTGAGGCAATATATGAACAACGGTACAAGAAACCACTGGAATATCAGAGATTTGGTGTGGATCGGCTAGAGTATCTGCTGGAGAAATTGGGAGATGTGGTGGTTTTGCATGAAGAACCCATAACCAAGAGGAAGTTCTTGGCTGCAGTTGGTGGCTAACAAATAAGGCAGCTGAGATTGTTGTTACCATTTTATTTTCTTAATATATAGAGGGGAAGACTTTTGGTCTCTTTTGCTTTTGGTTGATATCATTTTGGTCCCCCAGTATCAAAAGTTGTGATTTAGAACTTCAACTTTAAAATCGATTGAATGTTGCCCTTCTAATAAAATCTGTTAAAAGTGAGCAGTTAAATATCCCAAAACTACATGGATTTTGACCAGGAAAGAAAAGAAAAGCGATGTCATTTTGGGACAATTAACATCTCATCTATGGATCTTAACAGAAGGGTCATATTGACAACGGTTTTAAAGTTGAAGGTTTAAATTGTAACTCTTGATAGTTGAGAATAAAAAATGATTGCAACTAAAAAGTTAAGAGAGATCAAAAGGTATTTTAATCCAAAAAAGATAGAAAAAAAGAAAAAAAAGAAAACGTAATTGTTGTTTACTCTTTCGCTTCCCCAAAACTTTCTCAGTAGATAATAGGAAAGTCAAACTTATCTCCTTTCAGTTCGTCCTGCATGGATTTGAAGTTTTTAGTATTGCAAATTTCCATGTAAGACTTGTGCACCATGACTGATCTGCCGTTAATGTAGATCTGTATGTAAATTGACCTGCACGTTGTTTTTGTATCTTATTGTTGTATTTCCAGTATAAATTTGATTTTCATTTCCAATGTTTGAGTGTCCTCAACTGAATACTAGAAGTTCAGACTGTTGTACCTATCTAAATTGCTTATCCTTCTGTTCAACCGCTTTTTCCTCCATCGCTGCTTTGTTCTCTTTGCTCATAACTTAAAGAAACTTAATTGATTCCAGTATCCTGAAATTTTAGATAGCTAACATTATAATAGCAGGAAACATTCTGTGTGCTGCCTTTTGAGATATTTATTCATAGTTGGCATGTTCTGTCCTGATAAACTCAACAATGTACTACTAGTGTGAATTCTTCATCCTTAGGTGCTGGGATTTGATTTCTCGCTTCTTTTACTAGTGCTTTAACTGTGTGAGATGTCAAGCATTTGGACAGTCTGTCTCTTTATGATCTTCCTACTGCCTGGATATGGTGACAAAGCTAGTAATTCTCAGGTCATTGCGATCATTTTACTGCATTTCACATATATTGAGTCATTGACGCTTCTTTGTTCCAAATCATTGGAAAAACTGTCTTCAAACATACTCCCTCTATATGGAGTTATGTCATCGAGCTGTAAATTTTCTTCTAGTGTTATTGGTCTAATAAGCCGGATGTCAACTGGTTCAAACTCAATTCTGATGGCTCATCATTGGAAAACTTGAGACTGGCAGGAGAGGCTACTCGACTACTCGAGAACTTTAACAAATGTAATGAAACACTAGTAAGGAGAGGGACTAATCCTCAAACAAGATTTTTGTTGTTTCTGAGAACCCCTTTTGATGTTTTGATAAACATGGGCATTTGTTAAGACAGACTCTACTCTTCTCTTAGTATTGTATTGTAACTGCTTCTTATCTCTTTAATAAAATTCCTTTTCTACCAAAAAAACGACTTCAAAAACTGTAGATAATAACCTCGAATTGGACAAAAAGATGAAGATATAAAATCAATAAATCATCATCCGACGGAAAAAGTGGTAATTACAAAGTTCACTTTTTAAAAAAATTTTATTCTCTAAGTGAAATGATATAAGGTTATGCTAACGAGTATTTTTAGGACATTAGTTAATTGACTATTTCAAAAAAGTTTTAATATCACTTTTACTGAAAACATAAAAAGGTAGTAAAAAAAAAAACAATTATTTTTTTCCTTTTTCATAAAAAATTTTAAAAATATTTTCTAAATTAATGTCTTTAGAGCATCGGTTAATAATTATAAACTATAAGGTCAATTTTTTGTTTGGAGAAGATATAAGCTCAATTGAATATCTTGTTGATGTAATCCATTGCACTATCTTATATTAATTATTTAAATAAATACAATTTTAATAGTGAGGAGCTAAGGGCGAAAACACATGAACAAATAACATTTTTTTTTTATTTTAATAATAGTACTACAATACAGCAGTAGTAGTGTAGTACTAGTATTCTCAATTGGTCTTCCACATCTCAAGCAAAAAAAGTGGCCCTTGGCACCTCTCAAACGTCACTCAAAATAGGTAACCTCTTCGCATCTCCTAAGGTCCCCATATGCATATTCCACCTTACCCTCTACAAAAATGGCAGCCATCGACTCACAAACTATCATTACACACTTGCTTCAGTTTATAACCTCATCACAATCTTATTACTCTATAAGTCCAAACCATCATGTCATCTCTCTCTGTGCGTTTTCTCTCACCTTCATTGCCTTCTTCAACCTCTGCATGGCCCAGCAGTACAAGGCTGGCAGCCACTCAGGCTGAAAGACCAGTGGAATTATCAAGGCTGGAGCCAAGAGTAGAAGAGAGAGAAGGGTACTGGGTGTTGAAGGAAAAGTTCAGCGAAGGCATAAATGTTCAGGAGAAATTGAAGCTTCAGAAAGAGCCTATGAAGTTTTTCATGGAAGAGGGGCTACTACAAGAATTGGTGAACATTCCTCTGGAGGAGCTTGAGAAAGTTAAGGTTACTAAGGATGATATCGATGTCAGGCTCAAGTGGCTTGGTCTCTTCCACAAGAGGAAGTATCAGTGTAAGTCATACCAACAAAACGTGTTTCTTTCTTATTTGCTTTGTTTGTCTTTTCCTGACTTTTTCCCCCAGTTATTATATTTGACTAGAAATGAAGTGGAGTGTTTTTTGTGCCGAATGAATTCATTTTTCTTATTTTACTCACACGAATGCCTCGTACATGGTTTTGATTGTTTGGGTTTTATGAATTGATTAGACTGTATGTGGGTTTGAAATTTTCTATGTGAATTGCATAAGATATATTTGCTTTTGAACTGCTTTCTTCTTTCTGCAACTGGAACTGAAAAGTGAAAATTGATATTGATATTTTGACTTATTAAAAATAATGCTGTGTGTGACTCAGATTAAGTTGATGATTGGCTACCCTTTTACTAATATGTTTTGTTGCTGGATAAATTTTGGAGGGAAGAAATAAGATACATGATATAATGTATGTTAAATAATTGATGTTTGGTGGAAATCTTATTATAGAATAAGATAACAATTTTGAGGTTTCTCCCTTTTTTCTTGATGATCAGATGGTAGATTTATGATGAGACTAAAACTACCTAATGGCGTAACAACAAGTACACAAACTCGATACTTAGCGAGTGTGATTAGGAAATATGGGAAGGAAGGGTGTGCAGATGTGACAACCAGGCAAAATTGGCAAATTCGTGGAGTGGTACTACCCGATGTGCCAGAAATATTTAAAGGTCTTGCAGAAGTCGGCTTGACCAGCCTGCAGAGTGGAATGGATAATGTGAGAAATCCTGTTGGGAACCCCCTTGCTGGCATTGACCCACTTGAGATTGTTGATACACGGCCTTACACCGATTTGTTGTCACAATTTATCACTGCCAATTCATGTGGTAATCTGGCCATCACTAACTTGTAAGTTTCTCTAGCCCCCTCAATTGCAGTAAAAATATTTCTTTTTCTGTTTGTTCTGATTCAGAGTTTACATACTTGAATTTTCCTAATTTATGGTTGGTATTTGGAGCATAACCCCAGTGTTTGGTCATGGCCCTATGCCCCTATGTATGCATAGTAAGGAGCTTGGAAATATTGGGATGGGAAAATTCAACTATGCAATGATTGATATGTGGTTTCTTTATTCTAATTATATTGGTTTTTTGAATTTTTTTTTTCTTCTTTCTATTTTGCTAGGGAATTTCAAAACGTTTTGTAAAATTGGCACATGTTAGATGAATAAATAAGGACTGATTTGTTATTGTTCAAAAAAATTGAGTATGTGCATACTCTGTTTTTTATTCGTGAAATAGTGGCCTATGCTTGACACAAAATTTGATACTTAGGCTATTGAATAGAGGGTCTTATTAGGTCAAATAGGAGTTCATAAATGTTAGGAATAAGCATGAAAGCGATTTGTATCATTGTTTGTGACAAGTTCTTGTCAATTTCCGTCTGAACAGGCCCAGGAAGTGGAATGTGTGTGTAGTGGGTTCTCATGATCTCTTTGAGCATCCTCACATCAATGACCTTGCTTACATGCCAGCTATAAAGGATGGACGATTTGGTTTCAATTTGCTGGTGGGTGGCTTCTTTAGTCCCAAGAGATGTGCAGAGGCAGTCCCTCTTGATGCCTGGGTCTCAGCAGATGATGTGGTCCCAGTGTGCAAAGCCATACTAGAGGCCTATAGGGATCTTGGCACCAGAGAGAACAGACACAAAACAAGAATGATGTGGTTGATTGATGAACTTGTGAGTAATCATTTTCTTAATTATGATGTTTCTGAACCATTATGGTATATCCCTGATAATTATGGATTATATATTACCCGGTTTTTTGTGATTTTCAAAGATTCATTTACAAATTTCACAACATTCAGTAGAATTCCAAATTCCAACGAGTACCAGGATGAGAGAGTCAAATTTTTCTAGTATGCACTGTTTAATCAAATTTCTGATTTGATTATGACATTCGCATGACTATTATATGCAATTTAACTAAATGCAGGGCATAGAAGGATTCAGATCAGAGGTAGTGAAAAGAATGCCTCAACAAGAGCTGGAGACAGCTTCTCCTCAAGAACTAATTCAGCAGCAATGGGAAAGGAGAGATTATCTTGGTGTCCATCCGCAGAAACAAGAAGGTTTTAGTTTTGTGGGTGTTCACATTCCTGTAGGTCGAGTCCAAGCAGATGACATGGATGAACTAGCTCGTTTAGCTGACACATATGGCTCGGGAGAACTCCGGCTCACTGTGGAGCAAAACATCATAATTCCCAATATTGAGAACTCAAAGCTTGAAGCCTTACTTAAAGAGCCTCTATTGAAAAACAGGTTTTTACCAGAACCCCCTCTTCTCATGAAAGGGTTGGTGGCTTGCACTGGCAACCAATTCTGTGGGCAAGGAATTATAGAGACAAAGGTCAGGGCCTTGAAGGTGACTGAGGAAGTTGAGAGGCAAGTGGCAATGACTCGACCTGTTCGGATGCACTGGACTGGTTGCCCAAACAGCTGTGGGCAGGTACAAGTGGCTGATATTGGTTTCATGGGGTGTATGGCAAGGGATGAGAATGGGAAGCCTTGTGAAGGTGTTGATGTTTTTTTGGGAGGCAGAATTGGGAGTGACTCACATTTGGGAGATGTTTACAAGAAGGGTGTTCCATGCAAGGACTTGGTCCCCTTAGTAGTGGACATTATGGTCAAACATTTTGGAGCTGTACCGAGGGAGAGGGAAGAGGGGGAGGATTGATTCAAATAGCCTAGTAACATTTCATTTTGTTCTTTTACCAATGTGCAAAGCATTTGACATGTTGGTCTCATATCGTTGATAGTTTTGGTATGGTATGGGTTTCACTTGTGAATGGAAATAATTTGTAGGAGTTGGATAGTAACATGAAAGTAATGAAATAAAATAGAAAAAAAGGTTGATTCCTCTGGCGGCCACACCCAAACCCCTCCCCTCCCCCGAAAAAAAAAAGGCAAAAGGAAAAAGGAAAATTTTAATTACAATGCCTTAAATCAATGCAACACAACTAGTGTCAAATTTCTCAAGGAGAATAAAATTCAATTAAAAAAAATTAAAAAATTAAAAAAGGCAAAAGGAAAAAGGAAAAATTTAATTACAATGCCTTAAATCAATGCAACACAACTAGTGTCAAATTTCTCGAGAATAAAATTCAATTAAAAAAATTAAAAAAACAAAAAAAACAAAACAAAAGGAAAAATTTAATTACAATGCCTTTAATCAATGCAACACAACTAGTGTCAAATTTCTCAAGGAGAATAAAATTCAATATAATTATGTAGTTGAATTTTAGTGGAGAACTAATGGGGAGAACTTTGGGCAAACTCCAATTTGACTTGACACCACATTAGCGCAAAACTTAGCTTATGAGTTTGGATCCAAATATATTATATTAATCACTCCCTCTTAACATTATTATTTAATGTATGACTTCATTCACAGGTGTACACCCAAGAAGAACTTAGGGTATAACACCAAAAAGTTGTACCTAAATTTCTCATTCTTTAAAAAACCAGTCTAGATTGAACCAAGTCCTCAAGAGAATCTAAAACTTTTTTGTAACTTGGTATGATATCTATATTTATATCGATGTAAAATCGGAAAAGAAGAAAATAAGAATGGAGAAGCTCTAGAAGAATGAGTACTGGCAACTGGCATTACCACTGGTGCTACAGCTAGTGCACACCATGGTGTGAGCCAGCTGCCCCTCATTTTCCCCTATAAATACCTCCCCCCCTCCTCTAGGAAATTCATGCACAATTCTCAAAAATTCTTCTTCTTCTTCTTCTTCTTCTTCTTCTTCTTCTCTCTCTCTCTCTCTCTCTCTCTCTCTCTCTCTCTCTCTCTCAGGAATTTCTTTAGATATAGTTTTTTTTCTCTCGTTTTCTATAGAAAACCCCATCTCAAACAGAAACTTTAGCCATTTTACACCATTTTTACACCTCCAGCCCTTAATAGTAGCTGAAAAAGTTACTCGCTAAAGGTAGGTTTCGGAATAGCTTATTTAGCTGAAACCGAAAACTTTTTACTGAAAGTGTAGAAAATAAGGTTAAAAGCTAGCTGAATAGTACAACGAGACTTATGAATAATACCAAAAAGTGTGTAGGGAGCCTTTTTGTTGTATTAGGCTGGCCTGCCTCCTGCGGTACTAGGCCCAAATGTTCTGAGTAAGGGAGTTAAGACCGGTCCAACTGCAACTCAACTTGGTCCGGCTTGTGCGCAAATTATGCATTGTCTGCCAGGAACATGCTTACGGCAAGCAGAGCTGTTTTAGATGAGTTATGGCAGGCAGACATGATAATAAAATAAAAATAAAAAGATACTTCGGCTTCTCAATTAAAGTAAACAATTAATCCTTAATTAAAAGAGATAATCACAATAATGATAGTTACTTTTAATAAAGAAAGCAAGTTAATAAGTGGTCAACACATGGGCCAATCAAGAGAAAAATGTAATCAGAGCAAATCTAGTTCGCAGGACCAAGACCAGAGAGGGAAGAACGCTTCTTCTCAACGCAATCAACCTCCCACGGAAAATCCTGCCGTGGAAGATAATTACTTTGAGGGAAACGGATCTGAATGGTTGGTGCCCAGAGGAGAACCCCTTCTTTTGCTTTTGGCAGAGAGCAGGATTTTGAGAGGGAGAGAGGGAATCAACCTATTGGTGCATGCTTGCCGGTCTAACTCTCTATTTTTTCCTTTCTTCTTTCTTTGTTTTTAGTTTTCCTCTTATCTTTCCTTTCTTTTCTTTTACGCCTGTTTTCTATTTCGTGATTCCTCAGAGGCGATCCTTGCTTTTCCTAGGCACGGCAAGGGACTCTTTATATAGTGTCTGCCGTGACCAGATTTTACTATTTTAGCCCTTAACCACCTTTGTCTGGTCTGGGTGTACTTGCCGACCACCACTGGTGTATACCACTCCCCCTCTCTAGACAAAAGGAAGCTATTTTATTTATTAGTCTGCCGTGGCATCCTTTCCTGCCACGGTGTGGGTGCTCTCTCTCTATCCCTCATGGCATGCACCTAGTGGTTCCAACTCAACCTTGCTTCTTTTGGGTGGTATGTCATCCCAGCAAGACGTACCCCCCAAAAGAGCTTGAGCAGGAACCGCAGAATAGGTTTTCCCCTCTCCCCACCGCCAAACCATACCCTCTTACCTCTGACCCATGACTCCACCATGTCCCATATTGGCTGGGTACAGACTGGTGGTGCCTGGGCCTTGCGTGTGCCTCCCTTTCGGGTATGTCCAAAATTTGCCTGCTGCTCATGCATTCGCTGCTGTCTGGAGGCTTGCCTGCACAGTCTGCCGTCCTTCTTTGACCTTTTATGTGGGTTACTTTATGATTTCCCGCTCCCCTTAGGTGTTGGGCTTTGCTTGATGTTGGGTTTTGCCTTCTTTCAGTCTATTCTTTGATTGCCATCATTTCTTGCCATATCACTCTGTCATTCCTACTGCAATGACTCAATCCTCCTGGACATCTTTAGGCCTTCCGTTCATTCTTTCCCAGTGGCTTAGCATGGCCATGGGTTTTCTTACTCATAGGCTCCTGTGTCCCTTTTGTTTTCTCTTAGGCATCCTTGGCCCATTTGCTTTTCTTGGGCTTCCTCGGTCATTTTCCTAACTCTGTGTTTCCATGGGCTTTTACTAACTTCATTGGGTTTCCCCGACCCAATTACCTCATACTCATCCTTGGGGTTTGTGGGCCTGCCATCAACCCCTTACTCTCTTTGCTTGCATTGCTTTGGGTCTGCCGCGGTCCATTCTCACTTTTCTACATCATATACTGCTCATGGGTTTGCTATTTGCTATTTGCTATTTCTCTCTTTCCGGGCTCCTTTGAACCCATTTGCTTCCTCAAGACCCATTTATTTATTTTATGGACCTGTGATCCATAATTCCTACCGCTTGGGCTTAATGGTTCTTTTTTCTATCTATTTGCCAATTTCTTTTCGGCCTGTGTTACTGGGCTCCCTCTTTCTTTTTGGCTTCCAAAATGACCATCAACAAAGTGCAATGAGACCCATGAATAGTACCAAAAAAAGCTAAAAATTCAAATAAGCTTAAACTTGTAGCTCATTCCAAACGGGCTCTAAGCTTGAGTTTTTTGGCGAGCCTAGAATGCCAAAGTTGTCAGGTGATCAGGTTTAATTCTTGGGCTTCAGGTCGATGTTAGCTTAGTTGTATTCTGAGCAGGTACAATTCGTAATCATACTTTAGAAGTTGATGTGTGGACTAAAATTTGTGAAAAACCTACTAAAACGATAAATTGAAAACTTATCTATTAGAGGAAGCAAATTGACAATTCCTGAGACCTAAACCACTACCTTTTACTTATCACCAAACAAAAAAAAAACAAAACAAAACCTTAAAAAAAAAAAAAAAAAACCTAAACCTCTACCTCGGGCCCATTGTCTTCGATCAAAGACAATTCTTGTTTGTACATGAGCCTCTAGATTAGCATAGTATGCATAATCTTCATTTGGGGCTTCCAATTGTGGTGGTACTGATACATCTGTAGCCATCTACTTTCAGAAAGCTACGCCATTAAAGTTTGACAGTCATCTTGACCAACATATTTGTGAATGATTGGTTAGTTCCTTTCCTCAGCCCACAGCGCCTTCCTAGCTCCTCCACCCACACTTTTGCATTTGTGTTGCTGAAATATATCAAATGCTCTTGATGCTTTGGAGAGGTGTGGTTCAGGACGTGTATGATTACACTTGTACTAGAGCCACTATTCATGCTTGGAGACTCGGATTTTGATCTATTCGAATATGGCTTTCTTCACTGAATCGTGAAGTAGTTCTGCGTCAAGTCTTTATGGAACAATACAGTGAAAAGGACAGACATCAACTGTTTTCCACTAAATGGAAATTCAAGTTCAAAATGAACAAGTTGTTATATAAAATAACAACATAGTAGGAGCTCTGTTAAAACTGCAGAGTATGCTACAGGGCAGAATGGCATGAGTCAAACTACAAGTGTGGCAAGTGATGCAATTGTTGCTAAGGTAAAGTGCACTAGCCGAGCCACCAGGACAGTAGGGAGTGCAGCATTTGCTGATAAGCAATGCAGTGATCAAGCCACACAGTGTGCACGTGCATCAGCACCAGAACTGATCAGCTCAGAGGTCTTGGAAGCTATTGAGGCATTGCCATATCATGAATTCTTCATCCAAGATCGTTGAAGACTTAGGCTCCGAGATTTTAGGAAGCAGTTAGATATAAGCTGACACGTGGAGAAGTCTGGTGGTTTGAGTAACAGCTTTTGGCGCCAAATTCTAAATAGTTTGTTATGATCACTGTGTATATAAACAGAGCATAGTGTATTTTATTTATTCACTTCTTCCATTTTTCTCTTGTAATCATTTTCTCTCAATCAATGAAATTCTCTCAGTTTATTTAGAATTCTCTCAATTCTTTTCATGGTATCAGAGTAGCTAGCACAGATTACACTGATTTTCTAGTTCTAGTTTGGTTCCAGAAGTTTCTTTCTTCTCTCGTTCCAAACAGGGATTTTCTTGAGAAAATTTCCTTGTTTTCTTTTCAGAGAATTCTTTCGAGGAATTTCGTTTGATTTTCTTTTTCAATTAAGGTTTTTGTTCAAAGCTTCGAAAGTCATTCATGGCTTCCACTGAAGAAAGTGATCACTCTGCTCCAACACACAATCAATCCACGCGACCAGTCTCAAATTCCAATACAATGACCAATACACCCAATCCTTTCATGCTGAGTGCAAGTGAGAATCCTGGCAATATCTTGGTTACTCAACCATTGTTGGGAATGAAGAACTATCAATCTTGGTCTAGGGCTATGGTACTAGCACTCACAGCCAAGAAAAAGATAGGCTTTGTGAATGGGAAGATTGAGAAACCTGAAATTGATTCTCCGATATATGAAGATTGGGAAAGCTGTAACACAATGGTGCTTTCTTGGTTGATCAATTCGATGCATATTGATGTGTCAAGTAGTATCATGTATTGTGAGACTGCGAAGGAGATGTGGCTTGAGTTGCAGCGTGTGTTTTCTCAGGGAAATGGACCAAAAATCTATAACCTTCAACAAGAATTTTCTCAAATAACTCAGAGTCAATTGTCAGTGACAGAGTATTATTCTAACTTCAAGAAGCTCTGGGATCAACTGCTGCATTATGAGCCTTTACCAGCGTGCACTTGTGGTGCAATGAAAATTCTCAGTATTGCTCATGAAAAGTCCTATGTCATGAGGTTTCTAATGGGGCTCAATGAGAATTTTGAGACTGTGAGGAGTCACATTCTCATGCTTGAGCCATTTCCATCGATGAGCAAAGTATATGCTTTGGTTCTTCAAGAGGAATCTCACAAAGGAATTGGTCATGGTCATGGATCTTCTTTCGTGTCTAAACCTGACTCAGTGGCAATGTATGTCAACACCAAAGGATATTCTGGCAACAAAGTTGGATTCAAAAAGGAGAGGCCCTTGTGCACCCATTGTAATATGCTTGGCCACACTGTGGACAAGTGTTATAAACTTCATGGTTATCCACCGAGCTATAAGCACAAAGGGAAGTTCAATGTCAGTGCTAATCAAGTCTCCTATCCACAAGGTACTCCTATTGAAATTTCTCCAAATACATCTGTTCAATGCCCTATTACCAAGGCACAGTGTGAGTAGCTCCTTGCCCTTTTCAATTCTGGAATTGATCAAGGTCAAAATCATCATGTTGCATCTGTTAGTACAAGTGGAAATGTCTCTGGTTTGACTACTGAAGCTCATGGTGTGTCTGTTGCAACTGGTGTGCCTTCCTCAACAGCTCTTGAAAATTCCAACTTCATTGATACTGTGTCAGGTACCACTTCAAACACTTCTTTCAAACCTACTCTTCAACACTCTATTTTTTCAGCCAAAGTAGTTGATAGGGAATGTTTTCATACCACTGATTGGGTCATAGACACAGGGGCTACTGACCACATGGTACACTTTGTCACCTGCTTTACTTCCATCACCACTGTCTTAAATACTCATGTGCTTTAGTCGCACACATTGGTACTGTGAAGATTTCAGAAAAACTTACACTTTACAATGTGTTATGTGTTCCATCTTTCAACTTTAATCTCATCTCTGTCAGTCAGTTAGCTAAATCCATTTCTTGTTGTCTTATCTTCTTTGGGACCTTGTGCTTTATCCAGGCCCTTGCTCATTGGAGCACACTTGGTCTGGGTAAGGAATGCAATGGACTCTACTTGCTGGAAAGGGGCAACTCCACTTCACATTCAATTTCTGCTTCTATTTCTACTGCAATACCCCTTGTTCCTAGCTCTCATGTATGGCATTCTAGATTAGGACATTTGTCTAATGCCAAATTGGTTTCAATTAGGAATAATGGTGAACCACTTTGTACTCCAGTTGAGAACTTTGTTTGTGAAATATGTCCACTTGCAAAGCAAAAACGTTTGCCTTTTAATAAAAGTTCTCAAATTTCTTCTGCTTGCTTTGATTTGATACATTGTGACTTGTGGGGACCTTTTTCAGTGTCTACCATTGATAATTGCAAGTATTTTTTAACAATTGTTGATGATTGTTCAAGGTGTACTTGGGTTTACTTGTTGAAACATAAGTCCCAAACCCAATCTGCTCTAGAGGGATTTTGTACCATGGTGGAGACTAAATTTTCTAAAAAGATTAAAACCATTAGGTCTGATAATGGTACAGAATTTTTCATGAGAGATTTCTTTGCTAAGCAAGGTATTTGTCATCAATTAAGCTGTGTTGAAACCCCTCAACAAAATGGTGTTGTTGAGAGGAAACATCAGCATCTATTGAATGTTGCTAGGGCTCTTATGTTTCAGTCAAATTTGCCTTTATATCTATGGGGTCATGCTGTTCTTGCTGCTGTACACTTGATAAATAGAACTCCATCTTCAGTTTTATCAAATCAAACTCCTTTTGAAATTTTGTTTGGCCAACCACCCACTTACTCCCATTTAAAGGTCTTTGGCTGCTTATGTTTTGCTTCTACCCTTTCAAATCACAGATCAAAATTTGCTCCCAGAGCAAAGAAATGTGTCTTCTTGGGGTATCCTTTTGGGGTAAAGGGGTATAAGGTTCTTGACTTGACTACTCATAGTGTGTTTCTCTCTAGGGATGTTGTTTTTCATGAACATTCCTTTCCCTTTGTTTCTGCTTCTAGTACTATTGCAGATCCCTTTACTTCTTGTGAAGATGTTGTTGCTCCCTCTCCTTCAGCAAGTAATGAATCCTTTGTCACTCCCATTAGTGTCCCTGATTTTGTCTCTAATCCTACTGTCAACACCTTATTGCCTTCTTCCCCTTCCATTGATCCTGGTCTTGATAATACTAATGACCCTCCATCCTTGATTCCTACTGATGTTTCACCTAGTCCTAGTCAGTCTTTTTCTCCAGCTGCTCCTTCTTCTCCACCAGTTGCATCTGCACCTCCTGTGCCTCTCAGAAAATCAGCTAGAGACATTAGACCTCCTGCTTACTTGCAGGACTATGCCTGTACTACATTTGCTCCTGGTGCCCCTTATGATCTTGATGAGTGTCTCACTTACTCTCATTTGGAGCCTGGTTACCAATCATACTTGCTGTCAGTTGGTTCTAGTCCTCAAGAACCTCAGAGTTTCTCCCAGGCAGTTCAGGATCCTCTTTGGAGAGCTGCCATGGACAAGGAGATTCAAGCTCTTGAAAGCAATCACACTTGGGATGTGACTGCTCTACCACCTGGTAAATCTTCCATTGGCTGCAAATGGGTATATAAGGTCAAGTTCAATCCTGATGGTAGTGTTGAAAGGTATAAAGCCAGGTTGGTAGCTAAAGGCTATACTCAACAAGCTGGTCTTGATTTTCTGGAAACTTTCTCTCCAGTTGCTAAGACAGTTTCAGTGAGGGTTTTGCTTGCACTTGCTGCTGCTAGGTCCTGGCCATTGCATCAGTTAGACATCAACAATGCATTTCTTCATGGGGATTTGGATGAGGAGGTTTACATGACTTTGCCTCCTGGTTTTCACAGTAAGGAGGAGTGTTCAGCCTCTTCTTCTTGTTCAGCAGCTACTTCTACTCCTAAAGTATGTAAGCTGATGAAATCTCTTTATGGCTTGAGACAAGCTTCTCGGCAATGGTACACTAAGTTGTCAGCAACTATCACACAGCTTGGTTTTGTTCAGTCCCAAGCAGACCATTCCTTATTTGTTTATAGCAAAGGACCTTTGTTCACTGCATTGCTAGTATATGTAGATGACATGATCATTACAGGTAATGATCTTGATTGTGTTGCTTCTCTAAAGTCAGTCCTAGATCAAAAGTTTGGGATCAAAGACTTGGGTTCACTCAAATATTTCTTAGGCTTAGAGATTGCAAGAAACAAAACTGGCATCAGTCTAACACAAAGGAAATATGCTCTTGAGGTACTTAAAGAGGCTGGAATGACAGGTTGCAAACCAGTTCAGACACCAATGGAGCAGCAGTTGAAGTTATCTAAAGGTAGTGGGGATCTGATTTCTAATCCTGGACAGTATAGAAGGCTCATTGGGAAGCTAATGTACTTGACTTTGAGCAGGCCAGATATTACATATGCAGTACATAGGCTTAGTCAGTTTTTGGCACAGCCTAGAGCACCACATATGAAGGCTGCTACAAGGATACTTCAATATATTAAAGGTACTCCTGGACAAGGTGTTTTCTTCCCCACGGTTTCAGATTTACACTTAAAGGCATATTGTGATGCTGATTGGGCAGGATGCCCTGACACAAGGAAGTCTTTGACTGGTTATTGTGTGTTTTTGGGTGATGCCTTGGTGTCCTGGAGATCTAAGAAGCAAAGTATAGTGTCTAGATCAAGTGCTGAAGCAGAATACAGGGCAATGGCTACAACTACTTGTGAACTGACTTGGATCTTACATTTGTTGAAAGATTTGCATGTTACACATGACAAACCTGTGTTGTTGTACTGTGATAACCAGGCAGCACTTCACATAGCAGCAAACCCAGTGTTTCATGAGAGGTCCAAGCACATAGAAGCTGATTGTCATGTTGTGAGGAATAGAATCATTGATGGAACACTTAAAAGCTTCTATGTCTCAACCAAGAATCAATTGGCAGACGTATTTACAAAAGCATTAGGGGTTGAAAATTATTTGAGGTTGATCACTAGATTGGGAGTCATTAATATTTTTGCTCATATAGTAGAATATCCTTCTCCACCTAAGCAATGTCAAATGGCAAGAGCTATGCTCTTGAGGGGGAGTGTTAAAACTGCAGGGTATGCTACAGGGCAAAATGGCATGAGTCAAACTACAAGTGTGGCAAGTGATGCAACTGTTGCTAAGGTAAAGTGCACTAGCCGAGCCACCAGGACAGTAGGGAGTGCAGCATTTGCTGATAAGCAATGCAGTGATCAAGCCACACAGTGTGCACGTGCATCAGCACCAGAACTGATCAGCTCAGAGGTCTTGGAAGCTATTGAGGCATTGCCATATCATGAATTCTTCATCCAGGATCGTTGAAGACTTAGGCTCCGAGATTTTAGGAAGCAGTTAGATATAAGCTGACACGTGGAGAAGTCTGGTGGTTTGAGTAACAGCTTTTGG
Source organism: Quercus aquifolioides (assembly GCA_019022515.1). Lineage (NCBI taxonomy): Eukaryota > Viridiplantae > Streptophyta > Magnoliopsida > Fagales > Fagaceae > Quercus > Quercus aquifolioides. The sequence continues at coordinate 41,166,764 of CM032332.1, forward strand.
CGCCAAATTCTAAATAGTTTGTTATGATCACTGTGTATATAAACAGAGCATAGTGTATTTTATTTATTCACTTCTTCCATTTTTCTCTTGTAATCATTTTCTCTCAATCAATGAAATTCTCTCAGTTTATTTAGAATTCTCTCAATTCTTTTCAAGCTCATTTGAGCTAGGGGATATAATCTGTGGCTTCAGTGGAGTCACATTGCATTCAAGTGAAGTGAAGAGTGGCTTGCTTCTTGCAAGTGACCAATGCAATTTCGAAGCATGTAATATTATTTAATATTTTAACGATCAGTCATAAAACTGTACAGATGGTGAGCATCATAGTATGGAGATAGATGATAGGTACCAGTACTGTTCATTTTTAGACCCCTTACAACACAACTAGATTAACCTAGTTAATTAGCCAAGTGATTACTTAGTCTAGATTAAACAAATCTAGGTTAACACAATCATATAATCATATCAATGTAAAGTGCGGAATATAAAGAACACAAATATATGATTACCTAGGAAAACCAAACCGGTAAAAAACCTGGGGAGGATTTAACCTAGCTATCCTCAAGGTAAAACTGAATCCACTATGAAAGAATCGAAGTTTTACAATAGCGACTTAGACCACTAACATCCTATTGCTACCTCATGTAGAAAACTTACTGACACGACCACGTGCAAACTCCGAGACCACGGACTCCTTCTTTCTTGGATTCTCTAGCAAGTACAAGCACTCCCACTTGTGTATCTTTAAGCTCTTTAGTGCAGCAACTGAATGATCATCAAGCTCTTAATGAAATCTCCTTCTTGATAATCCTAAGTATGTGTGAAGGCAACCACCTCTCAGAATTCACAAGAGATTCACACACACAGCAAATAGAGCAACCTCTAAAATGTGGCTAGGGTTTCCCTTTTATACCTAGGGCAAAACATAAAACCCTACACGTCATATGGGCTTAGGGCTGAGTTGGAAATTCTGCAGAAAAAAACATTATGCCCGACTTTCGATCGATCGAGTCTAATTCTCGATCGATCAAGCCAGTCAGAATTGCACACTCAATTCTGCAGTTAACTCGATTCCAACTTTACATAAAAGACATACTTTGAGCGAGTCTAAAACAAGACTAACAACCTATTTTGATCATGATTTGCCAACAATACAAATTAGAGTTCTAATACATTAGTTCCTAAGTACTTAGAACCTAACAAACTCCCCATTTGGCAATCCGTGACAAAACAGAAACACAATGCTCAAAGTTACAAGTAAAAGCCCTTTACAAAAAATAATGCCCATTATAAAATAATCCAACCTAACTACTATCCATCAGTTGCAAGTGTAGACAGCAGCACGACTGAATCAACCTGTATATTTCCTGAAATACTCAACAAACACATAAACGCATGTGTGGAAAATACAAGTAAAACAAAAATAAATTCTTGACTTCACAAAACACAAAATAAAGACATATATCATGAATAACACATAAATATAAATCAATAAGCAGTGAAACAATAAACATATATAACAATGTATCTCCCCCTAACATGAACAGCCCAAAAACAATACATCAAAAGCCAAAAAGAATACATACATAGTGAAGCACCTAGATACAATCTAAACTCCACAAGCTCCAAACAACAAAAATCTCCCCCTAACTACAAAAAATCTCTACAAGTGTCCAAATCTACTCCAAATGTACTCCCCATTTTTGTGACGGAATGCCAAAGGGCAATCAGAATCCATCATCAAAAGGAGGTGGCAAAGGCGAACGCCGAAGATGCTCCAAATCTATTCGCAAAGCATGGAGCTCATCAAGCATGTCCACCAAAATCTGATCCTAAGCCGCCTGAACGGTCAAGACAGTCTCCAAAGTACGACGAATGTCAAAGTCATCCGAAGTAGATGGTGGAGGAACAGCAGCACCACCAGCACTAATAGGATCAGCAGACACCTCACCAAAAGCAGTACCTGTAGAAGAAGGAGGGGGTGCGGTACTAGAAGGCTCAACACGAGGGCGTTTAAAGGTTTCTCTCATATGAGCAGCCCTCTGCCTAAGAAAGGAGGCACATATGGGAGCAACTATGTGTACGGGCTTAGAAGCGGGGAAGTCATCTAAACCTAAAAACAACAAAATCCTATGAATGAAAACAAGATGAAAAATAGCATGAGCGGTAGAAGAACTCCTATAAATTTCGTTCAAAGAACGAAGAAACAAATGAGGGAAACTAATAGAAGCATCTGTAACAAGAGCATACAAAAATGCACATCGCTCCAAAGGAATGGTATGCAGATGAGAGATAGGCCACAAAGAATGACACGCTATCCTAAAGAAAAGATAGTGCACCTCGATGAGCTCAGCAGTGGTGATCCGAAGATCAGAACCCCACTAGATAGAAGACCCAGTGATGTAAGACATGATGTCGTCCAAGGGAGGGGACTCATCATAGGGATAGACAAGGTGCTGGACCAACGGTACCCCAAGAGCATCAGCCACGACTCTAGGAGTAATGGTGAACTCTACACCTCATATCCAACTCTTTACTAAAGTGTTAGAATCATAGACGTGGATAGAGAGGTTCGAGTAAAACTCTCTAATCAGGGTAGCTGGTGGTGGAGGACCAATATCCAATAATGGTAGCCAGCCCCTACGCTCAAAATTAGCCCTAATGGCTAGATCAAGCTCATCTAACAACACTTTCCGCTCAGCCCAAATCTTTCTCTTAAGGTTTAAAGTCTCATAAAGCTCTCGGTTTTTCTCACTCGGAAACAAATCGCTCAAAGGGGAAGGAGCAGAAGAAGAGGAGGATGTCCTATGGGCTCTAGTCTTCCTAGGCACGGTGCTAGGGTAAGGACAAGACACAAGGACAGAACCAAAAAGAACAAAAAGAAAACCAAGGGCAGACTGCAAGTTAGCACAAAAAAAAAAATAGAAATAACAATCTATATGATACATGAACAGATAAATGTCATGATGCATACTCTAATGCAGTGATAACAAGTTCAATTTAAGTTTAAAATCACAAAATTGGCTTGAGCATAGAGTTTATAACAAAAAACCCCAAAATTTTGAAAAACCACTTGTTCAATTTGTACTAAATTGACCAATTAATCATCACACAAGATAGAAAATAGTTTATAATGATCAAATTTATCAATCCAACAAGCCAATTTCATCAATTAAACTCAATTTGAACAAAATCCCCAATTCGGGTATATTCAAGCCCTAGAATTTCCAATTTCTCACAATACATCAAATTAATCAAATTAAACACCATAGATCATGTTTATAACATCCCTTAACAAAAACCCATTGATCAATTTCAAGAAAACAAGCTTGAATCATCAAAAACCCCAAAAATTCTTAGGTTCGAAATTTCCCAAATAATCCATGATTTTATGCATGAAAAATGAAAATAAATACAAAAGGAAGGGTAAAAAGGTCTTACCGGCCTTGGGAGAGAAAAACCTTGCAAAAAGAATGGAGGAAAACGACAAAAATTTGGATTGAAGCCTTGACCGAGTCGTATGGAGAGAGAGAGTGTTTGAAAACTTTTTGAAAGGTAAGTTGAACATGTGAAAATCAACTTTTTTAAAAACTCTCTATACGATTTTTGATTGATCGAAATTTAGATTCGATCGATCGAAAATGCTTCGATTGATCCATTATCAATTGAGCATCGATCGAAATAGACAAAGGCTAACCAAAAATTTAATCGCAATTTCGATTGATCGAAGAACAGATTCGATCGATCTAAATTCTAGAAAAAAACAAATTTTTGAAAAACAAAGTAATTTTGTGCAGAAACTCCTCAAAACATTGAATTTTCAAAATAAAATACATGAGTATGAGATGAAATGTCTTTCAAAAACACAAGTTTTGAACATAGTTTTCCCAAAATTAAGATTTTCAAACCATTATCTTAAAATCTCAAGCATCAAATAAGGAATTTTCAAACTTGGTTGGTCAAACCAAAGACACACAATAACATGTACAAAGTTTAGCAAAGAGTAACTTGTGTAGTGTGTGCAACTAGTAAAAGTTTGAGATACATGTGAGGTGATATGTGAATAGAAATCAAACACAAAGTCTACAAAATTCATCACATAGAATTTGAAAGAGACTATCACCTGAAGAGTTACATCATATAACTCCCACATCTCCTAGATCATAAGCTTGCAATCCTGTAAGTTTCTTGATTTGCCTCATATTGTACACACAAATTATAATTGATCAGAAACTTATTAAAATAGCCGGGATAATGTACACACCAATTTTAGTTGTTTGATTTAACTTTAAGTCCAATAATGTACACACCAATTTTAAGCATTTAAACCGAGACTACACCTTATGTTGTTTTTGTGCATGTGCTACACTTTCTTGAGCACAAAATCTTACGATATGCACTAAGGTGTTCATGATTGACTAGTAAACAGTGATGAGATGGTTATTTATGCCTTTCTCAAAAGGTTCAAGTCTGACAGTCAAAAACATGTGACTTTAAGATCAAGACAAAGTGATCAAAAACCATAAACATCTTTCCCACACAACATGCACTACAAAGCTTCAACTAGTAAAGTGCAATGAATAAGCTCATCCAAGCTAAACAAGGTACAAAGACATGTTATGTGAAAATAAATTCATCAACCTTGTTTTCAAAACCAAGAAAATAAATACAAAACACAATTTGCTTCCCTTTTTCCATTTTTTTTTTTTTAAGAATAAACAAAAAACAGTCCTAGAATGAAATGCATGAATGTTATACAATGCAAGTCCTAGAAACAAAAAGAAAAAACAAAAAAACAAAAAAACAATGGTCACAAAGAGTAGAGCAATGAAGCACAAGGACCATGTCAGAAAGACTCAATTAGATTGAGCCTTTTGCATCCAAAACTTTTTAGATGCACCTCGAGCATTGGAGTTCTTATTCACATTAGTGTGATTTTCAACTCTAGGATTGGAATAAAGGTTGAGAGCCTTTACCAATTCACCAATAAGTACCGTAGGATCTTGTGCTTGAGGCACAAGCACTTTTGGCTTATTTGCTCGCTTAGCAGCTTGCAACTTGAAACAGTTTGGACAAATGTGCCCAGACTTTCCACAAAAATGACAAACCCAAACAGGCTTACCATGCACCTTGTCCTTAGAAATGGTAGACTCCTTAGGTTTAGACTCTTTCAGATCAACCCTAATCTTCCTAGGAGGTGTAACCTCTACAGGTTTAACAGTCTCACTCACAACCTCACTCACAGGGTGTTCAGAGGAAGAAGAAGTAACAAAGTTTGTGGAATGGGGTGTAGACACAGAAATGCTTTCTACAAAACCTATGCCAGTTTTGTCAGAGGGAGACTTTTGAACACTTAGCATGTGATCAAGTTTGGAGCTTGCAGACTTAATAGATTGTTCTCTAGCAACAGATAGTTCAAGTTCCAAATTCTTAACTTTATCAAGCAAAAACATATTTTCAGTTTTCACATTGTTCAAAAGTTCATTAACATCAAACAGTTTCACAAGCAAATTTTTCTTATCAAGCTCAAGAGATGCAATTTACTTCAAACCAAGATCAACATTCATAGCATCCTTTGCAGCAACTTTGCAAAATTTATTATAAGGTTCTTGAAAATCTGCATCCTCAGAGAGTTCCCCATCAAAAGGGTTCTCTTCAACAGACACGCTTTCATTGACTACAGCAGTAGCAATGAAAGCAATAAAGTTTCCATCCTCGTCAGAACCAAACTCATCATCGGAAACTTCATTATCACTAAAGGTTACAGCCATAGCCTTACCCTTAGACCTCAAGTATGTAGGACATTTAGATTTCATGTGACCATACCCTTGACATCCAAAACATTGAGGACCCATAAAATTATTAGAAAATTGACCAACTTTTTCTCTAGGTTTTTCAGTGTCATTAACCTTAGTGGGATCATTCTTCCTAAAATTTCTAGATTTAGCAGTGTTCTTACCTCTTGCCCTTCTATTGTTGTTTCTAAGGAAATTCCTAAAGTTCTTAGCAAGGTAAGCAATCTCTGTAGCAGAGAGCTCATCATCAAATCCACCAACATCAACATCATCAACTGACTTAAGAGCCATTGATTTGGATTTGCTAGTTTTGGGTAGGTCCAACTCATAGGACTGAAGAGATCCTACAAGTTCATCAACAGGGATGGAGTCCACATCCTTGCTCTTAGTGATGGCAGTCACTTTGGGTCTAAAATTTTCAGTTAAAGATCTAAGAATCTTCCTAACAATTTTAGGTTGATCATAGATTTAACCCAAGTTGTATGCAGAATTAACAATGTCATTAAGTTTAGCATAAAATTCATCAAAGGATTCATCATCAGACATCCTAATGCTTTCAAATTTAGAAGTTAATTGCCGCAACTTATTAATTTTAACTACCTTAGTGCCTTCATGCACAGTATGGAGGATATTCCAAGCAGTGTGAGCAACCTCAACATTTGAGATTCTCTTAAATTCCTCCATAGAAACAGCATTGAAAATAGCATTCATAGCTTTGCTATTAAAAGCGGCTGCTTTTTCCTGAGAAGTTTGCCACTCACTCACAGGAGTAGTGAGCTTCTCCCATCCGTACTCAACGAAGTTCCAGACTCTCTCGTCAATAGATTTCAGGAATGCTTTCATCATTACTTTCCAATATGCCTAATTATTCCCATCAAAGTGAGGTGGAATAACAAGAGAGTGTCCATGTTCCATGACAGCAGGGGTCAAGTATCAGCTCAGAGATCAAAAGATCTACAACAAGAGAGCTACCCGCTCTTATACCACTTGTTCTTTTTTAGACCCCTTACAACACAACTAGATTAATCTAGTTAATTAGCCAAGTGATTACTTAGTCCAGATTAAACAAATCTAGGTTAACACAATCATATAATCATATCAATGTAAAGTGCGGAATATAAAGAACACAAAGATATGATCACCCAGGAAAACCAAACCAGTAAAAAACCTGGGGAGGATTTAACCTAGCTATCCTCAAGGTAAAACTGAATCCACTATGAAAGAATCGAAGTTTTACAATAGCGACTTAGACCACTAACATCCTATTGCTACCTCATGTAGAAAACTTACTGACTCGACCACGTGCAAGCTCCGAGACTACAGACTCCTTCTTTCTTGGATTCTCCAGCAAGTAAAAGCACTCCCGCTTGTGTATCTTTAACCTCTTTAGTGCAGCAATTGAATGATCATCAAGCTCTCAATGAAATCTCCTTCTTGATAATCCTAAGCATGTGTGAAGGCAACCACCTCTCAGATCTAACAAGAGATTCACACACATAGCAAATAGAGCAACCTCTAAAAAGTGGCTAGGGTTTCCCTTTTATACCTAGGGCAAAACATAAAACCCTACACGTCATATGGGCTTAGGGCTAAGTTGAAAATTCTGCAGAAAAAACATTCTGCCCGACTTTCAATCGATCGAGTCTAATTATCGATCGATCGAGCCAATAAGAATTGCACACTCAATTCTGCAGTTAACTCGATTCCAACTTTACATAAAAGACATACTTTGAGCAAGTCTAAAACAAGACTAACAACTTGTTTTAATCATGGTTTGCCAACAATACAAATTAGAGTTCTAATACATTAGTTCCTAAGTACTTAGAACCTAACAAGTACTTAATAAAAATAAAAAGAAAAGGTAAACGACAAAAGGGATTAATCTTCTATTTTTAATTGGACATGGAAAAGAGCTTACATGTGTTGCTTAAGAGCTTGTTTCCTAGAGCTTACGATGATGCCTCCTGGCTGGCAAGGGTTCCGTCAACCTGTAGATTCTCATGTTCCCGTGCGCTTCTTATATGACACTTCAATTTCAAGTACTTGCTTCCAAATTCTACACTGCTATTCCCTAAATTCCATATACTCTTCTTGCTTTCCATTCTAGGAACACTTACACCCTTTGTAGTAATGGACGTTACAGAAGAACTTTGCAGCTTCACCATTGAGTACTTAGTCCTTTCGAAATGGGGTGTGGCATTGATGCCATGCCATTTGAAGTTTGTCTACATTCGTTCTTTGAAGCCAACTGCAATTGACCACAAAAGTGGTAAGAATTTATTAATCACTTATCACTAGGTAGTAGGTATCCGTTACCTTGTTAATTTATTTTTGGTTGGAGATAGGGTAAACATAAGGACTTCTTGAAAGAGATAAAACAAATCAAGGGGGCTCAATGCTTTTAGCCCACAGGGCATTAAGGATTATTATTATTATTATTATGTAGCTGATTTTTTCCACCAGAGAAGTTCTGGGTCTTTAACTTCTTGGGACTCATGTTATATGTGGATAATTATGGAGGAGGTTTGCTTGTTATTATCTACTACAAATATGAAACTACGTTTTGCTATAATTATTTGCTTCCATATTGGTGGGCTCCTTTTTCATTTCCTTTATAGATGTAACGTTGTAACTCGAGGTCAAAACTTATTTCTTTGTTCAATAAATGAAAAATTGAAGATGATTAGTTGCTATAAATAAAGTTCCAAGTTAGAGTAATTGCTGGAAAAGTCTAAATAAATGAAATTTGTTGGTAAAATATTTTGCATGTTTTGAAGCAGCCCTCCCACCCCCACATACAGATCCCCTGCACCCCTCTTCTCTCTTGCACGCACAGACCCCCTTCCCCTCCCTTCTCTTCTCTCTACCATAGTCCTCTAGAGTTTAGACTTCGACTAACGATCAACTGTAAGGTGGCAGGCATCAATGTCTCCGACCTTGATGTTGTGGTGGTAAGGGCAGCAAAAATTGACAACCACTAGATTGGATTGACGAAAATTGTGGTGGTAAGGGCAGTACAAATCGGATCTAGTTTTGCAGTTTGGAGGGTGCATTTGGCATTTGACTATAAGCTAGTTTTTTGCTTATTTTATGTATTGTTTGTGGAAACCACACTACTTTTTGTCTCATCTTTATTTTAAATCATTTAACTTTCTGATTTTTGAAAATAAGCTAATTTTTAGCTTTTTGTCTCACATTATACAAATAAGGGCAAAACTTAGGTATAAAACGTTCTTTAGGTTCCCCTTTTAAAATTTTGTCATTTGTCTATTTTAATAGTGCGATAAACAGTGTTAATAAAACTCCATCTCTTTATTATTATTTTTTTCTTTTTCCTCTCCAGGTTTGTTAGAAAAGCAGATTTGCAAATTTCTTCTTCTTCGGTTCAGATCTTTCCAATTTCTGCTTATCTCAGGCTTAGTAAAAACTATAACTTAGTTTTTCTTTTTTAATAAGTTTATTCTCCTACACTTACTCTTCTTCAAAATCCTCTCCTATCTTTATGGTGTAACTAGGGCTGTCCACTGGAAACCGCCACCCGACCCACCCATAAAACTCGTTGTTCCTCGATCGAGTGGCAGTTCCACATTTCCAAAACCCGATCCAAACCAACCCGACTACCACCCCCTTTGCCTCCGTCTAGATCTGCGTTTGTCGCGCTCATATCTATCTTCGTCATGCCCGATCTCCCTCCTCACCATGCTCGATCTCCCTTGCCATGCCTTGATCTATCTTAGCCGTGCCCCGATCTGTCTTCTTCGTCTATAGCTCAGCCCAGATCTACCATCTCTGATCGCATCTCCGCCAAGATCTATTGCTTGCAATTTCGACTAAAACCCAATCCGCCTCACCCAAAAACCGATTCGATTCGATCCGATCCGATCTCCTCTTTGGTCGTTGATGGGTGAGATTTTATGCCACCCAATTCCATCGGGTTGGTTCCAGGTTAGGCACAAACCTGACCTAGACCAACCCTTGGACAGCCCCAGGTGTAACCAACAACATAGACTTTCTCTGTCTAATTTTTTATTTATTATTTTTTGTGTACTTTTGATGTATGTGTTGTTGCTGTGTAAGGACAAAATTATTTTATTTAAATTTTTTTTAAGGGCTGGGTAGTTTGTTTTGGGTAAAATTAATTGATTGAGCTTAATTATTTTTAGGTTTACTATTGGTGATTTTTGTTGTTGGGATAATTTTTTTGGGCTTGTATATTTTGTTGTAGATTTTAGACCTATAAGTTTTTCTATGGCCTTAAAAAGGAGGAAAATGCTAGAGTTACAAATTTTTTTTTTTACAAATTGCTAATGTGGTGAGTAGTTATAGCTAGTTAATAAAGTGATGTAAGTAGTCAGCCTAGATGCGAAACAATAAGAATTTACTACCTCAGCAATTTGCAAAAATGTTGTAGGAAAGTTTGTGACTATAGCATTACTCTTAAAAGAATCAATGACATTGTTATGGGAGCAAAGTGTAATTTTATATAACAAAATTGCTAAAATTAGAACCTACGCATATACTTTTTTTTTTTTTTTAATTAGGGGGTACCATTGTCCCCCAATGTCCAAGTCTACCCCCGTCCATGACATTCACTACAAGAAAAACGGGCTATTGCGGCGGGCCTATTGCGGCGGGTGCAAAAACTGCCGCTATATGTCGCCTATTGCGGCGCGTTTTTGGTCCGCCACTGTTCAATAGATCTATTGCGGCGTTTTTTGTGACCGCCGCTATAGGTAGGGTTTTTTGCGGCGTCCTATAGTGGTGGGACATAAAACTGCCGCAATAGACCTGTTTTGGCGGCGGTAACTGAGATATAGCGGCACTCCAAAACCCCGCCGCAATAGGGATCCTTTTTGCGGCGCCTTTTCTTAGTTATAGCGGCAGGTTGGACCGCCGCAATAGACCTTTAAATTTCCCTCTATTTTTTTTTGCATTCCCACTTAAAGATTAAATGGTAAATTACACCCGATTGGCATGAAAATTGGCACGCACGTTAAGAACAAATAGAACATGTAATCCAACGGTTGGATTTTCAAAATATGAATTTAATAATAAGTTATTGGTTGGTGTAACATTTTTTAGAGTTACATCGAGTGTAACTTGTACCCAATCCTATATTTCTTAATTCAAAGTAAATTTTGACAAATCTACCGTTAGATTACATTATCTTCATATATTTTTCATGTTTACAAAATTTCAGGGTGATCCAAGATTAATAGCCATGTCATCAATCAATTGTTTAAATTAAAGTTTTTGTAGTTTAAAATAACGCATAAAAGATGAGTTGAAAGATCGAATGGTAAATTACATCTAATTGGCATGCATATTAAGAACATATAGAACATGAAATCCAACGGTTTAATTTTCAAAATATGAATTTAAAAATTAGTTATTGGTTGGTGTAATATTTTTTAGAGTTACATTAGGTGTAACTTGAACCCAACCCTATATTTCTTAATTCAATGTGAATTTTGACAAATCTACCGTTAGATTACATTATATTCATATATTTTTCATGCTTAAAAATTTTCAAGGCGATCAAAGATTAATAGTTATGTCATCAATCAATTGTTTAAATTCAAGTTTTCGTAGTTTAAAATAACGCATAAAAGATGAGTTTAAAGATCGAATGGTAAATTACATCCGATTGGCATGAAAATTGGCATGCATATTAAGAACATAAAGAACATAAAATCCAACGGTTGGATTTTCAAAATATGAATTCAATAATAAGTTATTGGTTGGTGTAATATTTTTTAGAGTTACATCAAGTGTAACTTGAACCCAACCCTATATTTCTTAATTCAATGTGAATTTTGACAAATCTACCGTTAGATTACATTATCTTCATATATTTTTCATGCTTAAAAAATTTCAAGGTGATCAAAGATTAATAGCCATGTCATCAATCAATTTTTTAAGTTCAAGTTTTTGTAGTTTAAAATAACGCATAAAAGATGAGTTTAAAGATCGAATGGTAAATTACAACCGATTGGCATGCATGTTAAGAACATATAGAACATGTGATCCAACGGTTGGATTTTCAAAATATGAATTCAATAATACGTTATTGGTTGGTGTAATATTTTTTAGAGTTACATCAAGTTTAACTTGAACCCAATCCTATATTTCTTAATTCAATGTGAATTTTGACAAATCTACTGTTAGATTACATTATCTTCATATATTTTTCATGCTTAAAAAATTTCAAGCTGATCAAAGATTAATTGCCATGTCATCAATCAATTTTTTAAGTTCAAGTTTTTGTAGCTTAAAATAACGCATAAAAGATGAGTTTAAAGATCGAATGGTAAATTACAATTGATTGGCTTGAAAATTATCATGCATGTTAAGAACATATAAAAAAATGTGATCCAACAGTTAGATTTTCAAAATATGAATTCAACAATAAGATATTGGTTGGTGTAACATTTTTTAGAGTTACATCAAGTGTAACCTGAACTCAACCCTATATTTCTTAATTCATTATAAATTTTGACAAATCTACTGTTAGATTACATTATCTACATATATTTTTCATGCTTACAAAATTTCAAGTTGATCCAAGATTAATAGCCATGTCATCAATCAATTGTTTAAATTAAAGTTTTTGTAGTTTAAAATAACGCATAAAAGATGAGTTGAAAGATCGAATGGTAAATTACATCTAATTGGCATGCATATTAAGAACATATAGAACATGAAATCCAACGGTTTAATTTTCAAAATATGAATTTAAAAATTAGTTATTGGTTGGTGTAATATTTTTTAGAGTTACATTAGGTGTAACTTGAACCCAACCCTATATTTCTTAATTCAATGTGAATTTTGACAAATCTACCGTTAGATTACATTATCTTCATATATTTTTCATGCTTAAAAAATTTCGAGATGATCAAAGATTAATAGCCATGTCATCAATCAATTTTTTAAGTTCAAGTTTTTGTAGTTTAAAATAACGCATAAAAGATGAGTTTAAAGATCAAATGGTAAATTACAACCGATTGGCATTAAAATTGGCATGCATGTTAAGAACATATTGAAAATGTGATCCAACGGATGGATTTTCAAAATATGAATTCAACAATAAGTTATTGATTGGTGTAACATTTTTTAGAGTTACATCAAGTGTAACTTGAACCCAACCCTATATTTCATAATTCAATGTGAATTTTGACAAATCAACCATTAGATTCCATTATCTTCATATATTTTTTATGCTTACAAAATTTCAAGGTGATCAAAGATTAATAGTCATGTCGTCAATCAATTGTTTAAATTCAAGTTTTTGTAGTTTAAAATAACGCAAAAAACGAGTATAAATTACATCCGATTGGCATGAAAATTGGCATGCATGTTAAGAACGTATAGAACATGTGATCCAACGGTTGGATTTTCAAAATATGAATTCAATAATAAGTTATTGGTTGGTGTAACATTTTTTAGAGTTACATTCGGTGTAACTTGAACCCAACCTTATATTTCTTAATTCCATGTGAATTTTGACAAATCTACCGTTAGATTACATTATCTACATATATGTTTCATGCTTACAAAATATCAAGGTGATCCAAGATTAATAGCTTTGTCATCAATCAATTTTTTAAGTTCAAGTTTTTGTAGTTTAAAATAACGCATAAAAGATGAGTTTAAAGATCAAATGGTAAATTACATCCGATTGGCATGGAAATTGGCATGCATATTAAGAACGTATAGAACATGAAATCCAATGGTTTAATTTTTAAAATATGAATTCAATAATTAGTTATCAGTTGGTGTAACATTTTTAGAGTTACATTAGGTGTAAGTTGAATCTAACCCTATATTTCTTAATTCAATGTGAATTTTGACAAATCTACCGTTAGATTACATTATATTCATATATTTATCATGCTTAAAAATTTTCAAGGCGATCAAAGATTAATAGCCATGTCATCAATCAATTGTTTAATTCAATTTTTTGTAATTTAAAATAACGCATAAAAAATGAGTTTAAAGATCAAATGGTAAATTACATCCGATTGGCATGGAAATTGGCATGCATATTAAGAACGTATAGAACATGAAATCCAACGGTTTAATTTTTAAAATATGAATTCAATAATAAGTTATTGATTGGTGTAATATTTTTTAGAATTACGTCAAGTGTAACTTGAACCCAACCTTATATTTCTTAATTCATTGTGAATTTTGACAAATCTACCGTTAGATTACATTATCTACACATATTTTTCATGCTTACTAAATTTCAAGGTGATCCAAGATTAATAGCTATGTCATCAATCAATTGTTTAAATTCAAGTTTTTGTAGTTTAAAATAACGCATAAAAAATGAGTTTAAAGATCAAATGGTAAATTACATCCGATTGGCATGGAAATTGGCATGCATATTAAGAACGTATAGAACTTGAAATCCAATGGATTAATTTTCAAAATATGAATTCAATAATTAGTTATTGGTTGGTGTAACATTTTTAGAGTTACATTAGGTGTAACTTGAACCCAACCCTATATTTCTTAATTCAAAGTGAATTTTGACAAATCTGCCGTTAGATTACATTATATTCATATCTTTATCATGCTTAAAAATTTTCAAGGTGATTAGAGATTAATAGCCATGTCATCAATCAATTTTTTAAATTCAAATTTTTGTAGTTTAAAAGAACGCATAAAAGATGGGTTTAAAGATCGAATGGTAAATTACATCCGATTGGCATGAAAATTGGCATGCATATTAAGAACATATAGAACATGAAATCCAACGGTTTAATTTTCAAAATATGATTCAATAATTAGTTATTAGTTGGTGTAACATTTTTAGAGTTATATTAGGTGTAAGTTGAATCTAACCCTATATTTCTTAATTCAATGTGAATTTTGACAAATCTACCGTTAGATTACATTATATTCATATATTTATCATGCTTAAAAATTTTCAAGTTGATCAAAGATTAATAGCCATGTTATCAATCAATTTTTTAATTCAATTTTTTGTAGTTTAAAATAACGCATAAAAAATGAGTTTAAAGATCAAATGGTAAATTACATCCGATTGGCATGGAAATTGGCATGCATATTAAGAACGTATAGAAAATGAAATCCAACGGTTGGATTTTCAAAATATGAATTCAATAATAAGTTATTGGTTGGTGTAATATTTTTTAGAGTTACATCAAGTGTAACTTGAACCCAACCCTATATTTCTTAATTCAATGTGAATTTTGACAAATCTACCGTTAGATTACATTATCTACACATATTTTTCATGCTTACAAAATTTCAAGGTGATCAAAGATTAATAGCCATGCCATCAATCAATTGTTTAAATTCAAGTTTTTGTAGTTTAAAATAACGCATAAAAGATGGGTCTAAAGATCGAATGGTAAATTACATCCGATTGGCATGGAAATTGGCATGCATATTAAGAACGTATAGAACTTGAAATCCAATGGATTAATTTTCAAAATATGAATTCAATAATTAGTTATTGGTTGGTGTAACATTTTTAGAGTTACATTAAGTGTAACTTGAACCCAACCCTATATTTCTTAATTCAAAGTGAATTTTGACAAATCTGCCGTTAGATTACATTATATTCATATCTTTATCATGCTTAAAAATTTTCAAGGCGATTAGAGATTAATAGCCATGTCATCAATCAATTTTTTAAATTCAAATTTTTGTAGTTTAAAAGAACGCATAAAAGATGGGTTTAAAGATCGAATAGTAAATTACATCCGATTGGCATGAAAATTGGCATGCATATTAAGAACATATAGAACATGAAATCCAACGGTTTAATTTTCAAAATATGAATTCAATAATTAGTTATTAGTTGGTGTAACATTTTTAGAGTTACATTAGGTATAAGTTGAATCTAACCCTATATTTCTTAATTCAATGTGAATTTTGACAAATCTACCGTTAGATTACATTATATTCATATATTTATCATGCTTAAACATTTTCAAGGTGATCAAAGATTAATAGTCATGTCATCAATCAATTTTTTAATTCAATTTTTTGTAGTTTAAAATAACGCATAAAAAATGAGTTTAAAGATCAAATGGTAAATTACATCCGATTGGCATGGAAATTGGCATGCATATTAAGAACGTATAGAACATGAAATCCAACGGTTGGATTTTCAAAATATGAATTCAACAATAAATTATTGGTTGGTGTAACATTTTTTAGAGTTACATTAGGTGTAACTTGAACCCAACCCTATATTTCTTAATTCAATGTGAATTTTGACAAATCTACCGTTAGATTACATTATAATCATATATTTTTCATGCTTAAAAATTTTCAAGGCGATCAAAGATTAAGAGCCACGTCATCAATCAATTGTTTAAATTCAAGTTTTTGTAGTTTAAAATAACGCATAAAAGATGAGTTTAAAGATCGAATGGTAAATTATATCCGATTGGCATGAAAATTGGCATGCATATTAAGAACATATAGAACATGAAATCTAACGGTTGGATTTTCAAAATATGAATTCAATAATAAGTTATTTGTTGGTGTAATATTTTTTAGAGTTACATCAAGTGTAACTTGAACCCAACCCTATATTTCTTAATTCAATGTGAATTTTGACAAATCTACCGTTAGAGGTTTCAAGTTGTTTGTGACCATTTTAGAGGTTTCAGGGTATTTTGGTAATTTTTTAGGTTTTTAGGGTATTTTGGTCATTTCTTAGGTTACGGGGTTATTTTGGTCAATTTTTAGGTTTCGGGGGTATTTTGGTCATTTTTTGGGTTTTGGGGGTATTTTGGTCTTTTTTTAGATTTTAGGGGTATTTTGGTAATTTTTAGATTTCATGAGTATTTTAGTCATTTTTTGGGTTTCGAAGGTATTTTAGTCATTTTATGGGTTTTGGAGGTATTTTGATAATATTAAAATTTTGCCACCCCTACTCAAAAAGTTGTAAAAATTTTCTATAATCCTATGCTTTTTCTAATTTTAGTGACTGTGGAATGAAAAGGTTGAAAGTTTCCTTTTTATTATGAGTCACGTGAGGTTCACAAAAACAAAACAAAGAAAAAAAATGTTAATTAAATGTAAATGGACAAAACAAAAGAGCCTGGAAGGAATGAGTCTTACGTGGGGCTCACAAACACCACAAAACAAAGAAAATATCTAAAGACTAAAGACTCTAAAGTCTAGAAACAAGTGGAGGACAGCTAAGGACACACAAATAAAGAAGAAGAGGTAGTCAGGTAGTAAACCGAAACCAAAAGAAGAAGAAGAAGAAACTTTCATTTCCCACTTCAAATTTTTCATTTCCCACTTAAATTTCCCACTAAACAAATATTTCATTTCCCACTACACAGAACTCTGTCTCATTTTCTCTGTATCTCACACGGCCTCTCTCTCTCTCTCTCTCACTCACACACACACACACACACACACACACAGCTTCTGGCACCCAGTGCCGCCGATCCCAGCCCAACCCAGTGCCGACACCGAGCACCACAACCCGTCACTCCTCTCTTCCTCGATCTCTCCGCTGCCCTCTGCCACCCCCATACCCATTCCTTTTTCCTCACCATACCCATACCCATACCCATTTTGATATTTGCTTGGTAAGTAATGTATTTGATTTTTTGTTTTGATTATTGTGAAATTTGGGTTTGGATTTGGATATTTAACATTTAGGTTATTTAATTTTCAGTTTTGATTTTTGTGAAATATGGGTTTGGATTTTTTGTTGTAACATGTAAATTCTTTATTTAATTTTTTTATTTATGATTTTTGTGAAATTAGGGTTTGGATTTGGTGAAGTGAATGGTTGTTGCACTTATTTTCTGTTATTGGTTTTTAAGATTTTGTTTCTTTTTTTCTTTTCTTTTTTGTAAAAAATTAGGGGCAGAAGGATGCTATAGAGAAGGGTCTAGTTAGCATGGAATATGTTGAAATGGCAACATCTCAAGGTACTTCCCACAACACTTTTACTATTTTTTTTTTCCTTTGCAGCGCGCACACACACACACACACACACACACACGAGCTTATGAATAGAGTACCTCTTTTGACTTGTAGCTATTTAAGCTTGATGCCTTATTCGGTTTAGGCCATTTTTTTTTGGCCTTGGTATATTAAATAACTATATTTATGTTGTGTTTTGATTAATAAACCGTTCTGTTAATTGTCTGTCGTTTTGGCTATACACGAAGGAGTTATTGGGGTTTGTATGATGAACTTATGCATCATTTGGGTTTAAATTAGGAGTCTTTGGATACTGAATATATTTGAGTGGCTTTACAGAGTTCAATTGATTTGAGACAATGTTTTTTCCTTACTTGTGGTTTATTCTTTTATCGCTTTTCTCTATCATTTTTCCTCCGTTTGATTGGTGCAACAAAAGTGTGAATCAGTTGAATTCATTATGTTCTAATACAATTATTTTTCTTAAAGACTGGTCCCTAAGGTTTAGCTCATGAGCATCTTCTATGTTTAAATAGGTCACTTTAGTTCCTTAGATGACGTGGCCAAACTAAAAATTGACACCTCATCACTCATTAGGGACTAGACATGATCACTGTAAGTCTGTCAGGGACTAAAATCGATCATTTTAAGTTTTTTAGGGTCTAAAAGTGATCACTTTAATTTTGTTAGGGACTAAAAGCAATCTCTTTAAACTTCAAGGGCTCAAATTGCCCGTGAGCTAAAGTTTGGGGGACCAACAATGTATTTTGGCCTTCTTTTTATGATATCTGTGTATTGGTTGAATGATTTTATGCTTAATTGAGTGCAGGATATCTAAGGGTCACTATGAACATCACAACCTTTGCTTTGTGCTACTCCAACAAATGACTTTTTTCTGTTCTATATTTTTTCAGGTGAGAACCAATGTTGTGGGAAGCTTCTTTTGGTTTTGAGTATCATTGTCTTTAAGTTATGTGGAAGTGGGAAATATTACTTAGAGTTTGGTTTCAGCTTTGTATTTAATGGTATGGACATTTGGTGTGGTTGCAAATTCGATCAAGGTAAAGAATCGTTTATGGTTTCCAACTATGTTTTAATGAAGTATCTAATGCTGAACATTTTATCCAATTGAGCTGATATGTATGCCCATAGTTGTGTGAATTAAATTAGTCATATAATTTTTGCCTACACAGAGTCTCATACCCTCTCTTAGTCTTGGGTTCATATGTCACACCTTTCCAGCCTTAAGCTTTTGGCCTTCACCTTTTGATATAGTGGTTTCAACTTGAACCTTATTGCATATTTCTTGTTTCTTAAGGTGAATAGAGCATAAACTCAAAATGAAGAAGGAACCCGTATATAAAAATCACCTAATGCTTTCTACCGGCCTTATTTTGAAATTGCAGCAAATTATAGATTAAAAAAATTTCCGTATATTACTAGATAATACCATTTCTTATGTTAGTGAACTTTTATTGAGTATAGTAATGCAATGATGTTTGTTACCTTTAAATGATAACATCATTGTATTTACTTTATTAAAATGTATATGATACATTTTACTATGGAAGATTTGCTCTGTTTCTCATAAATAACTATTCTCACATTATTTAGTAATCTTGGTTTGTATGCACTTACTGAATGACTAAGATGAAAAATCCTAAATCTCTAAGCTTTTCTTGTCATTCTATTCGATCCATTTATATGCACTTATTGAGTAATCTTGATTTGTATGTAGGACGTTCATTCGGTCCAACAATTTCAAGACATTTGTGGTGTTGTTAATTAGTTACATTTGTGGCATTGTGTTAGTAGAGTTAAAACTATTACAGGGTCTTTGTAATAGTCTTATGAACTATTTATTTATTAGCAAACAGTGGTTTTAAAACCCAATAGGGAAGAAAAAAAAAAACCTATAGCGGCGGTCAAAAAGCGCCGCTAAAGGTGCACATTTTATGTTTTAAATGGATTCCTATAGTGGCGCTTAACGCTCGCTGCTAAAGGTTGAAACATATAGCAGCGTTTCTACCCGCCGCTAAAAGTGCAATTAGTCTGTTTTGATTGATTGCCTATAGCGGCAGGTCATGCCCGCCGCTAAAGGTAGACACCAATAGCGGCGTGCATGACCCGCCGCTAAAAGTCAATTCAACGAATTCTAAACACGTATGGCGGCAGTTTTATGCCCGCCGCAATAAACCTTCACCCGCCGCTAAAATGTACGTATATAGCGGCGCTTTTCGTGACCGCCGCAATTGACCTATAGCGGCATTGCAACACTGGCGGGACAGCTCGCCGCTATAGGTCGAATGTACATTTAGCGGAGCTTCTGGCCCGCCGCAGTAGCCCGTTTTTCTTGTAGTGATTGGTGATTTTGAGGGCACATTTGGCTCCTTAGATCTCTGCCTTTTGGTTTACCATTAAAGGTGAGAGAGCTCTCAACCTTTTTTGATATCTCTCAATTTCCTGCTTAATCTTTTGAATTCGCAATTTTTTTATCTATAAATCAAACTCTAGTTTGAAAATTCTATTTAGTTTCCAAGAAAAAATTGTGCTTGGTTCGCGAGAGAATGTAGGAAAAAGAAAAAAAAATGCTAGCTTTCTTCTTTTGAGTAATTTTTTGAATTCACAATTTCTGTTTGATTTTCTTGTGTCTCGAGCTTTGATTTACTTGCAAATCAATATGTGGTTTGAAGCCTTGAACTGAAGCAATTTGGTTTTCTTCTAAATCTTAAGTCGATTAGTCTTTGCTAGGAAAAAATAAAGAAAAGAAAACGGGAAGAGACATCGTTATTTCTCTTGTTTGCTGAGCTATTAAAATAAACAGATAACAGAAATTCAAGATGGAAACCTAAAGAACAGTATCTTAAGTACCATATTCTTGAAGTATAGAACACTTTGTATTAAGCCCCATTATCTCAGAAAAATTTATCATGCATTAAGTGCATGTAATTTCACCTCCTATTATCTCTTCCATACATGCGTGTGTGTGCAGTTGTTTGTCTTAAAATAATAATAATAATAATAAAAACTGTCAGACTTTAGTTGAAGTGTGAGACAATGACTTTATGTAATGCGAGAATGTACTTTTACTCTTTTTTTTTTTTTTTTTTTAGTACAACTTTTGTATTAAGCCTCATTAAAAAATTCTAAACTACGTACAAAAACTTTGAATTTGAACAATTTATTGATAACATAGCTATTGATATTTAATTTTCTAAAAATTTTGCAAACATGAAGAATATAAGAAGAAGATGTAATCTAATGGTGAATTTGTCAAAATTTACCTTCAATAAAAAGATATTTGTAGCTAAACTTTGTCCTTTTTTTTGGATACAAGATAAAAATTCTACTCTAGAATAATCTAAGTGTATATGTGTATGAAGCTTCCTCTTGGAGACTTGAACCCTGACCCTTGATATGCATGTTAAGAACATAAGGAACATGAAATTTAATAGTTAGATTATCAAAATTCACACCTAAAAAAGAAATATATGAGAAATTTGAAAAATTTTCTCTATAAACTAGTTTGGAGGTAAACTTGTTAGTATGTATTTGTTTTTTAAAAATAAAAATAAAAAATAAAACAAAAGCAAAAAATGTCGCACTTTAGTTAAAGTGTGAAACAACAGCTTCATGCCTTTGTGTAAAACGGAACGTTAGTTTAACTTTCTTTTTTCTTCAAGTACAACTTTTGGTTCCTTTTATTGGAGTTGGTATATGATGTTTCCTTAACATGTATCCTCCCCTCACATGGGATGAATCCCACATGTGGTATATGGTATTTCCATAACATGCATCCTCCCCTCACATGGGGGTGGACCCCACATGTGGAATCCACCCCCATGTGAAGGGGAGGATGCATGCTACGAAAACACCACGTATTTTCTATTTTTAGGGGCGCACCGATTTGATGCATCAAAAACAATTTCTATCATAAAGCTATAAAGTAAATTCGATCTTTTTTACGAATCAAAGTATATTCTACCTGTCAATCAAAAAAAAAAAAAAAAAAGAGGTGTATTCTACCTGATGCTATTCCTCATTCACATCTTGGCTTAACAGACTTAATACAAAGTCCTATATCTATAAAAGCCGTTCAATTGCAACTCTTCTCGTATCATAGAGTTTACAACAAACCAAAAAAAAGAAAGAAAAGTTAGAAATCAATGGTGGGCACTACCTATTTGTACAAGTTCATTTCCACGCGGCTGTTTTTCTCTCTCTCATTTCTTCTTTTACTCGCTGAATCTTTGTCTTCTATGCAGCCAAACTGCCATGCAGAGGAGAGGTTAGCCTTGTTGCAATTCAAAGATAGCTTTATGATAAACAAGTCTGCTTCCATAAATCCTTCCATAAATCCTTATCCTAAGGTTTCATCCTGGACTCTAAATGATTGCTGCTCATGGGACGGGGTTGAGTGCGACGAGCACACAGGTCATGTGATTGGCCTTGATCTCAGCAGAAGCTGTCTCTATGGTTCTTTTGACTCCAACAGCAGCCTTTTCCGCCTTCTTCAACTTCAAAAGCTTAACTTAGCTTATAATCATTTCAATTACTCTCAAATCCCATTTCGAGTTGGCCATTTTTCGAGGTTGGCATATCTCGATCTCTCCCATTCTGTGTTCTCTGGACGAGTACCACAAAGCTTGGCAAATTTATCTTTCTTGACGGATCTCCGTCTAGATAACTGTGCATTGCATGGAGAATTCCCAACCACAATATTTTACCTACCAAACCTACAACATCTTAGCATAGGAGACAATCAAGACATTACTGGTCATTTGCCCGAACTTCACTCAAGTAGTTCCCTCGAGTATTTAAGTCTTCGACAAACAAGTTTCTCTGGTGAACTACCGGCTTCAATTGGAAACTTTAATTCTTTATCTTTCTTAGATCTTGGTAATTGCAATTTCTCAGGATCTATCCCGCCTTCAATCAGTAACCTCACCCAACTCAATTTCCTAGACCTCCCAGATAACACTTTTACAGGTCACATCCCGTCTTCCTTGTCGAACCTGACCCAACTAACTTATTTGGGCCTTTCAAACAATCACTTGGAAGGTTCAATTCCGAGCTCATTCTCTGAACTCAAGAATGCTGAGTTCCTTGATTTTTCAGAAAATCGCTTGAGTGGGATGGCGGAGCTAGACGTGTTTCTTAAGCTCAAAAATTTAAGTGTACTTATGCTGTCATCTAACAATTTGTACGTACTTACCAAAACCAGTTCAAATGACACGCTTCCACAGTTTCACACTCTAGCATTGGGTTCTTGCAGCTTAAGCAAGTTCCCAGTTTTTTTGAAAAACCAAAGCAAATTGGTTTGGCTGGATCTAAGAGGCAACAATTTTCAAGGCTTAATACCCAAATGGATGTATAAGTTTAGTATAGAAGTTCTTCGGGCTCTGTTTCTTGATGGAAACTTTCTGACAGGCTTTGAGCAAACACCAGCCGTTCTCCCATGGCGTATTGTAGAACTTTTAACGCTTGGCGGTAACATGCTTCAAGGAGCGCTCCCAATTCCAGCACCATCTACCAAGCGTTATGACATTGAGCATAATTCATTGAAGGGAGAAATTTCACCATTGATTTGCAATACGAGTTCACTCGAAGAACTACTTTTGTTTGATAACAATTTGAGTGGCACGCTTCCTCATTGTTTAGGAAACTTCAGTAGTTCTTTGTCAGTGTTCGATCTGGGTGGGAACAACTTCTACGGCCCCATCCCAAAAACTTGGGCAAAGGGAAGTAGCTTAAGGATGATCAAGGCTCAGAACCAGTTACAGGGTCAGCTGCCAAAATCACTAGCTAATTGTACCATGCTAGAGTATCTTCATGTCGGCACCAATCAGATCAATGATACCTTTCCGTTTTGGTTGGGATCTCTTCCCCAGCTGAAGCTTCTTGTTTTGCGTTCTAATGGGTTCTATGGTGTAATAAAAATGATAAATATTCAAAAGTCTTATTCAGTTCACATTGGTTCTATTCGGTCCATTATGTCCTCTTCAGCCTGATTAGGTTCGATTTGGTCTATTTAGTCCATTCTGTTCTGTCCACTAAAGTTCTATTCGGTCCAATTCGGTCTTATTCAATCCACTTCAGTCTAACTTGGTCCATTCAGTCTACATTGGATTTATTCGGTCCTATTCAGTCTATTCTATCCACTTTGGTCCTATTCGGTCCATTCTATCCACTTTGATCTTATTCGGTCCATTATGTCTACTTTGTTTCTATTTTATCCTACTCCATCCACATTGGTCCTATTCAATCCATTTTGTCTACTTTGATCCACTTCAGTCCTATTTGAGTCATTCGGTCCACTTTCATCCTGTTCGGTCCATTTTGTCCACTTTGGTTTCTATTCTGTCCATTCTTTCCACTTCAGTCCTATTCAGTCCACATTGGTTTTATTCGGTCCAATTTGGTCCCACACAGTCCATTCTGTCCACTACGGTCCTATTTAGTCTATTCATTTTTATTCGGTCCTATTATGTCCACTTTGTTCCATTTGGTCCAATTCGGTTCATTTGAATCACTTCAGTTCATTTTGGTCCACTTCAATCTATTTTTGTGCACTTACATAATGATAAACAATATGTTTGGGTTGAAAACACCTAATCTAAATCCAAATCACCTAATCTAAATCCAAATTTATTAAAATATATATATATATAAATCTCAAACTCGTAATATCTAAAATCTTAAGTATAGCATTTACTGTTGCTATACTTTTGTTGAGCCACATTAATATAGCATTTTAGTCCACTTTGGTACTACTAAATTTAAGTGAAAGTCTTTCTAAACATAAAGGTTATGACTATACAAATGTAATCTTGAGGGCAATTATTGATTTGTTTTAGCGTCGTTACTTTTAAATGAATTGTATGAGGTTGATTATACATTTAATCAAAATAAATAAACATATACATACATATATGTATGTATAATTTTTATTTAAATAAATTATTCATTATCTTAAAAGAGACTATCATGATAATCAAAACTCATATCAAACTTATACTGGATATGTATAATTTATTCTCTAAATTTTATTTTAGAGAAAGAGATAGAGACCACTTGTGATTGGGAACTAAAAAATACAACACCAAAACGCATGAACCCAAAATAGAGTTTTAAAAATCACAATGATTCATCAATATAAAGTAAAGTTGCAAGAAAGAATAAAAAATCAAGAGAAATAAAGTAACCACTTTACAAGAAAGAGTGTGAGAGAGAATAAAAAGAAATTTATAGAAAATAATATAAGAAAAAAAAAGTAAAAATAAAAAATATAGTAATAAACACCAAATTATCCAAGTCGTGTTATGTTATGTAATAAAATTACATTATATTCTTATATACTATCTTTATGATGCAATATGATAACATCTATGAAATTAAAGAGAATAAAAAAGATAACAACTTAGAAACACAAAAATTAATCACATCAACCCAAAGTAGAGTACCAAATAATGCAAAAATTCATCAATGTAAAGTATAGTTGCAAGAAAAATATTTTTAAAAAATCCACCAAAAAAAAAAAAAAGGTTTGAGAGGGAGAAAGAGAAAGAAATAACATTTTTTTGTGTGAAAAAAGCTATGAATAGAATGGAAAAAAGAATTGTAAATTTATAGTAAGAGGAGGAGAATAAGAAAAACAAAAAATAAAGGAAGATAAAGAGATAGAGGAAAAGTGATATTAAGGTTAATAGTAGTGGGAAGATGAAAAGGTAAAAAATAAGGAAAAAATTAGAGAAAGTATAACAATAAGTTGGGAAAGAAGGAAATTAATAAAAAGAAAAGAATTAAAAATAAGAGAGAATGTTAAAAATGAGTGGATAATGTGGCCGTTGATGTGGTTCAACAGGATCGTAGCAACAATACACTTCAGCTTTTATATATATATATATATATATATATATATAGAATATAGATTATTGGCTTTCATATTGGTGGGCTCCTTTTTCATTTCCTTTATAGATATAACTCGAGGTTAAAACCATGGTTTTGAAATCCGGACCGGACCGTATGGTCCGACCGGGTTAACCGAAAACCGTTCATCAACATGGTTCTTTAAACTCCAAGAACCAACATATGTGAGAAAGTCAATGAACCGTTCCAAACGCGGTTGAACCTTCCGGGTTTGAAAACCGTAAACGGTTTTCACAGGTCAGACCGTTAGAGGTTTTTCTTGGATACTTACAGGTAGGGGTGTAATCGGTTCGATTTCGGTTGGTTTTCTACGTGTTGGCCAACTGAAATCGAAATTTTCAGTTTGTGAACTTCTCCACCAAAACCGACCGAAGTAATTGGAAATCAATCGGTTTCAATTGGATTTCGGTTTCGGTCAGTTTCAGTGGGTTTTTTCGGTTTCCTTATCACATCTATTTTCTAAGAAAGCAAATAAAGAAAAAAAAAATAGATCCAGAGAAAAGAAACAAAGAACAAAATAGAAATATAAACCCAGCAAACTAAATCCAATCAAAAATAAGGTTTCCTTATCACATCTATTTTCTAAGAAAGTAAACAAAGAAAAAAAATAAAGAAATTGATCCAGAGAAAACAAACAAAGAACAAACTAACAAACTAGAAATATAAACCCAGCAAACTAAATCCAAGCAAAAAGAGGGTTATAACATCTATTTTCTAAGAAAGCAAACAAAGAAAAAAAGAAGAAGAGATTGATTCAGAGAAAACAAACAAAGAACAAACTAGAAATACAAACCCACCAAACTAAATCCAAGCAAAAAGACTGGTAGAACTTCTTTTGATCTCCAATGGCTTCTTATCTAAAAGACGAAGATGGTAGCTAAAGAAATAGGTGAGGGATGAGTGAAGAGGGAGAGAGGGGATGGGGCGGCTGAGAAGAGAAGATGAGAGATAGAAAATGAAAAGGATTAGGGGAAATGGGAAAGGGGGGGGGGGGGGGGGCGGCTGAATGAGAAAAAAAAACTGTTGTGGAGGTTAGAACCTTGGATGGGACCCTGAAAAACTACATGGCACGCATGTTAACCACTAAGGTAACTTAGGTTTCTGAACATATTTTACCTATATTAATATATATCGGTCGATTTCAGTTTGGTTTGGTGTACATTTCACTAAAATCGAAACCGAACCGATCAATTTTGGTTTTTTTAAAATTCAAACCGAAATCAAACCGAACCAAAAAAAAACTGAAAAATTAAAGTCGTTTCAGTCGGTTCATTCGGTTGGTTGGTTTTTTGCACACCCCTACTTACAGGTTTACAGCCATTGTTGAAGGCTAAAGCTTCAACCACGTGAGATGTTATCAAATGAGATTACACCCCATCTTTCTGTTCTTATTCTTTGTCTCGCTTGCTCTCTTTCTCTTTCTGCATTTTTCATTTTTGCCGATGTTGTTTCTGCATTTTGGGCCTCTGAACTCTGAAGTATTCAGTCTTCTTCTTCGCTACTTCTGAAGTCTTCATCTTTGCTGCTGTGTGCTTTAGTGTCAACCACTTATATTTTTGCTTTAGTGTCAACCACTAACATATAATGCTTGCTTGCTGTCAAGCACTTCCTTCTTGGGTTTTGTTCTTTATTTAACTTTAACAATTTTTAAATGCATGGACATCTTCAAATCTAGCTTTTGATTTTTTTTTTTTTTTTTTTAATTCATAATAAATGGTGAACAGTAACTATTCAAATGGGCTTGGGAAAAAAAATGATCGGCAGTCCAATGGGCTTGGCCATGAGCAAATAAACTAATTTGTCTCTTACCCTTTTTTTATTGGATTTCATAAAATAAATTTTATTAGGTACTAAAGTGTGCTTTGTCATGACTTAAAAATAATTTAGAAACTCAATAGCTATTTATGGTTTTTTAGAACTTAATAATTCTTATTTGTTTTATGAAAGTTATTTTATAAAAAATACTATCTATATTTGTTTTGGATTATTTTAGTTAAATTTTCAATTTGGGAGTGTATAAGAAGCCCTGGCACCAACTACAACTAGATATGTGTAGCAGTGTAGTTATGAATGCTTGAGCTGAAAAATATGTAATGCTTTCTCTTTTGTTGCTTTAGCACTAACCAAATATTTGTGGTGATCTTTCTGTATCTTTTTTCTGTGTTTATGTGCCCTCAGATCATGGCTGTGTTTGTGGTAAGAATTATTTAATCGATCTTTTTTATCTGACAGCATAATTCCATAAGAATATAGTCATATACTTGTCATTGCTTTAACAGAATAAACTCAAATCTCTTATTAAAATATGGTTTTTTTCTTATTATTTATATGAATCAGTTGATTTTTTCTTATTAAAATAAGGTTGATATATTAACCTTTTTTTTTTTTTTTATATAGGAGGTTGATATATTAACTAATCTGATCACTGCTTGTTTGATAAAATGGAATTATGAACAATTCAAAATTTGAGATTATACTAGGTATGACTTGATAGAATATGATAGAATCAGTTATCAACTTATCAACTTACTAATTCTCAAAAAAAAAAACTTATCAACTTACTAGAATATGATAGAATTAGTTATCAACTTACCAAAACATAATATGTCCTGTAAATTTAACTGATTCTATCCTCGCTTATTTAAGAAAAAGATTTAGTATTTCTTGAATATAAAAGTAAATATGATGAGATGCCATTAAAAATCAATTATCAATTTATCATTCTTTATTTGGTGGTATGAGATTTTTTTTTTTTTTTTTTTTTTTTGAGGAAACAGTAATACCTATTAGAATACACAGACACGAAAGTAGTATATAGAGTTTTTTAAACAAACTTATAATATATTACATAACCAAAGTACCACTACAAAATGACCTAACATTTGTAGTAGTAGCCTGGAGTTATAAGGACTGAAATTCTAACACACATAACCAATGTACGATAAACATCCTTTTTTTTTTAAGAAACAGTAATATTTATTAGAACACACAAACACGAAAGTAGTATATAGAGTTTTTTAAACAATCTTATAATATATTATATAACCAGAGTACCATTACAAAAGGGCATAACATTTGTAGTAGTAGCCTAGGGTTATAAGAACTGGTGGTATGAGATTTAAATGAAATAGTGCATATATTTCTATACTACTATTTAAGGGGCTTCCCCTATTTGGGATCCTCTTTTTTTTTCAAAAATGCCCATACATCCTTATGTTTATGTAGAGACAAAACTAAAGAAGAATCCGGTAAAAATACAACTTTAACTCCCACTAAAACATTACCTAAAAAATAGGATTACTCTCCTGTTGATTTTCAAATTATTTTATCCACTTATAAATTAGATTCTCAAAATAAAAATTATATATAAAAAATAAAGATAGATTTTTTTTTTCCAATAAAATAGGACCAGTAAGCCCAACATTTTCATTAAACCAAAAAAAAAAAAAAAAAGATTCATTGCACGCGCGAAGCACGTGTGATGAGGCTAGTACCTTATTAAATCCTCACTATAAAATATTAAAATGTATCCTCTCAATTTTCAAAAACAAAGGGAGAGGATCTAGTCTTTGCGTTTTGATTTAAGGACACGTTTTTTTGAAACCAAGATTTACATTAGGCTAAATGTTATCTTAAACGTATAAAAAAACAATTATTAAGAACGAATGTCATACCGCAATTCATATTATATCTCAAATGCAGTCCTAAACTTGCTAATTGGGAAGCCCATAAACCCAAGGTAACAAAAATAAATGCAGTACCTGTTGAAAATCTATTTGGGCTTTTAAGCTAACGAAGTTTTCCTCAAACGTCTATGGTTTGGGCTAGCCTTGCAACCAAGATTGGAAGGTTTACCATCATGAATGCATTTTATTTTAGCACCCAAAACAAAGGCATTTCAGAGCCAGAGAAGCAACCCAGTTTCATTTTAAGGACATGGTGAGGCACTTTTGACGTTAAATTTGTAACATTTTGTGACAGTATTCATAAAAAGGATTGCATGAAACCAACTTTATTATTAGGAATTTTATTTTTAGCCTTTTATTTTCCTAATACAATCTAGTGGATGGGCTGGTTTGGAGTTTTAACTAACCACACTCAAGGATTTCAGTTAACCCGATAGATAAAATCTCTTGTCGTTGAAGAAGAGATTTGAGATTTGAACTTTGCCTACATGAGCAATTATCATCAACTTTTAGAATAATGTTTGAGAATTGAGATCCCTTTTTATTTATCTTTTTTTTTTTTTTTTGTAAAAAACGAACAAAAAGGTCGGAGCTCTTATCAATTGGGATAGGTAGCTAATTTGCCCCACAACAATGCGACACAAATGAGTAATAACACTGTTTATCCATATTTCAAAAACTTGATCGAGTAGTTTAAATGAAGAGTACAAATAATTGATGCAGAATAATGAAGACGGACATGCATATGACCGGAAAAAATCAACCATTTCCTGGGACTTGGTAAACATTTTGTACGATGCAATATTGACCCACTGGCCCCTGCCAATCAAAACCACATACAATTAGCTAAAGTCAGTTTACAGTAACTTTCTATGTTGATCATTATGGAGAGCAGCCTATTCAAAATTGATAGCATTAAAACCCAAGACTTATTGCCCCAAAATTAGTCTACCTAGCTAGGTCCTAGATTGTGACAATTTCAGACAGCCATTGCAATCATGAAGTAGTATTAGTATTGCTAAATCTCATTAGCTTTGAATATATCGCAGAAAATTGATATCCTAGGTGTCCTTTACCTAATTTTTCTCGAGATATTTCACAGCAAAATGATATTTCTAATTCAAGTGTCAATCTTCTTTTCTTTTCTTATCTTTTTAATTTTAATTTAAAAAAAAAAAAAATCGGAGAGATCATTTAATCTTAAGTAGCTTCGGTAATGCGCGCCTTGATTAAGAATACTTTGATAATACAATAAAAAAAGTGATGATGACTGTTGGGACAAATTTAGACCTTGATGTTGATTTTATAGTGGATTTAATAAACTTTAAGAAATAATCAATTATGTAATTCAGATTATTACAGGTTATATTCCACAGAATAAATAAGTGATCAAATATAGTAAACCAAAGTGCATATTGATATGATGATGAAGTGGAAGACTCAAGGACAACAATTGAAGGAAAAAAAAAAAACACCATGGAGACTGCTACCCATATTCATAATTGCTACCTGTCCAATCTACCCACATGGCCACTTGCACCTCCCACTTCTTGGAAACTTCTATTTTGAATTCCTTCAGATGGATTTCCTGCTCGTGACTTCAAGAACTCTTGAAGATTTGATGTACTCAATATTGATTCTTCTCTATTTATCTCTACAACCTTATTGAAGTCGTGTTTAATGTGCTTTTATATAAGCCCTCTAATTAGGGTTACAAAAACCTACTTTTATAGCCGACTTAATGTAAAACATGTAAGATAAAATATAAAAAATAATAATAATCTGAAATTCTCAATCAACCAAGAATGTGTGGAGGATATGTTGAGAAAGGCTTGATTGATTGAGGATGTGTCAAGCGTGTCAAGAATTTAGAATCTGCTATTTCCTCAAGTTTTTTTTTGAAAAGTTGATCTTTGGTCTCCGTCTTGAACTTGAAATACAACACTTTATGATGCACAAAATTCAACATTTCTGTCATGACTTGCTAATATTTAATCTATTAAACCTAACAATGATAATGAGGATAAATTGATAATATTAATAAACTTTCTTACAAAAATTATGTACTTTAAAACGTAAATATAATTTTTTATATTATAATAATAATAATAATAATAATTATTATTATTATTATTATTATTGTGGGAGGGACAAATCTTTCCCCAATTAGGTATTTTCTATTTTGGGAATGGACCAAGGGTCGATGCCACCCTCACAGATTTGCTCAATCTTACATCGGGGAGAGACGCCTCCCACCCGTGCCTTATAAGCATTGAGCCTAAGGAAGGGTGTACCAATCATGCACCTTTTTGTGGAGGGACAAACCTCTCCCTTAGAAGGTATAGTCCGCTTTGGGTGAAAACCCTCACAGATGGAATTACTCAATGTGGCATCGACCCTGCGCCATTTCCAAAGCGGACAATACCTAATTGGGCAAAGATTGGTCCCTCTCACAATTATTATTATAATTGGGATTTGTGGGGGTCATAAAGCCAACTTCTTTGACCTTGACCCCAAGCTCTGAGCAAATGATGCACATTTGATGTTTTGGGTCTGTTTGGATACAACTTATTGTTGCTGAAAATACTGTAGCAAAATAATTTTTAAATATATGAATAGTATCGTGGGACCAATTTTTAATATTTTTTAATGCGTGAACAGTGCATAAACAGTGCGTAAATAGTGCACGCACTGTTCACGTACAGTACTTTTTGTCCCTCAAAAGTCAATAACTCCGGCGTAAAAAAAAAAAAACTGAAAACGCAGCTTACAAAACGCAACATTGAGCACAATCCAAACCCTCACTTTATATGAAAATTAAATATGCTGGTATGATTGCATGTAGTTAGTTCACGTAGTATATTTAAAGGCAATACGTATCAGATATAGGGTCCGTTTGGATACAACTGATTGTTGCTGAAAACTGATTGTTACTAAAAACACTGTAGCAAAATAATTTTTGAATGTATGAATAGTATCATGGGACCTATTTTTAATATTTTTAATGCGTAAACAGTGCATGAACAGTGCGTGAACAGTGCACACACTGTTCATGCACAATATTTTTTGTCTCTCAAAAGTCAATAATTCCGGCTAAAAAAAAGAAAAAACTAAAAACGCAAGAACAAAATGCAAAGCAACATTAAGTAGAAAGAATTGTTATCCAAACTGATACATAAACTTGAAAGTTATGTGAAATATTAAAACATCAAGAGAAATGACTAAAAAAGTTATTTAATATTTCAAGGGAAAAATACTTAATTTCAAACTATATATGAAAAATGTAAATTTCATTTCAATCATCTAATGAACATAAAATCAATCCTGAAATATACATATAAATATATATATATATATATATATATATATATATTTATGGGAATCCTGAAATATCTTAGAGTTCAAAACGATCAAAATAATATGTTGGATGCAACGATTGGACCATCCAATTAAAAAATCAAGCCATATCACGATTTAATGATAATATACACTCTGGTTATCTAAGACTAAAACCATGTGATTAAGATCAATTAATTTTGATTAGACCTTAATTGGATTAATTAAAATTAGTAATATGTCAAAATCCAATTGGTTTAAATTTTAGGACAAAGATGCAACTAAAAGTGTTGGATAAATCGTACAAGATAATTATGAATTTTGAATTCCAATAAGTCTTGTAAGATGGATGATTAGTTTGAATTTAAAACTCTTAAATATCCTGGGTATCCAATCATTGAAAGATTTCAAAGTGGCTAAAACTTGTAATTATCCTCAAAATAATTAAAAAATCCAGTGAAAAACACTCAAAACTTTGAAATTTGAGGCAAGCAGTCAAAAAGTCAAAATTCCATTCAACACCATGTCACAGAGGATTAAGTATCGATCGACACTTTTGCACCAAACAATAAGTACCGAATCTTCCGATTGACAATTTATCCTCATTTTTTCAAATTAACGTCATTTTTCAATTTAAATTTCAAATTAAACATACTAAGAGGATGAGAGAGAAATTCCAGCTTTCCAACCCACCCTCTTCTATAGATATAGAAATCTATCACAAAAAAAAAGGGGGATTCAAAAAAATTTCTAATTTTTGGAGAATTCGGCACTTTCATAAAGAAACTCTCCAAAAATTTCGAGAGAGTTTCTTGAGAGAGACATTAGTAGATTGCTTCAATGTAACATTGCTCTCTTCAATTAGGCTTATCTAAACACTCTTAGCATCCTTAAACACCATTCTTACAATAATTCTTCAAACAATACAATGTCCTATGCAACACAACTCCCTCAAATATTCAAGTGGAAGATCCATGGATTGATTCGAGGAGATTAGTGCAGTGAAGTGATCCATAATCTTGAAGGAAATCCATTGTTAAACAGCTTGAAAGATTCGTGCATGCAAAAATATTTCTAGACTCGATTTAAGTTTTCATAAAATCAATTGTTTAAAATCTAGATTTTTGATGATTTGGGTCGATTAATATGTTCATGCATATAGGATTAGATTTTAAATTTCATAAAATTCACATGATGAACATATATATATATACATACACATATATAATTTCTAGTAATGCATAGCGTGACAACATGATTGGATTAGTGCACAACATGATATGACCATTAATTTCATGAAGATTGATATTCGGGTTGGATGGAATAAGTGTCTAACACATTTCCATTTCGTAATCTAGCCTCTAAATTAGATTTTAGGTTCATAAATTATTCCTTATCGGTGCAATTTTGTTTTTTCTTAGATTGTAACTAGGAACCAAAGCAATGTAACTTTTTTTACTTTTTCTTAGATTGTAGCCAAATATTAATGTATGGTAATTTTATTTTTCTTAGATTGTAATGAGGAATCAAAACTGTAAGGACCGGATTTGAATCCCTAGCCCAAATGATGAATGAACTTAGGCCCAAAAAGCCCAATACAATGAATTTGTAGAGAGTGAGTTGGAAAACTGGGCTTTAATGAGTTAGACAACAAGTGAAGTGGATTCGAATGATAAAAAAATGAAGATAGACTGGTTTATTCTAAAGAAAATCGTCCTTAGCACAATTCGAGGAAATCAGTTCTTATATATTTCTCTCAAGTTTGATTACAAATTCAATTCTTAATTGCTATAGTGTTTTCCTCTTAATTTCTTGATCTCCTTCTCTCAGGGTATCTCTTCCATTTTATACTATCTTCCCCTTCCATCTCCACCTTCCACGTGCAGATCAGATTGTTGGTGTTGATCCTTGTCTCATCAGCACCTTCCTGAAGTCTTTGGATAATAGCTGTAAGGTTTAAAATTACTGTTCAGGTATCACTTCCTCGTTAATGCGGCCAGAGAGTTAGCTGCAAAGTATTTAATGCGGTGATAGCAGCTTTCCCTTTAGATATTTCATAGCCTCCTTATATCCTGTTCCTTCTTGATACTTATCCTCATCAGTGGAATTGTCCGGAACATTACTCTTGATGTCAGACTATGCCTTCCGGCCTCAACTTTGCTTAGCCGAGGAGGCATTCCTCCTCAGATCACTTCCCTGGAACATAATTCCTAAATCTCTTCCTTTATTTATTAGTGCCTACCTCTATCACACGTTTATCCATCCTCGGACTTATGAGGTGTTCTCAGATTGGGCCCCCGGCCCAATACATTCTACTGGGCCTAACATCCCTACAAAAATGTTATACTTTTCTCTTTTAGATTGTATATAAGTCCAAAGACATATAATTTTCCCTTTTTAACAATGTAGTTTTCAAACTTATTAAATAAAAAAGTATTTCATGAATTTTTTTCCTTTTATATAAAACTAGTATATAACCCATGCAAACGCATGGATATATTTAAAATTAAACACAATATTTATCATAAAAATATAAATTATTAGTCAAATTATTAAAAAAAAAATAGCGTGTAACACATGCATACATATAGATACATTTAAAATTAAACACAATTTTTATCATAAAAATATAAATAATTAGTCAAATTATTTTTTTTAAGTAAATGTAATTAGTCACATATTAAAATTCTTACCTAAATTTAATACTACTTATGATCATTTTTTTCTAATTTTTAATAAGATAGAACGTGTGGTGATCTTTGTTGTATGGTGATTTTTATTGAGTACATGTGATTGTTTTTTTTTATAGTTCATTAATATTAGATTCTTAGTATTTTGTACTCATTAACTCACTTGGCACAGAGATTAAAAAACTTAGGCACAAACTTAAATAGATAATTATGGTGTGGTCCCCACATAAATTAAGACACATGACGCAAAATTAGATTTTAATTTCAAATTATTGTTGAAGTTTCTCTAAGTTTTACCTATTAATATATACTAGTATGTAATCTGTGCTTACGCACGAAAATGATGAATTGTAGTGGTGCTATTTATGTTAGCTTGAATTATGAAACATATAGGATATTAGTTTGATCAGAACATTTGGAGGTGATTAAATAGTTTTTTTTTTTGCAATTTTCATGATATTGGTTACGTAAAATTTCTCACTACACTGCTATTATTTATATAATTTTGAAAATCACCATTAGATACTTCATATACAATATCAATTCACAATCATTGTCCGTGAAATTCTACTAGATACAACACACACACACACACAAAGAATAAATTAGCCTAATAGTATCTCCAAAATTGAATGGGGATAGGTGCATGAGATCGTTTAGCTCAATTACAATTTGTTACGTTCAAGATCCTAACATACAAAATATCTGAATAGAAACATCATAAAAAATATGCCCATTAGTTAAGAGAAAAAATAACAGCAAAAATCTAAACAATTTAATTTACATGGCAAGCTAACAAAAGCAAAATTCAATTTTGAATCTAATTAAATTTTCTCTAAGCATTGGTTATATATTGGTTATATATATATATATATATATATATATATATAATTAGGTTTTTATGGTTTATTTATATTAAACTCTTCGTTTTCTACATTGAATTAACTCATTTGGCACAAAAATTAAAAAAACTTACATTAGATAAGATATGTGGCGCAAAATTAAACTCTAATTGAAATCCAATTTTTACACTGAACTAACTAACTTGGCACAAATTTTTAAAAACTTAGATTAGAAGGGACACGTGGCGCAAAATTAGACTCTAATTGAATTCCAATTTGAAATCTAATTGGATTTTCTCCTAGTTTTACCTATTAATATATATATATATATATGCATATGCATAGATACACTTAAAGATATATAGAAAGATGAATAGTATAATTCTTATATATATAATTTAAATACTATTGATAGTCATTCTTATATTTTGTTTACTCTTTAAAAAGTCTTGTAAGAATTTTATATTTTGTTAACTCTTTAAAAAGTCCTGTAAGAATATTATAAGATATAAAATGTAAACTATCCATGTTTATTTGTTACTTCTTAATTTTTGTTATTGTGAAGAACTTTTTTCTTTTACGATTTATATATTCTAGACTCTTTGGTTTTTTGTACTTAATAACTCACTTGGATAAATATTTATAATGTGGTCCCACATTTGATTCTAAAATTAGGAAATAAAACTCTCTCTAAAAATAAATAATTTAGAACATATGGCGCAAAATTGTACCCTAATTTGAAATTCTTTTTTTTTTTTTAGAAAAAGATAGTTCCTGCTTATTATTCATGAAAGTAAAGATCAAACAAAAAAAAAAAGATAAAACATCCGGAGGAATAGACTCCATCCAGACAACTAGAGGAAACGAATGTCTAGCTCTATGGGTTAAGGCATGTGCAACTGCATTACCTTGCCGAACAACATGAGAGAAAGAATTACTTTGAAAAGAGTTTACAAAAGATAAGATATCTCTGATTAGGTGACCACCTTGAGAGTTTTCCCATCCACAAACTCTGAGAGACCTAGTCACTGACTCGGAGTCACCTTCAAATACAACGTTGGTGAAGCCCAATTCAAGAGAGAAACGTGTATATAGCTCGCTTGGCAGCAAGCAACTCCAAAGCTTCCACCGAGATAGGCTTCTATGTCTTCTACAAAAGAGCAGCCATAACTTCACCCTTGGAGTTTTGGATAACCACTCCAATGCCTGCCTTATCAGACTCCTCAAACATCGCGCCGTCAAAGTTAACCTTCCTCTCTAAGCTTTACCTCTATATTTATATATATATATATATATATATATATATAAGTGGAGATAATATTGTAAAACTCTCATATAGGGAATAACACATTTCTTTTCCTTTTATATAAAATAAGTGGAGATAACATTGTAAAACTCTCGTACAGTAATCACTATATACTCCTCAAGGCCTAAACCAAGAAATGGTTTTCCTTATAATCTTTTTTTTGCTGAGTGGTTTTTCTTTTAATCAAATCTTTATATGTTTGAATCCCACGTACATATACTAAAACAATTAACATATTGCCATGATTATAAAGTAAATTTTATACAGGGACGAACTTAGGATTTTAAGTTAGAGGGGCAGGAGTAAAAAAAAATTCCAAATAAGCATTCATATAGTATTAACAAATTATAAATACACAAAATCATTGATTTTTAATACATTAAAATGCAATCATCTACCAACAAAGACAAAATAATAATAATAATAATAATGTTTTTTTTAATACTAGGTTAGCTAGGATTATTATTTATTTTTTAAGTTAGAGCATTCACAATAGTTGTGCTAAAAAATTTAGTTTTTAGCACCTCAAAAAGCCATTTTATTTATTTTTACTACCTCACTTTACAATACACCCAACATCAAATGTTCTATTTATTTTACCACTTTATTTAAATAATATAAACAACTTATTCAAATAATAAGAATGAGAGAGAATTTGAGTTTTTTAATTGAAGGAAGAGAGATAATCTTAATAAAATATTGTATTTTATTTTTAACAACGTGCTATAGTAAACTAATATTTATACTAGTTTATTATAGTTACAAAAAATTTAGCTTTAGTTTCTCCAATAACACATGATTTTTTTGTTCTTTGGTGATAAAATAGTTTTTTTTTTTTTTTGCCTAAATACAATCACCATTGTAAATATTTTTATTATTTTTGTTAATTTTTTGGGTTGAATAATTGCTAGTTGTGCTAGGCTGGCTAGACTAATCGGAGAAGATGGAGCCCAAGGCTTTCGAAGATGGGGCAACTACAAATGAAAAATATCATAAGTAAAAAATGAAAATAAAATAAAAAATAAAAAGGGGCCAGGGGGCCGGTACCCCTTGGTCCCCCACTTGGGTTGGTCCCCCCACTTGGGTCAGTACCTGATTTTATAGGTATCTTTCTTCTAAAAATGAACAACATAATCTTAAGGTTTCTTTTAAATAATAATAAAAAATTTGTGCGCCCATCATTCATGGTATTAGTGATGGCGGGACAACAACATAGCTAGCTGTGGTCTAAAAAATTAGGATATAAAGGAAATTTTAAAAAGTCTAATACCACCAACTATTTTACAATTTTTTTGTCATAATTATGATGTGACAGAGTGTGGGTAATAGTA
Source organism: Quercus aquifolioides (assembly GCA_019022515.1). NCBI lineage: Eukaryota > Viridiplantae > Streptophyta > Magnoliopsida > Fagales > Fagaceae > Quercus > Quercus aquifolioides. Next base: position 41,205,613 of record CM032332.1, read on the forward strand.
AAAAAAAATAATGAGTTTATGTATAACAGTAAAAATGATAGGCAATTACTTATCGTCTACCATGTTAAAATTATGACAAAAATTTATAAAATAGTTTGCGATCCGAAAACCATTACTAAGCAAAAATTATTAATAAGAGGGAACCTGCTTGGACAAAATGTGACTTGAGTTGAATGTTGATCACCATTCACCACCAAGTCCCAAAATGGGAACAAAGTGGAAATCAAAATCTCATGCACATCGCAGCAAATCATGCGTGTGCAGGGCGGGGACCCATTACGGGAAAGTGTACACTGTGTGGCATGCTTGCCAAGATCTAAGAGAAAATCTGGTTGATCTTGACTGACTACCCGTCCCAAACCTTTATCCGATAAAAAGGGTTGAACTTTTGAAGATCCTCCATAATATAATGACAGGTTCTCTCCTCGACAAGCGTTTTTATGTTATTTGGAGGTCCCCTTATTTGTAAGTGGAATAATATTATTGTTCCAAGATTTCATCATTCACTTTTAATCTACATTGGGTTTGAAAGCATAATAATTGCGCTTCGGGAAAGATGGAGATAACAGTCATAAACGTCTCTACTATATATAAATATCAAACCGTAATAATTGAGTTACAAAACTCTCAACTTTTAGTAAATATTAAGTTTTATAATATTGTAGAATAGTAAATTTGAGTCATGTACGTGAGATTCATACCTACAAAATTGAAGATGTGTTTGTTCGATTACAATAATATATTCATATTACTTTCTGTTTAGACATTGATTCTTACACCTTGCTTATTATATATCGTTCATACATAAAACTATGAATATAACATGACATTATAGACGTTATATATATGAAATGTATAACAATAAGTATGGGAGAACAATTACCATTCTGTTTTTATTTTGATTTTAGTGTTAAGATTGTTTCCATCTATTTACCTCTATATTATGGAAAGTTACGAGTGGAACTAAGAGGATTGAGTGCATGGAATGTTACATTCACGTGAATGGCACGTGGGTTTGCTATCTAGATATGACAACATATTGCTCGCAGGCTTTTCACATACACTCCTTGTATCATATTCATATCAAAATCGTAGGGGTAGATGGGTGGATTAGGCCATAGGTTTTTAGGAATTAGGATAGATCTCCATATATATATATATATCCGCCGTATGTTCCAAGAATGGAATCACTACCGAGAAGACGCAAAGGGGTTGAGGTCTGCTTTTTTATGCAGCACTTGTTTAGCTAATTTTAGGTGGATATGTCATATGGCATCATTCTCTGGTATCAGGAAATGGAAGCATTATAGTGTTTTCTGTTTGCTTCCAAGGATAAAATTTTCGAAGATCTTGTGGATTTTGATTCCCTTCTTTTTTTTTTCTTTTTTTTCTTTTTTTTTTTTCTCAGTGAAACCCTGACACACACACACCCCAAGTGTTTTGGCCTCATTGGAACATACAATATCTTGGTCCATTATATGTTGACTTTCAGTCAAATAAGTGACAAAATACAATGCACACAAGCTTGATTCCCTTGTGATGGATAATTTAGGCCTTTGCAATTAATCTTTATGGTCCCCTTGAGATTCTTCTTGATTAGAGTGCTGGTTATGAAATAAGTTGTGTTTGTGGTATAGTTGGATTGAAATTGGTTTGACTACTAATTATACTATCCATAATGAGTTAGTTCTAATTATTTGTACGAACCTGTGTGCAAGTCAAAATAGTACAATATGAGTGCCTTAATGCATTGAAACTATGGATTTTTTACATTCATTTTATCCAAAAGTTAGTTGCAAACCTGCATGACCAATGGAAAAATTAGCAGATTTGTTTTTTTTGTTAAGTGAAAAATAAAATATTAGATGAAACTTATAAGTGTTAATCTTAAACTTTTCTTAAAATGATGTGATTATTTTCTAATAAAATATAGTTGATACAATATATTATATTTTAAAGCTATTTATATTTGTTATTTGAAAGTGTTTTAAATATTATAAGTTTTTTTCAAGATAAAATAATGCATTTTACCTTCAATTATTATATAAGACGAGATGTGTGTGTGTGTATTAAATAATGTAATGTGTTGCTAGAATTTGTTTATAGTGCCCTTTACAAACGGTTCAGTCCTCTATAAGTTTTAAATGGCTTAAAAATGAAGCAAATATAAATAAATTAATCACTTATATTAGGAAAAAAATACAATACTTTAATAACATAATAATTTTTAATTTTATCAAGAACCTACTCAACAGAAGTACTATAGTAACAAAAAAATTATATTTCAGTTTTTAGATATTAACATAGATTAATTTGGGAATTCGCATTAAGTTAATGCATTAGATTATCACAATTCAAACAAGTTGTTACGATAAAGACAAAATGAAAGAGAGAGAGAGAGATGAACACTATAGAATCTCTGTATTTAGTATAGTTTTCTCTATACAAAACTATTCAAAAATGTCCATATAGATAGAGTTCATAGTTGATCTAGGAGGATCCTAAATCGGACTAAAATTAAGGACAATTAATGTATATGTCCTTGATCTTAGTTTCGATCAGGGATCTCAACATGTATTAAATATCATGAATATGGTACATGCGCTGTACTAACACTTTTTTTTTGGGGTGGTGGTGGTGGTGGTAAGCGATATACTAACACAAATTAACACTTGGCTAACATGTCTCCAATATGTCAAACAATGATCTCATGGGTCTCAATCTAGGAGGCTGCAAATTTTGTAGTTTATGGGATAAGAACTCTTGCTTTTAAAAGGCCCTTACCGTCGAACAATTTCCACTCGTACTGTTTTAAGGTGATGGACTCTTTGTTTATGTCTTTTTGCTAGGGGGGGGGGGGGGGGGGTGTTGTTGTGCGTGTAAGTGATATACTAACACAAATTAACACTTGGCAAAAATGTCTCTAATATGTCAAACAATGATCTCATGGGTCTCAATCTAGGGCGCTGCAAATTTTGTAGTTTAGGGGATAAGAACTCTTGCTTTTAATAAGGCCCTTACCGTCCAACAATTTCCACTCGTACTGTTTTTAAGGGGATGGACTCTTTGTTTATGTCTTTTTGCTAGGGGGGTGATGGACATACACGCTGTGTAATGTGGACAAATTGAATTGTGCTCTTTTAGAAAACGATCCCTAAGAAAACAATAGGAAGGAAGAGTCCAATGACTTTTAAATGGATAAGACGTGAGACGAAGGAATATTGAACATTGTTTCCAGAATGCTGAATAATTACTCTGAATTGATTTGGGTTTTTGTTTTGTGATAAGTAAAATATTCTTTGAGCTCTCCTAGCCATGCAAATGTAACCAAAGAGATAGGCTCTACAATGATAATCAGTCACTTTTCATAGGACCAGAAATGACACAAATTGTTTGCAAGGTTTTCTCTTCTTGGAAAACAGAAGAGCCGTGTTAGACCCACATTACTTTGAAGTTTGGTTAACCTTATATTGATATATGCTTTTTGTCATTTGCTACATGCAGTTTCTGCTGACCTCTACAATGGCATGTCTACTTTACATTTGAAAGACCTATCAGTTCGCTTTTATATCAAAGCTGTAGTTGGAACAGATAATTTTTTATGCATGTGTAGAATCGCATATTTTGCTTTTGGATAAGCATGTATGGGGTCATATATATAGTGAAGGAAAAGATTACAAAGAGCTCCCTTACTCTAAGCAATTTAGCACTTCTTAAATCCGCTAGCTTATGTTGCACATTATAAAACATGGTGGCTAAATCTGTCAGCATCGAACTTAAAACTTTCCTTCATGCGTTTGCTTGGATATTGATGCTTTTTGGGCTGATATTTGCAGTAAGATTTTCTTAGAATTCTCTACTAACGCAATGTTGCTTGCATTAACTTATGTCCTAACTCCTAACATCAAAATTTTGAAGAGAGAGCTTGTGTCAATTATTGAAAGAGTGATGTTAGATACTACTATAAATTTTAGTATATCTGTTAGTGTCAACTTTTAAACGCAAAATAATAATAATTTAGAAGTCTATTCACCATGTTATTAATGTGGTATCAATTATATTAATTGTCATATCAATTTGTATTACTTGACGTCAAGAGTTTGTCTTGTTACTTTTGATGACTTTGTCATATCCTCGAAAAGTTTTAGATTTATTGTTGTACCGTGAGTTATGTCATTCTACCTCAAAATCAATTTGTAATGAGGAAGACACACCCAAGATTTTTATCATTTGACATCACGCCCCACACCCCGCAAACCTGTTTTTATGGCATTCAACATCGCACCCCAACAGCCTATTTTTAGAGCAGTCATAGGGAGCAAATGGTGGTCCTCCAACACTTACTAAGTACTTTGATCATAAAATTGTTCGCACTAAACTTAATGGAGAGTGATGTAGGCACAGGCTGGGCTTATGCATCTAGCAAAATTGTGTTGGGAGTAAATAGTAAAGTGTTAGGTCATAGTCATATAAGGAAAGGTGACGCCGAGGCCATGCCTAAGGAATAATATATGTTGAATTCTAAAGGTGACGCCGAGGCCATGCCTAAGGAATAATATATGTTGAATTCTAAAGGTGACGCCGAGGCCATGCCTGCCTAAGGAATAATATATGTTGAATTCTAAAGGAGAGGCCAGGAGGGATGGTGCAGTGCCGTACTGAATTGGCCTTTCTCGTAGCAATCTCTTTAAGATCTAATGAAGATTCATAGTTACCTATTTGGATGCTTGCCTATAGAGGGGCTATAAATCCAGATGTAGCTCAACTTAAGCAAAGCCATCATTGCTAGCACCAAGCCACCAATAATCAGGGAAAAAGAGAATAGTATTTTGGATGAGTATCATTGACTCATTTTGATTCCGAAGTATCTTACAGTAGGAGTAGGACCCTTGATCGAGATAATAGATTTTGGGGTTATATCCTCCTCAATTTTCTTATCACTGTATAATTGGATTGTGTATGGTTCTTAATTTGAAACAATATATTTTGTCACCCAGTTTACTCTAAGAGTATAGCCATCAAAAGAAACATTTTACTATAACAACGAGAACAACAGCAACAAAATTAGTCCTAAATTTTTCTAGTCAGCTAAGAATCGGGATCCTCAATAGATTAGTCAAAATTGGAGGTATGTAAAATTGTATTTTCTGTCATTATCCATATTCTTTTTAATTACTTTTTAATTGACATATCCTAACTTATACTAATGATATTTTCATTTTTCTTCCATCTTTTTTTTTTTTTTTAATTCCCTCAACTTAAATTAACTTACTTTTTCTTACCAATGGATTAATTGTTCTCCTCTAAATATGACCAAACATCTCAAGTGACTCTCCTTTGTCTTTTTATCAATAGAGGCCACCCATATTGTTAACCGAATTTTCTAGTTTCAAATCATATCTTTTAGTGTATTTTTACTAATCCATCTTAACATCTTCATTTCAGTTATACTCATTTTATAGATGTGTTGCTTCTTAATAGCACAAACATCTAGTACCCTAGAGTATAACTGATTTTATATCAGCCTTATTAAATTTTCTCTCTGACTTAATAGTTATTATTTGATTACATAATACTTGTAATGCATTTCTATAATTCATTCACAATGCTTTTATCATTCGATTTGAATATTTTGCATTCTCTTCATCTTTATGAATTATTAAGTCAAGATATCATAAAATTTCATTTGTTGATATCTTTTTTACCATCAAACCTCACAATCCCTTCCTCAAAAGAAATATTTGAGAATAAAAAATTAGGTTAAAAAAGGAGAACGTTAAGTACTCAATTTGCTTTTAGAAAAGCTGAATCATTTGGAATAAAATGGATGGTTGATCCGTTTTTAGAGTTGCTTAAAGAATTTGAGAGAGAGAGAGAGAGTCTTGGGATAAAATAAGTCGAGATGCAATATTTAAGCTGCAAATTCATGTTATAAGAATGAGGATATAAAATTTTATAAGGGTAATCAACAGATCTAAGGTAAAGATAAAAGCTAATTTTGGTTTATTTCCCCAATAAATAATTTAAACCTTCAGTTAATTGTCTTATAATCAAAGTTAACCGTAAGAGTGATATCGATCAATTCATAAGAATTTTAGCTTAAGGACCCAACAATGGAGTTAGGATTTTCCCTCAATTGAGTGCAAATTCTATGACTTACGATAGATTGATACACTTAAGGACCCAACGATAGATTGATACACTTATGACTTACCGATCTCATGTTCAACCAAAACTCAAATTCCCGTCTTTTTTTACCATTTTGATAGATTTTTTTCTTCATTTTTCATCTTTACTAATTTCTATTTCTATCTCATACTCTATTATATTCTTTTCCATTCTCTCTCTAATGGAAAATGTGTTTTTCTCATAAAAATATTAATTAATTGGAAATAAATTTCAAAGAAAAACTCAATTATTCAAGTATGATACTATCTTGTACATCATACTTCAAATTTAGTGTCACTATATTTTATGCAATGAAAAATTTAAAAATATTATATTTTTTTTAATTGATATATTATGACTAACAAAATTATATATAATGTAGAGTTAGATATATTTATTTTTTGTTATGTTCTATATTACAAATAGCAGTAAGCTCATAATGATATGCCATAGTAGACAAGTATAATTTAATACTTCATACAAAAAATAATTGACAAAATAATTGATCAATGAAATAAAATTATTGACAACTTTCTTCAAAACAGCTACAAAACAGAACTTACTCTATGCTTCCTGTACCTATATTATAAAAGTTTATTGGAACACCGTGAAAATGATTATTTAAGCTTATCCATCTTCTTCTATCATAACTTGGCTGAAAACGTTTTCAAAAAGTGGCACTTATAACGTAAAAGTAGAATTTGCTAAAACAAATGATTAATTTGCTAGCAAAAGATCAAGCAGGCCAGCCAACCCTGATTAATAATGCTACTAGGAGAGAACAAAGTACAAACCCAAGGCATTAAAATGTACATATTGGTGCTGAATATATATAAAACAAACTCCAAGACAATTGTAGCTTATGATCATTACGATAATCATTCATATTTAGTACACAAAAATTCAACGACGACTGCGAATTCTAGCTGATAGAGCACACATGTGACAGGCCATTAATAAAGGCATGTAGACAAGGCATAGTTATCTTAATATGTGACAAGTGCCCCAACCCGACAAATAATGATAAAAGTCATATAGACAGATTGTACTATAGGATAAATAATTTGAAATAATTCACTGCCATGGCTGCATAATTGGTCATTTTAAAAGGAAAGAATGCCTTGAATGACCCTAACAAGTGAGTAAAGAAGATGAATGGTTTATGCTTATCTTAACTAATTGAGAATCCTTCCATTCAAGAAAAACAATGTATAGCACTATAAAAGCACATGTAGAAAGAAAAGGATAGGTGAAAGAGACAACTTCATAGGTCTTGATTAACATTTGCTTCTAAGCATTTTGAAGTTTTTCATTTTTGTCATGTGCTCTATGACTCGATTCCTTATGAGGACAAATTTGCCACGTTTCAACAGGGCTTTTGGCCATATCCCAATTGTTAAGATTTTTATCATATTGAACTTTTGGAACAACCCTTAATTTTTTTTATTGCACTAAAGAAAATTATACAATATTTTCGGATCATAATAATGATGTACTCCCGTATTTCACATGAATATTGGTCCGACCGTAAATTTAATTAGTGAACTTTACTATTATGTGAGAGGAGGGTCTATGTCATGATTGTGCTACTGAAGTACTGTATAATTACTTTGGTATAAGGTGGCCTTAACTCCTAAGCTCAAATCTTATATTCATTTTATTTCATATTTAAAAAGTTAAAAAATTCTATTAATTAAATCTTATTTATTAAGGGGAATTTTCAATAAATAATAATTTTAATAACTATTATTCTAACACTAACTAATTCTAACTAATTAATTTAGATAACATGTTGTTGGTAACTTAGTCAATGATTGCACTAGTTAGCTTAAAGATGAAACTATTGAACATTGGATCAATGACTGATTTAGTGAGTTAGTTATTGTGTAATAGAACATGAATAAAGGTTGAACGTGCAGAACACATTTTACGTGAAAAAGGTCATTGAGATAGCAGAAGTGAATAACCATGATTGGGGTAGAGAAATCCCTACTGCCAAATATTAATATTGAATTCTCCTACACAAATATCTCAATCTTTCTTAGCGACAAGTTGCCTTCCTATTTCCTTCTTCGGCCCTAATAATGAAAGTCATCATTTTTCCTTTTATAACCAGGGAAGGTGCTGGACCTTGTTGCAGGTGTTGAATGCTTATTGCTTATAACTACATTACAAAACCAAGTACAATATTTCTTGGACTTTAGAGCATTTTGGATCACCTCGTGTCGGTCTATTTTAGTCTATTTTAGCATAAGTGACTTATTTTTCTATTTTATATACTCACATCTTAAAACACTTTATATCATATTATTTATTCTACACTACATTTCATTAATTAAAATTTTAAATTATCTTGATTTTGTTTTTATTAGTTTCTCTTTCTTCACACACAACAACCATTATCCACCATCTTCTTTCATTCTCAAGATACCTATAAAAAAAATACAAAATATGCAAAATGATAATGCTTGTGTGAATTTACACGATAACTGTAGAAATAATGTATTAATGTATTTTTACACGGTTTTGCATGATATGATGTGGATAAATTTTGTATTTACTTGGCTAAAAGAGGCCAAAATAGGAATTTGCCCCTTTCTCACAAACTTTCCAACAAAATGCTTCTCTTTTTCAAACTAATTAGGAAAGTGTCCCTGTTTTGAACCTCAATTTTCTAAAAATCGAGTTTCAATTTAAAACTTGATATTTGGACGAGTTATTGCGAACTGAAAATTTTATAAAAAAAAAAAATTCTGAAACTCAAGTTCCTTGAAAAAATTCAAGTGAAACTTGAGTACTTTGCATGGAACTCGAGTTCATAGAACTTGAGTTCCAGAAAAAAAAAAAAAAAAAAAAAAAAATCTAATTTGACATTCGATATAACTCGATTTTCCAAAAATCGAGTTTTACATTTGAAACTTGATTTTCTAAAAATCGAGTTTCAAAACAGGTGCATTTCTCTAAATAGTTTCAGACATTGGGCATTTTACTAGAAAGTTTGTGAGAAATGAGTAAAAGCTCATTTTGGCCGCTAAAATATGATGTTTTTTCTATTATACAGGTATTGACGCTCATGGTCCGGCAATAGTTTCTAATATGTATTTAGGTGGCAAAGGTACAAAAACACTTTCTCTTGTATGTATTGGTAGTGCTCTTCCTTGCATATTACAACTTGCTCGGTTGGAATGTCCTTTGGTCTTGCCTTCAGTTCAGCCTTGCCTGGTTATTGATAGTCTTGTCTTTGAGTTTCTTGGATATTCACTGGAAACACAGGCTTTGGTTGAATGTTAGTACTTAGTAATCCATGTGGATGGCTGGGATGAACCTAGGATTTTCTTGAGGGTTTGTGACCGTACACCCTTAGAGCACTCACATTTCTGTTTGTATAATAATAAAAAATGTATCACATTTCAAACTAAGTCCAAAATTCATTTACATCAAGTCATACAAAGTTGTGTAAAAATAAATTACTGCTTTACTTATAACCCTGTAAATTTATGCTAATATTATTCATTTTGAATTTAGTTTTTTATTCTTTATTTACCTATTCTGGGGATGATTTAAGAGAGTGAATAGTGATTGTTGTGTGAAGAAATAATAAAAAATTAAGAAAATTTGATTAATAAAATGTAGTGTAAAATAGATAATTAATCTAATCAATGTGAGGTATTTTGATGTAAGGTATTTTGAAAAATAAATATGTAAAATAGAAAAAGTAAATTTTTATACTAAAATGAACAGAAATTTTTGCATGCTCTTATATAGTTATATGAGAACTTCATGCTTTTTTTTTTTGGTACAAATTTATGAAAACCAATTACTAAACCGTTTTCTTAAATGCGTGACCAATTATACTTTTCACAACCGAATAACTGAGGGAATATATACCATACTATAAGCACATAAAGCGAGCTATTATCACTATATTTCCTAGAACAACATATCACCAACAGTTTTTTTGACACTTAATTTACACCTTGAGAGTTGAGATCTTTGGTAGACTTGCATAATGCTAAGTACGTGTGAAGTTGGGTTTAGTTTACAAGTTGAAAATATTATCCTTCTCAAGTCGACCAAATTCAACTGATTGGGTTTTGGGTGAGAGTCCAATCCAAGCCAAACAGTTTGGCTATGTATTTTTTAGGAATTTGAAATCATCTATAACAATTAGATTGCTTGTTGAACTTGAGCAGATCCATGATAAATGTTTAAGCTTAAGTATAGGTTGTACCACTACTCGATTAACTATCATATTTATAGCATCAGACGAATTGATTAAAATTCATATACTTGAAGAAAAATTGTTGCCAATATCGGTAAAATGGAAATAAAATAAATAATAAAAATTATGTAAAATGATTAAATAATTTAAAATAGATGATGAAAATATTTTAAATTTATTGAAATTTTAAGCAATAGATCGAGTTCATAGATGCAATATATATGCTAAACTTAATTGTTAGAAGTTTGAAATATAGTTTTATCTATAACATATTATGTTAAATTATCGTGTCACAAAAGTATAAACTATTGGAATATAGTAAATTTAATTATTTAACCACATACTTTTAAGTTCTAACATTTTCCCTCGCTTGTGGGCTCAAATTTCAAATTCAGAACCTCCTATTCTGATACCATGTTAATTGATCTATTCTTTCAAAAACTTAAGTTATTAGAAAATGTCAAAATAGTAAATTTAATTATTTAATCACATAGTTCTAAGATATTATCTTAATAAGAAAATATTTATTTGTTACTTTGCAGGAATTAAACTCATTGCATAGATCCCGCCCTCCCCCTCATAGTTTCATTAAGCTAAACACAAGTGGTCGAGATACGTGTATTTCTTGATGAATGGGGCAATTGGATTGTGAATTTTACTCTCAAATGTCGAAGTTACTACCAGTTTAGTCGCGGAACTTTGGGCTATTCGATTTGGTCTACAACTGCCAAGACTTGGGATGTCGGCTCGCTTCGATTAATCACATGAGGCTATTAAGGAGGCTAACAGTCTGGCAAATATATATGAAATTTATCTATGTACCTAGATGTTAGGTGAATGTTGTGTTTGTATGGTCTTATATTACGTGATCGTTGTTCTATGTGTGTTATGTCTGTATTACTAAAACTACTGTACCTCTATTAGTTTTATAACTTTAGGTATGCTCCCTTTATATGAAAAACAAAAACATTAAAACAAAGAATTGCGTAGGGCGACAAATTTAAGCTGCTTCCTAATTTGACTCAACAGTAACACCCGTACTTTTGAAAACAACATTCCTCGGAACATTTGAAGACAACATATTTATGACATTTAGGTTCCATTTAGCAATTTTCAGTTTGTGAATGAAATGAATTGCGTATTCTTTATCCAGATTTGGATACTAAAGAAACATCTGCTTATAATCAGTGCTATAAATTGTTGCAAAAGAATGAAAATGCAAAATAGTTGTCACCACGATAGAATTGTACTACACAAACTTCAATTATAAGGCATAAAAGCCACTAAAATCTTTTGTTTTCAATGTTATACATAGGAATAGAATGCCGTTTCAAAGTTTAGAAACTAGCCGAAAGCATTCTTTTTTCCACTCTAGACTACCCTTTATTTCTACCCGCCGAAATCTTCTACAAAATTTTATAATTAGTGGTAGTTACATTCTTCCAAGTTCCTAATAAGGTGATAATTCAGTGAGTTATGATGCGAATAATTATAAGAACACGCCGAAAAGCACGTCTAATTTCACAACTTGTTAACTTATGTTACGATGAGTAGTGAACATTTTCTGTCCACTATTAATTATATAGACCCACCAATCACAATGTGAACAAGTCTAGAAACATATCAAATCTCAAGCTCAATTTCACAACTTATTGAACTTGTCAGATTGTAAATGATCGACATTTTATGCCTACTACTAACATGTCGTAGCCAGTTACTTTTCGTCAACTACCTACAATTACAAAATTCAGTAATATAAGAATGTTTGTGTCTGTGGTATCGTTGTTGTGTCCCCGTAGGCTTGGACCACGAGGTTAGGACACGTGTCGTGGACAAACTAGGCCCAACATCAACCGGTACTGACCGACGTCGGATTCCATGAGAGTGAAGACAAGTTGGTCACGTGGGTCTCGCAGTCGTGAAGTTTTCTAAGTCTGAAAAAGTCCGTGTCCGATACGGATAGGAACAATACGTATTACATAGTGGCCATAAGATATTGGGAGGTCGGAAAAATATGGCTCCAACGTGTGAGCTGCAATGCACCGCCGTATCATTTGGGTCCCACTCTCTACCTTATGAAAGTGAGCATTTTTTCAGATTTGCCCAATCACACAAACTTGAAAGTTGCAACTACCCCCATGGAATTTTCTTCTTCTTTTACGTTTTAACTTTTAATAAGTACTTCTTAACTTCTTATTATAAAATAATAATAATAATAAACTTCTTGGGAGGTCGGGTTATTTTGTCTTGTTACTATCAGGGAAGGTTTTTTTTTATATATAAACTACTATCAGGGAAGTTCTTCACTAACTATTGTTCCCTTATTAAATAGTAAAATTTTCCTGGTTTATGAAGAAACATGACAAGGAACACAACGAGAAGTTTAAAGTTTAAACCTCATTTGAGTAATTTTAGAGGATGAGATTATGAGATTATGTTCAATGAGGATGAGATTCATGACGGTGAACCATATATTGATTTGAGTTGTGTGTCTTTGTTTGTTAAAAATAAAAAGAAGTTACGTCATTTTGGGATGAGCTAGCATTTAACGAACAACTCATTATGTAAGAGAGCAAATCCAACTACTATCTAATGTTGGGGGAGTGGATCAAAATCTTGAACTTGAGTGGGCAAAATCAAAATTAACTCAACTTTAAGGGTGTAGCGTGCTATTTAGTCTATTTAAAATTAGAAAGAACACTTATGATGGGGACAAATGGTGTTAATCTAGGAAAATTCAAAGTAGTTAAAGGTAAGTATATAAAGACAACATCTACAATAAAGACAAGTGGCAATGTTAGAATCAAATTCAAAGTAGTTGTAACTTGTAAGAAGAGGAATACCTAAAATAATATTAGCACAAAGGCATTTTAAATAAGGAGATAACAAAAATTATGATTTTTTTTTTTATATGATTGAATGATGGAGAAAATTAAATTTGGTGGGCCTTGATTAATCTTTCAAGTATCCTTAATTTGACCTAAAAGTTTTAGCACCAAGAATTTGTTGTTGTCATTCTTGTTGTTATATACTTATATTATACATTATGGAATATAAACTTAGCCATCGAATACCACATTAGATCATATCTATTTTTAGGACTACATTAGATTTTTGGAGAAAATTGCTTTTTGCCCCTTTCAAAAAAAAAATCCAGCATTTTGTCCTCTTTCTCAAACTAATTAGGGAAATGCCCCTCTTTTGAAAATCGAGTTTCTAAAAATCGATTTAGACCCTATAGCGGCGTTTTTAAGGACCCTATAGTGACGTTTTAAGGACCTATAGTGACGTTTTGTAACTCGATTTTCATAAAGTCGAGTTACATGCAATTTTTTTTCTTTTTTTTACCTATAACTCGACTTTATGAAAATCGAGTTACAAAACGTCACTATAGGTCCTTAAAACGTCACTATAGGGTCCTTAAAAACGCCACTATAGGGCCTAAATCGATTTTCAAAAACTCGATTTTCAAAAGAGGGGCATTTCCCTAATTAGTTTGAGAAATAGGGCAAAATGCTAGATTTTTTTTTTGAAAGGGGCAAAAAGCAATTTTGTCCATAGATTTTTAGTCCCTAAAATTTAGAATAAATTTGATTTTGACTCCTTAATTTAAAAAGTTTGATCTTGTGGTCCCTCAAACTTTTAAAAGATAACAATTGAACCTCTCCGTTCAAATTCCATCTATGCTAATATAAAAGGTTAATGTGGCTTTTTTTATTTGAATTGACATTTATATATGATTTGGCACTATTTTTCCCCCTTCTCTACTCTTTAATTCTTTCTCTCCTTCTTTTGGATGGCTTGAGTCGCTTGACAGGCTTTTGATTTGGCTCATCCTTTTCTCTTCGGCATTGCCATGATTTGGTGCTCATAATGGTGGCGCATGCAATGGTGACTAACAATGGAGACACGGTGCTTAGTCGACGATGTGGGGTTTTTAGTCGTAAGAGATGGTGGTGGATGGGCAATTTGACGCCACTTACAGCTTTGATTATGTGGGTCAATGAATTTTTGGGCTAGTGTCATGTACAATAAATAGTGCCACATTAGCAATGTATATATATATTAATTTAATAGTTAGGAGAGGGTTGTTTGAATTATAAATATTTTTACTAGAAATACTAGAATATGTCAGCTGAGTTACAAAACTTTTGGCACATTAACAATCTATATAAGACATACATCATTATTCATTTCAAAAACTATAGAAAGAAGTTGAATGGAATGATTTAAGTGTTATTTTCTAAAGATTTGAAGGATAAAAATCAAAATATTTAGATTCGAAGGAACAAATTTAGCCGACATAGGACCACCATGTCTTTGCTCGTTAACCAAGATAAGAAATTGGCCAGTGAGGCAGTGACCATCAACATTTGATTGTTTTTGTAAGGGGAGTTTGTTGAAATCAAGGATTATGGCGTTAACTTTTTTCTAGCAAATCAAAATTTAACCACGATTTCAAGGCTTGCCTTGATTGGCAAAATTGTTCAATTCTTCTTTCTCTCATGTGAGTGTTATGGATAGCATGACCCATAGTTTGTTGTATACCACCGTTGCTTAAGAAAATTATTGTTGAAAAAATCACAATCCAAATTAGTTGGACTTGATTTTTGTTTTTTGTTTTTTGCCAATATTACTTTCATGTTTAGCTCAACAACCCTAAAATTCTACGCGGAAAGATCCAGCTTGGAATTCTATAAAGTACTTACTCATATATAAATGATAAATAAGGACAAATTTATAGTTGTTAAATTTATATTATGTTCGAGTAACATGTGCCTTTAGGACATCTGGTAATAGACTATTTTGGAAATGTTTTAATACTGTTTTCATTCTCAAAAAAAAAAAATAAAAAAATAAAAATGTGTCAAAAAAGTCAATTTCTTTTTTATTTTCACATAAAAAAATTTTAAAAAAAATTTCTAAATTAGTGTTCTTAGAGCATCTATTAACTTTTCAAATTTATAATTAATGTTAATTATTTTCAGTTTTTCCTTCCCTCTCTCCCATTTCCATTTTCCTAGGTATATTCCAAATGCACCTAAAATTTCCTGCATCACATGATTGTTGAAAAACTAAATAAGGTGTGCTACTAGCACACAACTCTGTGAATATGATGGATAGGACACAAAGTAGGCACCATTCCAGCATGTGTAAGTACTAAGGAGGATATTGACTATCTACCTCTGTTGTTTTGGTCCTATCTTGCTGATAATGAAAGATGGAACCTTCAAGTATAAAGATTTTTCACTTTTTTAAAACCATTGTAGCCTGTTAGAACACCTAGCTTAATTCTCAAGCATGTGTAACATCCCTTTTGGCTCTTACATAGTTACTGAGATATATTAATACTTTAATAGCATGCTCAAGAGGTTAGCACAAAAGGGGGAAAATTGAAGGTTTTACAAACTAAAAATTATTTGTTAAAATTGAAGCAAGGAAATTGCAAGTAGAGAATATGAATGCCTTATTTGGGCGAAAGAAATTGAAACCATGCTATACAAATATTCGAGATCCACGTGAAATTGTCGTGCCGAAATATTTGATAATTGCATTACCTTTGAATTTGATTTATGATTTCCAAATTGTCTTTCATTCTTACGAAAGATTAAGATAGAAAATTTCAATTAAAAATGATGTAAGGGATACTATAAATTTTATTAGGTAAACCTTACAAATTAATGTGTTGCCAAACAGGAAATTACTAATTAAGACATTTTTATAATATGTCGTTGAAATAGCACCAATCAAACTCATTATGTTATTTTGTAAGACTTTGATAGTAAAATTTGTAGTGGCATCAACATTTTCTTTCTATCAATTCATATAAAGAAAATTTTAAAACTACCACATTTTTTATCATAGAAGTCTTATGCATGGCAAAGGATGTGATTAATGTCACATCAATAATATAATAATAAATTTTTAAAAAAAATTATTATTCTTTTGTTGTATATTTAAAAATTGACATATCATTTTTAAGACTTTATAGTAAAATTTATAATATTTATAGCATCTCATATTCACATTATTCATTTTATTTCGTTTTATAAGTCATGTTTTGACCGTTATGACTTATGAATCAGCTAAGCAAAAAATGACAATCTTTCATAAACATTGAATCATCAAATCAATTTTTCAAGCTAATTATTAGCTGATACACTTTCTCTTAATTCTATGAGAACCATCAATACATCACTAAATTCTAAATTGCAAGGCAGTAAAATGAAATATCTACATCACATATATACAAAATACCACAAAATATTTATATGTTCTCATTGCTCATCGAATTTGATAATGTTAAATAATTGCAGTAATTTGAATTTGAGAATCATAAAATAAGTAGATGACCTAAGATTTCATAGGTGAATGAAGTATGTTGTATGGTATCTCATAGAGCTGCTCCATGAGAGCCTCCTCTCATAGCACATGGAACCCACAAACATGTCAGTCTCAAGTAATGTGAAAGAGTGGCTTCATAAAGCCCTGCTATAAGATAATTTTCACCAAAGATGGACGGTCCAAATTCTTTCCTCTATGCTCTATGTTCACACTAAGTTTGAATAAAATTGAAAACTGAAAACTGAAAAATACTGTAATAAAATAATTTTTAAATGTGTGAATAGTACTGTGGGATTCATTTTTAATGAAAAAGTTATTAAAAAGTAAAATTGTGGGTCCGTGAACAGTGCACACCGTACACTGTTCACGGACAAGTCAAACATTTCAGCTCAAAAAAAAAAAAAAACTGAAACGCAAAACGTACTTTTGGGAAGCGGCGTTCGCACACTATATTTTTCTTTTTAGAGACCCTACAAGTTTGTGTTAGAGAAAATATACACATTTAAGATAGTAAATTCTGATGTGTAAAAAAGAATTTCAAGCTGTAAAAAATGTGTGGTTTGTTTTAGCCAAAATAGTTTATTTTAACATCTCGTATCACTCTTTCTATTTTACTTTCTTATCTAAAATGGGCGGCGTGCCATAAAGTTGATAACCCAAACAATCGCACTCACATGCACATCTAATATCTAATGCTGATTTAAGGTATAACCCATCATAGAACTTGGCGTAACTTCCAGTAAAATCTGATTTTACTACTTCCACATTTCCCTCCCACTCTATAAAAGCTCTAACGCACCCCATTCCCTCTCATTGATTTCATTCCAGCTAGTAATACTCTCTCAAAACTCTTTCATTCAAAAGGCTATACTACTGCAAGACCAAGCCAGAACCCCACCCCCCCCAAAAAACACACACACAAGTGCTACATTTGTATGGAGACTATTTCTATTGTAATATACATATGTATCTTTCTCTCTACTCTTTTCTCTTATCCTCTCATAAAGAAACAAAAAAAGAAGCATGAACGACTAGTTAAGCTTCCTCCAGGCTCAATGGGGTGGCCTTTAATAGGAGAAACCCTCCAACTCTACTCTCAAGACCCTAAAGTCTTCTTTACTGCTAAGCAGAAAAGGTCCTTAAAAGTCACTAAAATCTTATACATATTCTTCAGTTCCCTTGCATGGACTTAATTCAACTTAATGTTGCTCTTCCTCTTTTTGGTTGTTGTTTAGATATGGAGAAATATTCAAGAGCCACATACTTGGCTGCCCTTGTGTGATGCTGGCTAGTCCTGAGGCTGCTCGGTTTGTGTTAGTGTCTCATGCTCATTTGTTCAGGCCTACGTACCCCAAAAGCAAAGAGAAAATGATTGGTCCTTCAGCACTCTTTTTTCACCAAGGAAGCTATCACAGTCACCTTAGGAAGCTAATTCAAAGTTCATTATCCCCCGAGACAATCCGGAAACTGGCTCCTGATATCGAAGCCATAGCCATTTCTGCTTTGGATTCATGGGCAAGTGGACAAGTCGTTAATTCCTTTCATGAGATGAAAAAGGTTCGCGTAGTGATCATGTTGATTAGACTGCTTTTAAAATTTTTAAGACGTGTTTCAAATGTGAACCTTAAGATGTTTTATTTTGGCTTATCTGCAATTGTGCATGTATATATATAATTTTACTCAGCTTGAAGTATTGATTGTTTTTATTGTCTTAATCCTAAACTTTTTATTGGGTGGGATTTCTATAGTATCTTGCTTTTACTGATGAGTTCCTCATAATTTCCTTATCAATGGGTCCTCCACTTCTTTTTGGATCATGTTTTTCTAATATTATATGGATCTTCTTGATCTTCCACAGTTCTCTTTTGATGTGGGCATTCTTTCCATCTTTGGTCGTTTGGATGACAAATATAGAGAAAAGCTGAAGGAGAACTATTGCATAGTGGATAAGGGATATAATTCTTTTCCAACAAACATTCCGGGTACTCCATATGCCAAAGCACTTGAGGTAAGCAACATTCTAAACTTATTTATTCCTAATAGTCTTATAGAGGTTTCTTAATCTAACTCTTTTTGCCCCTACTGCTTATTTACTTTATGTATTCAAGGCAAGGAAAAGGCTTAGTGAGATTGTGAGTGAGATAATTTGCGAAAGGGAAGAGAAGAAATTACTGGACAAGGATCTCTTGGGTTATTTGAAGAACTTCAAAGATGAAAGGGGCCAAGTTTTAACTAAGGATCAAATTGCTGATAACATTATTGGAGTACTATTTGCAGCTCAGGACACAACAGCTAGTCTCCTAACATGGATTCTCAAATACCTTCATGATGACCGGAAACTTCTTGAAGCTGTAAAGGTATAAATTCCATAAAAAAATCTTCACACCAATTGCAAATCTTAACATCTTAAAATTAGAAAAGACAAGAAAATATTTTATGTGCCCACTTGACAAAACGGACCTCTCACAAACCACCTATAGGACCTACATACTAATGAGAGGCCCATCACCCACTCTATGAGGGGGCCTATTATGATATAATTTTTGGGAAAGGACAGTAACTTAAAATAATTTGTAACTGCAGGCAGAGCAAAAGGCAATATATGAAGCGAATGATGGAGGGAAGAGGCCCTTGACATGGTCTCAGACCAGGAATATGCCACTTACATATAGGGTATATGTTGCTTTCACTTCTACATATAGCCTCTTAGAAAACAATCTCAAGAGAAAATGACTTATGTGAGCAACTGGGTATGGTTGAACTTTCAGGTTATACTAGAGTGCTTCAGGATGGCAAGCATCATATCGTTTACCTTTAGGGAAGCAGTGGTTGATGTAGAGTACAAAGGTTAGAATTCAAACTAGTAAAATTTAATTTCTATCTTTAATTAGAGTCAATTTTCAAGGCTTTCTTTCTTACAGGCTTACTTCAATATTTCCTTGTACAGGATATCTCATACCAAAGGGTTGGAAGGTGATGCCATTGTTCAGGAACATTCATCACAATCCAGAATTTTTCCCAGATCCTCAAAATTTCGATCCATCTAGATTTAAGGTAGGTAGTGTAGCAAAGAAGGGACTCAGTATTAGTCAACTACAGTATATTTTTTTTATGATTTTAGTTTCTAACTGTATCTGTTTTTGGATGGATGCAGGTTGCCCAAAAACCCAATACTTTCATGCCATTTGGCAACGGAGAGCACTCTTGTCCCGGCAATGAGCTTGCCAAGCTAGAGACACTCATTCTGATCCACCATTTACTCACCAAGTTCAAGTATGATATGCAAAAGATGATTAAATTTTAACACAAGATAATTCATAATCAAACACTCCTACATTTGTAGCATGAAATTTTTACTCAAATACGTACTCCACAAACTACATACACAGGTAAAAAAATATAGTACATGTGTATGTATTTGAAGTAAATGAAGTAGCAGTATATACTTGAGTCTAGAGTGGTGCATGTTTTTTGAGTGCCAAATAATTTGAAAGCACTCTTTTGTTGGTTTTTGATTGAATTTTTGTTTGCAGGTGGGAAGTGGTAGGATCTCAAAATGGGATTCAGTATGGCCCCTTCCCAGTTCCTCAGCATGGACTCCCAGCCAAATTTTGGAAAGAATCCAAACATGATGTGTGATAAACGTGTTGCCTTCTCTAGCTTCCATTTTTCACCGACCTAATCCAACCCAAACCTCCTGTTTTTTAATGGGGTTTCTTTCTTATATGTAATCCATATGAGATATCTTATCCCTTTTATTTATTGTAGTACATCTGATAATTGGTAACTTGATATTTGACTATATATGTAATAAAATAGAGAAATTGAATGGGGAGCTTACTCCCCAGTGATTTATGTTCTCTAATGTTTCTTTATTATTTGTAATTTTAGAACATGTTCAACTCAAGATTTGGCATTGTTAAATAAAGAATATTTCAAAAAAAAAAAAAAAAAATTGCAGACTAATGTGACAATTAGTATAATTAATGTTACATAATTTGTTAGGGTGATTTAATGTGCAAAAATCTTTATGGTAGACTCACAGATGTGGTCACGAAAATCCACGTGTTATCAATTTGATTGGCTGACTAAAAACAGAGTTGCCCTGGGCTGGAGGGCACTCAAACTCACAAGGGCACAAACCTTGTTAATGTTGGCTGAGTGAGGGACCCTCTGGGGTGTGGGTTTTTGAAGCCACTGAGTTTTTAGCGGTGGCAGCTAACTTCTTGTGAGGCTAGCTTGACATAAAGGCAATGTGAGTAATAAATAATAACTAACCCGAGTACACTAACTCAACTCTTTTGTCTGGATGATTCCAACCAATATGCTCAAAGTGTTTGAATCCCTTTGGGAAACCAAAAAAGGAAATAGAAATATGGAATCCAGAAATATGGAAATTTGCTGGCATTAATGAAGAGCAAAAATTTGCAAAAGAGTGAAAAAATTAGTTGAATTCAACAAGATTCTGTGAAACTTATTATGAAACAATGTTGGAATGTTTAGTAAGAGGAAATAAAGAAAGCATATAAATAAGTATTACAAATTTCTGGTTTCATAATATGTGGCTTGAAAATGCTAGATATACAAAGTTTTCTTGTGATCATTTAAAAATCTGGGTTCAAGTCTCTTTAAGAGCTTCTACATTGTCTTCAGCATTTTCTCTTACTCTGTTTACTATTAAGTTGTGTAATCAAACCAAGTTAAGCCATGTCAAAAACTGCTCAAGCTAGGCTTGATAAACTTGAATAAATAACTAGTCTTGAACTTAAATAGAAATTTAAGTAGTTAGGTCAAAATTGAATAAATGTTAGTTTTGTGATGGCTTTTGATTATTATGATAATCTACTTGAGAGAATGAGAGATTTGAAATACACTAAAATAATAAATTAGAAGTCTAGAAAGTTCAATTGTACAATATATATATATATAGCCCGCTATAACATAAGTTGGAAGAATATAACTCATTTAAAAAAGAACAAATTAACTAAACAATGCAAATAAAGAGTAATTGAGATAAAAAGAGTAAATAGAAATATGCTTTTGTAAAGATTGAGAGATAGAGAAATAACTAAAGTTATTGGTTATATGAAATCTGGAAAGAAAGCAATAAATAAATAAAAAGGGGCAACAACTTAAGAGAAAAACTTTAGGTGTCAAAAACTCAAAATATCTTTTTGGCTAAGCGAGTGTACTACTTCTAAGATGATTAATCCTAATATATCTTCAGCAAATTTCAAAGAATAAATAATATATTATATCATATTGTACAATAATTACCTACGCGTCCACAACTGGTTACTTCTAAAAATTGAATCAGCACATAAGAAGAGAATCAATTGATAGTAGTTTCAGACAAAACATAGGCAATCCACTATTCCCTCGTAAGCAAATAAGTCAATCTTGAGGTATCAAACCAACTTCCTATACCCATTCCCATTTGTTCAAATATAATATGGAATCATCTGGAAAATATTTACAGCAATAGTCAAGGTTGGTATTTCTCGTAGGTTCCACATGAATGGAGAAAACAATATATAATTATATATGAATAAAACTAAAAGATTAGGAACTAAAACTAACACACATAGTTTTGAAAAGTGACTATTTTCAATATCTTCAAGCACATAGATATATACAGATAAAGTGGAAAATTGCATGAGACTGTTATATATAGGGAAATAATAATCAAATTAACAGAAAAATGCATAAGAAGACTACAATATCAATTGTGCCCTTGTGGCACAAGGTACTAAGCAATTAAGAGACACTCTGTTTTGGAAAAATCAAAGGGGAATTGACACCAGATAGTATTACATAGCAATGAAAAATAAGTAAAAACTGAATACATTCATGAGAAGCTAACAGTAGCACCCATCAGGGAAAATGAATGCACCAATAAATAACTGATTTGATTGCAATACAAAAGTGCCAAAAGGACAACCACTAAAGGCCAGGCAGGTCGAAAAGGACTTGATTATCAGGAATGGTTGTAAGAGATACAGTAGCACATATAGGAATAGCAAAAACGAATTCAAGCATCCAATACCAGAAATTGAAATTCAAAATTCATTGTCACTATGATACATATTTGGCATCATCTCAATATTATTAGAAAATACAAATCACAAATAGCACCACCACTGTACATTCACATGGCACGATGAACATCATGGCTATAAGTCTATGATATCATCACTCAACTCCCACCCTTATATGTGGATATGGTTTCTTCTGGGTTGATCCTAATTAACCCCACCATTATGATCAGAAACCACCCTAAAACATCACCATCTTCATCCAAGGAAAAGAAAAAGGAAAAATAGAAGTTACCAGTATAACTTTCACTTGGAGCAATATCTATAAACTGGTATAAACTTTTGCGCTTGCAGTTTAAAAGAAATCATTGATGTGTATGAAATTCTATGGCATGATGTCTTAATTAGTCCTGATACAGAATAATCAAGAATAAGAGTAATAAATGATAGTGATGTTAAAAGATAACCACTGAATGATGCTGACAATATGACTAACTCCCCTGCTAATCACATACCTACAGAGCAGCCACACATTACATATCTTGCTATCCCATTTTTAGGGATTAACTTAAAATTTTAAGCTCAAAACAAATTACACATTTTATGTCATTATCATGTATTAAAAGGAAATATCATCTTTCTAAAAATGTGGTATGACCATATAGATTTTTATAGACAAATAAAACAATATATCATGACACAGGCTTGTCATTGATCTATAACAAATCACTGCATCCCTGTTTATCATGATGTTATGTCCATTCTAAACTCATCTCAGACATCACCTCGAAAAGGAGTTTGCATTTTCGAGAAAGACAAACCATAATCGATATTTAACCTCAATAATTATATGTGATCTCAAAGCTCCGAGCACCAAAACACAATTTAGAAAAAAATTTGAGTAACAAATGTTTCCATCTATAGAACAATGCTTGTCATTGGTCTGTAACTTTATCACCACACCCATGATCCTCATGAGATCATGTCCTTTCCATACCACAGTCAGATATTATCTTCTAGACAATATGCTCTTCATACAGCTTTAGGACGAGTTTTTTATTAGTCTCTGAAACGTTCTTGTCTTAATATTGCAAAACTGTGTGTCATTATATCCATGCGGAGAACGTCATCAAGCTTAAGTTGTAGGGTAAGACTATGACAGACGTGTATAGAATATATGGTTCATATACGTGTATTGAAATATATGGTTCATGTAAAAGATGTATCCAATATCTGGTCATATAAAAGATGACAGACACGATAGCAGACTTCTTGGTAAAGACCACAAGTAAATTCTTTATCATAATGACAAGTTCAAAATTTTTACATTGAAAATGAAATCATGAAGTCAATGCCTGGAGTTGGGACCAAGGATACATGCTATTACTGTAAAGCATGTTCAGAATGATGCTTTTACAGAAATAGAGGTTCATTTCAGGGTGACCACTTCCCTATGCTTCCAATAAAATCATGCCAGTCTTTACCTAAAAGTGACAGAAGGCTTCCCTACACTAATTCAAATTCATCAAAGGCCCCAGGGTGTGGGGTAGGGCTGGTTTAATTTTAAACTTCTCAACTCCAAGACCATCTAGCCCTCTCTGTCATCCACCATTATCACGAAAGCAGCCCTAGTGCAATGTTCCGGATGATGTGCTTGACATTGTGACCAGGTGCAACATTTCTGAAATAGAGGTTTTTTTTTTTTTTTTTTTAATTTATCTTTCTAGCATGTAATTATGTAACTGCAATTAAGCAGTAATGGTGTTCTTTCATAAGGTGTGTGTACATGCACGCAAATAATTTCTCATCAGACAGTATCTGAACCACAATTAGTACAAATGACTATAGTTTCTGTTGTGGACAGCATTTATATAATGGGAATGCAAATATACCCTAAGTAATCTACTCAGGGATAAGATATTTATTCTCAAATTCATGTAAGCACAGTTTTCCTCCAATGAAGTGATAAGAGTTTAAGTGAGAATTGTAGCTCTTGTGGGATAAATGAACTGTATCATCCTAATCAAAGACTTTGACCTAGTTGTGAAACAGCCAACAAAGTTTTTGAACTGCAATATTTCAATGGTGATTTGAAATTCCTTACCAATGTTTGTTTTTCATTACCATCCCCTGCAGTTGCAGCCACAATCGCTGTCATGACTGCAATAATGAGCATACTCATTGTTAGTGAAGATAATCATCTATTTAGAACACATTTGGGATGATAAGACATGGAGAACAAGCATCCAGCAAAGAAGGAAAAAAAAATGGGGGGACACGGAAAACAAGCTCGTATACTTGTGCATGTGCTGAAAGAGGAGAATCCACACAAGAAATGGAAGTGAAAATACTGAAACAAGTAGCTCTCAATGGTGGAGGAAGGTTTTTCCTTAAAAAGGAATGGTCACTTTATTCTTTGTTACAAATAGAAAGTTTTGAACCCAGAGCATCAATTAATTAAAAATACTCAAGCAAAATTATACAATGCAGAAAATCCACCAACCGTACACAAATAAACATCCAAATTTCAATAACTCAAATTTTGATTCATTGCTAAAAGATTCATAATAATACAAGAACTTTCAAAGGCGTAATACTACCAAAATATCGTAATACACATGAACAGTCTATATCATACAGTCCATTTTTCTAAGGTTTCCCCAGTAAAAACCAAGAAGAAGAAAATTTGTTCAACCAAAAAAAATTAATACGTCCAACCTCCGTCCCCCCCACCCCCCCCCTCTCTCCTCTGATAACAGACAGAATTGGCAGGGCAGCTCACAGTCTCAGTTATTTCCAGCTCAGCTAAAACAGATTAACATCAGTTGGGTTTTGTTGCAAATCAGTTGCCAAAGAGTTGAAGTTGTTATAGTTAGTTATTGAGTTAGTTCAACTATTAAGTCAGAGAGATTTTAGCAATGTGTACATTAACCCCTCAACTGAGAAGCAAGTAGAAAGGTTTTCACTCTCAACTTGATTTTTCACTCTCAGAGAATGCCTCATCAACAACTGCTAACACTTGCTCTAATGCATCAATGTCTCTCTCACAACAAGCACCACTTCTCCTACTCTCAAATATGTCATATTTAATGTCAGCTAAGCTTTATAACACGAATTACATTCTCTGGAGGCATCAAATTACTACAATTTTATGAGCGTATTCCTTACTTGGTTATGTTGATGGATCACTCCACTGTCCAAATTAGTTAAGCAAAGATTGCAGAGGGCACAAAACAAGTGAAAAAGGTCCTTTTTATAGTCAATGGATAGCTTGAGGTCAGGCATTACTAGAGAGAAGATTTACTTCAATATCAAGAACTAACATCTTGTTTAGCAAAAAGAACTAACATCTTGAACCTTAAAATTGATTTTCACACTATAAAGAAGAATAATGATTAAATTGCCTCATATCTCAAATGCATCAAAAAGGCAGGAGACAAGCTTGCAACTGTGTCAATTCAAATCGATGATGAGGAAAAATTACATATAGTGCTAGAAGGTCTGCCAAAGGAACTATTATTACTATTGTTAAGCTCCCACTTCAAGAAAGCGGTCATAGATTGTGTTGGCAGTTTATTGTTCTTGATTGGTGTTACATGTGTTAGAGGTGTGGGCAATCGGTGGATCATCTTCTTCTTCATTGCCCTATAGTTTTTGAGATGTGGTCCTTGGGTTGTGTTTGTTTGGACTTCAATGGGTTATGCCTCTTAAGGTAATTGAGTTGTTTGAGTCTTGGCAAGGTAAATTCAGGTGACATCGCAATATATATTTTTGGAGACTTGTGCCGCATTGTTTGATGTGGTGTATTTGAAGCGAAAGGAATGCTAGATGCTTTGAGGGATGTAAACGGTCATTGCTAGAGATTAAGTCCTTTTTCTTACATACTCTCCTTGATTGGAGTATAGCTTTCTCGCATTTTTCTTGTTTTTCCCTTCCTTTTTTGCTTAATCATTGTAATTTTGGTTCTTGATTTTTGCACCCACAATACATCCCCAATGTACTCAAGTTGGCTTTTTTTATTTATTTAATAAAATTTTTCATTATCTATCCAAAAAAAAAAAAAAAGGAATGGAGAGTTTGATGTCCATTCATTCTATGATGCCCTAAGGAGCTCCTACGCCAGACCCTTCCCGTGGAAGAGTATTTGGTGTGTGAAGGCCCCACGGGCCACAGCAGGTCTCTTTCTCTGTATGGAACTTCGGCATGGGGGACGATTCTCACGTGTGATAACCTCATACAACGAGGTTACACGCTAGTTGGGTGGTGTTGTATGTGTCACCGGGGCAAAGAGATGGTGGATCATCTTTTGTTACATTGTACTACTGCATCGATTTGTGAAGCTTTGCCCTTAGATCTTTTCGGATTCAACATGTTCTACAGGAAATGGTTATTAATCTATTGTTTGAATGGAAAAATTGGTTTAGCAAGCACTCGTTGCATATCTGGAATCTAGTTTTGTTATGCTTGATGTGGACAATCTCGAAAGAACGAAACTGTCATACATTTGGGGCTGCAGAAAGTACAGGGAATCAATTTTTAGCTATGTTTACTAGTTCTTCATTTGATTAGTCTCATGTTTGGGGCCTTACTACTAGTAACTCCGTTCCGGAATTTATAGAGTCGGTGTCTTTCTGTACATAGATTTGTTTTTCTGTAATTCTTCAGACTTATTTATGTCTTTTGTACTTGAAATTGTCTTTTGCAATAAAAATTATACCTGCCTATAAAAAAAAAGTTTGTGAAGGGAAATACTTGCCTTTTTGCTCAGCCATGAGAATCATAAACAAGACCATAACACTAAAAGATCTACACATTTTGCTGCTTTCAGAAGAGCAATCAATATAGAACATCAAAGATTATAGCAAAAGATCAACATATAATGGCTATGAATGTCATATGACCATATCTAGAAACAAAGGCACACAAAGCTCCTTTACTCTTAAGCATTGAAGATCCAATTATAACAGGGGATGTGGAAGAAACAACAGCAACACAGTCAACCAATTTTATTAAGGAGACAATTTCACTCTTGATCAACAGAGGCCAATATGCCAGATCTATGGTGAGGCAAGGCATGTAACATTGGATTGCTACCATTGTATGGACTATTCCAACCAAGGAAAGCAGCCACAAGGAAAGTTAGCTGCTATAGCACACTGGACACAACCTGCACAACAGAGAGCTTCCCGAATTTCTGATACTAGTGCCACAGATCACCTGACATCAGACCTTGCAAACCTTTCTTTTCCAAAATATTTTAGAGGCGTTGAAAAGGTATCAGTAAGTAATGGATAAGATTAACCAATAACCCATGTAGGTAATGCCCAAATTAAGACACACTAACATTGTTTCAAGCTGATGAACATATTGAGAGTCCCAAAGAATACTTCCAAAATAACTGTCAGTGCATCATTTGTGTAAAGATAATAATTTCTCTTGTTATACCGGTGGTAATAAGCTTTTGATTCAAGACCTACCTACAGGGAAACTTCTCTACAAAGGCAAAAGTGAAAATGGTCTTTGTCCAATTCACACTGCTCTCTCTAGTTTAGTTTCCACTTATAAATCCCCAATGTCTGCTTCAGTTAAGGCTAAAGTTTCACACCCTTATTCATCAAAAAGAAGAAAAGTTCCACACTCTGTGACATGTTCAAGCAGGACATCCACATGATGATGTTCGAAATCAAATTTTCTCAACACCTTTGGTTATCTACCACAAAAAAAATGTCTCTCTTTGTAGACACTGTATTCATGGCAAAATGACACAATTTCCTTTTGATAAATCTAGCTTTAAATCTACTTTTCCCATACAACTTATCCACACTGATGTTTGGGGTCAAGCTCACATCAATAAACAGATATAGATACTATGTTTTGTTTGTGAATGATTACACTCGATTTTCTTGGTTACTTTTTCTCAAACACAAGTATGCAGTACTGTCGACCTTTATAAATATTTTTATTTATCAAAAAACACAATGGAAAACCAGTTATCAACCAAAATTCAATACCTCATAGCAGATTGGGGAGGAGAATATATCAATAATGAGTTCCAAAACTTTGTTCCTCTAATGGAATCATACATCAACTGTATACCCTCACACAACCCAGCAGAGCAGGTTTGCTAAGAGAAAAGATAGGCACATAGTCAAGACTGCACTTACACTCTTCCCAAAAGCTTCTATCCCATCGTGTTACCAGTCTTATGTCTTTTGTCATCTGTCTTTCTCATTAAGAATTGCCCACATGAACTTTGAACCATTTTTCTCCAGGGGAAAATTTATTCCATACTAAACCAAATGACTTCTCCCGTAAGACTCTTGCCTATGCAACTTATCCATAACTTCAACCTTACAACAAATATAAACTTCAGCCTCACACAACATATTATGTCTTTCTTGGCTATGCACCTCACTCAAAGGGTTACATGTCTTAATCCCTCTGTCAACCGTGTCTATATTTCAAGACATGTTATCATTGATGAGTCACTTACTCTTTTCCTTTTGCTCAAAAATCCCTCTCTCCTTCTCCGCAAACAACTTCCTGGCCTCCTGGCATTTCCAACCAGTTATCCACATTATTTCTCCATCCCTGCACTTTACCCTCACTTCTTGATCCAGTTCCTACCACTGCTACCTCTGCAAATCAATTTGCAGCTCAGTGTGCACCTGGTCTTTTTTTTTTCTGCCTCTAATTTCCAGTTTAAATTAACCTGTTTCCACCTTCGACTCTTTCTCACAAGCCTTATCATCCCAGCCACCTGCCTCAGTTCTCCCTGATATATCAAATTCAAGCAATTCTCATCCAATGCAAACACGGTCAAAATCAGGGATTTCCAAATGCAAACTTTGCTACAAGACTGTCTGTATTAATTAACTCACTACAGAACCCCCTACCTTTGCAATGGTGTCAAAGATTCCTCAATGAAAACAGGCAATGAAAAATGAGTTCAATGCTCTTTAATGACAGCAAACTTGGACTCTGGTCCTTGGACCTACTAATAAAAAAAATGTTGGATCCCAGGTTTACAAACTCAGATGTAATCCTGATGGAAGAATAGCTTGTTACAAGGCCAAGTTGGTGGCTAAAAGTTTTCATCAATAATAGGGACTTGATTCTGAAGAGATTTTCCGTCCCATAGTAGAACTTGCCATGGTTCAACTCATACTCTCCCTTGCAGTCCAGTTTAAGTGGTCTTCTTGCCAATTAGATGTCAGCAATGTCTTCTTACATGGCATTCTGAAAGAAGAGGAATATATGGCACAACCTCCTGGCTTTCTTGATGCTACAGACCCAAATCATGTTTGTCAATTGCACAAGTCTATCTATGGTCTTAAACAGGCTCCCAAACTTGGTTTGAATGCTTTACCTCCCATCTTTTACAATTGGGCAATCATGCCTCTAGTGTAATTCCTTCTCTCTTCATTTATCATCATCACCCTTCCGTTGCCTTACTCCTCCTTTATGTTGATGATATTATTCTTACAAGCAATAGTTCTTCTTTCCTTCACAATTTTATTCATAATTTGAGGTCTGTCTTTGAGCTTAAGACCTTGGTCCTCTTCACTAGTTCCTTGGTCTTCAAATCCAATACACTGCCTTCAGGTTGTTCGTTCATTAGACCAAATATGACACTGACCTTCTTTGACATTACATGTTTGACTCTAAACCTTGTAAAGCCCCTTGCATTATCTGATCCTACCCTATATATTCTCCCATTGGTGCTCTGCAAATATCTAACATTCACCCAAGCTGAAATTACCTTAGTGGTCAACCAAGTCTACTAAATGTATGCTTTGATACATGAGAGGTTCTCTTTGCTTTGGTTTGATGTTCACTCCTAGTCCACTTCATCTTTCTGCTTTCACTAATGCAGATTGGGCTGGTGATCCCAATGATTACATTCTACCTATGGTTTCATTGTATTTTTGGGCTCCAACCTCATTTCTTGTTCCTCAATGAAAAAGGTTATATTCACCCTGCTCATTAACTGAGGCTGAATATTGATCTTTGGCCTCCTCTGTAGCTGAACTATGCTCATGCTTCTTAAGGATATGGGTGTCTTTCTCCCTCATGTGTCATGCATCTAGTGTGACAATGTTACAGCACTTGCTTTAGCTTCTAATCCCGTCTTTCATGCTAAACAAAGCACATAGAAGTTGATTTCCATTTTGTTCAAGAGAGAGTTTGTGAAGACCTAAAAGTGAAATTTGTCTCTAGTTCATACCAACTTGCTGATAATCGTACTATAGGCCTCTCTACTTCTCAATTTCTCCATCTCCATGCCAAACTTCAAGCCCATTAGTTTGAGGGGGGATGATAGCAGACATAATTGGCAGGCTAGCTCACCGCATCAGTTATTTCCAACTCGCCACGGTATTCCAGCTCAGCTCTAACAGATTAGCATCCATTTTAGTTCACTCTCTTTTCTTTTCTTTCTTTCCCTGTCATGAGGTTCGCTCTCTGCAGAACCAGCAGCACTTCAAACTCTTAAATTTTCATAGATGCATAATCGTTTTCAAGCTTTTCTTTCAACCCCCACTCTCAATTAGAGAGAGGTAAAGAAAGAACCCTACAAGACACCGTAAACATTCCTGGGAAGCTTGAGAGAATTGTATTGACTGAGTACCATACATTCGCAACACACCAAATTCTAGGAACCATGAATTATGACTGGACCGCCTCATTATCTTGGACAGTTGGAAAATTGATCCTCTGTAAAAATAGTAGATTTTTTTGTACCTTATCACAAACAAGAATAACTGAAAAGGCCCTTATTTTATTGAAAATTTTGCTCTATATGCTACGCAAACTATCGCCTCTATAAGAGTTACCAAAAACTACAATTTAATTTGATGTAATTCACTACTTTCTACCCAAAAAAAAAAAAAAATGTAAGCGCCCAGTCAAAGATGAGAAAAAGGCATCTATCACTGCTCAAGTTTTGACAAATCAATCAACAGTTTGGCACACATCTTTTTTGGCTTGGGTTTGCAGAACATACCTAACTTACGAGTTCTATTTGCTCCTTGCCTCTTAACCAAGAATCATCGCAGCATTCTCAACAAGATGGTTTCCTACACTTCTTTAGCAAACAAAAGCTCAACATGGCAAGTCATTGTACAAAATGTGGATAAAACCAAAAATCTTCCCAATTCTACCATCTTCTAGACTTCCAGTTCGAGAAAATGAAGCAAACCAAGTAGCACACAAAAAAATACTCCCGTTTTTGCGAGATTTGAGAGAGGTGATTGGTAGACAGTCTTACTCACAATTTTTTTGAAATTCTTAAGACTAATTCCTAGACACAAATTACGACAC
This sequence comes from Quercus aquifolioides, assembly GCA_019022515.1. Taxonomy (NCBI): domain Eukaryota; kingdom Viridiplantae; phylum Streptophyta; class Magnoliopsida; order Fagales; family Fagaceae; genus Quercus; species Quercus aquifolioides. Next base: position 41,237,704 of record CM032332.1, read on the forward strand.
ATCACTTAATTAAAGAAGCCATTCATACCAATTGGACAACTAAAATTGATATATATTATATAACCTAATTTTTTCCCTTTATAACATAGAATTTTATTTTATATAACTACAACTACAATTCCCTTATTTTCAAAAATAAAATAAAATAAAAAATTTACTACGTTCTTTATACTCAATTTTGTTCATTCTATTAACTAATGATTTTCAAACACACGAGCATTCTTGCCCAACGTACTAGAAGATTCAAAATTTTTATGATAAATTGGTTAAACTGCACGAACTGTAATCACGATCAAGAAAATTGTGGTCCATTTGTAACAGTTCAAAAATTCTAATTGAATTCCAGAAATTCAAACCAGTTAGCGTGTATTAGTGAAATAGAGAAAGCACGTTTAGCCACTTACAGTTTTGGAGCTTTAATTATTCGCTGACCATCGGAACCGTATACGCCAAGCTTTGCGCACACACAGATTCCTCACTGCCTCAACGGCATCGTCAACGCACTGTTTGACCCCGTTTTTTTCAGATATATCCCGACGTCTACGGTACGTCGTTTACGAACAAATAAACAAAAATTGCCCTAAACAACTGGAAACATATGTTTTATTTAAAATAATAATAATAATAATAAAGAGACTTTGACATTTAGTTGTTATCATAAATTTATTATTAAATTTCATATTTAACCAAAAAATTAAAAGAGGTAAAAAAATTATATAATACTCAACTTATGAGGAATACTATGTTCATAATATTTTCACAACAAATCTTATTTTTAGGTGATAAGTTGTTACTAATAAATAAATAAAAATGTAATGTTAATGGTGAGTCGAGATTAAAACTAGTAACAACTTGTTATCGAAGATTTGTTGTGAACATATTGTAGATGTAGCATCACTCTAAACTTATCTTCTTTATTCTTTTTTTTACAAACACTCTAAACTTATCTATGTATTGCACGGGTTCACAACTAGTTACTTGTTATCTATTGACTTATGGCAAATATCGATGAAAGAAAAAGTTTGGCCATTTTACTTTGACTTATTATATGGTAATTAAAGAGATTATCTATGTGAAGTTTTAGTCACAATAATTTTTTTTTTTTTAAGTCATGTGACTTATTTAAATAATACACATTAATAGTCTTATAATGTGCCATGTAAACAATTGGAAAAAATAGTTTTAAACAAGTTTGGAGCTAAACTTTGTCCATTGATAAAAGGGAGAATGTGAGACTTCGATTTTTGTTATCCTTGAGATATGTACACAAATTAATGAAACATGTTCAAATTTGTAGTAATATGTTGCTAGTATAACATACAGTCGGGTAATTATAATAGAAATTAAATTCTATAAGAATGTGATGTAAAGTCCAAGTTTTACACCCTTTAATCCAAATCTGTCATATCATCATGTCACATACTAAAAAATAAGGCACAACTACACCCAATCAATTCTAATACTCATTTGAAAATCCAACCAGCCAACTGAGAAATTATTGAGATGTTATTAGGCATAGTACAATATATTGAATTTTAAGTAAAAAACGGATCTCACAATTTCTTATTGGATGGTGTAAAACATGAGTTTTACATTCCCATTTTTACCAAATTCAAACTCATTATAAAATACCATAAATACTTACTCCTTTCAAGTCATATAATAATAGGTTTCACTAATTAAATTCATTATAGAAACCATTATTCATGTGAAAAAGAGTACACATTTATATTACTTCCGAAATATTCTATAATTTTCCCATGACTGTTTCCGGTTGAAAGTAATTGATGAATTCTATTCCCTCCTCAAGATCTCTAGAGAATCAGGTTATAATTCTCCTATACTATACTGGTTTCCTCTAGATCTAACAAGGTTTTCTTATTGTTTTCATGCAGTAGCATATCTAACAATTTCCCTTCGTCACTTATTTCCATTTTTTTATCAGTATTTCCACATTTTTGCTTTTACCACAACAGCCTCTTAAAAAGAAATCCTCAACGAAACTGATTTTTTATTTATTTTTTATTATCAAAATGTCATAGTCTCATAGGCTCATAGCTTTGCAAGAGCCTCCATTCTTTTTTCTTTTTCTTTTTTTTCTGAATAAAAAAAGGGATCTTTAGTGTGTAGGCTCATCGACCCCAGCCACGTGACGACAATGAGTAATACCATGTATACCACACGGGCCTTGTTGGGACTATCACTCAAACCGCTCCTCTTTTAGTACTAGTACAAAGACTCCTACCGTCAAGTCACACCCGTGTGGTAGAGCCTCCATTTCTGTAGAGCCTCCATTCCTTAATGAGATAAGATTCATTGATTCAAGATTGCTTTTTAGGCTCACATACGTAAGACTTGAGATTTTTAAATACCAAGCGTCCAAATCAGTAGTATGGCAAGATATGAAATTGGCCAGATTGAATGACGTAACTCGTATATGTAACTCTAGTCTCTATTGAGATTTGAGACTCACTCAGGGACCACCACAAAACAATATCTCATTTGTTTTTTTACAATAGTTTCCATCTAATCTCTCTCTCACATATCAACCAAACCAAGAAAATCATTTTATACTCACTGTTTGTTTAGTTGAAAATCTCGTGTAAAAGATAGTTTTTTCATATTTTTCGGTATTTAGTAATATCAAAAAAAAAAAAAGAGTTAAAGAAAATTATTTTTAGTCAACATAAAAAGTTTGGCTTATTTTTAGAGATTGTTTTTCACTAATTTTGTTTGAAAAACAACTATATCTCACAGCAAGCTAAATAAGGAAATTATGAGATTATTTTTCAACACATTTAAAGTTAATATCAAACATAAGAAAATAAGATAGTTTTATAGAAAATTCTTTTTAGAAAATGACTCATTTTCTAGAAATCATCATCATTGAAATAAACAGAGTAACTATCAAAGTTTTTCCTTTTTTCCTCTCTCAACTTATCCAAACAAATGTCCGAGCAAGGATAATAAATGAAGATTTAGGGATAAGTATAGGACGCCAATTTTAAAAAATGGAGAAATATATTTTCATGTAGTAACATATTATGAGTCCATTTGGTTAGGCATTTTGGGAGTTTAAAAGAGTGTTTTTAAAATATATATGTCATAGCTTTTTTACAAATGCTCATTTTAAACTCAAAATACAGTTTTCCAATAGCTTATACAAATACACCTTATAAGAAAAATGGTATGGCTTTTACGCCCAAAAATCCATTCTTTTCCATTTTGGACCTATTGAGCTTATCCATACTAATTAAGGTGCTAAGCTCATGTTGGACCAAGAGTGAAATTCAATTCAAGCCTCGGACATATCAATATCAATATCTATATTCTATATATATATATATATATATAACATTATAAAAGTTGATTTTGTTGTTAATTTCCTTTCAATGTCCTAATATATTGTCACGTAAAATTTTGAAAATCCGTACTTTTCGCATCATTAATTTGAGTATTTCCAATGATTCCACGACACAACCTTGGAATGTTATGGCAAATATGAGGAGCATGAGCTTATGAAAACTTGTATGGATAATATGATACATGGCCTATATATCGTACACATTTGAAGAATCTCAATATATAACACATATGCAAAAGGCAATTCAATAAAACCACTAGCTGTTGAGAAATCCATCTATAATAATAAGAGAACACCACAACCCCTTACTGTCTCCAACAGTGATTCAACAAGTACTGGAAAGCAAAAAAGAGCCAATGACATAGAGATGGAGCTAGAAAAATATCCCATGTTTCATGCACCGCTAAAGAAATAAAATGCAATCAGTGACAAGTGAGTAGATGACAGCATTCTTGAGCTAGCCCAAGCCAAACAAAAAAAGAAGACAAGTGGAACCCTCAAAACTCTCCCTTTCACCAATATGTGGATCATGCTAAAAAGATTGTCGCGTGCCCTCCAAAGGATTTTTCATAGAAGAATATAATTAAAGATGGGATCCTCGATCGAACGCAAGGTTAGCATAGGAGGTCTAAACGTTCACGATTTCAGTTAAAAACAAGTAAGTGTGAATACGGTGTGTGTTAGGAGAAATTATACAGTTTTCATGGTAAACCACGTCATTTGTCCACCATTTTAGTAAAACACTCTCACCTATATAAAATTGTTGAGTCAATATTCAATTTTTATTTAAAACTCCACAATTTTAAACAAGTGGGAGTTTTTTACTGGAATGGTAGACCACATTACTTATTCACTATGAGGACCTTATAATTTCTCGTGTGGTAGACTGTTAGTGTGTATAATAAGCATTGCTTATTAACAAAATCACAGTGTCCTACCGATGAAGCAAATGCCAGCCATGCCTTTTTGGACACTACCAATGCTGTCACATTCATTAATTAACAAGGTTATATTAAGTACTACACACAAATCATCATATACAGGCCCATTTCATCCAGCAGCTATGTTGAATGGCATTCATATCCGAAGAGCGCAAGTTGACTGATGCATGATTATAATGTATAACAGGGATGGTGATGAAATGGTACGAGAGAGTGACATTACACAATGCCAACCAAGCCTAAGGGTAGAATTTACATGTCATATGATTATTATAGCTAACTCCATATTTGGCAAGTTTGTTATAGTATTTGAAAATTGGAGAGAAAATTAGTTAGTGGCACATGCACGTGTTAGATTTTAATTACGCAAAAAGATTACTACTTTCATTTTTTTTCAAGAGAGATTCCAAAGAAAGAGAATGAATTCACACCTCAATCTAGACTCAAATATAAAATTCTTAAATTCTATTAACAAGCTATCTCTTTACAATGCATGCAGAGAAAAGCAGGAACCTATTGATTAAATTTTGCATTTCACCTAGAACTTGTTCATAAACCAATTTGATAACAATTGGTCATAGATGGTAGAAATATATAAAAAGCTTCATATATAATGCGAAAGTGATTGCGAAAAATCAAAGCTTGCTATCTAAGTGAAACACAGAGTTTTATCAATAGTTTCACATTTTTCTATGCTTCACTAATGCCTAGTGCCCATAATAATAATAAAATTAATAAATAAATAAGAAGGAGATGGACATGAGTTTCAAATTGAAACAATTTAATAAGTTTTGGACAATAATTGACAATATTTAAATCCCATGACCTAATATGAAGCATCAAACATGGTCTAAATCATTGGCCTTCTTATTTGATTTCCCATGTACCTTACTAGGCCTTAATTTATGACTTACTGAGTCTAATAATTATCCTTTTGATAGTGATACATTTTATGTGTTTAATATGTGTGATATCTCTCTCTCGAAAATAATTTAATAGACCTTAAGAGTAATGCTTTCCCTTTTACATGAATGGTAAATCTTATCAAGAATTTAATTAATGAAACCTTCTATCATGTGAGAGAATGGGGTATTAAAATTTGCGAACTCTCCCTCGTAGGAGTCTCTCTCTCTCTCCTCTGGTAAGAGATTTCTCTCCTCTCCTTTCTGGTAGAGTCTCTTTCTCCCCCTAGTGGGGCGTCTCACACTCTTAGATACATACTCTCCTTCATAATGGAACAAGAGGTAGTTAACAGTCTTCAAAAGCTCTATCTCACCAAGGAAGAAGAAGCAGAAATATCAATCACAGCTCATAGCAGAACAGACCTTTTGGAGGAATGCTCTTTAAGCCTGTTTGGAAGGCTACTTTTGGACAAACAATAGAACCAAAGAGCTCTGAAAAGCACGCTACGAGCAGCATGGAAGATGGGTTCAGAGCTACGAATAATTGAAGTAGGAAATAACACTTTGCAATTCAAGTTTAGCTCTCGCTATCAGATGGAATGGGTTGAAAACAGTGGGCCTTGGAATTTTGAAAACAATCTGCTACTTTTATGCAGATGGAAAAAGGGTCTCACATCAGAAAACATTGTCTTCACTCACTCCTCGTTTTGGGTGCAACTATGGGGCTTACCATTTGAGTTCATGTCTGAGGGGGTAGGCCGTGATATTGGGAATAGCATGGGACGCTTTATTGAAATTGACAAGCGAGCTAGCCAATCCAAGCAAGAAAAATTCATGCGCATAAGAGTTGATCTTCCCATTAATAAGCCATTACGCAAAGGAGGAAATGTAGTGGGCATGGACGGTGACAAGTACTGGGTTCATTACAAATATGAAAGGCTGCCAACGTTTTGTTTTCTTTGTGGCAAGATGGGTCATGATGACAAACATTGTCATGCTTGCTCAGATAGACAGAACACAACACCCCAATATGGTGGCTGGTTAAGGGCGTTTAGAACATCTAAAGGTGGAAGTGGCAGACCGAGACGCTTCTCTAATGGCGGCCACAGTGCTGGTAGCGATAACCAAAGTGGTGGAAAAGATCAATTGTTTGAGAATGCGCTCCAGCCTTCTCCAGCAGCTCAGGGTGGAGAATGCTCAAACAATGGCTGCGTTAAAATTCAAAAAATGTACAAGATTCAAGCAAAATTGATCAGATGAGGGGATGTGATGTTAAGGGCACTTTAGCGTGTCAAGCAGCAGAAAGTAGGGTGGGATTAGACAACTTGGATGCCGATTCACAGGTTGTGAGGCAAGTAGGGGCCCCACGTGATGGAGAGTCTATGCCAATCCCTAGGGAAACATCCAATACCGGGGTGTGTGTTAGTGATACAGTTTTAAATGTGGGCCAAAATGCACAGGAATTAAAAGACCCATCCGAAGTTACAAGCCCACGATTTTGGTCCAAGTGCATGAAATAAGTGGAGAACAAGCTGATCAGGGAGTTACGAAGGCCCAAGCTGGAAAGGGCCGAATAAAGAAACTTGCTAGGGAGGAAGGACTAGCCCAAGGTAAGGTCTCTGAATCCCAAAGCTCAATTCTAGGCTTGAAAAGGCTTAGCTCTCAAATTTTCTCAGACGGTGAGGAGAAAGTCAGACATAAGTGTGGTGGTCTTGTTGGAAGTCCCAGTAATGATGATATATCGGCGCGACTGCTATGCAGCGCCACCGGGAGCCATGAATTCGTTAGGATGGAACTGTCGGGGGCTTAGGACTCCCCAATCAGTTCGAGCGTTGCACGATTTTGTGCGACAATGGGCTCCCAAAATAGTTTTCCTATCGGAAACTAAGTTAAAATTGAAGCGTGTGGAAAGAATTCGAAATTGAATTGGTTTTGCAAATGGGCTTTTTGTTTCAAGTTGTGGTCGTAGTGGAGGTCTGGCACTCCTTTGGACGATGGAGACTAACCTGGAAATTAAAAGCTTTAGTAATCATCACATTGATGCAGTAGTCACAGAGGCAAACTCAGATTTTAAATGGAGAATTACAGGGTTCTATGGCCATCCTCAGGCTCATTTGAGACAGTTCTCATGGGATTTACTTGCTTATTTAAAAAATCAGTACCAGCTTCCTTGGATTTGTTTTGGAGACTTCAATGAGATTTTATCTATGGAAGAGAAATCGGGTGGGCTATTGCGTTCCCAAGGGTAGATGGAAAAATTTAGAAATGTGGTTAATCACTGTGGCTTTAAGGACATAGGCTATGTTGGGCCTGACTTTACTTGGTGTAATATGCAAGAAGGAGCCGGTAGGATGTATCTCAAACTTGATAGAGTATTTGCTACTAGTGATTGGGTGGATAAATTTGGTGCGGTCAGAGTCTACTATTTAGTTGATTCTACCTCGGACCATTGCGCTCTGTATTTATCTGATCCTAAGGCCCCCAAGCTGCCACGTGCTCGCCGGATCCATTTTGAGTCTATGTGGACAAAGAAAGAGGAATGTAAGGAAATTATTGAAGCGGCTTGGTGCTCAGGTAGTGTTTTGAGTTCGCCTAGTGGGATTGCGTCTGCTCTTTCTACTTGTGCAGCTGACCTTAAGGCTTGGAGTTCTGTTGCATTTGGGCAAATTCCAAAGGCAATTCAGGAAAAAAGAAAGAAGCTTAGTTCCTTAATTCAACTTGATAATGATGGGTCCTTGGGTGAGGAGATAAACTGAGCACGGAAGGAAATTAATGATCTCCTTGATAGTGAGGAGATTTATTGGGGTCAACGTTCAAAAGCCCACTGGCCTAGAGAGGGTGACAAGAATACAAAATTTTTTCATGCAAGGGCCTCTGAAAGACGGAAGCAGAATACAATCTTGGGAATCTAGGACAAACATGGTAACTGGTGTAGGAATCAGGACAGTATTGCCAGAGCTGCCATTTCCTATTTTGAGGAATTATATACTACTTCCCACTCGAGTCAGTCAGAGAGTGTAATTGCTCCCATCCCAGACTTGGTTACTCCCGAAATGAACTCAGAGCTTTCTAGAGCCTTTACCAGGGAAGAAGTAGTCTCGACCCTCAAATAGCTGCATCCATCGAAATCGCCCAGCCCTAATGGTATGTCTGCCCTTTTTTTTCCAAAAATATTGGAATATTGTAGGCACTAATGTTTCTAATATGGTCCTAAATGTTCTTAACTCTGGCATGTCTTTATCTGATATCAATAAAACCAATATTGCTCTTGTGCCAAAAACCAATAATCCCCAAAGAATGACTGAATTCAGACCAATTAGTCTATGCAATGTGGTTTATAAGCTTGTTTCTAAAACTCTAGCTAATCGCCTCAAAGCTATTCTTTCCTATATTATTTCAGAAAATCAAAGTGCATTCACAGCTGGCAGGCTTATTACAGATAATGTCTTAGTGGCTTATGAAATTATGCACTACCTGAAGCACAAGAAATGTGGGCAAGATAGCTTCATGGCTGTAAAGCTAGACATGAGTAAAGCTTTTGACAGAGTAGAATGGAGCTTTATTGAAAAAGTTATGAGGAAGATGGGCTTTAATGAGAATTGGATCAATCTAGTGATGAATTGCATATCCTTGGTGTCTTACTCTGTCATTATTAATGGCACAACGTATGGGAGCATTATGCCTACTAAGGGGCTACGACAAGGCGACCCACTATCCCTGTATTTATTCCTTCTGTGTGCAGAAGGTTTCTCGGCCCTTATTCATGATGCGGCTAGGAACAATCAGCTGAATGGCATCTCCATTTGTAGGGGGGCTCCAAGAATCACCCACCTTTTCTTCGCTGATGACAGCCTCCTCTTTTGTAGGGCCAATGGTACTGAGTGTAGTAAGCTAAAAGAAATTCTTAGTATGTATGAGTTAGCTTTGGGGCAAAAGATCAACACAGACAAATCTTCTATCTTTTTCAGCCCAAATACTTCCCAAGAGCTTAAAGATGAGATTATAAACATCCTTAGGTCAATGCAAGACTCAAATCATGAAAAGTACCTTGGCCTCCCCTCAATCATTGGTAGATCCAAGAAGCTTGTCTTTGCGGAGATTAAAGAGAAGGTAAGCAAGAAGCTAGCAGGCTGGAAGGGTAATTTACTCTCTATGGGTGGGAAGGAAGTTCTTATTAAAGCAGTGGCCCAAGTCATTCCCACTTACACAATGAGTTGCTTCCAACTTCCAAAAACTCTCTGTGAAGATCTTGAAAAATTGATGAGGAGCTTTTGGTGGGGACAAAAACACCAAGAGACCAAAATGGCCTGGGTTGGTTGGAAAACTATGTGCATGCCTAAGTCGCAAGAGGGAATGGGTTTTAGAAATTTGCAGGCTTTCAATCTTGCCTTGCTTGCAAAACAAGCTTGGAGAATCCTTACAAACCCGAGTTCCTTGGCAGCCCGTATTCTTAAGGCGAAATATTTTCCCTTTTGTGATTTTCTCCATGCAAGTCTAGGCAGCAGCCCATCTTACACCTGTAGGAGTATCTTTAACAGCCTAGAGGTTTTGCGCAGTGGTACAAGATGGAGAGTTGGAAATGAACGTCTAATCCACATTTAGGATGACAAATGGCTCCCAAGCCCCTCGACCTACAAAGTCATCTCTCCTCCTCGCCCTTATGAGGACTACCCCATGGTCTCATCTCTTATTGATCCAATGACTAGATGGTGGAAGTTTGAGATTGTCCGTGCCCTCTTCCTCCCTTTTGAGGCTGATATCATTTTAAAAATCCCCTAAGTTACAATCTTCCTAATGACAAGCTCATTTGGATAGGGAATAAGAGGGGTGAGTTCACAGTTAAAAGTGCTTATTTTGTCGCAAGCAAACTCTTTGACTCAAGGGATGAAGGGGAATGTTCCTCTGGTGATTCAAATGCTAGGATTTGGAGGAAAATCCGGTCTCTAAAGCTTCCGAAAAAATCAAGATTTTCTCTTGACGTGCTTGTGTAAATGGCCATCCCGTACTCACTAAAATGGCTGCTAAAGGTATTCAAACTTGCTGTGTTTGTCCAATCTGTGATGAGGCGCTTGAAAGCCTTCTTCATGAGTTAATCTCTTATGATTTTGCTCTTTCAGTGTGGTCCCTTTGGAATGACTGCCCCATTGATTTGCTGCTAAAAGCAACATATTTCAATGATTTAGTGCTCCATCTTTGTTCTTCTCCGTCTGCTTTGTGCCTGGAATTTTTCTTTGCAATTGCTTGGTAGATTTGGTGCAATAGGAACAAGCTCATCCATGATGAGAACAGTATGCCGCCTTTGCAAGTTTTGGAGATAGCTAAGAGCTTGGTTGAGGATTTCAGGGAGGCCTCCTCGTGGGACTTTCCCTCTCCTCCGTCCCCATAATGTGGCTGGGTTGCTCCCCCGCCGGGCTATTTCAAGGTAAATGTGGATGGTGCCTCTTCCATTGATGGCAGTGGTGTCTCTGGTGTAGGAGTTGTCATTCGAGACGAGTTGGGTGTGATTGTTGCTGCTCTCTGTAAGGCTCTGCCCATGCACTACCCAGTGGAGTGGTCAGAATTTTTGGCTTTGGAGCACGATGTTCTCTTAGCTTAGGAATTGAACCTTTCGAAGGTGATCTTCGAATCTGATGCCTCTTCGGTCATTGCAACAGTTTCTCAAGTCAGCAATGGTGGCATAATGGGACATCTTGTGCAAAGCATTCAGTCCGTGGCGTCTGTTTTCGTTTGCTGTAAGTTCTGTCACGTGAAAAGGGATTATAACAGGGCTGCTCATGAGCTAGCCCAATTTGCTAAGTGTAGTCAAGCTTCCAATCTCTGGAAGGGTGTTATCCCGCCCTGTTTAGTTCACTTATGTCAATCTGGCCCAAGTTGTTTATGTTAGCTTTTGGCCTCTGTTGTACTCTTTTTCTTGTGTTAATGAAATACAAGTTTCTCTTCAAAAAAGGTGAGAGAATGGGGTATTATTCTCATAAACAATTACTCATATCTTAATGTGAGCACAAAACTGAGTAAAACCTATATATTATGAAAGAGATTTTATGTATGTTCCGAATGTAAGAGATACCTTCTAAAATTATAATCCTTATCCAATAAGACATTAAACTAATGACCCCAGTCAACTGTGTGATTAATAATTAATTATTATTTGTAACGGTTGCATGCAACATCATTCTCACGTGAGGTAGACCTCACAAAGCATAAAAAAAATGTTGCATGCAAGCTGGACCTCACACTTGTGGAAAAAAAATTGCATACAACTATTACACATAGGATCGAGATTGTGACTAATAGACTGGACACGTTAGAATACAGAACGGACGCATATCCTTATCTTAACGTGTGTAGTGCTCTTATACATAATGCCACACTAAACCCACATTTCATGACTAACCCTTACTAAAGCACTGAACTCATCACGGTGGTGTGACACCACATTCTACTAAATTCATACTACAAATTACACGTAATTTTTAACACGAATTCAATACACTGGAATATTAGGCGCAAGCTTTACCCCACTTGACCAAAAAAAAAGAGTACACATTACGCAGAGCTATTATTGTCCGCTAACTAATTGATCAGAACATCATATACTATATAATAAAAGTTGGGCATAGAAGCTGTAGTTACGCCAAGTGGCTGCACTAAATTGCAGAAATTTTTTTAGAATTTTAAAAAAATTAATATCATTTTTTTTGTACTTATCTTCTTCTCCTATAATTTCTAAATTGATAAAAATCTTAATTTTATTACAATCCAAACTCTTCATCTAATCCTTTTATTATTATAATTTATAAGTTGATAAAAAATTTTAATTTGATTACAATTCAAACTCTTCATCTAATCCTTTTTTTTTATTTAAATTATATTACTACGTGTAAAAAAAAAAAAAAAACTCTCAAAGTGATAGAGAAAACAAATAGGTTTATTCTTTATTGTTTTTTCTAAATTTATATCTTAATTTATAATTTGTGTTAATTTCTTAATTTTAAATTATGAATAATTTTGATTATATTCTTTATATTCAATGTAAATTATCGTTTATAGGTTTTTGGTTGTGTTATATTCTTCGGGAAAAAAGAAATAAAATAAAATAAAAGAGTTTATATAAATTTGGCAACAAAGCTAAATAGATAAGGCTAAGAAATGTTTACAATAATAATTTGTAGGGTCAGATTCTGCAGCCCAAGCCCAAGAAGGTGTGGATTTGGAGCCCACTGAACCCAAAACAATAAATTTGTAGAGAGTGGGTGAAAGAGCTAGGCTAATAATGAAAATAACAGTATTAAACGGCAATGTTGACAGGAAGATTTGAATTAATATGTGCTCGGACGGGTGTAAATGTCTCGTCCGAAGAGGTGATTTTCATTAATGAACTTCAGTTACAATTGTTGGAGCTATATTAAAGTAATACACTCTTTCTCTCTCTTCTTCTTCGATCCCCCTCTATCAGAGACCCCTCTCTCTTATATAGTACTGTCTTTCTACATCTTCACCGTCCACTTGTTCATCATCTAGGTGCCCACTTGAGTGCATGTCCCATCACACTCCCCCTTTAGCCCTGTCTGAGTGGCGGTAGCTGAGGATGCACTGTTCAGGGGTCTTCTCCACATAAATGCGGTCAGGAGGGTAGGTGCAGTGCATTAAATGCGGTGGTTGAAGTCTGTCTCCTTGATATTTCTCTGTTCCTGTTACCTTCTTGTGTGTCTGAGGCCCCCTTTCTCCCTTAACACTTGTCAAACAGATCACTTGAACCTCCCATACACGTGTCGGGCAAAAACCTCGTCGGATCCGAGGGTATCGGTCTTCTCGGACATATGAACATCTCCTCGGATAGTGCACGTACTTATCTCTAGACATTCTCCTTTCACATGGGCCTCTGACTGAGTGTCTTGGTCTCCTCGGACGAACAGTATTCCTCATATAGGGCCTTGGGCCCAATACGTTGGGTTGGGCTTTCTCCCCCCACATAATTTTATTAGTAACATTTTTTAAACATGATTTAAAAAAAAAAATGAATAGAGAGATAATTTATTAACGTGATTTAAACTCTTCTAAAATTTTTTTTAAGGGATTGGTTTAAAAAAATTGCAAAGTAATTGTGGGGCCCGTGGGCCTGGAAGTCTCGGCCCACCTTTAGGCTGGCCCAAGGCCCATGCCGAGGAGTGATGGTTGTCCCAGGCAGTTGTCTAGGGGCTTTTAGCCCTCTGGGCCCACGCCGAGGACGCCCCCTTCCTCGGCATACCTGTCCTAATCCCAGGTGGGGGACAAGCCCAGTATAGGTGGTCACATCCACACTTAATGCATCTACCTAACTCCCCTGGCAGTATTAATGCTGAGAGGACTCCTGAACAGCGGAACTTCGGGTGCTGCGACCCACAGTAAGGTGGGGAGCGTGGCTGATGGGACAGGTCCTTAAGCAGTGGTCTGGATGATCGACAGTTGGAAGGCTAGGATCGACCGAAGGAGATATATAATGCAAAGTGCCCTTCAGAATGGGGGGCTCCTCGGCCGTCCGAGGAGCAACCCCAAGCCAAGAAGAACGGGGCAAAGCCCCCTCGAAGGAAGAACGCTTCCGGAGAACCGGTGGCAAGCCTGTTAGCGCCAAACCCTTCGTCCCACTCTCTAAAGAAATGTATTGTTGGGGGATCTACGACAAAACAAGCCCCTACAATTGGCGCCGTTTGTGGGAAGGGTTAGTGCGCTGGCCGGCGCAACCGGCGATCGTTCTAAGCGGTCACTTCGCAAAAAAAAAAAAAGAAAAAAAAAAAGAGAAGAAGAATCGCAGTAAAAAGAAGACTCAACAGCAAATGAAAAGAGAAGTTTTTATTAGTTCATGAAAAGAAGATTACAAAATACAATCAGAGGCTTAGGCAGGCTTGTTTTACAAGCTTTATTACAAGCTAATCCTACAATCGGAGGCTCAGGCGGTCCGATTCTACAACTAGCTAGAGGGAGGGGGAAGTGTCAACCCGTGCTTTTATTGGCATCAAGAGAATGGGAGAACTTGACAATAAAAGCGGGGAAGGGGGCTGAGGCTGGCTCGCTTCAAGGCGGAAGCTTGAACAAAGCGAGGAGCAGATGCAGGGGCACCGGAATGTCCTCCCCCGTGATGTTCCCTTGATGCTCTCCAATCCTCCCAAGCGCTGGCCGTTGGAGACGGCAACACTCGGGCGCCAGCCATGACATGAGTTCGCGTGTCTCCTCCACCGGAGGTGCGCTCCGGGGAGAGACGTTAGGTACTTCAACAACGTCCCACCTGGCCACCGCATACGGCACTGTCAGTGTTACGCCCGGACCCTGCCGCGCCGGAAGACCAGTGGAGGCTGCGGCCACAGCGGCCCTTAACCCCATATCTCCCAACTTTGGTCACAATCCTGGCGGTGGTGTTAAAGGGGCTCAGAGAGGCGGAAGGACGTATTTCTGGTTGTGGTGGAAGGTCCATGGAATGAGGAGAAACATTCCCCCCAGAACGCCTTATATAGAAGGCGAAAACTGGTGGGAGTTAAGCCGCGCAGAATTCGAAGGGAGGATTGTCAAACGGAATTAATTCTCACCCCATTCCAAGGGGATTGCCAACCGCCGGATTCGTGTTAATTCACGAGGGCATTAATGAAAACGCGTCTCGCTCACCGAAACGTCAAGCGCGGGGCACGAAAGGCCAAGCGACGCCTCGAAAACTAAAAGATGGGGAACACGAACTGGAGGCGAGGTCAACGTCACGTGTGAGGTCACAATCCGACCTGAGGAAAAATAGTTCCCAGCAAACGACCCGAGGACATCGTTACACCAAAAGCAAAACTCTCGGATCCGAGGACGAGCTCCTATTAAAGAGCGTTAGACAGAACCAAGGAACTGCATGGTCCTCGAACTCAGTCCTATGGGGAAACTAACTGCTTCAGAAGAGCTAAGCACTAGACAGAACCAAGGTATTGCATGGTCCAAAGACTCAAACCTATGGGGAAACTAGCTGCTTAGCTGACCACTATCTTGAAGGCAGCAACTGTACCTAGGTCTTGCATGGTCCTCGGACCCAAGCCTACGGGGAGCTAGCCACTATCTTGAAGGCAGCAACTGTACCTAGGTCTTGCATGGTCCTCGGACCCAAGCCTACGGGGAGCTAGCCACTATATCTTGAAGGCAGCAACTGTACCTAGGTCTTGCATGGTCCTCGGACCCAAGCCTACGGGGAGCTAGCCACTATATCTTGAAGGCAGCAACTGTACCTAGGTCTTGCATGGTCCTCGGACCCAAGCCTACGGGGAGCTAGCCACTATCTTGAAGGCAGCAACAGTACCTAGGCCTTGCATGGTCCTCGGACCCAAGCCTACGGGGAGCTAGCCACTATATCTTGAAGGCAGCAACTGTACCTAGGTCTTGCATGGTCCTCGGACCCAAGCCTACGGGGAGCTAGCCACCATACCTTGAAGGCAGCAACTGTACCTAGGTCTTGCATGGTCCTCGGACCCAAGCCTACGGGGAGCTAGCCACCATACCTTGAAGGCAGCAACAGTACCTAGGCCTTGCATGGTCCTCGGACCCAAGCCTACGGGGAGCTTGCCACTATCTTGAAGGCAGCAACAGAACCTTCTATAGGAGACTAACTACTTACCGAAGAATTGAAGCACCAATCCGACTATTTGGGGAAGAACCAACCAGCGGAAGGCCTTTTGGGGTATGAGGGCCGTGGATATCAAAACCCTCCTCCCCGTTCAAGGGAACGTGCAGCAGGATTTTGAGGGGCTATTGTGGGGCCCGTGGGCCTGGAAGTCTCGGCCCACCTTTAGGCTGGCCCAAGGCCCATGCCGAGGAGTGATGGTTGTCCCAGGCAGTTGTCTAGGGGCTTTTAGCCCTCTGGGCCCACGCCGAGGACGCCCCCTTCCTCGGCATACCTGTCCTAATCCCAGGTGGGGGACAAGCCCAGTATAGGTGGTCACATCCACACTTAATGCATCTACCTAACTCCCCTGGCAGTATTAATGCTGAGAGGACTCCTGAACAGCGGAACTTCGAGTGCTGCGACCCACAGTAAGGTGGGGAGCGTGGCTGATGGGACAGGTCCTTAAGCAGTGGTCTGGATGATCGACAGTTGGAAGGCTAGGATCGACCGAAGGAGATATATAATGCAAGGTGCCCTTCAGAATGGGGGGCTTCTCGGCCGTCCGAGGAGCAACCCCAAGCCAAGAAGAACGGGGCAAAGCCCCCTCGAAGGAAGAACGCTTCCGGAGAACCGATGGCAAGCCTGTTAGCGCCAAACCCTTCGTCCCACTCTCTAAAGAAATGTATTGTTGGGGGATCTACGACAAAACGAGCCCCTACAGTAATTTTCTAATTATTAACTACTATGTGCTAACTTCTAACTACCAAAACCCACAATTGAAATACTAATCCGTATGAGATACCACTTTCAAATATTAATATCTTAACTATTATATATTAACGCTGACTTATATATATATATATAAGAGGGGTTTTCTACCTCCTTGCAAAACAAATGGACTATAATTAACAAGAATTAGCTAGACAAAGATAAAACTACACCACATCTTTTCTACAATATATGTTAAATTCAAATCATTTTTCATGTATGTTCATACGCTACACGAATGAATTATAATAAGAATTAGCAAGATAGAGGTAAGACTACACCACCTCTTTTCTACAATGTATATGTTAAATTTAGATCATTTTCATGCATATTCACACGATACATAAATGAATTATAATAAGAATTAACTAGACAGGGGTAAGACTACACCTCCTCTTTTCTACAATAAATATTAAATTTAGATCATCTTTCATGCATACACACACACATGTAGCATGCAACGCACAAGACTTAAACTTTAAGTTTAAACTTAAACTTGGTAGGGTGAAACTCACTCAAATTTCAGTGCCTTCTTCCATGCTTTCAATGACAAAAATTAAATTCTCATGTGAGTCTCTCTCTACTTCAAATTTTTAAATGTTTAATAATTTAGATTGTTCTTAATTATTGAATTGAGGTTTCACTTAAACATTATTTCAATTATTGTTTCGAATAGTTTTTAATTATTAAATTCAAGGGTTTTCCATTTAAATATATGTGATTAATTGAGCCTTAAAGTTCAATGTATTATTGAAAATTATTTTATATATAAATATATATATATATATATATATATATATATTTTAGGTACCTCTACCATCTTCCATTCAATTATATATATATATGCATATTATGATACTTTAGTTTCACACAACATGCATTCATTATATAACTTCAAAGTAAAATATTCATTTATTTTAAGTAAATTAATAAAAAAATAATATTTCTAGACAGGGATAAGACTACACTAGCTCTTTTCTAAAATATATATTAAATTCAGATCATTTTTCATGCATATTCACATGCTACACGAAGGAATTATAATAAGAATTAGCTAGATAGAGGCAAAACTACATCACCTCTTTTCTACAATGGGTCCGTTTGGATACAGCTAAAAACTGAAAATTGAAAACACTGTAGCAAAATAATTTTTAAATGTGTGAATAGTACCGTGTGACTCATTTTTAATGAAAAAGTTGCTTAAAAGTGAAGTTTGTGGATCCCGTGAATAGTGCACGGACCCACTAATGTGCACTATTCACACACTGTTGAAGTCAACAATCACGGCTAAAAAAAAAAAAAAAACGGAAAAAACGCAAACGCAGGGGAGAAAACACCGGATCCAAACGCTACATATATATGTTAAATTCATATCATTTTTCATGCATATTCACACGCTACACAAAGAAATTATAATAAGAATTAACTAGACAGGGGTAAGACTACACCACCTCTTTTCTACAATAAATATTAAATTTAGATCATTTTTCATGCATATACACACACATGTAGCATGCAACGCACAAGACTTAAACTTGGTAGGGTGAAACTCACTCGAGTTTCAGTGCCTTCTTCCATGCTTTCAATGACAAACATTAAATTCTCATGTGAGTCTCTCTCTACTTCAAATTTTTTAATGTTTAATAATTTAGATTGTTCTTAATTATTGAATTGAGGTTTCACTTAAACATTATTTCAATTATTGTTTCAAATAGTTTTTAATTATTAAATTCAAGGGTTTTCCATTTAAATATATGTGATTAATTGAGCAAAGTTCAATGTATTATTGAAAATCATTATATATATATATATATATATATATATTTTAGGTACCTCTACCATCTTTCATTCAATTATATATATATATATATATATATATGCATATTATGATACCTTAGCTTCACACAACATGCATTCATTATATAACTTAAAAGTAAAATATTCATTTATTTTTATTATTTATTTTAAGTAAATTAATAAATAAAAACAATTTTTCTAGACAGGGATAAGACTACACCACCTCTTTTCTACAATATTTGTTAAATTTAAATAATTTTTCATGCATATTCACACGCTACACGAAGGAATTATAATAAGAATTAGCTAGATAGAGACAAGACTACACCACCTTTTTTCTATAATATATGTTAAATTCAGATCATTTTTCATGCATATTTACACGCTACACAAATGAATTATAATAAGAATTAACTAAACAGGGGTAAGACTACACCACCTCTTTTCTACAATAAATATTAAATTTAGATCATTTTTCATGCATATACACACACATGTAGCATGCAACGCACAAGACTTAAATTTGGTAGGGTGAAACTCACTCGAGTTTCAGTGCCTTCTTCCATGCTTTCAAGGACAAAAATTAAATTCTCATGTGAGTCTCTCTCTACTTCAAATTTTTAAATGTTTAATAATTTAGATTGTTTTTAATAATTGAATTAAGGTTTCACTTAAACATTATTTCAATTATTGTTTCAAATAGTTATTAATTATTAAATTCAAGGGTTTTCCATTTAAATATATGTGATTAATTGAGCCTTAAAGTTCAATGTATTATTGAAAATCATTATATATATATATATATATATATATATTAGGTACATCTACCATCTTCCATTCAATTATATATATATATATATATATATATATGCATATTATGATACCTTAGTTTCTATAACTTAAAAGTAAAATATTCATTTATTTTTATTATTTATTTTAAGTAAATTAATAATTTTTTTTTTCTAGACAGATATAATACTACACCAACTATTTTCTACAATATATGTTAAATTCAGATCATTTTTCATGTATATTCACACGCTACATGAATGAATTATAATAAGAATAAGCTAGATAGAGGCAAAACTACACCATCTCTTTTCTACAATATATGTTAAATTCAGATCATTTTTCATGCATATTCACACGCTACACAAAGGAATTATAATAAGAATTAACTAGACAGGGGTAAGACTACATCACCTCTTTTCTACAATAAATATTAAATTTAGATCATTTTTCATGTAGATATACACACATGTAGCATACAACGCACAAGACTTAAACTTTAAGTTTAAATTTAAACTTGGTAGGGTGAAACTCACTCAAGTTTCAGTGCCTCCTTCTTTGCTTTTAAGGACAAAAATTAAATTCTCATGTGAGTCTCTCTCTACTTCAAAATTTTAAATGTTTAATAATTTAGATTGTTCTTAATTATTGAATTGAGGTTTCACTTAAACATTATTTCAATTATTGTTTTGAATAGTTTTTAATTATTAAATTCAAGAGTTTTCCATTTAAATATATGTGATTAATTGAGCCTTAAAGTTCAATATATTATTAAAAATCATTATATATATATATATATATTAGGTACCTCTACCATCTTCCATTCAATTATATATATATATATATATATATATATGCATATTATGATACCTTAGTTTCACACAACATACATTCATTATGTAACTTAAAACTAAAATATTCATTTATTTTTATTATTTATTTTAAGTAAATTAATAAAAAAATTATTTACATATAAATTTTGATTAAACCGTCCATCGCACGGCGGGCATATTGCTAGTATATAATAAATAAAGCAAGATCTCATCCTCGACCTCCCTAATTTCCGTTGCCACCCTCTCTCTCTTTCTCTCTCTCTCTCTCTCTAACTGAGCGAGCAAAAAAAAAATCTTCATAATCTTTCTCTCTGAAAAATTAGGGCCAAGCTTTAGATCTCGGAGAATATAGAAATGGCGGTCAATCGCATCCGATTCTTGCATTGCGGTCGCTGATTTTCGGTTGCCGGAATCGGAGTTGGCAGCGATTGATTTCGCCGGTTGATGCTTCTCTGTGACATTCTTGTTCGGACTCTCACATGGACTCGATCTGGAGCAATGGCGTCGAGCCTGTTTCTTCTTTCCTCGTCGCTATCTACTTTGCTATCGGCTTCCTCGCCGCCAGGTTCTTCCTCGACAAATTCATCTTCCGCGTAAGCTTCTTTCTCTATGTTTCGGCTCTAGAGCAAAGCATTCTTTGTAGCTTTTCGTTTTACTTTGCAATTTTTCGAATTCTTGATTCTTGTTTGTTATGGTTTATTTTTAGAAATGAGTTTGTTTGCTGAGAAAATTGTGGAGGAAAAGTAGCATTTGGACTTTATTTGTAGTGTGATTGTTTTGTACATTTCTTTTTAGGTTTACAACTATTTTAGATGTATGATCTTTAATATTAGAATTGTTTCTTGGATTCAATCAGCAAAGAATGAGAGCATTTAGTTGCTAAATCTTATTTGAATGCATGATTATAAGGATGTAAGTGCTGCTCAAGGATTTTCAGTATTTGTGAATAGAGAATATTGTAAGGAATAAGGAATAGAGGGAAAAAGAATCTAATGCTCCGTTTGTTTCAATGGAAAACCTTGTGTTCGGTGTTTTTCTTTGGTCAATAGAAAAAGTATTGCTTATTTTTAGAGGTTGTTTTCCACTAATTTTTTTTGGAAAACAACTCTATCTCACAGCAAGCTAAATAAGGGAAATTAGGAGTTTTTTTCAACTCAATTAAGGTTGCTACCAAACATAGGAAAATGAAATAGTTTTATAGAAAATACTTTTTGGAAAATGACTCATTTTTTAGAAAACATGATCTCCGAAACTAACAGAGCGTAAATTATAACTGAAAATAGTTGAAGTGAGAGGCATTGATGATAGGGTGGTATTTTGTATATTTATTCTAATGATGAAAATACTGTGTTGTCAGTTACATCTTAATTATCTCTATTATCATCGATTAGGATTGAGCTTGACACGGCCTTTGTCATTCGATTAGGAGACAAGTTTGCACTTAGGAGTTCCAATCATTGCTTAATTTTGTTATTTTTCATTATATTTGTAGGTTCGAATTCTGTGGTGAATGGTTTATTTAGCTTGATTGATGATGTGCTGGACAAGAGTCTCGCTGTGGAAGGTTTTTTTTCCCTGAACAACTGAGGGGGAAGGGGATTCAGCCATTGAGCTACAAGGCTCTTGGCCTAACTGTGGAAATTTTAGCTGCCATTCATTTAAAGGAATGGCTCTTTACGTTAGTCATTAGGCAGGCCAGCTCTTAGCTAGGCCACTTAAGAAATTTAATAGGCCCTATGATTTTGGTTCTATACTTAGAGGTCAGGCCTTGGTGCCACCCAAAGCAACAAGTCGTGGGTTTAGAACTGGAAATCAACCTACTAAAAGTGGGAGTTTTGTGCATTGGTATGACCTTTTTAGTGCATTTTTATACTTATTATAACCTAAATGGGTTCTAGTTAGCTCAACTAATAAAGTCTATTGTTGTCGAATAAGACTTGGGTTTGAATCATGAGCGATCATCATGGATCGGATATTATAGTTTTCAAATCATACCGTGTATATATTTATATATAACCCTAAAGTAAAGTAGATCTCATATTTAGCTAAAAATGAAGAAATCAATATACCTTTTTTTTGCTCTCAGTCTCTATCATTTCAAAGAAGACTATATATATCATTTACCAATAAAAATGTCTTTCCATCTTTTTCTATTTTGTAAAAAAGTATAATTTGTAGTAAAATACGTATTATTCATAGAAAGAAGCAATTTGATAATAATGTTGATTATGAGACAACACAATCTGCAAAAAAATATTTTAAATTTTATTTTTTTCTTATATATAATAGATTAAGCTATTTCTTCATTTCAGAGCAGAACCAGTAGGTTTCAAATATATGATTAATTTCAAGATTTTTTCATTGATAACTCAATAGTTAAGGGAGGGGGATTTAAACCCTAGATGTAATTATTGGAAATACTAGGAAGTGCCAACAGTTGAGCTATAAGGCTCTTGGCGTTTAATTTCAAGAAATTTAAATCATTAAACGATGATAGTTTATAAAAATATTACCTGTCTCAAATGTTTTCTCAAACTTGATATTTGTTTTCATATTTATGGTGTAGATTTATTTTTAGAACAGTAGAACTATTAGTTTAAAAAGTAGTTATATAAATAGAACTAAATACTCTAATTGATGTATTGAATTATGTAAAATGACTAGATTCTTTTCTAAATGCATGTATTGCTATAAAAAAATCTACAGATGTATGTTATATAGTTACTTTTGCAAAAAGAAAGTTTTTATATTTAAAATGATGAAATCTACAGATGTATGTTATGATTTTTTTTTTTAACCTATCCAAAAAAAAAAAATCATAGTATTTTATAGAATTTTCTTATACATAACTGTAATACCTATGGGCAAAATGAAGTGTATGCTTATATGGTTCAATCAAAATATATCCAAAAGACAAAGACCAAAAAGCACAAGAATGGTAAATTAGCCTTGTTTATGTCTTTAATATGTCAAATAAAAAATTGTTTGTGTAGGAAGAATGTTATATGTATAATAAATCAATGGTCCATACCATTTCCTTCAAGATCCAGTGGTTAATATTAACGATATATTTTCTAGAAAAAAAAAAAACTCTCCTAGGCATGCTTTTCTGCTTCTTCAAAAAAGTACCAAAAATAATATCTTCATCAAATGAGTTTTGCTTCGGCCAAGCAAAATGCTTAGACTTGGGGGTTTCGAGTTTTGAGCTTTAAGTGCGCTTAGGTATACTTTTAACATTGCTGATTTTTTTTTTTTTTTTTTTTTGATAACAACATTGCTGTTGTTGATTAAACTGGGAGGTATTGAAGACTTGAAATTGTTATTTCAGCTAATCAAGAAAGGAAAAAAGAAAAAGAATTTTCTCTGCTATTTGTTTGCTTGATTCGCATATGAATGATTGTCAAAGAAATAGAACAATAGTAAATAAATAGAATGAAAGGAGCGTAGTAACTTGTGGAGAGAATGGTCTACTGTGCTCAATTTAAAGAATGGAAAACCGACATGCAAAAAAAAAGAAAAAAGAATTGACTATGATTGAAGTACAAAAGGAATGCAATGTCAATAAAAAATGGATACTTGGGATTGAGCGAGCATGTCAAGAAGGAAATATTGCCTGGCTATGGAAGGAAATATTATCACATTAACTAAAGGAGAAATTTTGTTGCTATGGCAATTATACACATCAAAGAAAGAGTTGACTTTCCTTCCCCATGAAATTTGGGGGTTATATGCGCTGTAACGATAGAGTAGTAGAGCTACCAGGATTACATGCTCCCTTTATTGGCAAAATTTTTGCATTATGATGTAATTCAGTGCTTCAGTTGTTGCATTGGAAATCTTCTGAGAGTTCAGCTTGCAACATGAGTGTTCTGTTGCTGAAATTTTCCATTATATGCCCTGTAATGTATTATTTGAACGTTTCAAGTTCTTTTATGTTCAAATACCTTGCCAAGTCACCTTCTGTAAAGTGTTAATATGTGTTCTCAAATCGATGTGTTTTTGAATTTTCACAAAATACAAACCACATACTTTCTCTCTCTGGCTGTTTTCCCATGTTTTCCACATATACCATGTTAAAAGATATCTTTGTTCATGTGCATGCATGTATCTGTTGATGTGATACAAATTATTTTGTGTCATGTTTCTTCATTTCACTTTTCTTAAATGGCAGTGACGAATTTCATCAAAACTTTCTTTTTTATCTTTCTGATAAAACAATAGCTCTGCTGTCAACAATTTGGGGTGTATTTGGATTAAAACACAGTATTCATTTAAGCTTTCCACTCTTGTGAGAAATGATGTTCCTCAATGAAGCTCATGCTCATAGTAAACTTCTGTGCTTATTACTATACCTAAAAGCAAAACTCATGCTGAGATAGTTAATGGTTATTGGAAATATCTGATGCTCTTTCTAAGTATCAATCTTGCATGCTTTGTTGTTACAAGAAAAAGAAAATGAATAGGACAAGACATTTTAAACACTATGTTTCATTAATATTATTTGAATAATTCTTTATATATTTTCTTCCAGAAATTGTCCATCTGGTTGTTGAGATATAATGGAGCTGTTCCGCTAAAGATTGATGATGCAACACGGTCAAAGATTGTAAAATGCTCAGAGTCAATGTGGAAGCTAGCATACTATGCTACTGTTGAAGCATGTGTTCTCAAAATAACACACAGCGAACCATGGTTCAGGGATACTAAAGAATACTTTAGAGGCTGGCCAAATCAAGAGTTGCCGTGAGTAATTCACATGCTTGGCTTCATTTTCTTACTAGGTTTCTTGTAAGTTTCTTCATAATTTGTTTAAATGTGTAAAATGAAAGAAAAACATTGGCTACTAGCATGCTGGTATATACCCTTATCTCCAAAACTATACTATGGCATTGCACAAGAGGCTTCTCTTTCGCCTTTTATTGTATAATCACAAGAAAATAGAGCCAAGCAGGTCCTCCAGAGAGACGTAAATAATTAAAAAAACCTAAATTTTCTTGCTACTTTTTTAGAATGCCTAGAGGCATATATGTCATAGCATTGAATGGATGATGACCAAGCTGTGGATATGATATAAGAAACCACTTTTTTTTCTGTCTTTTTGCTCTGAAATATTTTTCTATGGTACCATACACACACTGGACAAGGTGGAAGATTTTTCCATTCTTTTCTTGCAGAGCAGAATGTCTAATCTCTTTTGATAGGGTAAAATATAAAGGAGGATTGGCAATATTAGCTTGTTAGCTTGTTATTAAGGAGCCCCCTCAATCCCCCCCCCCCCCCCCCCCCCCCTGCGTTTTATTTTTTTATTTTTTTTTTTTAATGTGCAAATGAGTTTGCTCCCTCCCTCCCTCCCTCCCTCTTATTTTTTATTTTTTGGGCATAGCCATCTACTTATCAATTACTGCATGGTTTTTGTTAGCTTTCGTTTCTCTTCTGAATGCATATGATTGGTAATGATATTGCTCTCTTTAGACAGCATGCCAGTTTTACTTTTTGACATACATAACTATGGAGAGATGTCTTTCTCTCTCTCTTTTCTTTTTCCTTTTTTTTTTGTTGGGGGGGGGGGGGGGGCGCGGCTGGGGGGCTGGGGAGGTAGGGGATTTGGGTTGGCTCTGGTTATTTGGTTGGTTTGCAATGGATATGGGCTTTCAACAACTTGAATATTTAATTTTTTCTTTTTTCTTTTTTTCTCTAGGATAGGATAGTTCTAAACTTATTTGAGTTATACCATCAAAATGAATTGGTATAAATTGTCTAAAATGATCATTTTATTTATCATTTCAGGCTTCCCCTAAAGCTTTACTATATGTGCCAATGTGGATTCTACACCTACAGCATTGCTGCGCTCCTTACATGGGAGACTCGAAGGAAGGATTTCTCTGTGATGATGTCCCATCATGTAATTACTGTTGCCCTGATTGGATACTCATATATTACAAGGTATTATTTCTTTTTTGTCTCTAAGTACAATCATTCAGCAAGTCACCTTAAATAGTTTTTTTGTGTTTTTTTTTAAGTAATACTTTTTTTTTTTGAAATGAGGAAAGCTGATGTACACAGGATGAATACTCGTGTGTGGATCTCTTGTAGTGTTCTGCCCCTTTGTTGGCATAGAGCTGTCTTGACTTCTAGTAATTTTTCTGTGGCACAAGTCTAGCCAGCTGTGCCTGTAAATGTGTTCTGGATTATTTTTCTTACACATTTAGTTTTTAATTATTTCATGACAAATTACTTCTCAAAAGGTTCAAAGGAGGAAAGCCCTTAAGAATTGATATTTTAAACAATTAAGTTTTGGTTCATTTTGAGATGGGAGTTTAATTATAATTTTTTTTATATAAAAAAAAATTAGAGTTTAATATGAAACCACTCAAACATTAGGAGAATTATGTAATTTACCAAAGTTTTTTAATAAAGTGTAACCACTTCGTGCTAGAAGAGTGTAGCCACTTGGGGTAGAGAGAAGTGAAGACAATCACTTGGCGTAACCATAGATTCTAGGACCCAATTTTTTTTTTAAAGTATATGATATGATTGCTTGAATTAAGTAATGATAGCAATGGCATACAATTATTGAGATGTTTTAAAGTCAGAGGTTTTTTGCGGATCAGCTTTATTGTTCTCAACACCAAACATATAAATAATATTTGTAGTTTGCTTATGTTAGTTAACCTTTAAATTTCTTCATTCGTCAATTGTGGACATTTGGCAAGTAAAAATGAAGAGAACTCCGACCGTTTAGCAATCAAAAACATTTTCCTGCCCATTACAAAGATAAAACTAAAAATTGGCTGCCATGATTAGATATATGATCTTGATAAGAGTTGCAGCCTTCTGATTTAACTTGGATACATTTTCATAACTGGTGTGGGGATTTATTTTGTCAGTTTTGACCGCTTATTCACTTGGAAAAAGTAGCACCCTCAGGGAAGAGAAAGACCTGAATCTATTACTATATTCCTGACCTTAGCAAGTCAAGAGGCAGTCCTACTAGAGGTCAGATTGAAGACTTCGTTCAGTTAGCTACTTCCTCAGGTTTATCTATCGATTAGTTAGGGTCTTATCAAATTCTGTGTGTGGCATGGGTTGACTGCTAGTCTCCCAAGAAACTTAACACCAATGTACAAGCTTCAAGCACATTATCCTATCACTTCTAGCATGCTCATGTTTACACGGAGAGAGTGCATTTCAATTTCTACTTTCAAACCCTCAAAAAACTTCGGCTTGTAGCCCATGTGATGTTGAAATATTAGTTTTTTTGAAAATTTTCAGCTAATCAATTGTACCTGTAATAATTAATTTTTATATTAAAAAAATCAAATATTTAAATTTAGTGTTTTAAAATGGTTTCAAATAATGTAATGTAAGTGAAATGATGCCATTTTGATTATTTTATTGGGGGAAAAAAAAAATCCTTTTTAATGTTGCAACATGTGGCAAGTAAAATGACTTTCTTTTCATAATCTCATAAAAAAACTTTAATTTTGCCATATTTGGCAGGCAGAACCTTAAGGCCATGGTTAGATTCACTAACACTCTTGCTGAGGCAGTTAGCCCATCATTTTTCATTGCAATTGTCTGTCATTCTGTTCTCTATTGTGACAGACCAGCCAAGTATGCCGATTCTTACATATCTGTTTATCCATGTTCTTGGAATTTCATCATTTATTACAGTTTTTGTTGTGACGTTGTTAGTTAGTTTTTGTTTGCTGTTTTAGGCAATATAGCAGCTTGGCAGTGCTATGCATTATAAAGAACATTCATACTTACCTTCTTAAAATTTCTGGGATATATTGATTGTTATCTAGAACTGTTCGTGGTAATATTTATATTTACTATTTGTTTACTGTTTCTTCTTGGCACCATATTCACTGCTAATCTTATGTTAATACAATACAATATCACATTAAGGAATTTATCAAAAAAAAAAAAAAATCACATTAAGGAAGGCACTCTTGTGCCTGAGCTAAACTAAAACCATATGTTATTGAGGATTCTCCAGTTGGATCTTTTAAGTGCATAGGTCTACCCTAACAAACTGTAGTTTAAGAGAACTCTTAAAAAGCAAGTATCTCAGCCCTTGTGAGTTATGTACCACTTTTTGCTTTGTTGGTTTTTGTGCAAGAGTTTCTAGTAAGCAATGTTTAGTAAAGTTAATGTAGAAATATCCAGCAAGAGAACAGGTACTAATTTTCCATTTATAGGTTTTTCCGGATTGGCTCAATCATCCTTGCCCTGCATGATGCAAGTGATGTATTCATGGAAGCTGCTAAAGTTTTTAAATATTCTGAGAAGGAGCTTGGAGCAAGTGTGTGCTTTGGATTCTTTGCCATTTCTTGGCTCATTCTGCGGCTAATATTCTTTCCTTTTTGGGTTATAAATGCAACAAGGTTTGCCCTCATGGTAAATGATTTTATTTTACCACATTTGGCTTTGATACTCCTTTGACTTATCTGTTCTTACTATTGCCATTTCCCAGCTATGATCTCATTAAGTTCTTGAATCTATCAAAGGCCTATCATACGTTGCTGTACTATGCTTTCAATACAATGTTGCTGATGCTACTTGTGTTTCACATATACTGGTGGGTACTTATATGTGCAATGGTCTGGAGACTGTTGAAAAATAGAGGAAAAGTGGGAGAAGATATAAGATCTGGTAAGCTTTTCACTGCTTTCATATTATCATTCAAAAAATTGTTCCGTTACATCTGGAATCTACTATAAATCTGTGTGTGTGATCTGAAATGGATGGATTCGTATATATGTAGAACCCATAAAAAATGAAGCTTCCTTTCTACAAGTCTTATTTGTTACATCGAGGAGACTCATTGCATAATGTTCTCGTGTTTGTACAACAATATCAATTTGACATATTAAAATGAATTGGAATGGGAGCAATGGCTTGCCTGCATCCTGCAAAGCAGCTTTCTTTACCATTCTCGTTACCTTTAGGTGGTGATATACTGATATCTCTTCCATTTACGCATTACAAATATATACACCAACCGTGTTGAGTTCTAAAATATGTGGAAAAGCATATGCAGTTTAGGGAAGAGCAACATTATATCCATTTTGTATTATTTTCTTTTGTAGTCTAAAGTAGCTGTTTTATTTTTTTTTAATTTAGAGCTGAAGATTTATTATATTTATTTAATACAGATTCAGAGGATGATGAATAGTTGGAAGATTTTGTACAAGTCATACGTTCTCACTGATGATTTAGCCCCCTGGGAATTACTTTTGACAAGTTTGTTGGCTTCACTCTGATCTCAGTTGATTGCCATCTATTGTACCAAAATTGGAGGGGGTTGGGAACTTTTCGATTTCTAAATTTTTCCTCTTATTCTTGGGGTAGAGATAAGGAGGTGGAAGACTATTAATCTCCTTTTTGATATCTTTTTGGTGTATAAATGATAGGTGATTCCTGTATAATTGTTTCTCTGGATAATATTTTGTTTGGATTAGCCCTAAAACAGATAAATGAAGAAGTTGAAAAAGAAAAAGAAAAAAAAGACTTTCCTTTTTCCTAGTCTTTGGTCTTGCCATCCTTCCTATATTTTATTTGAGCATTTAACTGATACAAGAATATCCAGGCTTGGATTATGTACTACGAACTATGATAATTCTACAACCTTTTTGAATGTGGCCAGACTCCCTCATTCCCATGTGAACAGCAAATTAAAATTACGCTTATGACTGTCAATACGCCTTTCTATTTTGTTGGTCCAACCGGATTTTTACTATATGCAAGCTGATCACTAATCTGACTGTTGAACTATTATCAGTAATATGGATTTGTTTTTTTATTGTATGCAACCTGATCCTGCTGTGGCCAAAGAACTAGCATGATCATGATGGGTAGTTTCCCCCGAAAGACTTCATATTGGTTGGACCGCACAACTACCAATGATCTTTGTTGTCCATGAGGAAAAAAGATAAATGATTTTGCTGCTGCTGCAGTGCCAACTACAGCCCAGTCGATTGTGGCATTGTTGATTCAAACTATCCACCCTTCGATTTCCTGGAAGGGATCTATACGGAGTAATTTGCCTGCATAAACTGGCAGTGCTGGAAGGTAAGCAAGGACCAAAGCTGCTTCTGGCGTTTGCTAAATAAGGAGACTTACACAGTATGCTGAGGTAACTACAGCCTCAAGGTTGTTTTTTTTTTTTTTTTTTGTCTGTCTGGTCGATTGAGATAGCAAATTAAGGGAATTTTGGGCCTATCAACCCGGTTATATATATATAAGCAAAGCAAAGTAGAACCAACTAAGAAGGTGGTATTGCAAATATAATCAAAATAATTTATAACAATAGTAAGGCGGTAGAACCAGCCAAGCAGTATATATCAAAGCAGAAATTTAGAATCGTTCAAGATGGCGGTAGCAACAAGTAGCATATTAAACTGAAAGCTGAAAATACATGTTATTGAAAGTAAAATAAAACACTTACAGCAAATAGTAGTAGTTACAAGATCTCAACAAGTTAACAGTTACAATGCTTGAACTAGTCCTAGTTACAAGGATTGTAGGGAAATAGTGGTAGTAGGGAACTCTCTCACTCAAAGGAAGGCTTCTAAAAGAAAGAAGGTTTTTTCAGAAGAGAATTCTGTCTTAAACTTAAGGGACAACCGCCCTTAAATAGGCAAAAATTCAGAGTGAACAGTGTCATAAACAGTAAAAAGTGAACAATGTCATGAATAGTAATCTGTGAACAGTAACAATGTTTTTTCACTTTTTGACTCAAAAATCAGCAGCAAATTCTTGTCATTTTCTTCAATCTAAAGTGTCAAGTCTTTGCCGAAAGAGAGCTTGAGAAGCCCAAAAGTATGAGAGTAAACTCCTTTTTCTTTTTTCCAAGAACATCATTATAAATCTAAGGAATCTCTATATTCCAAAGGACTTGTTAGAAGAGCATGGGACTTCACAGTAGAGCATGGGACTTCATAGTAGAGCATGGGTAATCATCATAGCATTTTTTGAATATTGTAGCATTTTTGGCCATTGTGCAAGCCAGACAAATAGGAGAATCATATATATATATATATATATATATATATATAAAAGAGTCAAATCTATTACTCACAGCAATACAAAAAATGGAGGATAATGGTGCATTGTGAAGAGCCGCTCAAAAATACTCACAAAAGGGAAGACATCAGTTAAAAATAATCCTTTCCCTATTTTCATCTCAATTCAATAAGAAAAAATGAGGAGATGATGAAGGAGAAATAAGTATCTTGTGTACTAGCTACATGCAATATTTCCCATATGGATTGGTGCAACTGCAAGTAAACTGAATCCATTTGAAGTGTTTTGTTCAATACCTTGATTCCCCAGTCATGGCTATGGCACTTATCTCCTCTCCAACTCGAGATTCAACAAAGATCTGTACATCTCCACTAGATCCTATGGAATCCTGAGATTACCATCACCTCACCTCACATGCTTGTCAACCTAAATGCCACCTAGATTGCCAGCATCAATGAGACAACCCTTAAGGACGACTGGGCCAACAATCAATTTACCCTATCGAATTGATCAACAACTAGCAGGTTCACAATCAGCAACGGTTGGAATTCCTTCAAAAATGATTTGATCGAGTTGGTTGGTAGCTTGCTGTTAAACCCAAGTTCACAATCAACTTACGACCACATCCTTATTCCACAATACTCCATATCTAGTATGTGCTAATTCTTAAATCGAAAAATTTTGCGAGTCAGTGTCAGCCTCCCTAACACTGAACAAAGAGCGTGTCCCACAATTTCTACTTCATTACTTAATACTTCTATAAAGCCCACAGTTCACAAAACTTTACCCTCTCTCTCTCTCTATTAACCACTTTCCAAAGATATTATATATAAAGTTGGATCTAAAAACGATGATGGCGCTAAATGAAAATTGCCAATGTTCGAAGAGTTCTCTTCTAAACACCCATACTAACCCCCAAAAAAAAAAAAAAAAAGATTTGTTCTTCACACGTCAGTACATGTCAATCTTGAGTTTTTTTCTTTTTTTAATAGTAATGGGAAGTCAACTAATAAATAACAAACTTCAAGTTACAAAAATTTTGCAAAAGTTTCAATTGTTTTAAAATAATGTGAAATGTCAAACCATAACAACTTTTTTTTTTTGAAAGGGAAATGATATGGAATTAAAACCAAGAAAACGAGACATACAGAGGTTCCTACATAAGCAGGCCAAAAACAGCAAATTACATCATATTAGATTGCAGAAAAGAAGATACAATGGGAGGCGTAACTCCTTTCCAGAGGTGATGGTTTCCAGATCTTTGAGCATATTGAGCAAGCTCGTGGGCCACTGAGTTGAAGCTTCTGTTTAAATGCTTGAAGAGGCAAGTCTCAAATGAGTCACTCGCCTGAAGGATTCCTTGGATGAGATGCCCAAAGCTGTTCCACATGGCCCTATCATTGATTGCTTGTATGGCATTTAGAGAGTCTGATTCAATAATGACCCGAGACAGCTGAAGCTCCTGAGCTAAAAGAACACCATGCTCCAGAGCAATGACCTCCATTAGCTCAGCAGGAAAGCAAGCTTGAAGAGGTTTACATAGAGCAGCCACGACATGACCTTTACAATCTCTAATGACAACTCCAACACTTGAGAAACTGTCAAGCTCTGATGATGCCCCCATCAACATTTATTTTATGGATTCCTGGGGGAGGAGGAACCCAACTGGATGGGGAGGTTCTAATTTGGCTAAGGTCCCAAGTGACAGAGCTAACAAAGTCATCAACAACATTTTTAGCCAATTGCCACACCTGAAGAGGAGGAAGACCACAATCCTTATGCACAATCTTGTATCTATTGGACCACATGGCCCAAGCAATGGTAAAGAAAAGCTCCAAGTCTTGAAGTGTTGCATGAGAAAGAATAAAGATTGCAGAATCTAGGAAGGACTTTTTGATGCCATGAGTGCGTAGTGGGTTTTCTGGCCAAAGACACCAAACCGAGGATGAAAAGACACAGTTGAGAAGGGCATGGTCTAAGCTTTCAGCTTCACTACCACAAACATGGCAGTCCTTATTTTGAGATATCCCTCTGCAGTTTATGGTTTCCATTGTAGGGAGACCATTGACACATGCTCTCCAAGCAAAAATTTTGATTTTTGCTGGGAGATTAAGGTGCCATAGCTTTCTCCAAACCTGTTTGCAAGGGTCTCCATTTGAGCATTCTTCTTTCTCATTTGTCTCCAGCAAATTATAGGCTATATGGTAAGCACTTTTGACTATGAAGTCTCCGCGGCTATTCCCTATCCAGATTATTTTGTCTTTTGGAAGGTTGTGACTTAAAGGTATCTTCAGGATTGTATCAACTTCAAAGGGAAGGAAAGTTGCTCTTATCGTGTCTACTCTCCACCATTTTGTCATTAGGTCGATGAGAGAAGAGACCATTAGGAATTGGGATTTAGCATTTGGGGGCGAGATGACCTTGTAGGTCGATGGGGTTGGTAGCCATTTGTCATCCCATATATGGATTAATTTCCCATTGCCCACTCTCCACCAAGTTCCCTTTCTTATTACATCAAGACTGTTGTGGATGCTTTTCCAAGAGTATGATGGGGAATTACCCAGTTTAGCATTCAGAATATCCCCAGTAGAGAAGTATCTAGATTTGAGAACCCTTGCCACTAGAGAGTTTGGGTTTTGGAGGATTCGCCATAATTGCTTTGCGAGCATTGCTTTGTTGAAAGCTTGCAAATTTCTGAAACCCATGCCTTCACAAGCTTTCTGCTTACACATTGTTTTCCAGCTAAGCCAACACATTTTAGATTCTTGCTACCTTTGGTCCCACTAGAAGTTCCTCATCATGCTTTCTATTTCATCACATAAGCTTTGGGGGAGAAGGAAGCAACCCATAGCGTATGCAGGAATTGCTTGTGCCACCGCTTTTATGAGGATTTCTTTCCCTCCCATAGAGAGAAGTTTGCCCTTCCAGCCAACTAGCTTCTGCCCAATCCTCTCTTTTAGGATAGAAAACACCTGCTTCTTCAATCTTCCAATGAAGGATGGAAGGCCCAGGTATCTTGTGTGTCTAGTATCTTGCATAGGGCCTAGGATAGCAAAGATCTTATCCTTGGCTTCTTGTGCAGTATTGGACCTGAAGAAAACTGAGGACTTGTCAGTGTTAATTTTCTGGCCTGAGGCTTCCTCATGTTTTTGAAGGATATGCTTTAGCTCTCGGCTTTCCCCTGCACTGGCTTCGCAAAAAAGAATGTTGTCATCCGCAAAGAGAAGGTGGGTGACTCTTGGGCAGCCTCTACAAATAGAAATGCCTATCAAAAGTTGGTTTCAGGCTGCCTCATGGATGAGTGCAGAAAGCCCCTTAGTGCAAATGAGAAAGAGAGTCGGAGAGAGGGGGTCCCCTTGCCTAAGCCCTCGTGTAGGCATGATGTTCCCACAAGCAGCCCCATTTATAATAACTGATAATGAGACCGAAGTAATGCACCTCATTACAAGATTTACCCACTTTGAGCTGAACCCCAATTTCTCCATGACCCCCTGTATAAAGTACCACTCGACTTTGTCAAACACGTTACTCATATCGAGTTTGGCAACCATATAGTCATCCTTCCCTGCATTTTTGTGATTCAGAAAATGCATTAACTCAAAAGCCACAAGTACATTGTCAGTGATTAGTCTGTCAGGAGTGAAAGCACTTTAGTTCTCTGAGATGATGTGAGGGAGAAGAGCCTTAAATCTATTGGCAATAGTTTTAGATATGAGTTTATATACTACGTTACACAGGCTTATGGGTCGAAAATCAATCATCTTTTTGGGGTTATTTACTTTGGGGATAAGGGTAATGTCGGTTTTATTAAGACTTGCCATAGACATATTACTATTGAAAACATTTAAAACCATATTAGTAATGCTACATCCCATAATACTCTAATATTTTTGGTAAAAAATAGAGGACATACCATTACAACTTGGTCAAAAGGATTGGATAATCCTAATCTCACTGAAGGAAGCCCGAAGACTTATAATTAGGTAATAAAGGAAAAACTGATAACAAGACAATCTCGTTGAAAAAAAAAAGTTCAATACAAATAATAAAATAAAAAAGATATTTTAGGTCTTTCAGACTCAGACAACCGCATGGCCATCCCAACCAGTGTTCACTGACTGAGAACGATCGTCTACCGCCGCATTAATCCACAGATCATAAGGCTGTTAATCACGGTCTCATCACACGGTATTGATTCATCCACCAGACTTGGAATCCTGTCTCCTTAGCGATCAAGGACACAGAGGTACAACCTATAGAAGATTACATGTATTATTAGTTTCCACTTTCCATATACGATATTCTATTGTGCTTTGCATAATAAGGAACGGGTGAGATTATTTTACAAGTAAAAGATCTTAATTGCTTGCAGAGGCAGAAACCATGAAATTGTTTCCAACTTGTTCCTGATGTTCCCCAATCACCGTGGGAAGAGAAAGTTCTAAAATGTTAAGGCAATTTGCAATTTTGAGGATTCCACTCACAAAGGCCATCACGTGTTGGACGTTTTTAGCCAATCATATAGGTCAATGCAGTACAAGTCAAGATCCAAATGATTAACTTGGCTTAGCTTTATTGCCTTCTAGTTCCTTTAAAGAGTCATTAAACTCAAAAAAAACAAGCAAATTTGACTAGCAACAGGGAAGATGGGAAACAAAATTTCTCTCTACCATCTCTTGCTCTTTATTGCTCTCATTCCAAACTTCACAGCTTCTCAAATTCTATTTCAGGTATGCACGAAACACTATAATTGAATTATGTATAATTGACCCTCTTCTTCTTCTTTTTTTGTTGCTAACCAGCTATATACTAATCATAATTATATGAATTTGTTGGGCTTTTGGTGGACAGGGGTTCAACTGGGAGTCATGGAAGAAGGAAGGAGGATGGTACAACTTCCTAAGAAACTCAGTTCCTGAACTGGCTACTTCTGGGATTACTCATGTTTGGCTCCCTCAACCTGCTCACTCTCTTTCTGACGGTATACCTTTACCAAAAATCATTATATATAAAAAGTTTATAATCTCCACCAAATTTTATTGGTTTTTTTTTTTTCATTTTCATGATAAATTTATTTGAATTTGGTGTTTCAAACTCTCAACTTGGTTATGGTGTCCCTTCATTCTAGCTGATGAGCTAAAATGCCTTGTGTTGGTTATTTGAGTTCTTTTATCTGTCCTTTTGCGGGTAAATAGATTTAAAGCAAAATCATATCTATTGCAGTGTATCTATCAATCTATGTGATCAAATGATTATGGCCTCTAGGGGTGTCTCATTTGTAAGATTTGCAAACTAGAACATTTATGTTACAATTGTCCTGCAAAATGAAGGAAATTGGCTCTTAATGGAATTCTTCTGAGGCTCATTCATCTCATACTATGTAAGGACTTCAATCAAATAGCTAGAGGCAGAGCTACCTAGTGTCCAGTGGGGGCAATTGCAACCACTGTAATTTGAAGAAGGAAAAATTAAATTGTGTTGGATTAAAATTGTAGAATTTTTTTGATATTATTTGGAATTGCACCGATTAAGATAAGAATAAGTGGGGTCAATGTAAAATTTAAAGACATTTCACCATAAGAAGAAAAGAATATATGGACCCCCACCCCACCCCTTTTTTCCCTTTTCCCTTTTAGAATCTGAAATATTGGTTAATTAGTTTTAAAGATTAAGGTTATATTTAGAAGATACTGAAGTTAAATGGAGAACTAAAACATTATCACTTTTATTGAAATAGAAAAAGTTGCTGAATTTTTAAAAACTTGTTTCATTAATTCAAATTTATCTTCAAACCGGTTCAGAGGAAAATTGTTCCAACCCACTACGTGGTCACATGTACTTCTAGGAAACATGCTTGCCAAGTTGCTCAAAGGTTCTATTGAGCTTCTCCCAGCTACTTATGTTTTTTAATTTAGAATTCAGTACTAAACTTGTTTGAAATTTTGAACTGGAAGGTGATCAATAGTTTAGAAAACAGGTTTTGAGAATGAAAACTGAAAACAAATTTTTTTGTGGGTTTGAAAACAGAAAACAGTTTTTGGCAACCAAACAGGCTCTCATAGTCTTTACTCTTTAGAAGTAACAAGTATAGCAAACAGAGCATATGGAAACTTTGCTAAAATTGTTTCCTTGCTTTGTCTCTAGTCTAGGCCCTCAAGGGTACTTGCCTGGAAGGCTCTATGATCTCAATGCGTCAAAATATGGAAACCAAGATGAACTGAAGAGACTGACAAAAGCCTTCCATGACAAGGGGATCCATTGCATAGCGGACATAGTCATAAACCACAGATGTGCAGAGAAGAAAGATAGTAGAGGAGTTTGGTCTGTTTTTGAAGGAGGGACTCCAGATGATCGCCTTGACTGGGGTCCATCTTTCATTTGCAGTGATGATACTCGTTATTGTGATGGCAATGGAAATCCTGACACTGGTGGTGGTTTTGATGGTGCTCCAGATATTGACCACACAAACCTACGGGTCCAAAGAGAGCTATCAGATTGGATGAACTGGCTAAAGACTGAAATTGGGTTTGATGGGTGGAGATTTGATTTTGCCAGAGGATATTCCCCAGCTTTTACTAAGAAGTATATGGCAAATACTAAGCCAAATTTTGCAGTAGGTGAAATATGGAACACTCTTGCTTATGGAAGTGATGGAAAACCAGTGCACAACCAGGATGGTCATCGACGCGAGATTGTGAGATGGATACAAGCTGCTGGAGGAAGTGTTACAGCTTTTGATTTTACAACTAAAGGGATACTTCAAACTGCAATTCAAGGAGAGCTGTGGCGATTGAAAGACTCCAATGGAGGTCCTCCAGGTGTGATTGGCTTGAAGCCAGGAAATGCTGTAACATTCATAGATAATCATGATACAGGTTCCACACAGAACCTTTGGCCATTCCCATCAGATAAAGTCATGCAGGGATATGTCTACATTCTTACTCATCCAGGGATCCCATCAATTGTAAGTTATTTTTTGCTCGTTTACTTTTTCTCTTACCAGATGTTTTGGTTTTTCATGTTATTTTCATATGGTGCTCCTAGATGAACAAAAAGTAGATCCAGGAAATTGTCTGGAATTCAAAAAATAGCCTTTAGTGCAGAAATCTGTTAGTAAATTGATAACAATCTGTTCAAGTTTCCAAAATTTGACTAAAACTTCACTTGAAAAGGCATACTGTATTTACTTATTTTCTGAAAGTTGGTAAATGTACACTTGTACCTTTTTTTAAAAAGGGGGGGTGGGCCGGGAGGGGGGATTAAGGCTTTCAAAAGCTATATATAAGCAAATAAAGGCTCAATGTCAGTTGGCCTGATTGTGTGAAATTCAGTTGAATATGCAGCGTTATATTGACATACGCTAACATGCTATGTGTTAATCTATTCAAGGATGCAAATGAAAAAAAAATTAACAGTTGTAGTATAGGATCTTGTTACATAGCTGCACATTGTTTTGGCAACTATTTCTGCCAACGAAAGATAATTGCAAAAACTGTTCTTTTACTACTAAAAAGGTTCTGATGGACTTTGGAGCATGCAAATTACTATTAGCAGATACAATTTCCATTGATGTCTAATTATTGACATCAAGACAATTTAATCCAAATTGACAAGTTATTCTTTAATGGTATTGATACTAATGATTATTGACAAATAAATGTTCTTTCTTTGTTTGAATTAATGCGAATATTT
This sequence comes from Quercus aquifolioides, assembly GCA_019022515.1. NCBI lineage: Eukaryota > Viridiplantae > Streptophyta > Magnoliopsida > Fagales > Fagaceae > Quercus > Quercus aquifolioides. The sequence continues at coordinate 41,276,424 of CM032332.1, forward strand.
TATTTCGTAACAGTTTTATGATCACTTCTTTGACTGGGGCCTCAAAGAGGGGATCTCTATACTCATTGCAATTCGATCCAGAAATGGGATCAAGCCCACAAGTTCAGTGCGAATTCTAGCCTCTGATGCAGATCTCTATGTGGCTGCTATAGACGAGAAGATCATTGCTAAGATTGGTCCAAGATATGAGGTTGGGAACCTGGTCCCTCCAACCTTCCAACTTGCTACTTCCGGAAATGACTATGCTGTGTGGGAGAAAAAAACTAAAGGGAATGATGATAATTAATAAAAATGAAAAGGAATGACAAAAGGTCATTATGATAATATGCTATGTTATTATTGATGAAAGTTAAGCATAGAGAGAACTTTCATGTTCATGCTATCCAGTTTGCTTCTAAAGTATAAGGCTTGCGTAGGCCGGTTATGGACTCAAGGACATTGTCTCAGACCCCACTTGAAAGTTTCTAAGATTCAATTTGATCCGTATACCACACACTGGATATGTTCCTTAAAAAATCTCTGTTATAATGTTTTTTCTATAAATTAGAATTGAGTCCTGGAAACCAAGGTTGTAACAACAATGAAGTATACGATAAAATTGAGAAAATTAAGGTTTGAACTCACAAAAGGGACTCATGGTTAATTTGAATCACTAATTAAAGTTTTGGTTCTTGGAAAAATATTCTTTGTGACAAGTAGCAGCATCAGCGTATCACAATCAGAAACTAAGTTTCTATGAAAACTTGGATGACACAAAGACAAAGGTCACTTGCGGCTTAGATGTCGGAGAATCCATGTACAAACTACAAATTCTGTCCCGCACTTGCTTGCTTTGTATGGAATTACCAGTGGCCACCAAGCAAAGTGGACAGTGACTGATCAACTAGGCCACCATTATATATTTCATGTGAAGTGGAATTCTGAACCCGACCCAACCTGGCAGCATCATATATATATATATATATATATATATATTATTAACTCATATAATGTATGAGAAGGTTTAATACATAAGATAATTTTATCCTTTTTATTTTTATTTTTTTGTCTAAATATGAAATTTGATAATTACTATTTTTTTTGTAAAATTGATAATTACAATTACTAATAGACATTTATTATAATTAACTTTGTATATAAAACTGTATATTCATATGATTGTATATCTTGCCATTTCATGATTAAGATATCATTTTGATAAATATAGCATTTATTATTTCACGTCATATAATAAAATATTATTATTCTGAATAAAAATGATGATTGATCTTAAGTAACATACTATCATGTATATTTATGGATTTGTTTTTTGTAATTCGATAATTGAGAGTGACGTGATTTGAATCCTAAATGTAACTATTGAAAACATCAAGAAATGTCAACTAGTTAAACTACAAGGCTCTTAATTCTTAACATAGATAAAAACTAAATCTTTAACATGCAACGATATCTATTAATTTCACAGGTAAGAATAATGTATAGTTTCTTAGATAGGTTTCTGATGATGCAGAAAATTGTCAATTGGACTCCTCGTCAATATAGATGGATGACGTCAAGTCAGTAGCTATGAAATCCTGCGAAAGGGATAAATATACTTTTGAGTACACCGGTGTGGTGCGTGCCAAAGAGCCTTCAACAAGCTAGTCAATAAGATCAAAGCTCAATTGATCATAGAAATTGCTATTTGGCTAAAGAGTTGTTATGCATATCTTGCGTACCTTTGCTACGATTCCTTGTGTCTTTTTATAGGTCTTTGCCCCTTAAGATGGGAGTAAACGCCTCTCTTTATGATTATGGATCCGTTGGTAATGAATACTGGGGCATTATAGAATTCAATGATTTTTTGTCGGTTGGTCCGTCCGTTATGCTTTTGCTTGTCTGTAATGTGAGCCGTTACCCGTGTCATTTATGGAGAGCTCTTTTACTGTTGGCTATCCTCATCCATATGATAGACGGGGCAGGTTTATCTCTTCCTTTGTTGTCTCATAGATGAATCTGATTTTTCTCTTCTTCAGTTTCCCATTTAAATTTAAACACAAGTACATAAACTTAATTGTTCTTGAAAATATAACACTATTTATGCTATATGTTTTTTAATTTAATTGGAGAACTTAATGTATTATACCTAAATTTAATCCTAATTTTACAAGCAAGCGGAGCTTCATTTTTATTTTTTTTTAGTTTAAAAAAAAAAATTGAAACAAATCTCTCTTCCCTTCAAATGCAAGACTATAAATGCAAGATAGACTTGGGCCAAGTCCATCCGGCCCAACCCATTCAAAACTACCGTCCATTACTGAGCTGGCAATTGACCTTTTCACGCTCTTGAAATTTCAACTCACACGGTGTTTTTTGCTTCTGAGAACAACCCTCTCAAAGTCTTTATATGTTCACACTGCTGTTTAAAAGAATTTTGTTTGGTACGTTAAAACACAAAAGAATTGGTCAACTCATAATGCTTTCGCTTTGTCTTTGTGTGCTTCGCTGGCTGACTCTGGACTCTGGAGTACTCCGATGTACTGCGTAGTGTAGTTTACTCAACTACAGCTAAGCTAATACGAATGCAACACCAACACTGCACACAACGTGTATAATATGATCCTATTGCCGCTTTGTTTATTTGTTTCTATAATGATTTTTTTATTATACTTTATTGTTTCTGGAATTGTCCAAATTGATTCCAAAAACGAATTCAAAGATTCTATTATATTAATTTCCCATCATGATGTACTAGAATATAGGATATAATATATTACATTAACAATCTTGACATTCATTTTTATTTGTAATGTTTTATTCTATACTAGAACATAATTCTCTAAATCAAGTACCTTGTGGTTTCTTTCTCAAAAAAAAGTACCTTGTGGTTTAGTGGCACTATTCAGCCTTTCCATGAAGAAGATACAACTTCAAATTTTCTTTCTCCAATTATTATTATTGTGTATCAAATAAATATGAATTTTATCATATTTAGATATGTTAAAAATTTTAGTACTATAGTAAAACGAAAGTGTAATTTTTCAGCACTTGTTCCTTATGTATCACTATATTGTCATATAAGCTTCTTCTTTTTTTCTTTTTTCTTTTTTGTGTTTGATAGAGGTCATATAAGCTTTAAACTCATCTTTTCATGTGAGAATTTTGATTTTCTAAGCTATAAATGCTAAAATGTTACTAAAAATATATTAAAATTTATATATATCATGAATTCTATTGGACCAAAGCAACCTAACATTGAAAAAATTGATTAAATATGTTTGTTACTTTTTAAATAATTTCTAATTAAATTAAGTTTAGTCATATTATATTATATATATACATACATACATATATATATCATCTAATTTAGCTTTTTATTTATTAGTCATAGAATTGACTCCTCTTCAACTAAATAATAATAAGAATGTAAGACTTAGTTACAGATCCTTCAGTATTGCAACTTAGGGCTTAATTGTTATTGATAGAGTTAATATTTTTTATGTTGTATTGTTCAGTGTAGCCTATGTTTAAATTTAATTGAAAACCTGAACGTACAATAGTTAAGGGATATTATCAAGCACCCATATTCAAACACTTTCACCCCTAACTAGGGCTGTAAATGAACCAAGCTATTTATGAACAACTCGAGTTCAGCTTGGGAAGAATCATGCTTATGTGTGTTTGTTTAGAAAACAAGTTATAAGTTCAGACTTGATTATTAAACGAGCAAAGTTCAAACATAATAATATGTTTGTGAACAAGCTTGTAAGCATGAAGACTTGATTTATCTATATATAATATTATATTTGAATATGTATATTTGTCAAAAAAATATAATTATATATACTTAAAATTGAATTATATGATTTTGTCAATAGGTTCATATGATCTTAAATTATTATTTGCTACTTATTGATGATATAAGTAGTTTATTTGTAGTAAAAATTCATAGAATTATAAAGAAATAAAATATTTTAGTCATGGTTTCACAATATATAGGAAAACAATAAACTAATCAAGTAGCTCGTGAATATTCCCAAGCTAGCTCAACAAGAAAATGAGTCAAGCTTAAATAGAAAATCTGGTTTGGTGATGAGCTTAAGCTCGGCTCGTGTTCAAAAAAAAAATTTAATGAACAAGTTTAAACTTTTAATAATTGGCTCGGCTCAGCTCAGCTTATTTACAACCCTATCCCTAACTTCCTTCCTACCAATACATTGTTTTAGAAATTGATTGTCTCCTTCAACCTAGCTTAACAAATGATATAGTTGTTTTACTCAAATTTTTCTTTATCAGTTTATATACCTAGGGATTGAAGCCAATTTATTTTTATTTTTTTTTAAACCATCAACAACTTAACGAAAAGAATTTGCACTGTCAATTAAACTATTGTAAAAATTATTATATTTATAACATTACTCATTTACACTTCTACATATTTTTACAAATTATGTTATAATAATTTGTAGTGGGGCATTTGTTTACTTTAAAAAGATAAACTAATCAAAAAATGAAAAAAAAAAAAACAAAAAACAAAAAACAAAACAAAACAAAAGATAAAGTGATACATGACAATATTATGTTATTTTTATTTAAAGGAATGATTAATGTGATAATTTTCTTCAAACATCAAGGAGTGAGAGTGTTAGTTCCCTTAATTTTGGAGTGGAATGTCACTCCTCCAAAACCTCAAGGTTTTTCGTAATTTATTCTAAATTCAAGCATATGGCTACATTGAATATGAATGTTTTTGAAGAGATAGTACTATTTTTAGTTCATAAAGCTCCTTAAAAAGTAATATTTTCATAACAATTTTATAACAAAGTCTAAGTGATAAGTTGTTAATAGTTGGTCAAAAAAATGGTATTAGTTGTGGATTTATTTTCTTATTTACTCTTTTAAGGGTCTGTTTGGAAATAACTTATTTAGCTGAAATTGAAATTTTTTTGATGAAAGTAATATAGAAAAAGCTAAAAGCTAGCTGAATAGTACAATGAAACATATGAATAGTACCAAAAAGTGTAATGTAATCTATAAATAGTAGCAAAAATAAGCTAAGAACTCTAATAAGGTTCAACTTTCATCACTTCCTAAACACATATATCCTTTAATTAACACTAAAAGTCAGAAAAAAAAAATCACATGTATATATTAAAATTATATTTTATCATGTAAAAAATAATTTTTTATTTAAATTTTCCTTTATTTTATTATTTATGTAAATTAAAATCTTTCAAAATAATTATACTCCAATAAAAAGTGTAGGAGATTTTGTCTCCATTTTATTACATAATAGTAAGACTATAAAGAGTAAAGACAAGAGAGTTATGGAAACAGCATAGCCGTTAAAGCTACGATGTACTTTCTGTCTTGTAGGCTGTAGTTGTAGCCTCAAGTCTGTAAGAAGCTGCTGCCTTTTTGCGAAGAGGAAGGAAACTTCCACAAAGTCCAGAGACTGACGAAGTCCCAAGTCCCAACTCTCAAATCTCATCAAAAGCCAAAAACCCAATATCTACAAGTCCGCGCGTACCCCACAAATACACATCCCCAAATTATATAACCGCCATGTCAACCACAATACCACTCTTTTAATTCTTACGTCACCCTTTTTGTCTATATTCATGTAACGTGGTCAATTTTTCTTTTCTTAAAAGGGAGTTGCAGTATATCACATATACTTAAAATAATAATTTTTTATCATTAGATTCAAATATCAATTAATTTTTTATATTAGTGAAAATTGAACTTCAAATCTCTTATTCAACCATTAGAATTTTTACAAGTTACTGGTTAAGCTAACTTATCTGTACTTAATCAGTCCCACCACAAAAAAATGTACCCAAAAAAATGCTACATTCATAATCTATTTTATAATATTTTTCCAAACCATTAATGTTGCTTTAGTATTTTTCAAATAATTATTGATAAATAAAAATGTGATGTTAGTGGTGAGTAGGGACAAAACTACATGCATGAGTAAGGGCCATGCCCCCCCCCCCCCATTTTAAAAATATTATAATATAATATATAAATATTTAACGTTTTAATTATGTGCCTACAAAAATACGACTTGGCCCCTCCAAATATTTGAGCTATTCCAATGATTCTCTTAAAAAAAAATTGTTCAATTGGTCTAGTGTTATAAAGAATGTGTTTTTTTTCTTTCTCACGTTCATTTTTTATTGTAAAATGTGTTCTTATATCTGTTAAAATTTTGAATCATTCATATCTTTGAATACTTCATTAGTTCAATTGAAAAACTTTTACTCGCTTTGGTTGATAATTTGGTAACTTATATTAAAAATAAAAATTTTAAGGATTCACTATGGAGGATACTAAGATATATGTGTGTATAGATATTTGTGTTTGTGCATGTTTATGGAAGTTCGTATAAGCTAATAAATTAGTATCATAAGTTAGCCCCCTCAAATAAAAATTTCTGGCTACGCCCCTAGTGGTGAGCCTAAATTAAAACTATTAAGAATTTATGGGGAAAATAGGTAACTAATTTTTTTTTTTTTTCTAACTATCTAGTTAGTAGTTAAGGTTTTGAAACTATATTTTTTACTAACATCTCGAGTCTAAGAGACTCGATTTAGGGTTTATAAATCAAGTTTTTGGGACTTGATTTTCATGGGTTGTTCACGTCTGATGTGTCATTTTTTCTACGTAGCGCACACATGGAAATCGAGTCTCTAAGACTCGATTTGTAAACCAAATTAATTTATAAAAATTTTAAGATGTATAAGCTGAAGCACCCAAAAAAAAATACCGATCAGAGAGAGAGAGAAAGACTCGCACGGCCTGGGTGCGCCCCCGCAGCCTGAGTGCGCCAACGCCGATCTCCACCCCACACCCAAACACCGATCTCGCTTTCCTCTCCGTTCAATCGGACAGCCAACAACGATCTGGGTTCAATCGCATAACCCACGACGATCTCGGTCTGGGTCTCTAGATTCTTTGGATTTGGCGAACAACCCGGCAAGGTGAGGTGAGATCAAATTCAATTTTGGGTCTCGGTGTGGGTTCAAAAATGGTCTCTGATCTAATCTGATTCTTTCTCTCTTCAAGTTCATTGTGCTGGGATTGCTGTATTTATGGGATTTCTTAAAATTTTTTTTGGGTATTTCTGGGAAGACTTGAGACTTATAAAATGTTTGTTTTATAAATCGAGTCTTAGAGACTCGATTTCCATGTGTGCGCCACGTGGAAAAAATGCCACATCAGACATGAACAACCCATGAAAATCGAGTCCCAAAAACTCGATTTATAGACCCTAAATCGAGTCTCTTAGACTCGAAATGCTAGTAAAAAATATAGTTTCAAAACCTTAACTACTAACTAGATAGTTAGAAAAAAAAAATTAGTTACCTATTTTGGCCAAAATTTATCATATCAATAATTTGTAAAAATATTATAAAATAATCAATAATATTCCTATTATAAAATTAATAATAAAAAGTTTAATGGAATCCTGACAGTGGTGGTGGTGCACCAGATATTGACCACACAAACCTACGGGTCCAAAGAGAGCTATTAGATTGGATGAACTGGCTAAAGACTGAAATCGGGTTTAATACAAAGTAGTATATGGCTAATGCTAAGCCAAATTTTGCAGTAGGTGAAATATGGAACACTCTTGCTTATGGAAGTGATGGAAAACCAGTGTACAACCAGGCAAGAAAGCACAGACGCGGCTGGGAGGGTGTCGCACCCGAGTCCAACGCGGCCTGATGCGGGACGCGGCGTCCAACGCGGTTGACCTCACGTCGGTGCCGCGTCTGAGTTTTTTTTTTTTTTTTTTTTTTCTCGGATTTGCGCCAACTCAGCTCGATTCGCGTCGACACGGCTCAATTCGACTAGAATCAGCTTCGATTCGGCCAGAATCGGGCCATATCGGCCATATCAAGACGTATCGGCCGGCGACCGATACTGCCGATACGGCTGAAACAGGCCGATATCGGCCTTAAAACTCATCGGAGCAGCCGAAACTCTGACCTCAGAGGCATAGTAATGTGTTTCTTGCCTTCTTCTTTCTTTGTTTTGTGAATCAAGGCATAGCAATGTGTTTTTTAAGAATATTTTAATAGTAAAAATATATAGAAAATATAAATAAAAATATTTTTAATAATTTTTTAATCGTCGAGTCCCGCCGCACCCGCACCCTACTTTTTCAAAAATTGCCGAGTCCCGCACCCGCACCCGCACCCGAGTCCTGAAACGCACCCGTGCTTCATAGCAACCAGGATGGTCATCTTGTGAAATGGATACAAGCTGCTGGAGGATGTGTTACAGCTTTTGATTTTACAACTAAAGGGATACTTCAAACTGCAATTCCAGGAATGATTGGCTTGAAGCTAGGAAATGCTGTAACGTTCATAGATAATCATGATACAGGTTTCACACAGAACCTTTGGCCATTCCCACCAGATAAAGTCATCCACGGATCCCATCAATTGTAAGTTCTTTTTTACTCTTTTTACTTTTTCTCTCACCAGATGTTTTGTTTTTTTCATGTTATTTTCATATGGTGCTCCTAGATGAAATCTGTCAGTACTTAATTGATAACAATCTCTTCAAGTTTCCAAAATTTGACTAAAACATCACTTGAAAAAGCATACTGTATTTACTTATTTGCTGAAATTCAGTTGAGTATTCAGTTGTTATATTGACATACACTAAACTCCTATGTGTTAATCCATTCAAGGATGCAAATGAAAAAAAAATTAACTATTTCTGCAAACAAAAGATATTTGCAAAAACTGCTCTTTACTACTAAAAAGGTTCTGATGGATTTTGGAGCATGCTAAATTGCTAATTACTATTAGCAGATCCAATTTCCATTGATGCCTAATTATTGACTCAAGATAATTTAATCCCAATTGACAAGTCTTTAATGCTATTGATTCTACTGATTATTAACAAATAAATGTTCTTCTCTCTTTGTTTGAATTAATGTGATCTTGTATTTTGTAACAATTTTATCATCACTTCTTTGACTAGGGTCTCAAAGAGGAGAACTCTATACTCATTGCAATTCGACCTAGAAATGGGATCAAGCCCACAAGTCTTGTGCAAATTCTAGCCTCTGATGCAGATCTCTATGTTGGGTTACACGTGTGAGTGAAATCCCTGTGTCTCTATATGTTATATCAATTATTCAACTACCCAATGTGTTTATCTCCCCAACAAGTGGTATCAGAGTTAAAGTTAAAGTCGAAGCGAAGGCCGGAGAAGAAGACAAGGCTTCAGGAATTGAGAAGTTTGATAGAATAGACTTCAGGTATTGGAGGATGTAGATTGAAGATTATCTCTATGGGAAGAAATTGCATCCCCCTCTTTTGAGGAAGAAACCTGAAACTATGAAGGATGAGTTCAATACAATCACAAATCAATTATCCTCAGTGGAAATTGAATTTGATGATGAGGTTCGAGCAATTGTGCATTGATTCTTTTAGCTTCTTTACTAAATAATTGGAAAGCCATGAGAATGGCAGTGAGTAATTTTGCAAAGAAAAACAAACTCAAATATGATGATATTCAAGATTTGATTTTAAGTGAAGAGATTCGCAGGAGAGATGTGAATATAGATAATGCACAAGATCAAACTTTTGTCACGGAGAACAAGAGCAGAGGTAGAAGCAGAGGTGGAAGTGAAGGACCTAATGATTGAAAATTCAATGGTAGATCACAATCAAGAAATAGATCTCAGTTTAAGGAAACTAGAGAATGCTTCTATTGTGAGAAAAATGGTCACATAAGAAGAGATTGTTGGCATTGGAATGAAGAACAAACTGAAGGCAAAGATTAAAAAAAAATGATAGTGAGAAAAATACTATAGCTATTGTGAAAAACAAAAGTGTAAGCATGTTGCTAATAATGATGTTGAGTAGGCTGTTGATTCAATAGCCTCTCACCATGTTATCCCTAAGAAAGGGTTGTTTACCATGTACAAAGTAGGAGATTTTGGTAAAGTGAAGATGGGTAATTCCAGTTACTTAAAAATTGTGGGAATTGATGATATGTGCATTGAAAGCAATGTTGGTAGCACTATGATGTTGAAGGATATGCAACATGTTCCAAATTTAAGGATGAATGTGTTTTCTACATTGGCTATGGACCGAGCAAGTTATTGTAACTACCTTGGTAATGGAAGATGGAAACTTACTAAGAGTTCATTGGTTGTTACAAGAGGATATGCATGATGCGGTATGTACATGACTTATGTGAAGACCTGTAAGAAGAATTTCAATGAGATTAAGATTTTGAGAAGACTCCACAGATGAGAGCTTGGATTAATGGTGTTGATACCAAAAGGGTGAAATTCTCATTGCCTAATAGTGCTGCAGAAGAGGAAGTGGTAGGTGATGAAAAATATGAAGATGTTTAGGCTACATAAGATGATGATGAAGTGAAAGACCTTGGAGGTCTTAAGCAAGGGGAGCGATATCTTCCACTAGAAACTGATGAACCTCACAAGAAAAGGACTACTGGAGAACATCGAATTGTTAGCTTCAAGCATAATTGGGCTTTTGATGAGGGGGAGCCAAAGGATTGGATTAAGGAAATCCAAGATGAGATTAATTCTTTGAGAATGAAAAGTATTGACATTGATGAGGTGTTCTCAATGCTGGTGAAGATAATGAAGAAGGTCAAGCTTGGAGTTGGCTTGACCAACATGAATTCTAACTAAAGAGTTGGAATTGAAGATCTCTTTCTTTGATGGGCTGGAGGGGGAGATTTTTGGGAGGTGCATGGCACCTAATAGAAGTCCAGCCCATGTAGGATTTATGCCCAAGATAATGAGCTTGCCATGCAAGCATTGATGGAATTCTATTTCAATTAGAAATAGGTGATCGTGGTTGACAAGTCCTAGAATCCTACTCCAAATGTAAGTAGGAGTTGTGTTTTATAATTAATACTCGTTAGAATCCTAACTCAAGTCATGTTAGAAATATTATGCTAGGAAAAGAAGTCTAAGGCGACTGAAGCTTTTTTTGTGTATAAAAAGCATGTGGGTGTGCCACATATTGAAGAGAAAGAAAAGAAAGAGGAAGACGCAAAAAGAGAAAAGAGAGAGCAACCAAGAGGGAGACGCTTAGAAAAAAAAGACAGCCAAGAGAGAGTTGTGCGTGGAGAAGAAAATAAAAAGGAGAGTGCAAAGTGTTGTTGCCTTTGAGAGAGATAATTTGTGTGTGTGAAAGCAAAGAAAAATAAGAGAGATTTTTCTTTAACTGTGTGACATACACAAGAATTACTGTAATTGATTTGATAATAGTGAAATTATTCGGATTTTGTCTCATGGTATTCCCTTCAAAGAGAGAGAGTTTTCCATATAAATATTTGTGTTCTTTTGTGTAATTGTTATTTTGGATTGCTAATGTTTGTGGTAATATTATTCGAGACCCAACAAGTGGTATCAGAGCCAATAGTGGTGTGGGGCAAAGGTGGCAAGGTTATCGAGGTTCCTTTCGCAGTTGGAGCGGGAATGGGGTGTGTGTACTTGAAGCCCTTTCACAAATGGAGCAAGGAGGGTCCTTTTCGCAGTTGGAGCAGGGACAGTATATTGCACCAAGCAAGCTCATAAAGGCCACACAAACGATCTTAGAAAAGGCCCAATAAATGAGTATTATTGCTAGTGGTGCTAAACAACGATGAGGTGCAAGGTTCCCATGGAGGATAAAAGACGTGCGAGGTTGACACGTGAAGGCCCATGGATGATGCACTAGTGAAGGGAATGACCCATTAGGCAAGGGGAAGTTTGTAGGAATTTTTCATGGCCCACGAAGAAGTCTTGAAGCCTATAGAGAGGCAGAGACTCACACGTAAATGGGAGATTGTAAGGTTACACATGTGAGTGAAGTTCCACATTGAATAAAGATGAGAAAAATGAGTAGTTAATATAACATAATTAAGCACATACTCATTGGGCTTAGGCCTTTTGAGTTAAAGTATCTCTATATGTTATATTAATTATTCAAGGAAGCTTCCTCACAAGGTGTTTATCTCCCCAACACTCTATGTAACTACTATAGATGAGAAGATCATCGCCAAGATTGGTCCAAGATATGAGGTTGGGAACCTCCCTCTAACCTTTCAACTTGCTACTTCCGGAAATGACTATGCTGTTTGGCGGAAAAAAGCTTAGGAGAATATTGATCATTAATTAAAATGAAAAGGAATGACCAAAGGTCATTATGATGAATTATCCTTTGCTTTGTTTAATTCAATTTGGAACCTTTGTAATTATATATGCTATGTTATTACTGATGAAAGTTAAGCATAAAGAGAACTTTCATTCTATCCGGTTTGCTTCTAAAGTATAAGGTTTGCGTAGGCCGGTTAGGGACTCGAGGACATCGGCTCAGTCCCCACTTGAAAGTTTCTTAGATTCAATTTGATCCATATACCACACACTGGATATGTTTCTTATAAAATCTTTGTGATAAAGATTTTTCTATAAATTAGAATTGGGTCCTGCAAACCGTGGTTGTAACAACAATGAAGTATATGATAAATTTGAGAAAATTAAGGTTTGATATGCCATGCCCATTTTGTTACTGACAGACTTGCATATGGGTAACCTCTATACAAGGAAATCTAGCTTCAGTAGCCCAACCAGATGTCACATTGCTCAAGTTATAAAACTATCTTTAACCATGAAATGGTTTATGGTTAAGATTTTATTTCTTAAATCCAATAATGTATAAAGTTTTTAAAGGTTGAGGCCCCGTTTGGTAACAGTGTCTAAACAACAAAACACATATTTCTACACATTTTTTCACTCACACGTATTTTCACAAAACTTAAAATAACGTTACTAAAAATCTCTTATCAAACTTAAAACAAGTATTTCTTTGGCAGCTCATGAATCATGATACTGCTCTGCATGGACTTTGATCATCTTTCTAGTTTCTACTACTTCATTGTATTCGTACAAAAAGTACTTCTTTTACGAGAAGGTATATATGGTGTACCTAGTATATAATTTTCGTTCTTTTACAAGCTTATGAACTCCCAAGCGTAACCTTAATGTTTTAGAGGTCATTTTAATACAAAAGGTGTCAATCCGATTCTGGAATCATTATTTAATTTACAGCTAGAAACTAAAATTATTCTCTACTCTGGCAATGGCATCAGCGATTCTTGCCCATTAGGATCTAGTAAAACTTACAAAGAGACAGTTAATTAATTTTGAATCACTAATTAAAGTGTAGGTTTTTGAAAAAATGTTCTTTCTTGTGACTAGCATCATCAGCGTACGTATCACAGTCAGAAAAGAAGTTTCTGTGGAAAACGTGTATGACACAAAGACAATGGTCACTTGCGGCTTAGATGTCGGAGAATCTATGTACAAACTCTGTTCCGCACTTGCTTGCTTTTGTATGGAATTACCAGTGACCACCAATGGCAAAGTGGACAGCGACTGACCAACTAGGCCACCATTTTATATTTCCTGTGAAGTGGAATTCTGAACCCAACCCAACCTGGCGGCATTATATATATATATATATATATATATATATATATATATATATATATTTTACCACTAAATAAAATCACATCCAGGCAAACCTTGTAAAACATATTGTCGCCATGTCTGCTAATCCCTGAACTTCTTGAAACACCAGTTGAGGGGCAACTTGGACATGAATATGTTTAATCTTCCTTTTTAGTGTCACAATATCATCCATGATGGGAACGTTCTCCAAGCTAGTCAAGCGATGTGTCTGAATTAGCTTCACCCCTTGATTATATATATAAAAAAAATTAAAAAACAAAACAAAAACAAAAGGCAGCATTATATATAAACACACATATATATATATATATATAATAAAATAAAGTAATGTGTAATTTATAAGAAAGTTTAGTGTTTAACATAAGCATTTTACTGACGGTCCTCTAAGTGCACAAAATAGTAAAGCATTTCATAAAAAAAAAAAAAAATTATGAAAAAATTATTAATTTTTTTTTACCGTATTTTCAATTTTTCATAAAATGTTTCCAAAATATGTCATAAGAGCATACATTAACCGAACCTTTAACATAAAATGATTTTTACCCTTTTAATTTTTATTTTTCTGCTTAAATATAAAATTAGGGTCCTCTTCATTTTATTTTGAAATGGACAAAAATCATTCCACGATTAAGATATCATTTTGATAAATATAATAATGTTTATTATTTCATGTTATATATTAAAATATTATTATACTTAATAAAAATAATAATTGATTTTAAGATTTATATATTTGTTTTTGATAATTCGATTGATAGTTGGAAGTAGGGTGATTTGAACTCTAGATGTCTCTATTAGAAATGATGAAGCGTAAGTTCGACAATCGTTTGTCAGATGGAAGCAATCTCCGGTCACCGGTGTGGTGCCTGCCACAGAGCCTCCGATACCAAAGTCAGTATATAAGGCTATTCGAGAATGTAAAAATAATAGAGCAAAAGAAGTCTCTTAGTGTGTACGTACCTTGTTCTTGGCAATGTGTGGGCTTTTTATATGTTTTCATGGCTTCTAGCCGTTGGAGTAGTTGTGGAGATCTTAATGCTCCTCTTGGTAACGTTTGGGGCAGTGTAATGTGGCATCAATGTGCTCCAATGGTCCATACAGTTGGCCTTGTAACCGTTCTGGGTTTAATTGACTGCATTGAATGGCCTGGCTGTCTTCGTCAGTAGCGTGAATGATTACTTCGTCATTCCTAATGGTGTCTTCGTCCATAGGTGAGATCGTCCATGTGAGACGGACTCGTCAGTCCCGTCAGTTGCCCCCCGATTCTGTGTTCGTCATGTCTTTGACGATCATAGAATGTGAAGGGTTACAGGTTACAAATGACTCTTGGGGTTTTACTCCATATTAAGTGCGAAGTGGCGGCGCTCCATAGATCGTGGCATACATGGCACGCGCTAACTGGTGGAGTTAATGCTCCAACTATTGGGTTTCCCGCTGGCCTTTCCGTTTTTCGAGCCTCTGTATTTAAACATTTCCACTCCTTACTTTTTCTTTTCACTTTTCCAAAAATCTTCAATCATTATCTCTCTGTTAGCCTTCTTTTGCTATTCTTCTTGGCGTGCTGTTTGGCTCCTCGGTCCGCCATTGTTCAAGGTATGTTCTTCTTCTTTTCTTGCTTTTTCTTTCGTCGTTTTGCTGTGGTAGTGTTTCTGATTCCCTTATTTTCCTCTTTTTTCTTTCTATTTGCTTTTGGTCTCCCTGGGGTTTAGCTGTATTATTCTTTTCTGTGCTTCTTTTTGGGTTTCTATGGTTGGTAGTTCTGAAATTAGGACAGTCTGCCCATCAATTTCTTTCCTCTTTGCGCGTTTAGGAGGGTCTTTAGGTGCTTTCCCTAATATTGAGGATTTCGTCTTTGAGGGAAACTGTTTGAGTGTCGCCTTGGCTGATCTGTTTCCTTTACTTCGTCAGTCGTTAGATTGGTTTGAGAACGTAGTGAGGGAGCGAGGGGAGATGTCTGAGGTCAGATCTAGTGAGCTCACGACCGGGTTATCGTCCAGCGGTGACCCAGTGGAGGGGGATACCGCCGTCTCTTCCCATCGAGATGTTAGGCCTTTTTATGCCCTCGGGGAGGAGTGTGGATTGGACGCGGAGATACTGGGGAGGTTCAAGGGTAGATTTCAATTCCCGGATCGGGTTAGGGTTCATCTGCCCAATAAGGAGGACCGGGCCTGTCACTTCTTCCCAGACGAGGTATGTTTTTATGAGTCTGTCTTCGTTTGTGGGTTGAGGTTTCCCGTTCTCCCTTTCCTCATGGAGCTATTAGACTACTTCGGTATTGCTCCTAGGCAGCTTATGCCAAATTCGTGGAGAATATTGGTCAGCTGTATGGGAATATGGCTGGCTGCCACGGACGGAGATATGCTCCGGGTTGACGAGCTCACCTATTTGTATCGCTTAAAAGCGTCTAAGGAGCACGGGTATTATGAATTGGTGCCTTGGGAAAGGAGAACTAGAATCATCAAGGGGTTACCTTCGTCATTCAGATACTGGAAGTCCAGATTTTTCTTTGTGTCCGGGGACGATTTTGAGACCCCTTCTGGCGAGGTTTGGGGTGAACTCCCGAGGTTGCATCGTCGGTGGGGAACCCCGACCTTAGGTGCGTCAATGTTTCTTCTTGCTACTTAAGTTCTGTCGTGTTGGTCTTTATTGCTACTAACTCTTTTGCTTCTTCTTTTGCACAGTTAAAAGACAGCCCAAACTAAAGAGCAGGTATAAGGAGCGAGTGCAGAAGGCAATTGAATACGCTCAAACAATTGAAAGCTGGGACGATCTTGTGAGCCCAAGAACTCTAGCCTTCTACTGCCTCGGACCAGATCCTTCCAGCACCGTCCTGCGAAATCTTGAAATTGAGGGAAAAAAGAGTAAGTGTTGGGTTCGTCAGTTCTGACTCGTCAATGCTGACTTGTCTCTCCAATTTTTTTTTTTTTACTAGTGTTTTCCTCTTGTAGAAATGACGACCAAATTCAATAAGGATATGTACGTGAAGATGAGGTCCAAGAAGGACGAGCCGTTGGCTAATATTGGGAAAAGAGCAGTTCGTGTCACCGGGAAGGGCAATTTCATCGCTCCAGCCTCCTCCGTCAATCCTGTTATTTCTGGAGCTGAGATGACGAGGACAGCCTCTCCAACCACTTCTGTGGAAGAGATTGGTGCTACTCCCGTCCTTAAGAGGCCACGGTTGCCGGAGAGAGAGAAAGAGAAGGTCGATTCTCGTCCGTCTACGCTCTGGAGTGACGAGAAGCTGGCGGTGGACAGGGCTCACGAAGTCGTGACTACTGCGGATTTGAAGGTCTTGTCTGGAATTCCTTTCAATGACGTTGCCGCGCGTCACGTCCATAAGCTTGTCCAGGTAAGATATTTTGGGCAACTTTTGATTTCCTTTTCTTTCTTACTTCACTGATGACTTTGAACCCCTTCCTAGGTGCTAGGAGAAAGTCTCCATATTACTTCCGAGTATTTTACTCAAGAGACTAAGATAGCGTCTCTCACGTCTGGGATGGAGGCTTTGAAGCCCGAACCTGATACTTTATAAATTTTTTTTTTTTTTTTTTTTGGATGCCCACCTTGTTTTGGGTTGTTTTATATATCTAATTCTCAAACAATTAATCTATTTTAAGAACAATGTTTTTGGCCCAGTGTTTATGGGTCTTCGGTTGTAGAAACACTTGTAATTTGCCCGTTGCTTTTGGGCTTTAATTTAATTTACATCTGCGTACTTACTTGTACTTGTGTTTGTATGATCGTTGGTTGTGATATGTTGGATTTAATCGTCCATGCTGTATATTCGTCTATGCAGGGTCAGTCCTTTAACCTTTTAGGGATCGCCATTTTTAGTAACTTACATCCATTCTATGCGTAGCCATTTTTGGCTTTACTTGTACCCTTTTAGGGGGTTTTATAGTCGTCAGTAACTTACATCCGTCAAGGAAAAATCTTGTTACTTAGTCATTTTTGGCTTTTTGTGACTCACACCCTTTTTTAGGGATTTTTTTGTCGTCGGTAACTTACATCGATCAAGGCGGAATCTTGTTACTTAGCCATTTTTGGCTTTACTTGTACCCTTTTTAGGGGGTTTTATAGTCGTCAGTAATTTACATCCGTCAAGGCGGAATCTTGTTACTTAGCCATTTTTGACTTTTTGTGACTCACACCCTTTTTTAGGGATTTTGTCGTCGTCAGTAACTTACATCTGTCAAGGCGGAATCTTATTACTTAGCCATTTTTGGCTTTACTTGTACCCTTTTTAGGGGGTTTTATAGTCGTCAGTAACTTACATCCGTCAAGGCAGAATCTTGTTACTTAGCCATTTTTGGCTTTTTGTGACTCGCACCCTTTTTTAGGGATTTTGTCATCGTCAGTAACTTACATCCGTCAAGGCGAAATTTTGTTACTTAACCATTTTTGGCTTTTTGTGATTTACACCGAATAGACCTGCTCACAGAGAAACATTAGCTAGATAACTTCTTTATTTATTTCAGGAATGAATACATTTAAATGTTACTTCTATTGATGGTATTTCTTCAAGTGTTCAATGTTCCAAGGCCTCGGGAGTCTTTGTCCTTCCAGGGTTTCCAGGTGGTAGCTACCTTGCCTGGAGTAATGGACGACTCGGTAAGGTCCTTCCCATGTGGGGCCGAGTTTCCCTTGAGTAGGATCTTTTGTCGCTGGGGTTACTTTGCGCAGGACGAGGTCGCCTATGTTGAGTCGTCTGAGTTTCACCATTTTGTTGTAATAGTCCGTCATCTTTTTCTGGTAGTCCGTCACTCTGCTGCAAGTTTTGTCTCTTACTTCATCTAAACAGTCCAGGTTGAGTTGTAGACGATCATTATTGGCTTCCTCGTTGAACATTTCTCGCCTGGTGCTAGTTACTCCTACTTCGACCGGGATCACTGCTTCAGTCCCGTAGGCAAGCCTGAAGGGGGTCTCTCCCGTCGGGGCTCTCGCTGTTGTTCTGTAGGCCCACAAGACATTGGGCAATTCTTCTGGCCAGGCGCCCTTTGCGTCGTCCAACTTGGTTTTTATGATCTTGAGTAGCGTACAGTTTGTCACCTCCATCTGTCCATTCGCCTGTGGATGTCCTGGCGATGAGAACTGGTTCTTAATTCCCAGGCCTGAGTAGAAATCCTTGAAGCCTTGGCAGTCGAATTGTCGTCCGTTATCTGATATAATCGTCCTCGGAATCCCGAACCTGCAAACTATATTCTTCCACACGAAGCTTCGGATTTTTGCTTCAGTGATGGTCGCCAATGGCTCTGCTTCAACCCATTTCGTGAAATAATCAATAGCAACTAGGGGCAATGGGCCAACGATGTCGATTCCCCATTGTGCAAATGGCCATGGGGACGTTCTCATCGTCAATCTTTCTGCCAGAAGTCGTTGGACATTCCCGAACCGTTGACACTTGTCACATCTCTTGACAAACTGTATTGCGTCCATCTGCATAGTAGGCCAGAAGTAACCTGTTCGAATAACCTTGCTTACCAAGGATCTAGGGCCAACATGGTCCCTACAGATTCCTTCATTTATCTCCTCCAGGATGTACCTAGCTTCTTCTTCACTAACACACTTCAAGTAGGGCATGGAGAAGTCTCTCTTGTATAGGGTGTCGTTGAGGATTGTACGTCTGGCTGCCCTCTTTTTAATCTTTCTGGCCTCATCTGTATTCGGAGGGAGGTGCCCATCCTGGAGGAAGGATATGATGGGCGTCATCCAGCTATCTGTGCTCTGGATTGAGAACGTTGGAACTTCTTCAATGCTGGGGCATTTCTGGATTTTCATCCTCAGGTCCACGTTCGTTGTTCCTTCTTCTGACGAGGCTATTTTCGAGACTTCGTCTGCCTCCATATTCTGGCTCCTTGGTATCTGTACAAACTCCACTTCATCGAACTCCTGAGTTAAACATTTTGTCAGCTTGAGATATTTCTGCATTCTCTCTCCCTGGATCTGCCCAATTACCAGTTTTGAATCATTTTGGACTAATAGGTTTTTAGCCCCAAGCATCTTTCCGAGTCTCAATCCCGTCAGAAGCCTTTCATATTCAGCCTCGTTGTTGGTGGCCGAAAATTTTAGCTGAACTCCATACTTCAGTACTTCTCCATCTGGGGTGACTATGACGACCCCAACTCCCCCCTGTTTTCGAGCTGACGAACCGTTGGTTTATATCGTCCATTTCTCGGCCCCGTTGGCATGCTTATCTTTATTCAGGGAAGTGAACTCGGCGATGAAATCCACCAAGGCTTGTGCCTTAATGGCTGTCCTGGGATGGTACTCGATGTCAAATTGTCTGAGTTCAATCGCCCACTGGACCATTCTTCCAGCTGCTTCAGGCTTGTTCATGGACTTTTTGATAGGTTGGTCTGTCATCACCAAGATGGGATTTTCTTGGAAATATTGTCTTAGTTTTCGGGAGGCCACTATCAACGCAAATGCAATCTTCTCAATCTTTGGATACCTAGACTCAGCCCCCTAGAAGGCTTGGCTGACGTAATAAATCGGAAGTTGCTTCTTGCCTTCTTCTCTAATTAGGGCTCCACTGACGGCCGTATCTGATACTGCTAAGTACAAATATAGGTTCTCACCTTCTTTGGACGGGCTTAGAAGGGGTGGATTACTCAAGTAGCGTTTGAGCTCCTGGAAGGCTGCTTCGCATTCGTCAGTCCAAGCAAAAGCTTGCTTTAGGGTCTTGAAGAAAAGTAGGCATTTGTCCGTAGCTCTAGAGACGAACATATTGAGGGCAACAATCCTTCCAGTAAGCTTCTGGACTTCCTTGACGGTCTTGGGTGATGCCATGTTGATTATGGCTTGCACCTTCTCCGGGTTTGCCTCTATTCCTCTCTAGGACACCATGAATCCCAGGAATTTCCCTGAGGCTACACCAAAAACACACTTACTAGGATTCAGCTTCATTTGGTATTGCTTGAGGGTAGCAAATGTCTCCTTGAGGTCGTCCAGATGGGCAAGTTCTTCTTTACTTTTGACGAGCATATCATCCACGTACACCTCCATATTCCTGCCTATCTGCTTGTTGAACATTCTGTTCACCAATCTCTGATAAGTAGCACCTGCATTCTTCAATCCAAAGGGCATTACCTTATAGCAATAGAGCCCCTGGCTCGTGATGAAAGCAGTCCTCTCTTGATCTTCGTCAGCCATTTTTATCTGGTTGTATCCCGAGAAGGCGTCCATGAATGTCAACAACTTATGTCCGGCAATGGAGTCCACAAGCTGGTCAATCCTCGGCAGAGGGAAACTGTCCTTCGGGCACGCTTTATTCAAGTCCGTGAAGTCCATACACATTCTCCACTTCCCATTCACTTTTTTCATGAGGACGACGTTTGCAAGCCAATCAGGATAGTAGACCTCCCAGATGAATCCTGCCTTCAGTAGTTTATTTACCTCGTCTGTGACAACCTGGTCTCGTTCTGGAGCAAATACCCTTCGCTTCTGCTTGACGAGCTTCTTCTCTGGGTCCACATCCAGCTTGTGTTGGATGACTTCTGTGGATATACCGGCATGTCCTCATGGCTCCAGGCGAAGATATCTTGGTTTTCTTTTAGGAACTGGACTAGCCTTGATTTCATCTTGAGGCTTAGCGTCGTCCCTATCCTCGTCGTCTTGGTGGCCTCTTCTTCGTCCAGCTTCACTGTTTCCAAGGCTTCTATTTTGTCTTCTTCTTTCTCTTCAATCGTCCAAGTGTGATTTTCTTTTGCGGCCAAAACTACCTGGTAGCATTCCCTGGCTAAGACCTGATCGCCTTTCACTTCTCCAACCCCGTTGTCTGTTGGGAACTTCACCTTCAGGCAGTTGATGGTCGTGGCTACCCTCCATTTGTTGAGTGTGGGTCTTCCAATAATCACATTGTAAGACGAGGGACAGTCTACCACCAAAAAGTCTATCTGGCGAGTCAACTGCTTCGGGTAGGCCCCCCCTGTTACTGTCAACGTCACTATGCCCTTGGGATATACTCTGTCTCCGCTGAAACTGACGAGAGGGGTGTCAAATGGGCGCAGTCTCTTTGGATCTAACTTGAGCTGCTGAAATGCTGGGAGGTAGATGATATCTGCTGAGCTACCGTTGTCTATGATGATCCTTTTGGTGTTGAACCCTTCTATAGTCAGCACTATGACTAACGGGTCATTGTGAGGCTGCTTCACTCCTCTGGCATCTGTTTCATTGAAAGACATATCTTGATCCGTCCGTCGCTGCTTGGACGGAGGTATCATCTAGACATTGTTCACTTGCCTTTGATGGGCTTTCCTGAGGGACTTGAATGATCCTCCGGTGATGGGTCCCCCCGTGATCGTCTGTATCTCCCCGATCACGTTCTGGGGAGGTTGGAACTGACGGCTATCGTCTCTGGACGAGGACTCATGCTGGTTCTTATTTCCGTCTTGAAATTTATTGTACTCTCCCTTCTTCACAAACTTCTGTAATTTCCCCTTCCGTATTAACTTCTCTATTTGTTCCTTCAAGTCCCGACAGTCTTCTGTGTAATGGTCATGATCCTTGTGAAATCGGCAATACTTATTCTTATCGCGGACGTTAGGAGACGAATGCAGTGGCCGCAGCCATTTAAGGTAGTGTTCATCCTTAATCTGCGTTAAAATTTTGTCAACAGGCATAACAAGAGGGGTAAGTTTTACCGTCCTTGGGGTTTTATCGTCTCTCCTTCGGTTACCGTCATTGGTCCGACGATCTGGGCGCTCCATTTTTTGTCCTCTATGCTCGTCCTCCTTCCTTCCTCTGTCTCCTGGCTTTTCTGTGTCCTTTATGGCTGCTAGTGCATCTTCAGCATTCATGTACTTCTATGCTTTTATGAGCATTTCTGCCATCGTTTTCGGAGGATTCTTCGCGAGCAAAGCCACGAGATCTCTGGACTTTAAACCTGCTTTGAAAGTCGTCAGTTGTACCTTATCATCAGCTTCGTCCACCTCTAGGGTCTCCCGAGTGAAGCGCTTGACGTACGACCTCAGTGTTTCTTTTTCTCCCTGCCTGATGGTAAGAAAATAATCTGCTGGCCTCTTGGGACGCTGCCCCCCGATGAAGTGTCGTAAGAAGGCGTTGCTCAACTGGTCAAAGCTGTCAATGGATGACGTTGGCAACTTCGTGAACCATTCCCTCGCAGCTCCTTTAAAGGTGGTAGGAAAGGAACGGCACAGTATCTCGTCAGGGGGCTGCTGAAGTCCTAGGGTCGTCTTAAAGGTGTTGAGGTGATCTTGTGGATCCTTGAGCCCGTCAAACGGTTCCAGTTGTGGTAGCCGAAACTTCGATGGTACTGGGCATCCTAAGACCGCAGCTATGAAAGGCGAGTCTGTTGCCCTTACCAATCTGCCTACACTCTGGTCTGTCTTCTCCCTGATGGCATTTTTCAATTCATCCATCTCCTTCCTCATTTCCTGTAGAAGATCTGAATTTTGGTCTACTGGAGTAGTAGGCCTTTGATGGTCACTCCTTCGGTGGCTTTGTCCTTCGTCTTCCATGTTGTTTTTGGATTGATTCTCCTCCTATTGAAGCTGTAGCTTCATTTCCTGATTTTGCTTGGTGAGTTCTTCGACGGCAGCCGCGAGAGCCTGAACCTGCTGGGCCAAGGCTGCGGAATCTTGATTGGACTCCATCTGAAAATAATAGTTGATTGGAAACTACTTTTTCGAATCAGAACACGAAAATGTCGTTTCCTATAGACGGCGCCAAATTGATGAAACGTAAGTTCGTCAGTCGTTTGTCAGATGGAAGCAATCTCCGGTCACCGGTGTGGTACCTACCACTGAGCCTCCGATGCCAAAGTCAGTATATAAAGCTATTTGAGAATGTAAAAATAATAGCGCAAAAGAAGTCTCTTAGTGTGTATGTACCTTGTTCTTGACAATGGGTGGGCTTTATATATGTTTTCATGGCTCCTAGCCGTTGGAGTAGTTATGGAGGTCTTAATGCTCCTCTTGGTAACGTTTGGGGCAATGTAATGTGGCATCAATGTGCTCCAACGGTCCATACAGTTGGCCTTGTAACCGTTCTGGGTTTAATGGGCTACATTGAATGGCCTAGATGTCTTTGTCAGTAACGTGAATGATCATTTCGTCATTCCTGATGGTGCCTTCGTCCATAGATGAGATCGTCCATGTGAGACGAACTCATCAGTCTCGTCAAGAAATATCAAGAAATGTCAACTAGTTGAACTACAAGGCTTTTAGAATAGATAAAAGTTAAATCTTTAACATACAATAATTTCTATTAATTTCATGAGTAAAACTTGTGTATAATTTCTTAGATAGTTTCCTATTTAAATTTAAACACATAAGTACATAAACTTAACTACTCTTTCTTTTTTTAGATGAACATCTTTTTTTTTTTCTTTTTTCTTTTTTCTTTTTTCTTTTTTCTTTAATACAAGATAGAATTCTACTCTAGTCTAATCTAAGTGTCTATGTGTGTGAAACTCCCTCCTAGAGACTTGAACCCCGACCCTTGCCCCCCACAAGCACTTAATACTTGTGGAGTGACTATCGCACCAAGGGTGTGCGGTGGTTTTTTAGATGAACATCTTAACTGTTCTTGAATCTTTTTAAAAAAAAAACACTATTTAATATTTATGCTATATTGATCAATGCAATCATGTTTTTGAATTTAATTGAAGAACTTAGTGTATTATACTTAAATTCAAGAAAAATGTTACATTCACAACATTTTCACAACAAATTTTAGGTGGCAAGTTATTACTTATTTTACTTTCTTGCTCACCCAATAACAAACTGTAACAACATACTACTTAAAATTTTTTGTGAAAGTGTTATGAAAATATTGTTTGCTAGCATTTCTCTAAATTTAATCCTAATTTTACAAGCAAGCAAAGAAGTTCTTTACTGAGTTGGGCCATGGGTCAGGCGGACCTGAATCCATCCGGCCCAACCCATTCAAAGCTACCGTCCATTTTACTGACCTTTCACCCTTTGGAAATGTCAACTCTCTCGGTGTATTTTTTTCTTTCTAGATAACTCTCTGAGTCTTCGCACCGCTTTCTATAAATTAATTTTTTTTTGTTTGGTATGTTAATTCTAATACATTGGTCAACTCTTATATTCTCTTAATGCTTTGTCTTTGTGTGCTTTGCTGGCTGACTCTTCGAGTCCGATGTATGGTGTAGTGTAGTTTACACAACTACAGCTAATTAATTACTACGAATGCGACACTGCACACAACGTGTATACTATGATCGTATTGCAGCATTGTTTATTTGTTTTTATATTGATTTTTTTAATTATATTTTATTGTTTCTGGAATTGTCCAAATTGATTCCAAAAAAGAATTCAAAAATTTTATTATATTAATTTCCCATCATTGTTTCCAAAACCACATATGTGTATAATAATTCATTCATCAAAAATAAGTGTAAAAATATTCCATGGTTTTATTGGAGTCGTATGTATATTATGTGTGAATACGAAGATTGTTTATTACTGACAAATCTAGTAAAGTGCAAAATGAATATACTATATTTTATTAAAAGGTTTTGCTTTATCCAGAGTATTGGAAGCAATAGGACGTCTTGCCCTTTTTTATTATCAATTTAACATTCTATATGTAAAGTTTCTGACAAATTAAATCATTTGGCAATACTCTTTTATTAAAATTTAATCGATTCAATCACAGGAATCATGAATTCATGATGTATACTTGCATTTTTTTATATTTAAAAAAAAAAAAAAAAAAAAAAACCACTTTTGTTTTAGAAAAAAACCCCACATGATGTACTTGAATATAGAATATATGACGTTAACAATCTTTACAATCATTTTATTTGTTATGTTATATTATATACTAGAATATAATTATCTAAACCAAGTATTTTGTGGTTGGTTTAGTCAGGGACAGAGTAAAACAAAAAACAAAAAAACAAAAAACTCTAAATAGACATTTATAGTATTAACAAACTTTCAACCAAGATCAACACAAAAAATTATTATTTTTAAATATATTAATATGCATTTATCTACTAACAAAGACAAAAGACACAAAATGCCATTGGTTTTTATTTTATTAATTTTTATATTTTTTGTTTAATAAAATTTGTTATGTTTTGGGCCGAGGATTTACATAAGGAAGATACAAGTTCAAATTTTCTTTCTCCACTTATTATTATTATGATGTGTATGTATCAAATAAATATAAATTTTACAATATATATATATATATATAAAATCAGTACTATAGTAAAACAAAAATTAATTTTTCAGCACTTCCTCGTATATCAGTATATTGTTGTATAAGCTTTTAACTCACTTTTTCGTGTCAGCATTATAATTTTCTAAGCTATAAATGCTAAAATGTTACTAGAAACAAATTTAAAATATATATATATATATATATATCTTCTAATTTTTTATAGTAAAATAACTATAAGTATATATCATCTAATTTAGCTTTTTATTAATTTATTAGCCATAGATTTGCCTCCTCTTCAACAAATAATAATAAGGTAAAATTTAGTTACAGTTTTTTATAATGTATTGATCAATGTAACCTATGCTTAAATTTAATTGAAAAACTTAACCTGCAACAATTAAGGGATAATATCAAGTGCCCATATTCGGACACTTCCACCCCTAACTTCCTTCCTACCAGCACATTGTTTTTGAAATTGATAGTCTCCTTTAACGGTAAGGGTGTCAATTTAGGTTAGTGTGTTGGATTCGTGTCGTGTCGAGGTAGGGGTATTTGAGTAAATGGCTCAACCCAAACCCAACCCATTTAATAATCGCGTCATGATCCTTCAACCCTAACCCGACCTATTGGCGGGTGGACCTGACCCAACCCACTTGACAAGTTTAATAAACGGGTCATATTGGGTTGACACGAATGTACGTAACATAACTCATTTCAACCTGCATAATATTAAATATATCATCCATGTAGAAATAATTTTTGTTTACATCCCAAAAATAGCACATACACTTCAAGTCTTCAACCCACATTCAAAATAATATAATTCAACAAAAATATAACATTCATCTAGAAATAAGTTTTTTACACTCTAAAAGAAATGCATATACTTCAACTCAAATCAAGTAACATCATAAAAAACAACCAAGAATTTGTCAATCTTTTCTAGCTTACTCCAATCATCAACAATAAGACAATTCTTATAATTAGAGCAAGTCAATTCTAAGTGACAAAAAGCACACCGATAGTAAAGAGCATTCTCAATCATAAGAAAGGTAGAACTCCACCTAATGGGAATATCTTGTCTTAAGCATCTCTTACCATCCAAAGACATTAGATTCACTGACTTTAAAAACTTTTGCTTCCTCACTTGTAGAGTGAGTGGTATGGCTGAAAATATATATATATATATTTATAAGAAGGTTTAGAGATTTAGGGTTTCTAGGGTTTAGAGATCTAGGGTTGGTAAAGTTTCAATTTTCAATTATATCCCTTGTAAGTTTTTGTAATTATTCACATTTCTTTTTAAATTTAAAATATAGGTTGGATAAAAAGGCATTTGACAAATTTAAAATAAAATGAATATTTATTTGTTATACGAGTTAAACGGATTATGTTAAATGGATCATTTCAGATTGACACAAATAAATTGGCGTGTGAAATATGTCTATTGCGGGTTACGCAGATTGACCCACTTATGACACGTTTCTTATCGTGTCGCTTTCGGGTTGACCTGTTTAACAGGGACGGACCCAGGATTTCAAGCTAGGGGGGGCAGAGTTAAGCAAATTTTTTTTTTCAAATACGCATCCATATAGTATTAAAAAACTATCAACCAAGACAAATACACAAAAATCATTGTCAACTACCAACAAAAACAAAAGTCACGAAACACTATTGCTTCTTAATACAATCATCTATGAAAATGGAACTCGACGCTCTTTTAAATCTTTAAAATCATTTATAATTGAATCCAAACTAAACGTCAAAGCTATGGTATTTTTCACTTCTTTTCAATTTATAAATTTATCTAATTTAGCATTATGAGTTAACAATAGGCGCAAGAGAATCACTATTATTTTCTTAAATTTATGTGACAATTAACTATTTTATATGATTTGTTTTTTTCTTTTATCTTTGGTCTTTGTATCTCTGCTTTTATTTATCTCTTTGTCTTTGTCTTGTCCTGTCTCCTTATTCTGACCCTCACCCAGTCCCACTACCAACACTATAAATTTATTATGTACTACCAGCAAAAAATATTCCTAACTTTACCATTTTTTTTCTATCACTTCACTTGTCCCTATTATTGCCCAACTACCAATCAACAAACAATCAAATATATTCTCTCTATCTCTCTTATCTATATAATATAAGAGAGAGAGTCATAAACACAGTTTGACAAAGAGTCACAAAGCCAAAAAGCCAAAAAAAAAAACACCACAGGCACAAATTCAATTCACGATCACCAACATCAGTTCATCACTATCAGTAAAAACACAAATACCACAAGTCCACAAGCATAGATTGTTAGATTTTGAGATTCACAAACAATCAAAAATTATATTAGGTTTTGAAGGATAGATTAAATACTTGTGAACTGTGAAGACTGGAGCAACAAAGTTGAGCTGGGCATATCGAGCAACCGGCGGGAAGATGGGTCTCGCGTTGGCGTGGCAGCGTTGGTGAGTGGCCGTTTGGGTCTACAATAGGCGACAACTGACAGGGACTGGGACGGGTTTGCGAGATGGGTCTTGCGTGATGGTAACGTGGGCAGCGAGATGGGTCTTTCTCGCGTGGTGGCGGCGTCATAGCGTGGGCGGCGGCAAGATGGGTCTCTCTTGCCTCTCACTCTCTCAGTTTCTCTCTGTACTACTCTCTACTCTCTAAGTCTGTCTCACCTCTCACTTTTTGTCTCGCCTCTGGCTTTCTCTTCTTTTTTTTCAATTCGTTTTTCCGTTTGTTTTGGACTATTGGGTTAGTTTTTTTTTTTTTTTTTTTTTTTTTTTTTTTTTTTACATTTACATGGCTGGCCAGCTCAGTGGGATGGTTCAGGATTTTTGGACACGGGGGCTGGGCTAAAAAGAAAGGGGGGGGGGGGGCAAGTCTTCTTCTTTTTTTTTTTTTTTTTGAAAATTTACTTACTAAATTTTTTTTTTTTTTTTTGGGCCCGGGCCCCCTTAGGCCCCCACCTGGGTCTGTCCCTGCCCGTTTATGACCCAAACTCGCTAAGGCCCAACCCTAACCCGTAAAAACCTATGTTGGGTTCGTGTCGTGTTCACGGGTTGGGTCAGGTTCTTTCTTTATATACCTAGGGATTGAAGGCAATTTAAATTTTTTTTTTTAAATCATCAACAACTTGACAAAAATAATTTGTACCATCAATTAAACTGTTGTATTTATTGTATCTATAACTATGTTTTAAAAATCGAAATGGTTAAAGAATCTACAGAGTGACGGGTCTTGAATTTTACTGGCTCTTGATTGGTTTTTATTGGACCAATTTAGGATCTAGTTCCCCATTGAATAGGTTGCACTAGCCAGTTTGGTCTAGTTTTAAAAACAGTGTCTATGACATTACTCATTTACACTTCTACATATTTTTACAAATTCAATTATATTGGTCATTTGTAGTGGAGCATTTGTTTATTTTAAAAAGATAAACTTATCAAAAATATGAAGGAAAAAAAAAAGAAGATAAAGGACAAGTGCTACATCCAAACATTTTTACAATATTTTCACAATAAATCCTAAATGATAAGTTATTACTGGTTCTAATTTGTATCCACCACTTAAATTATTTTTTTGCCCACCATAATAACTGGTAATAACCTACCACTTAAGATTTATTTGAAAATATTATAGACCTAGCATTTCTAAAAAACATAGTGATACATGAGAATATACTGTAATTGTTATTTAACGGAATGATTAACGTGATGATTTCTTCAAACCTCAAATAAAAAGTGTGTTAGCTCCCTTAAAAAGCTAAGAGCACAAATTTTTTATAATAAAGTGTATGTGACAAGTTGTTAATAGTAAATAAAAAAAAATAGTGTTAATTGTGAATTTATTTTCTTATTTTACTCTTTTAACTTACTTTGTTAATTAATGGATACATGTCATGATGAATCTTTTAATTGACACTAGGCCTGAAAAAAAAATCTCATGTATATATTTAAATTATATTTTATTACGAAACAAATAATTTTTTATTTAAAATTTCCTTTATTTTATTATTTATGTTATTTTATTTCCTGTATACATCGCATGATTATACTCCACCAGGAGTTTTTCTGTTTTTGTCTCCATTTGACTGCTACTTAAGACTAAAGACAGAGAATGATAGAAAACAGTATTTGCCGTCAAAAGCTTTTATGTACTTTTGCATCCCAATATTGTTACTATTTCTGTAGCGTAGTCTAAAGTCTGTAGAAGCTGCTGCCTTTTGCGAAGAGGAAGGAAACTTCCAGAGTCCACAGTGAAGTCCTAACTCTCCAATCTCATCAAAAGCCAATAAACGCAGTTTCAAAAAGTCCGCGTGTACCCCACAAAATAAACACCCTCCCAATTATGTAACCGCCATGTCAACACCAATGCTACTCAATATCTTACGTCACCCTTTTTGTCTATATTCTCGAAACATCACTGCTCTGTATTTATGGGTCCCACAACAGAAAATGTACAAAAAAAGAAAAAAAAAATTCAATGTTTAAATTTAAACCATCCCAATTTCCAAGGGACCACCCTTAAAGTGATCCAAAGGCCAATCCGGATCCCACTCATCAATTTTCCACGTGACACTCTCAAACCCCTTCAAACCCGTGTGTGATCTGTGTGCCTGCTGGCCTTGCCACGTCAACTCACCAACATATATATACCCCCTCACTCTTTCTTTCACAACCCCAACACTAAAAAATCAATTTGACCAACAAGAAGTAGAAGAAGCTCGCTGCTAACTGAAACATGTACAACCCTTTCAAGAGAACAAAGTTCACTCAAACTCCCATAACTCAACACTCTTTCACGCCGCCACCTATGCCTCCGCATCAACAGCACCGTCTTTCGACCGAGGATGAACTCTCCGTCATGGTCGCCGCCCTCACCAACGTCGTATCCGGCTCTTCCTCCTCCGCCACCGCCACCGTCACCGCCAATCAACAATTCGACTGCTACCCATGGCAGCCTTCGCCGCCACCACTACCCACATTCGACGGAGCTGCAGCGGCCAGCGCTTCTTCCCCAACAAGCACCGGTACTGACTGTACGGACACGTTTTTGCCTCCATCGTCTGAATTGGACACCTGCCACGTGTGCAACATCAACGGCTGTCTTGGCTGCAATTTTTTCCCGCCACCACCGACCCAACAAAATACTACTACCGATAATCATCGTCAGCATCAGCAAGAAAAGAAAATTGTAGTATCATCTGGGTCTGCGTCTGGGTCTTCGAAGAAACAATCACAGCAAAAACAACAAAGGGTGAAGAAGAACTACAGGGGAGTGAGACAAAGGCCATGGGGCAAATGGGCCGCTGAGATCCGAGACCCGAGAAAAGCGACCCGAGTCTGGCTCGGCACATTCACTACTGCAGAGGAAGCAGCCCGAGCCTACGACAGGGCCGCCATCGAGTTCCGCGGACCACGAGCCAAACTCAATTTCCCCTTCTCCGATTACACTGCAGAAAATTCATCAAATTCCTCCGATTTCATGACAACTGCTGAGAATTCTGCCGAAATTGAAGTCACAAATTTAATTGGGAATGGAAATCAGGACAATAATTTCGTCGATGAGCAATGGGATGAATGGATGATGACGCTCATGAATGGTGGTGATTCGTCAGATTCAGCTGGTAATACTAGCAACGCTCTTAGTTATTAAGTCTATAGTAAGTCTAATAGCCAAGTGTACAAGTTGTGTGAGCTTTCTTTTTTTTTCTCTTGTTTTTTTAAATTTTACAATTCGTCTCATTTTGGCCAAACAACAATTATGTTACATTATGTGTCTTTTTTTTGGGAATATTATCTCCAAAAAAAAAAAAAAAAGTTTGTGTTAAATATAGTATAGTTTCTTAAAATTTGTTTTGTTGTTCTTCTTCTGGTAGTATGAAATCAAAAAACTATGTTCGACGTTGTTCAAAACAAAGAAGATTATATGTTTGACGTAAAGGAACCTAGGAAGAAGGGGAGGGGCGAGTAAGAATAAGAGTGAGATGGGACCCACACGGCCACACGGCCACAGTGTACCGTATTACAACTACCAAAAGAACACTCTTTTAGTAAACGAAACGATATCTATTATCCAATGATGTATCACTCTCTCTCTCTCTCTCTCTCAAGTCTCACCTGATGAAAAAGAAACACTAGCGCTTCCGGAATAATCTGGGTGGGGTCAAAAAGGGTAGGACCGTGTGTTGGCCACCTGAGTGTCCCACGTCACGTTTACCAAATATATTTTGGGTCTTTGCCTTGTCTAATTATTAGACATGTCTAATCCAACATGTGTGTTTTTCTTTACTAACATGTTTAGCATCTGCCTTATAAATATCACGTGCGGATTTGGGAGAAAAAAATAATAGAAAGAAATGGTCACAACTTGAGTCACTTTGACAACGGTTTTTTTTTTTTTTTTTGAAAAATTATAGCAATTTTTTTTTTTTTTTGGGGAAACTAAAAATTTATAGCAAGTTAGAAACACACATTCTTACCCACACTTTACTATAGTTATTTAAGTAACAAATTGTAATTAATTGTTAGTTATGTAGGACAGTTATAACAATACTTGTGTGAAAGTGTGTTGTACTAGCTTTTTTGATATACTTTTTAATTTTTCATAATTTTTTTTAAATTAATGATTAATGAATACGTTAAGGAATAAAGCATACATTAATGAAACCAATTATTATTATATGTTTAAACATAAGGAAACTTGAAAGTGAGAGAATTACCCAATTGAGCATGTTTTATTGCTTTTTAGAATAAATACAATTAAACTGAATTATTTATAATTGTTTATAATAAACTTATCAATTTAATATTATAAAGTAGATTGAAATTGTGACAACTTGACAACATTTTTTTAATGTGTTGAATAATTGTAGGGTCACACATTTTTTATACATATTTTGTTATAAGTGTCTTATATAATAAACTGTAATGGATTATTTGGTACTTTCACATGAATTTATTTATTTTTTCATTATTAAAAGTCAAGTCATATAAGACATTTGTGACAGTGTGTGGGAAAGTGTGTAATAATAATACTATAATTATTCTTTTGTGTTTGGAATTTTTGATAGAAGGAAAACTTGAAAACAAGAGAGATTACCCAATTGAGCATGTTTTATTGTTTTTTTTTTTTTTGGATAGGATGTTTTATTGCTTTTTAGGATAAATACAGTGACACAGAATTATCTATAATAAACTTATATCAATTTAATATTATAAAGTAGATTGTAAAGACCGATAAAAAAAAAATCAAAAAGATTGTAAAAGACGAGTGCATTGCTCATATTTGAATATTAATGGGGTCAAATAATATAAAAGATGGCGATGGGAGAGTTGCCTAGTTGGAAATTTGGAAGTTGGAAAAGAATAGGATTATATCTTTACTTTTTGATTTAAACACACGAAAGCCACTTTACTCATTTTGTTACTCGTCATGTGACCGCGTAAGAACGGTCTCTATAGACTATAGCTGGATGCTTAGACTTAGAACGGTCTCGTTACATTTTATTATTTTAATAATATGAATTTGCTAACACGTGCTTAACCTGTTAATAGTACAACTTTAATTTAGAGTTTACACTCCTTTCTGATCCAGGAATTGGCGGCGTGTTATTTTATCATGTTGATGTCATGTCAATCTTCTTCAAGGTGCTAAAATTTTCATCAATAATGGATAATTTAATTTATCTTAATCCAAACTTTTGTAATTATTTTTTAAAAATAATTCTAAAGAAGGGAATTTAAATCATAATTCTCATTTTTATTTATTTATTTATCACGATTCTCTTTTATAAAAAAACTGTTTGACAAACTTTTATAAGCTAATTAGAAGTAATAAACACTCTGTTTGTTTCAACATTATTGTTTTCTGGAAAATTGTTCATTTTTTGAAAAGCAATTTCTAGAAAACTATCTCATTTTCTGGTGTTTGATAACGACATTAAAAATGAGCTTGAGATTATTTTCTGGTGTTTGATATGCAATTTTTTTATTTATATTTCTTGTATAATTTAAAATATGTACACACATATATATAAATTGACAAGGAAATACATCTTCAATAAGTACAAATAACAATAACTTTTGATTGTCTACTATTTTTTTTTTTTAGAAAGTTTTAACTTATGGTGTCCGTTCTTGATGAGCGCTCTTTATCATCAGACCAAGACACCAATCAGTTTTTGGTGTAGGCAGGGATTGAACCCCAGATCTCTTATTCAACCATCAAAGACTTTACCAGTTAAGCTAACTGAAACCCACGATTGTCTACTATTTTTACTAGTACACTAATTGTTTACAATGGTCAACTACAAGTTTTTAATATTATTCTAAATTATGTATTTATGTAATGTATCTGTATAATACATCAACATTGCATAATGTATCTGCCAACAAATGCAATTCCCCTAAACAATTATCATTTATTACATATCAATATTATTAATTTACAGTAAATATTGTCCTATGTAAAAGCAATTTAGAGCCATAGAGGCACTATATTTAAAATTCTCGTCTTTTACTTCATTCATTCATTCTTTGCACTTTTATGTGCAAAAAGAAGAAACTTCTGCCTGGAATCCATCAAACTGAAAATTTTTTAGAGAAAAAATAAAATCAACTTGAAATTCAAAGCAAAGAATTAAGATTTTGGTAGAGAGGAATGAAACAATAACTGCTGCAAATGTGTTCTCCTTTGCAAGTCAGAGCTATTGACCGCTCAATGAGGGAAAAAAAATATAATCAGAGAATTGTATTATAGAGGAGAAGAGAAACATGGAGAAAAGAGAGACGAGAGACAGATAGAGACAGAGAAAGATCTATGAGAAGAGGGGAGACCAGAGTTAGTGACAATGAGGCTGTGAGGACAAAGGAGAGAAAAAGAAGAGAGAAAAAGTGAGAGAGCTTACTATGAGAGAGAGAAGCCGCCAAAAAAGCAAAGTTGTCAAAATTGGGATCCTACGTAGAATCGTTAAAAGTAGGTGGGATCATAGATCGTGAGTCGTAAGATCCTACATATTTTTAGATTTAAAGCAAAAAATACATTGATAATGACTTTGTATGTTAAATAATCACGTAAATTATAAATTTATCTATAAAAAAAACTAAGATTTGCATCATATAATATAATTTTCATGTCATACATCGCTAAATTTATACTAACGAAACAAATATATTTAAATTTTGATCCAATGTATCTAAAAAGTTCAATAAATTTTTAATTAGCAACCAAATACCAAACTATTTATCAAAACATATGGAAAATATTTTCCAAGTTCTAAGTTCCAAGTTTGAAATCCAAAATAAGTTAGCAAATGGAAACTAGCTAACTACAATATGAAATCCAAAAGGAAGATAAATATTAAGGTGAAGTGGACATTTAATTATTCACATTCTAAGGTTCTTATAACTACTATCTTAAATTTCTAATCATCATCATCCATTTCATCATCTATGTAGACATTATATATTTGTATACTAGAGCTACAAAAGATATCAAGATACAATTTTACCCTCAACTATTTAAGTTATACCACTCAGCAACAATTAAAGAGCATACTAAAAAAAAATCAATCAATCAATATACAAATACAAGCATAACTAATAAAATTATATATATATATATATATAAATATTTTAGTAATATTAGAACACATATGAGTATATTGATCAAACAAATTTAACAACATTATAGTTTAAAAAGCAGCAAAGCCAACATCAAATTCTTCATTTAGAAGTATTCCTTCATTTTGATTACAAGTGAATTAGAACCTAGAAAACATTTGCATAGGTTAACATAATTTTATAAAAATAAAATAAAAATTCATACCATCACAACATGAAAAAACCCTTAAAGCTTCATCAAAACAAAAAATTTATCCCAAAACACAAAAAAAAAAATCAAAAATTTATGTTTTTGGTAGGATCCCATACGATCCTATGTACGTTCCTACCATTTTTACGATCCTAGTGCGATCCTAAACGTTTTGGTGAGATGGGATTGTAAAATCGTGCGATCTTACGATTTAGATCGATATTTTAACAACCATGCAAAAAAGTATGTTTTCCGTGACTACAGATGAATATAATATTTATAAGAGATGCAACACATGAGAGAGAGATTTTTTTCCAACATTTTTTTTTAGAAAACGGCCTATAGAAAATAAGCTTTATTTTTATTAATGTTTTCCGTTGACCAGTTTTTTTTTATGCTACCTGTTGATACTCATTTTTGCGATACATTTCGTACAAGCCCGATTCAACTAAGCCCGACTTCTTTGTGGGCTCAATTTATGTATTATATTTTATTTATGCTTTTAAGCATGGCCCAAGCCCATGCGACATATCAGGGAAATTGAGGAAGTGTGGTTTGGAGGGTATGGGTTGGTTCCTTTCGGACCTTTTGCATGATCCCAGCCCATGCATGCTACCAAGTGGGCAAGGGACACTAGTAGCACCTCAGGCTCATGGAGGAGGTCTTGTATCCAAAATTTCCACCCCAAAACAGCTTTTATGCTCTGTGTGACTGTGGCCTAAAGTTTCTGTCCGAACCTTTTTTTTTTCCTTTAAAAATGGTTGGCTCTCATTGGCCAACTTCAGCTGCTAGCTCTC
This sequence comes from Quercus aquifolioides, assembly GCA_019022515.1. NCBI lineage: Eukaryota > Viridiplantae > Streptophyta > Magnoliopsida > Fagales > Fagaceae > Quercus > Quercus aquifolioides. The sequence continues at coordinate 41,312,694 of CM032332.1, forward strand.
ATCTAGTTAAGCTTCCCAATAGTCTGAAACAACTGAAAATGAGGAGCCAATGAGGGTTTAGTCAGGTTTTCCCTTAATGATGATAAAAGTAATCCTTCCTTTTATCCAAACAAAAGCAAACCTGAAAATCACTCCTTGCTTAACACCTTAGGGTCCAAAGCCTTTTCTATTGACCAAAAACCAGTCACTTAGAGCACCCCAAACTCAATATAAATTCCACAATCAGATTCAAAATAGGGGAGAAGGTTTTACTCTGGGAGCAACACCCCAAGCCCAAGACAAGAGTCTTTCTTCAATTAAAAAACCAACCAGCCACGTTCTACCTAGACAGCTGGAACTTCAGAGCAAAAACCCATTCAGCCAGTCAACAATCTCACAAATCCGAACCTTAGGGGTGGAAATATGGGTACAGGGGAACCTTCCCTCTCTTCCTCACGACCTCCCTCAATTCCCTCTTCTGTGTGACTGCGGGTTGAAGTTTCAGACCTGTTATGTTTTTATGGTTTTCTGCACTTTTGTTATAAGCATTTTTTATTTTCTCTTGTCAAAGCACCATTAGCCTTTTGTTCATTACACATTTGGAATTTTGGGCTTGATTCTCCACAATAAACACTTCTAAAGAACCCAAGGGGAGATTTGGGTCATTCTCGCATTTTCAGCCCTTGTCGCAAAAACATCCCCGACATTTTGGCGACTCCGCTGGGGAGTCAAGCAGCTGACACAAGAGAAATGGTGCCTCCAAAGGTGTGGAACCAGTAAAGAGATGGTGTTTCTCACACCAACTTGTCGTTCCAAGGGAAATCGTATCATGCTTTACCGTGCAAGAAGAGCATTGTGAAATTGAGCTTGAAAAAGTTCTATCCTCAGCTCATTGAGCTACTGGAGATGCTCCAAATCATGTGACAAAATCGCTCCAACCTCCAGAAACAACCCAAGAAGTGAAGGACGGAGGGAGAATCAACTTTCTTATTCAAGAAAAAAAAAAAATTCTTCCACTCATCTATATTATTATTTTTTAGCTATCATTCTTATGGATAAATCATCATATATTTCTTGCTTTACATGATATTTGTGAAAATTTTTGTTGTAGCTTGAAAATGCAAAAATGGCGAGCCACAAATCCAATCGCAAAGGGAATGACAGTTCTAACCAATAATCAACAATGCAAAGCTCTAAACATCAATTTCAAAACCAAGAACCCCTCACGCGCTGAGCATATGGGAGCCGCGAGTGATTGACTCATTTTGGCACAACAATAATTGCTGCTATGTGCGACCCATTCGCAGCTAAATATTTTTGGCATCACCGCTAAATGAAGTCTTCACCAAATAGCTAAAGGCCATAGCTAAATGGCCTACTGCAAGGCGCTAGATATGCCATACACCAAGTCTTGGGGTAGCAACATACTATACATCAAGTTGTATTGTTGTTGAGTTAGCGCCAAGCATATGGGGGCGGCAGCGGGTGATTAAATTATTTTGGCACAACAACAATCGCTGTTGTGTGCGACCCTTCGCAGCTAAATATTTTTGGCGTCACCGCTGAATGAAGTCTTCACCAAATAGCTAAAGGCCATAGCTAAATGGCCCACCGCAAGGCGATAGATATTCCATACACCAAGCCTTGAGGTAGTGACATACCATACATCAAGTTGTATTGTTGCTGAGCCAGCACCGAGCATATGGGGGTTGCCGGGTGATTGACTCATTTTGGCACAACAATAATTGCTGCTATGTGCGACCCATTCGCAGCTAAATATTTTTGGCGTCATCGCTAAATGAAGTCTTCACCAAATAGCTAAAGGCCATAGCTAAATGGCCAACTGCAAGGCGCTAGATATGCCATACACCAAGTCTTGGGGTAGCAACATACCATACATCAAGTTGTATTGTTGTTGAGTTAGCGCCAAGCATATGGGGGCGGCAACGGGTGATTAGATCATTTTGGCACAACAACAATCGCTGCTGTGTGCGACCCTTCGCAGCTAAATATTTTTGGCGTCACCGCTGAACGAAGTCTTCACCAAATAGCTAAAGGCCATAGCTAAATGGCCCACCGCAAGGCGATAGATATTCCATACACCAAGCCTTGAGGTAGCGACATACCATACATCAAGTTGTATTGTTGCTGAGCCAGCACCGAGCATATGGGGGTTGCCGGGTGATTAACTCATTTTGGCACAACAATAATTGCTGCTATGTGCGACCCATTCGCAGCTAAACATTTTTGGCGTCACCGCTAAATGAAGTCTTCACCAAAGAGCTAAAGGCCATAGCTAAATGGCCCACCGAAAGGCGCTAGACGTTCCATGCACCAAGCCTTGAGGTTGCGACACACCATACATCAAGTCTTTAAGAAGCGACATTTCATAAGCCAAGTTTTGAAGTCATAAGAGCGACACACTATCGTTTAAAGCACGCTTAAGCTAAGACTCTCGAGCACTCTCTTCACTAATTCATTTTTTTTATACATATCGTTTAAACCATTTAATTTTTCAAATTTTTAATAAAAATATTTTTTATAAGTCGTTTATGCTACTTCGCTTGGCCATGACTATCGCTTACTAATATAAATCACATTTGCACTTAGGGTGAAACGGAAACCTTCTCGGAGCACCCAACAACAAAGAAAATCCGAACTCAATTCCCTCTCACTGAAGCAGTGACACACTCATGAACGCTAAGCTATGACGAGCTCACGCATCCAAAATCTTGGTTGATTCGTGCACGCCAAGCCATGGCATATTCATATATCTCAAGTCATGACAAGCGCATGCATTCTAAGCCATGACAACGCCTTAATCCTTCTTGAATTTGAGATTATACATGAAGAGGGAAGTTCAAATGTTGCCATCATCAAGAAAATTGTTCTTGTCACTCAATTCTTGCAATTGAAATCCACGGCCAAGCCAACTAATAAGGAAAGTTCGTGTGCACCTTTGAAGAATGCTTCACTAGAGCTCGCTCTAAACATTGATGTCAAACAACTCAAAAATCACAAGCTAGTTGCTAGAAATCCATTCCAAAGATTTTCGAGTGAAATCTTAGTATTGATGTGAAAGCTCGGTATAAGCGGCATAGAGGCCAATGAAAAAAATTGTTGTGCTAGGGATGCGGCAACCCTATACTGACGTCTCTAATGCTTAGCCCATCATTGTCCAAAAGTTAGAAGCCAAGCAAGCAAAGTATGGAACCGCTATCTGCGATACCATGTATCTTCAACAATAGGCTAACCGAAGCTTGGGAGAAAAACTGCTGTGCTGGGAATGAAACAACCCTATATCGACATCTCCGACGCTTAGCCTATCATTGTCTCAAAATTAGAAGCCAAGTTAGCTGAGTATGGAGACGCTGTCTGCGGCACAACAAATCTTCGACAAAGAGGAATTATATTCTGCCCTTTATATAGCAAATGAGGAACCCCATTTTTGGAATTCATCTTGGAGGAATATGGTGAATACTAAGGGAGGAATAAATCCTACCAACAACTCTTGGCGATAGGATACCATTGTTTTGGCATAACCAAATTCGCTAAAGTCGCCACACTTCCAAGTGCACTCCAAGCTTATACGCACACACCATATAAGCCTTCAAGACATGAGCACTCCATAGCCTTTTATACTCGGGGGCTTGAACTCATCGGACCTATCCATTCACCCTTGAATGAGTACATTCGGGTCTTTGCTGCCACTAAATAGTTCACTAAGTGGGCGGAAGCAATTGCACTCAAGAAAAGCGATGGGAATGCTTGTAGCCAAACTCATCAAGAAGCATATCATTTGTCGCTTTGACATCTCATTCATAAGCGACAACAATACATCTCACTTATACCAATTTTCGAAGGCAAGCCCTATGAAATACTAGGAAGCCGACAAACTATAATGTTATCGAAGCATGGTGAGATCCTTACATGCGAAGGTGTAATGCCTTCAATAAGGTAGGGAAAGCCAACGCTTTCTTCTAATGAGAAACCTTGCAAAGCGGCAAGAAAACCTCTACATGCGAGGGTAAAAAATACTCTCAATAAGGTAGGGAAAGCCAAAGCTTTCTTCTAATGAGAAACCTTGTGAAGCGCAAGAAAACCAACAAATTACTCTTACGGCAAAGCCTCTACATGCGAGGGTAAAAATACTCTCAATAAGGTAGGGAAGGCCAAACACATACTCTCTCAATGGTAAGCCTTCTCAAATGGCTAGGAAGCCAATGAGACATTTTATTATGGCGATACCCCTACTTGTGAGGGCACGACTAGCCCTCAACAAGGTAGGAAAGCCAATGCGTGCTCAAAAGGAAATCTCTACCGAATGATTAGGAAGCCGGTGAGATGTCATATCATTCATATGTGGCAAGACTCCTACTTGCGAGGATGCAATACCCTCGACAAAGTAGGGAAAGCCAACATTTTCTTAACGGCAAGCCTTACGAAGCGGTATTTAAGCCAACACAATATCTTATAATTCAAGCATAGCAGTCCATTACATGGTGGACATAATCATCCCTAAAACATTATGGGAAAATCGACGCAACAAATCACTATCTCATTGCCACATGGTAATTTGCTATACGCGAGGATAAAATCCTTCCTTAAGAAATTAGCAAGCCTATGTATGTGAGAACGTGATTGCCTCTATGAAACGGTGACAAACAAGTGCACCATGAGCCGCAGCATGCGCAAACACAGCCCATATGTGGGGGCTTCTTGAAACTAACGAAATAGCAACCTAATATATGTCGAGAATAAGTCGACTACCAAACGGCGAGCCAAGCTTCAATATATATGAGGTGCTATTTGTGAAACCAAATCTGTCCGTCAATAGAGTGCTGAACAATGGTGCACAGGCAGCGAAATGTGCGCTTAGCCAAAACCTTTTCGCAAAGGCGTGACAACCAAGCAACATGTCTACTAACTTGTCCTTGCAAAGGCAAAGTCATATTCACAAATTATCCAATCAACCACAAGTCATTCTCAAGAGACTAAGTGCATATAATCTAGCAAAATTATGCTACTCAATCACAAAGAGCACATGACATTTCCAAGCAAGCTCTCCTCAACATACTCAACTGCTCAAAGCCATACATGGGCTGTTTTCACAACAAAACGTGTTCATAGCCTATCAATGAAAGGTACAAAGTCATTCTCAAGGTATAAATTACAAGCATGTACATCCTTGAGGTACAAATTAATTTTTCATTCCAAAATACAAAATATACATCCAAATATCATATATGTTCGTTTTGTATATAAATGCAAATTATGTCAACTAACTATGATAATATAAACTCAAAGTGGCACCAATATAACTAGACAAGAGCTGCTCTATACATAAGTGGGCTGTCCACAAGGATGAAATACAAGAGAAAATGTTTCTATGGCAGCAGCCCATATTACACACTTCAACTAGTTCGAAATTTCAAAGCTTGGAGCTCAATACAAGACAGTCGGATAAAAAAAAAAAAAGGGAAAGCAAGAAAGTAGGTGAAGGAAAAAGTTGAAGCAAAGTCATGGTCACCATCCAACGTCGCTATCTTTGGGACCTTGGCTTACAGTCACTCTCTTTTTTACTTCGAAGCCACAAGTGAGAGACGGACCAAATGGTTCAAAGTTACTAACGGCTGGCATGGTACTATGTATTGTAGCTCTACGTTGTCGTTTGCAGCGGCTTCCACCTCAGAAAATGATACATTGGCAGTGGGATTGGCCTCGGGAATGAAATTGCCAACAACGACATCATGATTGTCTATACCAATGCCATCTTACAAGAGATTATGCTACAACACACTCAACAATCCCTATTGGCATGAAAAGGGTTGACAGCGAATTTTGACTTGCCACAACAAATTTTAACTCGCCAGACAAATCGCGGCTTCATTCTCAAACAGACGGAGCTGTTGTCTGTGCAAAGTGTCGAGGCTGTCGACAATTACATAGAAGGAATAGTGACGGCAACATGGAATCATCAACTTCGGCTCCTCCAATTCATGCTCATAATCAAGCTATGCAACACATGGCTTACTCTCAATGGCATTGCTGGGGGCTAAAGGCTTACTCAACCGCTATGCGCCCCTGCACTAGAAATTCAAGTTTCATTCCTACACTTTCATTTCAAGCTTGCTGAATCGATAAGCGACTACCACTTGGTGACTATCACTCTTACTTGCGTTCATCACAAGAATACAATACAGGGGGCTGCCAACCAATGTAGTAGCTATGACACACCCCTATACTACATCGCCGAGTGATATCTTCGCTCCATTCTATCTCAAATAAGCTATCCCAAGACAGCCAGTAGTACCGCTCATGGCTACGACTTCATCGAAATTAGTTTTGGCAAACACGATCTCACCAAATTGGCCAACAATAAAGCTACTAAAAAATTGAATCATCTTCAATATGTCGTTTCATCATCATCTCCCAATTCGCTCAAATTTACAACAAACAATGGGGACAATTTACTTCCAACACGAAGTCAAGCATAGCCGCATTGCAAACTAATTTCCATGACTATCGAAATCAATGGGAATCGGCTACGACATGAGCTTCGGCTTCAATGAGAACAATGACTCAACCTCATGAATCGACACAATAAGACTATCATTTTTCCAAGGAAAAGCCACCCTACAAATTGAATTGAATAGCACGTTCAACATATCAACAAGCACAACCAAGGCGTAGCGAACAAAAAAAAAAATCAGCTCGCCAAGGTGCAAGATTGAAGATGGCTACAACAAGGCTTCGGAAGATTTGAAGAGCTTGAGGGATTTTATAAAAATAAAATATTTACAAGAACATGACTTCAAGAGTTGGGCGAAAAAGGAGTTTTGAAGCTCTTGGAGAAGTGATTTATGCTAAGAAGCCAAAGAAAGAGGCAAAGTCATAGTGATTACATCACAAGTGGAAAAGGCGTGGGATGCATCTGAAGGTGACAGCTAAAAAAAAAAAAGAAAAAAGAAAAAAAAAGCAAATTGATTTAATAGATTCCTAAGCATATGGCGTGAAATGGAAAAGCCAAAAGGATGGAGTCACCTGGAGGAGAAAGTTCTGCATGTTACGGAAACATGCAATACCTCCTCCACCTGGAGAAGACCAAGGAAATGAAAAGTGGGCTTAAAGCCACATGCCATCCAATTGAAAGAGATGCTAAAATCACCATGGTGGTCATGAAAGTCATCAAGGAAAAGATTCTAAAGTTACATGTGAGCATGAAAGTCAAGTCTTATGTCTTTTCTTGAGGTGTTTTGAATCATATTACACATAAGGTGCTGCATGTATCAACCAATTGATGTTCTTTAGCGGAACCAATAACCATCAAGTGCCCATGTTTGAGATCACAAAACTTTTACAAGCGAGCTCCTTTGAATTGAGAGTTTTCTACAAGTGGTCTTTGCAAGCCACAATATATCTACAAATGAGCTTCATCGATCCGTACCTTCTCAACAAAAAATGAAGCATTTGGATGGACTAATCCCCAAGCTCGCAAAATTTTCAAGCAATGGGAAACATCAACTACTCACACATATGCCGCAAGCGCCACACGTGCTCGGGGGGCTAATGTTGATACCCGTTTTCGCGACACATTTCGTACAAGCCCGATTCAACTAAGCCCGACTTCTTTGTGGGCTCAATTTATGTATTATATTTTATTTATTCTTTTAAGCATGGCCCAAGCCCATGCGACATATCGGGGAAATTGAGGAAGTGTGGTTTGGAGGGTATGGGTCGGTTCCTTTCAGACCTTTTGCATGAGCCCAGCCCATGCGTGCTACCAAGTGGGCAAGGGACACTGGTAGCACCTTAGGCTCATGGAGGAGGTCTTGTATCCAAAATTTCCACCCCAAAACAGCTTTTATGCTCTGTGTGACTGTGGCCTAAAGTTTCTGTCCGAACCTTTTTTTTCCTTTAAAAATGGTTGGTTCTCATTGGCCAACTTCAGCTGCTAGCTCTCATCTAGTTAAGCTTCCCAATAGTCTGAAACAACTGAAAATGAGGAGCCAATGAGGGTTTAGTCAAGCTTTCCCTTAATGATGATAAAAGCAATCCTTCCTTTTATCCAAACAAAAGCAAACCTGAAAATCACTCATTGTTTAACACCTTAGGGTCCAAAGCCTTTTCTATTGACCAAAAACCAGTTACTTAGAGCACCCCAAACTCAATATAAATTCCACAATCAGATTCAAAATAAAGGAGGATGTTTTACTCTGGGAGCAACACCCCAAGCCCAAGACAAGAGTCTTTCTTCAATTAAAAAACCAACCAGCCACGTTCTACCTAGACAGCTGGAATTTCAGAGCAAAAACCCATTCAGCCAGTCAACAATCTCACAAATCCGAACCTTAGGGGTGGAAATATGGGTACAGGGGAACCTTCCCTCTCTTCCTCACGACCTCCCTCAATTCCCTCTTCTGTGTGACTGCGGGTCGAAGTTTCAGACCTGTTATGTTTTTATGGTTTTCTGCACTTTTGTTATAAGCATTTTTTATTTCCTCTTGTCAAAGCACCATTAGCCTTTTGTTCATTATACATTTGAAATTTTGGGCTTGATTCTCCACAATAAACACTTCTAAAGAACCCAAGGGGAGATTTGGGTCATTCTCGCATTTTCAGCCCTTGTCGCAAAAACGTCCCCGACACTACCAAACACTGGAAAATGTGGAAAACTATCTTTACACAACGTTTTCCAACGAAACAAACATAGCGAAATTGTAAGAATTATTAAAACTATAGAGATGTTGGAATCATATAGGAGGAATTTTTTTTTTTCCCCCTAAAATAATATTATTTGCAATAAGTTTTTTTTTTTTTTGGTTGAAATTATTATTTTAAAATTATTACCCGTTATATTATTACGAAAATGTGAAATATTTCCATGTTTAGTTCATATATTCGTACAAGGCATTATGAAAATGTAATTACAAATAAATTCTCGGATTTATATTATTTAAGTGCAAAACATATGCACAGTAATGCTTGTGCTTGTGGCTTAGTGGAGGAAGTGCTTAGATTTCTATTTCTGAGGACAAAATTATTTTATGAGACAGTCTCATGAGACTTATCTTAAAATATGTGAGTCTTACATGTTGTGAGAAGTTGGTCTCATAAAATAATTTATGCTTTGAAATTGTTGGAATCTCATCTAATTTGCCTACATTTTTTTGTAAATTTATATTATTACTCTTACCTAAAATTAATGATGTTGCTTTAGAAAACTACATTCCACCCTAATTTAATTTCATTTTTTCATAGGTTTTATTTAGCTTAATTGATCAAAAATTTTATTGTAAAATAAGAAATATAGGTTCAAATACCATACTGCCTATACTAAAAAGAAATCAAATCAAATTATTGTTTTGAATTTAAATTTGATAATAAAAAATAATTATCCTGAAACAGATTCTATAAAGATAAATCCAATCAACTTTATTAAAAAATATATATATATATATATATATATATATTTATACATATTTATTTATTTTCCTCACCAACCCTCAAAAAATTATCATTCTTCAGCATATATTCTTCCTACAGTCCATGGTGGAATGAACGCTTCTAGTTCCCTACCTACCTCACAGGTCCTCCTATTTTATTTTCTTTAGGGTCCGTTTGGATACAACTTATTATTACTGAAAACTAATTGTTGCTGAAAACACTGTAGCAAAATAATTTTTAAATGTATGAATAGTATCGTGAGACCCATTTTTAATATTTTTTTCCTGAATAAAATAGCTGTGGGTCCCTTAAACAGTGTGTGAACAGTATTGAAACAGTATGTGAACAGTATTTTTTTCTTGCACAGTAAATTCATGTGCTGAAAAAAAAAAAAAAAAAAAAAAAGGTCTGAAAATGCAGACGTGGGTTTGAGAACGCCGTATCCAAACCCACACTTAGCCATCGGCCCCACTGCCTTCATTCAATCCGTCACCTCGGCCTCTGGGGTCTAGAGTCTGGTCAGCCCCTTTCTTTACAAAAAGTGAGTCCTTTTATTATTTCTTGTAGTATTTTGGATTTTAATAAATTTAAAGTTTCTCCCAAGAATAGACTACGGGCTATAGTATACTGAGTCTTTAGGCTAAATTAAATCTGAAATTTATTTGTGTTATGGGCATTTTTATAACTTATTTAGAAAATTGAAGAGAGAGATTGAATTTTAGTAATAGTTTTGCCGAAATTTCAACAAAAGCATGAGAGAGAAAGAGAAAAAGCAGGGAGAGAGAAAATGTTGAATTACGACAATAGTATTACCGTAATTCCTGCTACCCAAATATGTTGACCGAGTGGATGTGAGAAGTGTGAGGTGCCCAAAAGAAACTAATTGTGGCAATGGTATTGCCCAAATATGGGGAAAAAATTTGTGACAATTGTGGCAATGCCATTACCGAAAATGGGAGGGGGGGAAAAGAAAAAGTGAATGCCAAAATCTAGGGAGGAATTAAAAAAATATATAATGTGCTACGTACACAATATTTTTACAATATTTTCACAATAAATCACAGATAACTAGTTATTATTAGTTCAAATTTAAATTTAACATTGAGATTACTATTTTAATCCAACAATAACAATAAGTAACAACCTGACACTTAGAATTTGTTGTAAAAATTGTGTGCACTTATCATTTCTCAATAAATAAAAAAGTGTAATGGATTTGTGGCAATGACATTGCCGAAATAGGGAAAAAAATTTGTGGCAATTGTGGCAATGCCATTACCGAAAATGGGAGGAAAAAAAAATTGTTTCAATAGGTTTGTGGCAATGGCATTGCCGAAATTGGGGAGAAATTTTTTTTTGGCAATTGTGGCAATGCTATTGCTGAAAATTGGAGGGGAAAAAAAAAGGCATCAGCTTGTTGATTATGTCCTTCATTACTTTACAAAAGTCTTCTATACATTGGTATGTTTAATTCTCATTGGTTAGCTCATAACACATGTGCAAAAGGTTCTGGAATATTAGCAAGTGATAGATGTGCCTAGCCTAACTAATTCTATTTAACTAATTAAGCAAGTGCTAAATGTAACTGACTCTGTAGCTAACTACAAGACATGTGCTTTTATCAATCCAAACATGTGTTACAGTTACAAATTCTATTTGACTAATTAAGCAAGTGTTTTTTTCCTCCCATTTTTGGCAGTGGCATTGCCACAATAGCCAAAAAAAATTTCCCCATATTTTGGCAATGTCATTGCCACAAACCCACTGAAACAATTTTTTTTTTCCTCCCATTTTCGGCAATGGCATTGCCACAATTGCCAAAAAAAAATTTCCCCTATTTCGGCAATGCCATTGCCACAAATCCATTAAACTTTTTTTTTTTTTTGAGAAATGATAAGCGCACACAATTTTTACAACATTTTTACAACAAATTCTAAGTATCAGGTTGTTACTTATTGTTATTGTTAGATTAAAATAGTAATCTCAATGTTAAATTTAAATTTGAACTAATAATAACTAGTTACCTGTGATTTGTTGTGAAAATGTTGTAAAAATATTGTGTACGTAGCACATTATATATATTTTTTAATTCCTCCCCAGATTTCAGCATTCACTTTTTTTTTTCCCCTCCCATTTTTGGCAATGGCATTGCCACAATTGCCACAAAATTTTTTTTTTCCCCTATTTCGGCAATGCATTGCCACAATTAGTTTCTTTTGGGCACCTCACACTCCGAGCACTTCTCACTTCCACTCGGTTAGCATATTTGGGCAACAGGAATTACGGCAATGCCATTGCCGTAATTCAACATTTTCTCTCTCCCAGCTTTTTCTCTTTCTCTCTCATACTTTTGTTAGAATTTCGGCAATACTGTTGCCGAAATTCAATCTCTCTCCTCAATTCTCTAAATAAGTTGTAACAGTGTCCATAACGCAAATAAATTTCAGATTTAGTAATATTTAGCCAAAAGACTCCCACTTTTTATGTTTAAAAATGAAAAAATAAAATAAAATAAACACATGACAAGTTATGAATTATGATTAATAGAACATTAAAAAAAATGATACAAAAGATATGTAGTATGCGTTTGGATTGAGGCTGGCGGTTATGCGTTTGCATTTTCCTCTTCTTTTTTTTTTTTTTTTAATTGAGAGGCGCTCAATCACGTGGAATGTTGTTTGTCAGTGGATCTCGGGCACTGTTCACAGAACCCAAAAACATTTTTTTCAATGAAACTTTCATTAAAAATGGGTCTCATAGCACTATTCACACATTTAAAAATTATTTTATTATAATATTTTCAATTTTCAGTTTTCAGCAAAATAACCGATATTCAAACAAACCCGTATTCATAGTTTGCTCTAATCTTTGCTTACTGTGACGCGGGTTGCATTTCTTTCACTAATCCTTAGATTTTTTTTTTTTTTGGAAATTAAGATGCAATTTCAGTTATATAACTGTAAGAAGAACCCAGTGGGGGAAAGGAGACAAGGACTGGAATTATCTTTATTTCTCAATTAAAGAGTAGCATATATCATACTGCATGCTTTTTCAATACACTGTGCAGTCTATGTTCGCTTTCTTTTGCACAGCTTTTTAATTCACGAATCACCAGACGCGCTCTCGAAAACCCTACAAAAACCTTTTCAAAGCGAAGTCTCCTGTTTTAACTGACATGACCAAAAAGAAAAGAAAAGACAAAGACAAAAAAATTTGGATAAGGATCCGTTAAATAGTTGGGCCCCTCACATTTTTTGATTAGTCCAAATAGCCCTAAAAAAACTAATCAGCTAACTATTTTTCTTGGGCCCCCTCTACAATCCAAATACAACACAACAAAAACTCTCCAAATCACCAATATCATAACCAGAAAATTCCCTTAAAGGGGTTACAGACTTGCAGCATTTACAGCCACTGCCCAACATTTTATTGGGTAGCTATTATTGAGAAAGACAAATTAAAGAACTATCTTACCGTATGTAACTAGTTCGTTTGAACTTTGGGTGTCAAACTGTCAATAGACTCTATGCTAATTAATTTTTAGGTCAATTGCAAATTACACCCCTAAAGTTTGAGAGTGTTTAAATTTTACGCCCTGAAATTTTAGAATTTGGATTTCAGTTTGGCTTACTTTAAGTACTTTTTTAACTAGAATTTCATTTTGTTTTAATGAGAAATTGTCACATCACCTATTAACAAAATAAAATGTGGAGATTAAAATCTACTACTACTTGTCATTGTATATTTAAAACAACAAGAGATGTCTAGTTAAAAAAGTACCGGAGGTAAGCCAAATCCTTTGGATTTTACCCCCTGAAGTTTTGGGTATTTGGATTTTTTACTCTGACGTTTCAGAATTTGAATTTTACCCCCTAAAGTTTGGAAGTGTTTGGATTTTACACCCAAAATTTTGAAATTTTAGGCTGTAAAATCCAAACACTTCCAAACTTTAGGAAGTAAAATCCAAACACTTCCACACTTTAGGGGGTAAAATCCAAATTTTGAAGCGTCAGGGTGTAAAATCCAAACACTCCAAACTTCAAGAGGTAAAATCCAGATTCTAAAATTTTAAAGTGTAAAATTCAAATACCCCCAAACTTTAAGGGTGTAATTTACAATTTACCCTTAATTTTTTTAGTAATGTAACGTGCACAACATTTTTATAAAAAATTATAGGTTACAAATTGTTATCGGTGAAGAGAAAAGTAATATAAGTTATGGACTTATATTAGAATCAGTGATAAGTTACTATCTAGGATTTGTTTTGAAATTGTTGTGAAAAATTAAAATGTTGTGAATATAGAATTATTCTAATTTTTTAGTTTGTGAATAAATAATGCACATATGATTAAAAAATTTATATGCCTTTTTAAATTGAATTATAAATTTATGGGAAAGTCGATTACAATATTTGACTTTTTTTCAAAAGATAAAATTCAATTTATTTTAGTAGTCAATATTGATGATGTAGCATTGTCAACTCTTAATATTAATATCATAATTTTTAAAAATCCTCAAACAAAGTTTTGAAAAACTTTGTTAGTGTGATCCAAGTTGCATCCAAAATTATGGAATTATCTGTTGGTCAATGTGATAAAATCAACATATTATTTATAATTACCCAAAATCTGCAGATTCGAAGCACATTTTTTTTTTCTACTTAAATATTTATGTAATAAAGTGTAATTTTTTGTCTACAATGATTTTTTTTTTAATAAACCATGTCACTTGAAACTTTTTTGGTTTATGCTCTCCCCCCACCCCCCCCCCCCCCACGCAGCGGGTGGTCTTAACTCTTGTTGATGGTCATTTTGGAAGTCAAAAAGAAAGAAGGAGCTTAGCAACACGGGCAGAAAGGAGTTGGTAAATAGATAGAAAAAACCATTAAACCCAAGTGGCATAAATAATGGATCACAGGTCCATGAAATAAACAATTGGGCCTTGAGGAAGCAAACGGGCTCGAGGGAGCCCGGAAAGAGAGAAATAGCAAATCCATGGGCAGTATATGATGTAGAAAAGTGAGAATAGGCCACGACAGGCCCAAAGTAATGCAAGTAAAGAAAGTAAGGGGTTGATGGCAAGCCCATGAACCCCAAGGATGAGGATAAGGTAATTAGGCCGAGGAAGCCCAATGAAGTTAGTAAAAACTCATGGGAATACAGAGTTAGGAAAATGGCCAATGAAGCCCAAGAAAAGCAAATGGGTCAAGGATGCCCAAGAGAAAACAAATAGGACACAAGAGCCTACAAGTAATGTAATAAAAAACCAATGGCCATACTGAGCCACTGGGAAAAGAATAGACAACAGGCCCAAAGAGGTCCAGCAGGATTGTGTCAAATAAACATCACAACAGGAATGACAGACTAATATAACAAAAAATAATAGCAGTCAAGGAGTAGACTGGAAGAAGGCAAAGTCCAACATCAAATAAAGCCCAGCCCTCATTTTGTTACTCGTCATGTGCATTTTGGATATCTTGTACCCGACATATCACAAAGAGGTGGGCCCCACAGTGTGTGGGTCCCGCCTCCTTGTGAGGTACCCGGCATATATGCCGGGTACAGCATATAACTTCTCTGTCATGTGACCGCGTAAGAACGGTCTCTATAGACTATATCTGGATGGTTAGACTTAGAACGGTCTCGTTACATTTTATTATTTTAATAATATGACTTTGCTAACACGTGCTTAACCTATTAATAGTACAACTTTAATTTAGAGTTTACACTCCTTTCTGATCCAGGAATTGGCGGCGTGTTATTTTATCATGTTGATGTCATGTCAATCTTCTTCAAGGTGCTAAAATTTTCATCAATAATGGATAATTTAGTTTATCTTAATCAAAACTTTTGTAATTATTTTTTAAAAATAATTCTAAAGAAGGGAACTTAAATCATAATTCTCATTTTTATTTATTTATTTATCACGATTCTCTTTTATAAAAAATCTGTTCGATAAAATTTTATAAGCTAATTAGAAGTAATAAACACTCTGTTTGTTTCAACATTATTGTTTTCTAGAAAATTGTTCATTTTTTGAAAAGCAATTTCTAGAAAACTATCTCATTTTTTGGTGTTTGGTAACGACATTGAAAATGAGCTTGAGTGGGGTCTAAGAATCTGGCAACCCCAACCCACTTTGTATTAAGCCCAAGACCCATGCCGAGGATGGAGAAACGTCCGAGGATGATCGAAAAAAATCCAAGTTGCCAAGAAACATCGCCGAGGACGATCTTGTCCTCGGCTTGCCGAGATCATAGAAAGGAAGAGTGGCACACCATCAAAGGTAGCCTCCTAGAGCATCTCAAAGAGAAAGAACAAGTACAATGTGTTAGCCATGGAAGCATGGTGGAGGAACGATTCCAGGATAAACTGTCATCTCCACATTAAATGCCCACAACTAACGTTCTGGCCGCATTAATGAGGAAGTGACCCCTGAACAGAGTTGTCTAGGTTACTGCAACTCACAGGAGGTTTGATAAGGTGACTGATGGGACGGGTGGTCAGGTACAGGCTTGGATGATCAACAGGTGGGTGGCAAAGATCGTCTAGGGAAGACTATATAATAGGAGAAACCAACCATAGAGTGGGGGAGATTTTTTGGGAAGGACTCTCATTCATTAATTATTAGAACAAAGCCTCTCGGATTGTGCCAAGGACATACTCTCTTAGATAATCTCAGGTTCATCTCTGTTTGATGGTTACAAATGCCATATTGACCGTTGTCCATGCACTAAAGTCTAGTTCTTTGGCCCACTCTCTACAAATTCATTGTATCGGGCTAGTTGGGTTTGAGTCCACTCGTCCAGCAGAAGAAGTGCTCAAACCCAGTCTCTACAGATATTAAGGTACAATTTTACACTCAACTATTTAAGTTATACCATTCAGCAACAATTAAAGAGCATGCTCAAAAAAATCAATCAATCAATATACAAATACAAGCATAACTAATAAAATTATATATATATAAATATTTTAGTAATATTAGAACACAAATGAGTATATTGATAAAACAAATTTAACAATATTATAGTTTAAAAAGCAGCAAAGCCAACATCAAATTCTTCATTTAGAAGCATTCCTTCATTTTGATTACAAGTGAACTAGAAACCAGAAAAAATTTGCATAGGTTAACATAATTTCATAAAAATAAAATAAAAATTCATACCATCACAACATGAAAAAACCCTTAAAACTTCATCAAAACAAAAAATTTATCCCAAAACACAAAAAAAAAAAAAAAAAAAAAAAACCAAAAATTTATGTTTTTGGTAGGATCCCATACGATCGTATGATCCTACCATTTTTACGATCCTAGTGCGATCCTAAACGTTTTGGTGAGGTGGGATCGTAAAATTGTATGATCCTACGATTTAAATCGCGATTTTGACAACCATGCAAAAAAGTATGTTTTCCACGACTACAGATGAATATAATATTTATAGGAGATGCAACACATGAGAGAGAGATTGTTTTCCAACATTTTTTTTAGAAAATAGCCTATAGAAATAAGCTTTATTTTTATTAATGTTTTCTGTTGACTAAAGATAGTTTTCCGTTGACCTTTTTTTTAGTGCTACCAAACACTGAAAAATGTGGAAAACTATTTTTACACAACGTTTTCTAACGAAACAAACATAGCGAAATTGTAAGGATTATTAAAACTATAGAGATGTTGGAATCATATAGGAGGAATTTTTTTTTTCCTAAAATAATATTATTTGCAATAAGTTTATTTTTTTTGGTTGAAATTATTATTTTAAAATTATTACCCATTATATTATTACGAAAATGTGAAATATTGTCGTGTTTAGTTCATAAATTCGTACAAGGCATTATGAAAATATAATTACAAATAAATTCTCGGATTTATATTATTTAAGTGTAGAACATATGCACAGTAATGCTTGTGCTTGTGGCTTAGTGGAGGAAGTGCTTAGATTTCTATTTCTGAGGACAAAATTATTTTATGAGACAGTCTCATGAGACTTCTCTTAAAATATGTGAGTCTTACATGTTGTGAGAAGGTGGTCTCATAAAATAATTTATGCTTTGAAATTGTTGGAATCTCATCTAATTTGCCTACATATTTTTGTAAATTTATATTATTACTCTTACCTAAAATTAATGATGTTGCTTTTGAAAACTACATTCCACCCTAATTTAATTTCATTTTTTCGTAGGTTTTATTTAGCTTAATTGATCAAAAATTTTATTGTAAAATAAGAAATATAGGTTCAAATACCATACTGCCTACACTAAAAAGAAATCAAATCTAATTATTGTTTTAAATTTAAATTTGATAATAAAAAAATAATTATCATGAAACAAATGCTATAAAAATAAATCCAATCAACTTTATAAAAAAAAAAAAAAAAAAAAAAATATTTTCCTCACCAACCCTCAAAAAGTTATCATTCTTCAGCATATATTCTTCCTACAGTCCATGGTGGAATGAACGCTTCTAGTTCCCTACCTACCTCACAGGTCCTCCTATTCTATTTTCTTTAGCCACCGGCCCCACTGCCTTCATTCAATCCGTAACCTCGGCCTCTGGGGTCTAGAGTCCGGTCAGCCCCTTCCTTTACAAAAAGTGAGTCCCTTTATTATTTCTTGTAATATTTTGGATTTTAATAAATTTAAAGTTTCTCCCAAGAATAGACTACAGACTATAGTATACTTCACGAATAAAAATTTCCTCACTGTACCACTTTTTATGTTTAAAAATGAAAAAAAAAAAATTTAAATACTTGAAAAGTTATGAATTATGATTAATGGAACATTAAAAAAAAATGATACAAAAGATATGTAGTATGCGTTTGGATTGAGGCTGGCGGTTGTGCGTTTGCGTTTTCCTTTTCTTCTTTTTTTTTTTTTTTTTTTAATTGAGAAGCACTCAATCATGTGAAATGTTGTCTGTTAGTGGATCTCATGCACTGTTTACGAGACTCACAAATATTTTTTTTTCAATAAAACTTTCATTAAAAATAGGTCTCACGATAGTATTCACACATTTAAAAATTATTTTGTTATAGTATTTTCAATTTTCAACAAAATAACCAGTATTCAAACGGACCCATATTCATAGTTTGCTCTAATCTTTGCTTACTGCAACGCGGGGTTGCATTTCTTTCACTAATCCTTAGATTTTTTTTTTTTTTGAAAATTAAGTTGCAATTTCAGTTATATAACTGTAAGAAGAACCGAGTGGGGGAAAGGAGACAAGGACTGGAATTATCTTTATTTCTCAATTAAAGAGTAGCATATATCATACTGCATGCTTTTTCAATGCACTGTGCAGTCTATGTTCGCTTTCTTTTGCACAGCTTTTTAATTCACCAGACGCGCTCTCGAAAACCCTACAAAAACCTTTTCAAAGCGAAGTCTCCTGTTTTAACTGACATGACCAAAAAGAAAAGAAAAAAGACAAAGACAAAAAAATTTGGATAAGGATCCGTTAAATAGTTGGGCCCTCACATTTTTAGATTAGTCCAAATAGCCCAAAAAAACTAATCAGCTAACTATTTTTCTTGGGCCCCCTCTACAATCCAAATACAACACAACAAACACTCCCCAAATCACCAATTTCATAACCAAAAAATTCCTGTAAAGGGGTTACAGACTTGCAGCATTTACAGCCACTGCCCAACATTTTATTGGGTAGCTATTATTGAGAAAGACAAATTGAAGAACTATCTTACCGTATGTAACCAGTTCGTTTGAACTTTGGGGGTCAAACTGTCAATAGACTCCATGCTAATTAATTTTTAAGTAAATTGTAAATTACACTCCTAAAATTTGAGAGTGTTTGAATTTTACACCCTGAAATTTCAGAATTTGAATTTGAGTTTGGTTTACCTTTAGTACTTTTTTAACTAGAATTTCCTTTTGTTTTAATGAGAAATTGTCATATCACCCATTAACAAAATAAAATGTGGAGATTAAAATCTACTACTACTTGTCATTATATATTTAAAACAGCAGGAGATGTCCAATTAAAAAAGTACTAGAGGTAAGCCAAATCCTTTGAATTTTACCCCCTGAAATTTTGGGTTTTTGGATTTTTTACTCTGACGTTTTAGAATTTGGATTTTACCCCCGTGTTTGGATTTTACACCAAAATTTTTGAAATTTTAGGCTATAAAATCCAAACACTTCCAAACTTTAGGAAAAAAAAAATCCAAACAACCCTAAAATTTAGGAGGTAAAATCCAAATTCTGAAGGGATGTAAAATCCAAACACTCCAAACTTCAAGAAGTAAAATCCAAATTCTAAAATTTCATAGTGTAAAATTCAAATACTCCCAAACTTTAAAGGTGTAATTTACAATTTACCCTCAATTTTTTTAGTAATGTGACGTGCACAACATTTTTATAAAAAATTATAGGTGACAAATTGTTATCGGTGAATGACAAGTTACTAACTAGGATTTGTTTTGAAATGGTTGTGAAAAATTAAAATGTTGTGAATGTAGAATTATTCTAATATTTTAGTTTGTGAATAAATAATGCACATATGATTAAACAATTTATATGCCTTTTTAAATTGATTTATAAATTTATGGGAAAGTCAATTACAATATTTGACTTTTTTTCAAAAGATAAAATACAATTTATTTTAGTAGTCAATATTGATGATGTAGCATTGCCAGCTCTTAATATTAATATCCTAATTTTTGAAAATCCTCAAACAAAGTTTTGAAAAACTTTGTTAGTGTGATCCAAGTTGCATCCAAAAGTATGGTATTATCTGTTGGTCAATGTGATAAAATCAACATATTATTTCTAATTACCCAAAATCTGAAGATCCGAAGCCCTTTTTTTTTTCTTCTTCTTCTTCTTCTCTACTTCAATATTTATGTAATAAAGTTTAATTTTTTGTCTACCATGATTTTTTTTTAATAAACCATGTCACTTGAAACATTTTTGGTTTATGCTCTCCCCCCCCCCCCAAACGCAGCGGGCGGTCTTAACTCTTAAGGCTTATTTGGATCTAATAACGTAAAGTAATTCATGGGTTCCACTTAGCTCACTAATAAAATCTTTTACCGTCAAATAAGAGATGATTTGATGATAAAAAGCAATCATGATAGAGCGAACTTTACTAATTAATATTTTATATTACACATACAAATAAAAAACACAAAATAATTCAAATACTCATTTATATCATAAAAATAGTAAACTTAACATTTTTCAAACATAGGTAAAAATATAAAATATAGTTAATACTCTCTGAGGTTTGGGTTAATGCCAATTAGGTTCAAGACCTTTTATAATTGATCAACTTGGTCTTTAAATCCAACTTGGACCATAAACCGTTACTCATTTTCCTCGTAGTAATTATGGACCAAATTTGTAAATTTTAAAAAGTTTTGGCCTTGAGTTTACTGTATTTTACCCTTCTAAACAATTTTTTCACAACCTGACTCAGCCTAAACATTTAAAAATGGAAAATATTAAACACTTGATAAGTTGTAATCGATGAAATGTAAAATAAAAAAATATATATGATACAAAAGATTTGTATTCATAGTTCACTCCCAGCTTTTGCAGTTTGCTCGCTGCAACACAGGGTTGCATTAATTTCTTTCATTAATCCTTAGTTATTTTGTCTGGAATTTAAGATGCAATTTCAATTATATAAACTGCAAGAAGAACCCAGAGGGGGAAAGGAGATATATAACTGTTATTCAATCTAGAATTATCTTTATTTCTCAATTAAAGAGTGGCACGCATGCCTTTTAAGTACACAGTGCTCACTTTCTTTTGCACAGCTTTTTAATTGACCATACATGCTTTCGAAAACCCTGCAAAAACCAGCAGTCGCAAAGTGAAGTCTCCTATTTCAAGTGACACATGACCAAAAAGGAAGGGAAAAAATGGCTCGACTAGTCGACTTGAACTTGAACCCGAATTCGTGTGAGTCCAGGTTTTAACACATGAAATTCATGTTTTGTGCTTGTTTGCTCTTTCTTTCTTCTCATAATAGTTAGCTCAATTTAGTATTTACTTCTCTTATTTCCTTTTCTTATTTTAATTTCTTCTTTCTCAGATTAGTTAGCTCGAGTTCTCTTCTTAATTATTTTCACAGACGCACACTTCATTTCATAAATCTACATTTGCACACTCATAGAGTCGATCACCTCGTCGAACCAACTGGCCAGAGCTTTAGTTACTATCAAAGCCTTTGTCCAGAAGTCACACCCACTTTCAGTAGACGTAGTTATAAAATTTTAATTCTTTATTGCCCATTTTCATTGTATGATAAAGTTATATTAAAATTTTGTATTATAAATAAAAATGATGACAAAATTACTTGCCAGCTTGAAATGTAATTATCAAATATAAATATTTTTACTTCTGAAAATACAACTAACATTGAGTAGATTGAGAAATTCATATTAATTATTTACTTATTTTCTTGCGTTTATGTTTTATCTTTAAAACTTTATACGTATAGTTTTCTTTGTAAGTAATCTAATTTTATTTATATTTGTGAATCTAATGAGGTTGATAACGTGATATGTTTTGTATCTAGTTTTTGTTTTTATGTTCTTTTATGGTGATGATAAAATTAGTAAATAACTTTGGTTACTTAAGTATTTATGCATTATTTAATTTTAATTTAAAGATTTTATGTATTATTTAACATTTATTTTTTATTGTCTTTGTTTATTTGTAACCAAAAAAAGACGATATGATTAAGTTTATATATATATATATATATATATCCCAAGTTGACTCGATTATTAAAAAATTAGGTTAGGGTCATAGGTTTAACAACTTGTTCAAGACAACACGTCTTTGACTTGAAACTTGATTGACCCACACCCCAACATGTCTGTTAGGTCAAGTCAACAACTTTTATGGTGATGATATTAGTAAATAACTTTGGTTACTTAAGCATTTATGTATTATTTAACATTTATTTTTTATCGTCTTTGTTTATTTGTAACGAAGAAAAATATGATATAATTAAGTTATATATATATCCCAAGTTGACTCAATCATTAAAAGATTAGGTTAGGGTCTTCGGTTTAACAACTTGTTCAAGACAACACGTCTTTGACTCGAAACTTGATTGACCCAAACCCTAACATGTCTTAGATCAAGTCAACAAGTTTGGTAATAGTTGACACATAACAAATTTCAAAGCATATGGAGTGATATTGGGGATTCAAATTTTAACATATAAATGTGTTGCCAATAAATCCGATAATAAAAAACAATTATCATAAAGGAGACTCAAGGGTTGACATTTTATAGTATGCATAAAAAAAAAAAAGAAAAAAAAAAGAGAAAATGCTAGAACTACAAACCATTTTACAATATTTTTTACAAACTAGTAAAAATAAGAATTAGTAAGAATTGACCACATCAATAGTTTATAAAAATGTTGTAATATAGTTTGTACCCGTAGCATTACTTTAAAAAAATGAATTGCTATTCCCATAATATTTTCACAAAAAACTTAAGTGGCATGTTGTTACTAGTCGGTAAAAAAATAATTTCAACGGTAAGTTTAAATTAAAATCAATAACAATTTACCACGTAAAAAAAAAAAAAAAACACAATAATTTAAATACTCATTTATATCATGAGATCACTGTAGTAAATTTTCCAAACATTTTTTCATAACCCGACCCAGCCCAAGGCCCCAAACCAACCGGATGCAAATTTCACACCATTTTTCAACGGCAGGTTTTCAAATGTTGTGTGGTTCAAGTATCACACAGGCTTTGCTTCTTTCAGAATGACCATCTCTACCAATAGCATGGTCGAGTTCCCAAAATCCCTCTCTCCCAAGCGAGTTCTCAAGCTCCTCAAACTCGAGAAAACCGCTCACTCCGCACTCGCCCTCTTCGACTCAGCCACTCGCCACCCGGGTTATACTCACTCGGCCCCCGTCTTCCACCACATCCTTCGTCGGCTCGTGGACCGTAGCCTCGTCTCTCAGGTGGGTCGGGTCGTCGAGCTGATCCGAACCCAGAAATGCCAGTGCTCCGAGGATGTCGCATTGACCGTGATCAAGGTCTACGCGAAGAACTCCATGCCCGATCAAGCTCTCGATGTGTTTCAACGAATGGGCGAGATTTTTGGTTGTACACCTGAGATAAGGTCGTACAACTCGTTGCTCAATGCTTTCATTGAATCCAACCAGTGGGACAGAGCTGAGTCGTTCTTGAAGTACTTTGAGAAGGTGGGTATGTCTCCGAATTTGCAAACTTATAATATCTTGATTAAGATTTCGTGTAAGAAGAGGCAGTTTGAGAAGGCCAAAGGGTTGTTGGATTGGATGTGGGAAAAGGGTTTTGAGCCTGATGTGTTTAGCTATGGTACTTTGCTGAATGGGCTTGCGAAAGGTGGGAGTTTGTGTAGTGCGTTGGAAGTGTTTGATGAAATGCCTGTGAGAGGGGTGGAACCTGATGTAATGTGTTATAACATTTTGATTGATGGGTTTTTCAAGAGAGGTGATTTCGTTAAGGCTATGGAGATTTGGGAGAGGTTATTGAGGGCCTCCTCAGTGTATCCTAATGTTGTTACTTACAATGTTATGATCAATGGATTGTGTAAATGTGGGAAGTTTGATGAGAGTTTAGAGATATGGAATAGGATGAAGAGAAATGAGCGGCGATGGGATTTGTTTACTTGTAGTACTTTGATTCATGGCTTGTGCGAGGCTGGTAATGTTGATGCAGCTGAGAGAGTTTATAATGAGATGATTGAGAGTGGGATGTCTCCGGATGTAGTTACGTATAATGCAATGCTTAATGGATTTTGTCGAACTGGGAAGGTTAAGGAGGGATTTGAGCTGTGGGAGATGATGGGAAAGGGTGGTTGTCGTAATGTTGTCAGTTACAACATACTTATTAAGGGGTTGTTTGATAATGGGAAGGTTGATGAAGCAATGTCTATTTGGGAACTCTTAATGGAGAAGAGTATTAGTGCAGATTCCACCACTTATGGAGTGTTAATTCATGGGTTATGTAAGAATGGATACCTGAATAAGGCTTTATCAAATCTGAAAGAGGCAGAAAATAGTGGAGCTCGTCTTGATATTTTTGCATATTCCTCAATGATTAATGGGTTATGCAAAGACGGGAGATTAGATGAAGCGGCCAAAGTAGTGGATCAGATGGTTAAGCATGGCTGTAAATTGAATCCTCATGTTTGCAATGCATTGCTTAACGGGTTTATCAGAGCTTCCAAACTTGAGAATGCAATTCAGTTTTTTGGGGAAATGGGCACCAGGGGTTGCTCTCCAACAGTTGTTTCCTATAATATTCTTATAAATGGTTTATGCAAATCTGAAAGGTTTAGTGAGGCATATTTTTTTGTGAGAGAAATGTTAGAAAAGGGGTGGAAGCCAGACATGATCACGTATAGCTTGTTGATGGATGGGCTTTTTCAAGGCAAGAAGACTGACATGGCCCTCAACTTGTGGCAACACTTTCTGGACAAAGGTTTTAAGCCTGATGTAACTATGCACAACATTATAATTCATGGGCTTTGTTCTGTTGGCAAGGTAGAAGATGCTTTGCAGCTCTATTCAGAGATGAAGCAGTGGAACTGTTTTCCAAATCTTGTAACCCACAATACCCTTATGGAGGGGCTCTACAAAGCCCAGGACTGTGAAAAGGCATCAGAGATCTGGGCTCGCATCTTAGAAGATGGGTTACAGCCAGATATTATCTCTTATAATATTTCTCTTAAGGGGCTTTGCTCTTGTAGTAGGATATCAGATGCTGTTGGGTACTTGAAACATGCTTTGGATCATGGAATTCTTCCGACTGCCATAACGTGGGACATTCTAGTAAGAGCGGTGATTAATAATGGGGCTTCAACTGTGAACTCTTTGGGTTTACAATTGTAAGCATGTTTTAGCTCTTACCAGCACATTCACATGCTACTTCTGGAGTACATCTGCATGACAAGAAAAGCTAATTGATGATCATAATATATTTTTCGGCTTCTGCCTGGAATCTATGTTTCAACCTCACATTGTGTCAACAAAAGTTACTGCAACCAGTCTTCAAGCTGGTCGTTACAGATGCTGATATCTCTACTGATAATCCTGGGTTCAAGTGCTGGTGTCTGGCATCCATTCTAAAGAACTACAGATACACACATTGAGAGATTGTGGAGTTCTCTGGAGTAATGGATTATACACAGAATGAGTGAGTTTTCTTGAATGTTCCCTGCTTAATTTTTACTAGAGATGTTATATTCTTAACTTCTCATTGGAAGTTTTTTGCAAGTTGGATTTAATATCTTCACATACACTGAACAGGACTCTATTTCACCAAGTTGCTAGTGGTGAGCTCTTCAAAACCTAGTTCACAAAGTTGGCTCACCAGTTTCCAGTTGCTATTGCCTGTCGGTTTAATTTTGGGTCAATATAGATCTTGTTATGGGTAAGTACTAAAACCATGGTTATTAACTGAAACAACTTGAAAGCAACCAATGAGCCTTGGCTCAATGGCACTTCCTCTCACAAATATGGGTGAATGGTGAGGTTATGAGTTCAGAACTCACTGAGTGCGTATATGACTTGCCAAACTTGAAAACTTGTTTAGAATCTAGATTAAAGAGGTAGATGTAGTAATAGCTATAGGCTAGGGCTAGTCATTGACTCTTAAAAATCAACTAAGAAATTAAGTTTACCACCTGATGTGTTGGTCATCAATGCTTAAAAGTCAACGGAGGTATACCTACCTTATTCTTTTGAATTAAGAGTGTTTCTTATCTGAACTGAATGCTTATTTTTGTTGTGATTTTGTAGGCTATTTCAGTGCCCAAAAAATCCTGCCTACATTAGATGAGAAATTGCATACTATATATTGGACCTTGGAGATACGTAGCCAAAAGCTTAAAGCTTTTGCTTGCTGGTTTGTTCGACTGTACTCACAGAAAATCTACCATATTTTTTTTTATGTCTTATCAAGAAGTGTCAAGAAAAGAGAACATTTAAAAACAGGTATGGTCATATAGAAGGATGCGAAACCTTTAGATATTCTTTGTATTTGTTCATAATGCATCTGACATGGTAACTCAGTTACGCAGATTTTGGTGATTATAGTGATATCACCAAAATCAGATGTTGATGATGCCAAAGCGAAGTAGCATGATATATCAGGCTCAAGTTGTAAGTTTATGCTTGGGTTTATTGAATCATGCCATATTCAGTTAATACCATTACGGCTAACAATTTTATTCCTAACTTATTAGAACGTAGCCAAAAATATCCAGTTCTTTTCTTCCCTAGTTTCTCCCCTCAAACCCCCCCCACCCCCCCTTTTTCCCCCCTCCCCATTCTTTGTTTTTGTAATTCTGTTTCTTATTACATCCCCTGCTCACAGATGAATTGCGAAAGCAAAGCCACTTAAATTGCTCCAAGAGCTGCAACCTTTTACCAATCAGATGAAGAAGACGGGAAAGAAGCAGTAATGCCAATGGTTGTTTGGCCTATTTTTTGCTGAATGATTATAAGGCCAATTAATGCAAGGTAAATGTTCCTCATTATTCATCCATCATTCTCTTTAGTAAGCTCTTTTATCTTCTCTGTTTCCTCCTTGGCTTTCGCTTTTTCTGCCAGGTATCCTCAGCCTCAGGTTCTTGAAGAAAAGCCCTTCGTTCTGGTCTTTCTTGATCTGACCTTCGAACGCTGCTAATATGTTTTAGAAAATTTTGTTTGATTTTAAAGCTTTCTGTATCCAAATTAGTTTAGTTGGAGTTTTTTGTAAGAGTAGGTCAGAAAGAGACAAATAAAATAATGTAGAGAACATGTCTCTTGGTAATTAAATTAGAGCAAAAGCTTATTTTTACAAGTTGGCCAGATGCAAATTTCCATGCAGTATTCTTTGAAAGTGAGTAAATTCTCCACATCAATTTTCTACCATTCCAACCCTACTTCGCCACTTGCTATTGAAACAAGTAATTTCAGATGTTGTATTGCTTATTAGTTTGCAGGTGCTTCCGCACATTGAAAAGTAATTTTCAAATGTTGGATTGCTTACTAGTTTGCCGCGCTTTTTGTAATTTTATTTTATCACAAATAAGTGGGGGAGGAAGGTTTTGAACCCAGGGGGAAAAGTCCTTTTCATTTAAAATCTTGTCCATTTTATCTATTTCATGGTCTAGATTAGATTTTAGAAATTTAAATGTATACAGTCTGCTATGTCATTTAAAATTTTAAATAATGTGACAGTCTAAAAGTAGCTAGATCCAGAAAATAAAATCTAAATCATGAAATGAAAGAGATAGACAGTTTTTGAAATGAAGAGGATCTTGTTCCGGGGGATGGGTAGTGCCAATTGAGCTACCAAGCTCTTGGCCATATGTTATTTTGATTTTTATATTCTTAAACATTGTATTATAGGTTCTAAGTATAAAGCCATTACTTAAGTTGGTTTAGAGCTTAAGCAAACAACAATCAACCTTGATATTGCATCCATTAATCATCATGAGATTGTTTGAGTTTGACCAACATGCGAAGGAAGATCACAAGTTGGATAGAATTGGATAGAAGACTAACGAGTTGCTAGTAGCTCAAAATTGCATTCTTTTTCTTCGGTATAGAGGAAAAAGTCAAACCTTGCAATAGTGTATTGGAGATTTCGAATGTGCGGAAGAAGGCAACGTCCAAATTTGTAATTTGGGAAACAAAATCTAAATCATGAAACGAAAGAAAGAAATAGACAGATCTTGAAATGAAGAGGATCTTGTTCTGGGGGAATGGGTAGTGCTAATTTTAAGTTAAAAAGCCCTTGGCCTTATGTTATTTCAATTGATCAATTGTTGAATTCTTAAAGTTGTATCATGGGTTCAAATACTTATAAAATTTTTAAAAAAATAATAACAAAAATAAAAACGTTGTATAATAGGTTCAATTATAAAGCTATTTACTTAAGTTGGTTTAGAGTTTAAGCAAACAACAATCAATCTTGAAATTGCATATGTTAATAACCATGTGGAGACTATTTGAGTTTGATCAACATGCGAAGGAAGATCACAAGTTGGAAAGAATTGGATAGAAGGCTTTAAGTTCAGTTGCTAGTAGCTCAAATTGCATTATTTTTTTTAGCATAAAGGAAAAGTCAAACCCTGCAGTAGTCTACGGGAGATTTCGAATTTGAATGTGCAAAAGAGGGCAACATACTAATTTGTGATCTAACACTTCAAATTTATCAACTTACTATTTTTGATCTAAGGTTTTAAACTTACCTCCTGAGTTGAATTGGATACGTATCTGTAGCTCACGGTGATTTGCTTTGATATTTGCCAAGTATTTCTCCTACAAAATCTCATTTTGAGTACCATAAGCAAGCCGCGAATTTGGGTTCATTTCCTACCTACGACTCAATGCTTGCAACTACGCCGCGAATCTGGGTTCATTCCTACCCACAACTCAATGCTCACAACGTCAAATCTCTTACTGTTGAGATCACCCAAAAGTTTTAACAGGTATAAATGTAAATCACACCAATCTTCTCACAAGTAAAATGTGAATCACACCATTTACAATAACTAGGGTTTCTATCAGTCAAGAAACACTATTAGAATTTATAACAGAGTGAAAAGAATTCATGTAAGTACAAGCAGTAGCCAAGAACAACTACAAGAGAGCTAAAAAAAAAACAAATCTATATGCAGAAGAAAGCAACCTTGGACGCACACAACTTGGAAAATAACTCAATTATGTAAATAAAGATAATTTATCAATGTTGTCGCTTGCCGGAGAGGCTGATAGAGCTAACTTTCATAGGGGTAGCAACCACCAGTGGAGCTTCTGGGGAGTCACTAA
Source organism: Quercus aquifolioides (assembly GCA_019022515.1). Taxonomy (NCBI): domain Eukaryota; kingdom Viridiplantae; phylum Streptophyta; class Magnoliopsida; order Fagales; family Fagaceae; genus Quercus; species Quercus aquifolioides. The sequence goes on from CM032332.1 coordinate 41,341,926, forward strand.
CGGCAAACTTGTCATGCATGAACCGACTCTCAACAATAGACTCATCCTTCAACACAATCTTGTAACAATAACAGCTTTTAAGGCCTTGCTGATTCCTGTAGCATGCATGAGCACTGTTTTTCACCTGCTGAAAGTCCCATATCACACTGAACTTTCCCACTGTTGCGACCAAGTGACGCTCCTGTTTACCATTTTCCGTGACCTGAAAGCAAATATCACACGTGAAACAAACACAAGTTAAAGAAATTTAAGATGATAAGATCACAAAATATAAGAGACCAAAAATTAAAATTAAAAAATTAAAAAAAATAACATGTATCATAAGCTAAAAAAAAAACCATAATATGCGGTAACAAAACTATCCAATTCAGCCGGAGATAAGTAGTTAACAGGCACCAAATAGATACACCAAACCACCAGACCATCTAACTTTGAGGACCCAAATGCAACCAGATCTAAGACACTAAACTAAAAGTAAAATCTTACATGCACACAACAAAAAGAAACGTTATACAAATTTTAATTGAAGTCCTTTTGTTTTACATTGGATTTCCAAACAGCTAACTCTGTTTTCTATCAGATATTTCACAGTTTTAGAAAAAGAGATCATCACAATTATTCATTATGAGTCCAACGAAAATCAGCCCCAAATACACAACTAGACATCATTTTAATGCCAAATAGCTCCAATAAGTAAGCCTAAACCAAAAAGCTCTTTCTTCTTCTCTTTTTTTTCCCCCTCTAATAACATAATTTTTTTTGTTTTCTTTTCTATTTCCACAAGGTACATGTTCTTTTTGCAGAATCTGATCAACTAAACAAATGTAGAGATTAAGTAACAACCATACCTTAAGCACAAACCTCAGAAAGCTATTAAATATGAACACACTCACTAGTGTGTGAAAGTTCCAGGAAAATACAAAATTGCACTCTCCAGTAGCTTGTCCAAAAATATTTAATTAACAATGCAAGCTTTCCATTTGAAATTTCAAGCACTTAGTGACTTACATAATAAGTAGCTATTTTTCTAAGCAACTAATTCCTCTGTATGTCAAGTTAATATTCACCAGAACTGCTTGCAAGCAATCTGGTAAAAGACCATTTATTTGTTATATGTCAAAGAGGGTGATGCAATCAACCCTTGTGAACAGATCCCTTCTTTGGTAAGTCTCTGATGCAGTCTGCTTGTGCAACTAGGAGGTCCAATAAGACCCTCACTTGAGCTGACATTCTGCTTTTGCAGCCCCTTTTTGGCCTATGTGAAGCCAATAAGGGCCAGTGGGGATTGCCCAAGGCCTGCGCACCCTTTTTAAATTTTGAGTTCTCCTCCAAGATAAAAGAAAAAATTGGAGATTTAAAAACATAATCAAAGAGGTACATTCTTTGTGTTTCTACAGGTTTTCAACATAACATAACAATAATTTCTAAGCAGTGAAAATTACAACTATCCTCACTAAAAGATGCTGAAATACACATGATCTTTATTAAAATAGTTTTTCAATAAAGCTTGACAATAGAGATGACTCCTCAATGGCAAAAATATTCAATGAATGCAATACGGCGTGAGAAGAGGGTAGAAATGTAGTGATTAGGAGTTTTTATTTTTAAATGGTGTTGGAAAACCGCTAAAATTTCACACATTTATTACATTGAAACGAACACACCAAGACATTAATTTGAAGAAACCAGGATTGCTTTAAAGCAGAATGTCAACATAGGCACCACTTACAGGATTTACACACACAATGCACAGCTATTTAAAAGGGCTAAATTATCCATAGTTCCATTAGTCATCACAGAAAAAATTTCTTGACAAAGAACAAAAGATAATTTGTAGATATCCAACTGTTACACTGATGCATCTATTGGACCTCATGCAGGTAACATCCGACCCAAATCTCAAAAAAACCTTACATAAATAATATCTTCCTCTGGCAAATGAATCAAATTTGTTTTGGAACAGTTACACACTATAGTGTTTTCAAAAAACACAATTCTCATGTTACTAATTAAAGGTCACTATATTTTGAAAATGACTGTAATATGAATGCAAACAGATGCAATACAGAAAAGAGAGATGAATACACTGCATACGAAAGGTAGTATATTAAATATGAAACTGAGTAATAAAAAGAGACATCACCATTGCAAGAATCTCAATGGTGACGATTATATGAGTTGCAAATATAATCTAACCAAGAAAGCTGAATCAACCAAATTTGCCAATTGTAATAAAATAACCATATAAGCAGATAACAAACTAGCATTGCCAACAAATACAACAGTTAAGTAGTTGCTATATATTAAAGAGATTAAGTATGCATACCCATGAGAAATGGCCGCCGTGGAATTTATTATTACTCCCAGCCAAATGTGAATCCAGAGGGGTCAACTTCAACAACCTTGGGGCAGGAATCTTGTTCCCCATTCTGCCACTAAATCCAGTCTTTGTCTTTCCATCTTTGTCAGTAAATAGAGTGCAAATAAGGACCAAATACGTGTCAGCCGTGCCCAAAATCCACTTCCCATCAAATGTAACATCGACATGAGTAATTGGTGAACCAAGCCCTGGAAAAGCAGTCTTGGCCTGCCTCATTGATGTCTTCGAATACAACCTTATCTTCCCATCGAGAGACCCAACAACAATCGACCCGTCCCCAGTTGTAGCAAAGCACTGAAAATTCGTCCCTTTCGAGAACTGATGCCCCTGTGTCCAATTCAACACTGGCGAATTCACCATTGCAATGTTCTGAACTATTCCACTCCGATCACGCATATCCCATTGACACAACCTATTATCATCTAACCCCAAAAACGTCGACTCTGACGGGTCCAATTGCGAACCTTTAGTATCATTCGTGATATCCCGCATTGTAATATCAGTCCCATCCTTCTCAAACTTCCATTCCGTGACAATCTTCCCCGTCTCGATATCGAGCTGTTGAAGCCCAGAGGCATGAGGCTTCCCTTCCTTAAATGGACTCATTAGCATCATATTCGTCTCGGCTCTCATCAACAACGCCTTTTTCGGAGTCATTTGGGCCAAACTCGAACTTTTCCTTGAACTCGAGCCATCAAATTTCACAGAAACACCTTTTCCATGAATTCCATGATTGAGATTCCTATAAACCTGAACACCAGTATCGTTCACCAAGAAGCTATTATCCAATGCACCCAATGTCAAGCTCTGTACACCGCCATTGGCAGCCTCTTCGAACTCTTCCAACAAGTCCTGACTCGCCCGGACCGGCGGCTCGGGACTCTTCAACCCATCGTCTTCAGCGTCCTCCCACATCGAATCGTCGGCTGCCTCGGGCTTCACCCACCCAATAAACTCTTTCCCATAAACCTTAAGCTTGTTCTCCTCCGTAGCTTCGAGTCCGTACACATTCTCAAATATACAGTTCTGAAACTCAGTGACGAAATTCCGATACGCTTCGTCGGTCGGGAACTTCAAAGCCCAAACGCCACTGGACACGAAATCCACGCGCCGCTGATCGCCGAACATCTTCAATTGCATCTCCGACGAAACCCTAGCTCGCACCTTAGCCCCAACTCTCAGTATCCACCACGACTGTCCTCCACCGTCCGACTCATCGTCATCGTCATCACCGTCGCCGTCGATTTTCGAGGTTTTCACAAAGGAATAAGACGAGTGCTTATCGGAGACGATCCACTTCGCCTTCGGAGAGTTGCCGCCGATGTGGAGGTAGAGCTTGACGGAATTCGCGGAATTAGGGTTTTGCGAAGAGGAAGAAGAAGAAGGGTATTTGAGTTTGAGAGCTTTGAGTTTAGCGTCGAGTTCGTCTAGGGATTTGGGATCGGATTTGGCTTTGGATTGGGGCTTTTGTTGGTGTGAGCCTTGAGCGTCGTCGTATTGATCGTCATCTTCTTCTTCTTCTTCTTCATTGTCGGTGTATTGGTCTGAGTCGGCGTCGGAGATATCGAGGCCTTCGCGGCTCTGAGAGGTACCCATTGTTGTTGAATTTGGATTGGGAAGTGGAAAATAAGTGAGAGAGAGTGAGAATTGAAAAGAAATGTTAGAGATTGTTTGAAAAGCTTTTGGGATCTGCGATTGCGAATAAAGTTTGTTACTCTGTTTGGATTTTGGAGATTTTATAGGTGATTATAAATATTTCTCACCGGCTATCACCGTTTTCGTTTTTGGCATAGCTCATAGCCTCATAGGTGTCCCCGGTAGGGGTGTCAAATTGAAGGGTTTAGCGTGTTTGGAATAGGCATAATTGAGTTGGGTATATAAAATTCTTTCACCCATTAAAATTCATTTAACTAATTGCTTCTAAACTCAAATCCAACCCAACTCAATTTTAATAGGTAAACCCTAACTCACCCAATTATCAAAATACCCCTAAAGTGAAAATGACCAAATTACTCTTAAATCTTCAAAAATAACCAAAATATTTTAATTTACATTTTTCAAATGACACATCTACATTTTAATTTTTTTTTAAAAGTCACGTCAGAAAATTAAAATTAAAATTCTGAATTTATATTTTTTTTAAAATTTAATTAAATTAATTTTTTAAATCTTAAAATCAGATATATGTATCTGGGATTCTGGGTTGAGACTTGAGAGAGAGAGAGAGAGAATGATCTGGGTTTAGAGAGAGAGAGAGAGGGGTTGAGAATTTGAGATGCGGCCGGCGGTGATCAGGTGGTCCAGCTGGGTTTTGTCGAATTTTCCTTTGCTTCACCATCAATGGCAGATCGTCGAGAGCTCAGTGGAGCTGCGAGCAGTTGCTGGGAAGGTTTTTACAGAAATTTTTAGTTCTTTTTCTCCCCAAAATTTGTTTGTTTCTACAGAAAATAATTCCATAGAAAGTCTTTGATTTTCCAAGAATGTTTCGCTTTTGAATCAAGCGCGTCACTTTTATTTCTGTTTTTATTTTTCCGGTGTTTAGATATGAGAGAAACAATTTTCCGTGAAGCCATGGATCTCGATTCTATGTACGTCATCAGTTATAATTTTTTTTTTCCGATTTTTCTTTGTGGCAAAGATGTGTTTGGTTTCCCAGAAAACTGTTTGGGAAAAGAAAAGTTTTGCTTTTGAATCTGAAAATGAAAACCGAAACATTGAAATTTCTAAGGATTGGGTTTTTTTTTTAAATTTTTTTTATGAGAAGGGTTATGTTGAATTTGGGTATACTGTGTTTGGGTTCAATGGAGTTCAATGAGTTTTTAGTTAAAACCCAATAATTACTGAATTTAATTGAGTTTAATGTCTATTTAACCCAACTAATAATTAAGTGAATTTGAGTTCAATTAGAGTAAATAGATTTGGGTGAACAAATGAATTTACGCTTAATTTGCCACCCCGCGGGAGAAGGGACCGTTTCCTTGCCGCGTATATGAGGGGGATGTAATGCCCCCACATCCAAATACCAAAGTACTTTTAAGAAAAAAAATAAAAGTTTAATACAGTACTATAAACAAAAAAAACTATGTTAATCATTTCCTTCAGTCCTAAGTAAACACGACGTCGAATCAACGCTAACCGGTAATGGGTTATAGCCGGTGGCAAATTAACCAATTAACCTCTTTTAAGTAGTGCATCAAATCTAGGATCATCTTCTCCAAAGAAAACACACATATATATATATATATATATATATGTTATTTCTCTTCATCTTCTAGCTTTTTTTTTTTTTTTTTCCACTGTTCTGGAGTGAGTGTCTAAATGGGGGGTTCTTTACCTTGTGCTTCTTGCAAGTTATTGAGACGCCGGTGTGCAAAGGATTGCATCCTCGCTCCTTACTTCCCTTCTGATGACCTTCACAAGTTTGCCATTGTTCATAAGGTTTTTGGTGCTAGCAATGTCAGCAAAATGTTGCAGGTTTCTCTTTCTCTCTATTTGCTAATGTTCATATTTCATTTTTAATCTTGTTCTTTACCTTCCTTTTTATCTTAGAATTAGTACCTTGTTTTGCCCCCCCAAAAAAAAAAAAAAAAAAAACAAAAGAGAAGTGCTTAGGTATTTTTTTTTTTTTCTTGTAAAATTTCACAGGAGCTTCCTGTTCATCAGAGGGCTGATGCTGTGAGTAGTTTAGTTTATGAAGCAAATGCAAGAGTTCGAGACCCAGTTTACGGATGTGTTGGGGCTATATCTTTCCTACAGAATCAAGTATCACAATTGGAAATGCAACTTGCAGTGGCTCAAGCAGAGATACTCTGCATCCAGATGCAGCAAGAGCCAAACTTACCAACCCATCAGATAGACCAAGTCGACAAGTCATTTCTTCTATCCACTAATAACAATTTTCGAGAAGGAGAAGGGGTAGCTCTTGAGGGGGAGCAAGCCAAAAACTTCTTTTAAGCATTTTACTTCATGTTATCTATGGTTTTTGGGTGTTATGTTTTGGATAATTTTTATTATGGGTTTACTAAGTACTATGTTAAATACCTTGGTTAAATACTTGGTTTAAACTCATGGATATGGTTTTAATACTTTGGTTAAAGCTTTTGAGGCATTTTGGTTTATCTGTTTAAGTTTATATTCAGTATGTTTCAATTTGTACCCATGCTTTGTAGCCTAGGACTAGTTAAATGTTATGTATTTTCTTTAAGAACATCACTCTTGTGCCCTTGTTGGATTTTATATCCTTGATGCAATTACTTTGAGTTTTTGTATCAGTTGAGTGTTGGACATGCAAATCATACTTTGTATTGAGCTTATTAGCTTGCATGTCCAGATATTCATTCTTTGTGTGAATGAGCATTGTAGCAAAGAAACGGTCACTTCTCCTTATCAATTTTGTGTGCAGTGCGCGCCTGCCGCTCCATTTCTTTTCTTCCATAAACCACAAGGGCCAGAGCTGAGCTGAAGCTTCCCAAGGCCCACAGATCATATTAGACATAAAAAAAAATTTAAGCTCATATAAAATGCCACAATTTGTGTCATAACTGTTCACGTTGCAGATTGTGAGTGGTAAAGAAAAAATAATGGGTCTATATAAGAGTAACAGATAACCAGTCACAATTTAACATGTAAGATAGTTGAGACAAAAGTTATAGTATTTTATATAATACTAGAACAACTCATTAGACATTACTTTTAATTTGAAAAAAAGTTAATGAATATCATAAAGATATTGATTTATGAAATATTTTTAGATTCTTTTCATGAAAAAAGAAAAAAAGAAACTGATTTTTTTTTGTAGCTTTTTATATTTTTTATGAAAGTAATATCAAAACTTTCTTAAACATAAAATAGTTCATTATCAAATACTCTCTGAGTATCCATGAACCTGACTCATTTATTTTTCAAAGAATAACTTAATTTGAGGATTGATATTCATATCATCACAAATAGCCCTATTGTGTTAGCTCAAATTAGCTTTGGCCAATGGAGAAGTGTGTTATATGCAGTTGGCTGATGATGTGGTTTTGCATTAAACTAGGATTAACACGTTACAATAACTTTGTGGGCTATTGATGGGCACCTTTGTCCTTAAATCCATGGGCGCCAATTGAATTGCAGGACTATAGCAAGTCCAAAGTCCAAACAACCATCAGAAATTAACGATAAATTTTCTCTGATTTCATATAGCACATCAGTGATTTATAGAATTACATTGACCCTCCGCTTTGCTAATCAAATCCCACATGTTACTGCAGATATCAGGTCTAATTGGACTACAGATGGCTATTAATTACCAAGCCACCTAGCTCAGTTTGCTTAAGGTAGTTTAAAAAAGAGGAACTAAAATTTTAGTAGATTATAACTCTTCTCACAAGGCGTCACGAGCAGCAATCCGGCATACAATAGCATCTGCAAGTGAGGATATCCCTAGTTCCGGGCCAGTAATCTTATATTGCTGAAAAATGAGAAGTCATTGCTCATTAGTCAATGGAAGCAGCACAAGGAAAAGGAAAGAAAACTGGTAAAGATGTAAGCAAAATCATTGCAAAACCTTTTGTATCTGGGCCTGGTTTGCTCTGCCCTTTAACTCCTCCAAGTCGATCTCTTTTCCATGGATAAGTTTCTCAACGGCTTTCACCTGGCAGAATACTAAAATTTACTTATTCCAGAATGGGCAATTACTTTTTACTCAATACCAAACATGATCTGCTACTTCACTCATAAATAGTGATCTCACCTCATCAAGTGTAGCATTGAATCGAGCAGCAAGGATGTAAGTTGTGCTTTCAGAGATGCCACACCTTTTTAAAGATTCTGTTATCTATTCAAAATAGAAGCCTAGAAGTTATCCATCTGACATAACAGAAAAATATGCAAATGTTAACTAGCAAAAAACGATTACATGCTTAGATCCTGAGTAATTGAAAACAAGCTCCGAATGAAGAGTGCGTGTTGTCAATGACTCCCGTGACTTAGACACAAGTGTCTTATGCGCAGCTGCTAGAACAGGGAAAACATCTGGAATCTGAATCAAACCAAGTGTAGCTTAGAAAAGATAGAGAGATGAAATTGAATGGAAAAACAAGAAATAGGATATAGTATGTATATAAAAAATAATAATCGTACAAGTGATGCATTGAGAAATGCAACTTCTGGTTCCAGTGTTCCAGCTTGCATAGAATCAAGGAGCTCCCTGCATAATAAATAGTTCATAAGGTGCATTTCACTTTTTTACTTAAATAAGCACTCTATATCATATGGCCAGATACTCTTAAAAAAAAAGAAAAAGGAAAAAAAAAGAGCTGTTAAATTTACATGAACAGAGAAGGATCTGAGTTGCAAGTGAAATTTTTGACACTGTTCTCATTTAGTATTACTTTTTGATAGGTAACTAAAAAGCTTTATTGAAGATTTAGTATCACTTAAAAGGTCTGTTCACTTAAAAATGATGCAGAAAGTGTAACCATTTTGGCTAAGTTCACATAACAGTCAAAACAGGATTCTCCTTCCATTTGATTTTGCCAAATGCTACTTTCTCAATCAGAAGTTCTGACTTCTGAGCCCAAGATCCCAAGATCTAAGAGAAAGAGACTGCTTCCACTTTCATCTCCGTCTAATCTAATGGGCAAAAGACATGAACTTGTGTGCCCCCATCCATCTAATTTCTCATAGCCTAGTTCATATCTCCAAAAAAGACCAGCAACACTACACTAGAGATTACAGGATTTTACTTTAAACTTGATTCTTAACAAGGAAAAATCTCAAAAAAGACCCTTACTTCTCCCAACAACTGCAGTTCTCCCTAGATCACGTATAAATTATAGTATTGTCTCTATGCACAATAACAACCTCCACCACTATTTGACTCTAAATAATGCAACCCAACATTGCTTCACTTCATCCCAGAGCAGAATGACCACCATCAACCCATTAAGAGCCCCATTTAGGCCTGCAACTTTGCTGATAACACAGAAAAGTTGGCACCTGGCTTTGCGTTATTAAGAAAATTGTGTTTTGAAACAGTGCATAGATTGGCATCTGGCTTTGCATTTTTGAAACAGTGCAAAAAAGTACCTTTTCAAATTTCAGCTCATGGGGTGCTTTTTTCAACAACTCTTGTTTTTAAAGTAAAACTGTGGCAATTTCACATGCACAAACACTCCAGGAAAAAAAAACAACAACAAAGTTTCCAAGTAATTTGGGTGGAAATAAACTTAATATTTGTATTAACATCAAAATTTAGAAGTACCAACTTTTTAAGAATAGGCTCTAGTTCTTCAGAAGCTAAGGTGGAAAGTGTGTTGAAGAATCATGAATGGCATTGGAGACCAGCAAGATCAAAAGATATGGTCTAAAAGAAAGCTAGGCCTGGTGTAATTAAAAGAGAAGGATGGAGCCATTTGGTTAGCATCCATTTCTGGGGTATATACTTGTGCAGCCACTTAGGATGAAATCAGGATGAAGGATGAGGGTCATACCGTGGTGGAAGTTAATTTGGTTTTCAGATGCAATTCCTAAACATAGTTTCATTGGCTGGCTTGCTGTCAACGAGAATGAGACGAGTGCAGTGGGGATTAACAAGAGATAGTGCCTGCATTTTTTGTCGGAGATACATCGAGAGCAAGCATGGGCCATATATTCTTTGAATGCTCTTTTACAAGAAGAAATTAGAAAACTGTAATGAGGCTATGCTTAGTGAATTCTATCCCTACCTTTTGCAAACCTCAAGGGCAGAAGTTTTAGAGCTGCATTATGCATAGTATGGGCTACTGTATACAATGTATGGATTCAAAGAAATAACAGAATTCATGGTGGCAATGTCAAAACAAAGGAGCAAATCCTCAACAAAGACACAAGCAAAATGAATGGATCCTTAATAAAGTACTTTGGGTAAATTGGGGCATTGGGAGAACATACTACAACTCTATGAGAGCTAACAATTGATGGCTCCAGTATGTGTCCCAAGATTTATCATTTAACAACTATACAGATTACATGGACCCACCACTTTTTGTTGACCATTAACAGTCACACAAGTCATGAAATTAGGTGTGTCTGTACTATTGTTATTGCTTTGTCACTTGTGTTTGTAAGTGGTTCTACTCTTTGTTTTCAATGAAATTCAGTTGATTTATCAAAAAAAAGTTAATCACTCTATATTCTACAAGTGTCTAAACATGAATTTGCACTCTGTATTAGTTTTACCTTTTCAAAGTTTAATATAAAAAAATTCTGAAAAAAGAAAATTCAGCCAAATATAACTGGTATAAAACTGAAATTTGCTTCAAAAGTTTGAACATTTAAGTATTCCCCATAAGCCATTTTTTTCCCCCCAGAAACAAACGGAAAATTAAGGAGAGAGAAAAAGAGGCGTACTTGGAGTTGGTGACGTCGATGAAGAGCGCGAGAGAGACTGTGTCTCCATTGATTTCGAACGCCTTCATCGCTGGTTTGGTTCTTTGTTTTCTGATTCATACTTCAATTTCAGCTAGGGTTTTAGTTTACGTTTCATTCCAAAAATTTTCAAACCGCACCGTTTCGACCAAACGGGAAAATAGAAAAATAATAGAACGCGCCAGATAGGGGTCGAACCTATGACCTTCCGCTTAGGAAACGGACGCTCTATCCACTGAGCTACAGGCGCTTTGCTGATATTATAACACATTGAAATACTATATATATTAGTCTTATCACATGCGCTCTGCGCATCCAGTGGGCTCTTTTTATATTTTGAGCTTATCGTAATTTTTCAATTTGAATTTATCTATCGTTAATGAGGTTACACGGGAATAAATTTTTAAGAAACTAAAACTTATGATTTTAAATGGAATAAACTACTGGTTTAGCGTTTGCTACTTTTTAAGAAAAAAAATGTATCAAACGTGCGTGAGATATATTTAAATAAAGAGTGTGCTAATTTTTAGGAAAGAAGTTTCTCTAGTAGTTTTTTTTATTTATTTTGAATTTTGTTGAATTACAATTTTAACCCCATTTTTTTATTTTTTAAGAATAAGGATTATATAATTAGATTAGAGGTATTTTTGACATTTTTTGAAGTCATAACTAACTTTCTAAATCATCTTAATATATAGAGATAGAGATAAAACAATGATGCGGTTGAACTGGTCAAGCATGTTCATAGATTCTGTAAAACCCATTTTGTCTATCTTCAAGCATAGCCCTCGACGTGTCAAACCCGTTGAATTCCAAACCTAACAATGCCCAACATTCCCTTCTCATTCTCTGTTTGTTTTGAGAGAAAAAACCAACAAAACTTCCACAATTTGCATCCTTTCTGGGTGCCATAACCCCATCGATATGTGCCTCTCCATCTTCCTTCTTTGGCTTGTCAGCATCCATTTATCTCTATGTGCAAACTCTCTTTCAATTCCTGACGTTCGAGGTATGTATATCACATTTAACCACAACCATAACATATATAAACATGCACAACATTTTTTTTTCCTTTTTGTTAATCCAAAACAATTTCATTGATTTACATTATACAAGTATATTATGTTCATTCATTTGATGTTATTAAAAATGTATAACACAATTCTCGTGAGAGAGAGAGAGAGAGAGAGAGAGAGAGAAGACTTTCTATATGATTAGCCAAATAATTATGTTTTTTTGGGGTCAACTATGGATACTCAATAGACTAATTAAGATTGGGAATGGAAAAGATTGATACATTCTAGTATCCTTTCAATGTATATATGTATTTTTTTTTCATGCATGCTACAACGTCATTCGTTATGAAAATTCAATATGACACATGTATATTTTTCTCATTGTTTTTCTTGTTATAGGTTTTCTTCTAAATTGTGGTGCGGACCCATCTAACGAAGTAATCACAAATGGTGTCAAATACATCTCGGATGTGGGGTTCACATCATCTGGGAATAGAACACACCTCAAAGCCTCAAACTTGTTGCCTATACTAACCACATTGCGGTATTTTCCCGATCCGACTGCACGAAAATATTGCTACGAGATACCTGTGATCAAAGGAGGGAAGTACCTGCTGAGAACAACGTATTATTATGGACGTTTCGATGGAGGGAAGGAGCCGCCTGTATTCGACCAAATTGTAGATGGGACTAAATGGAGTATTGTGAATACTACAGAAGACCATGCCAATGGACTTAGTTCATTTTATGAGCTTGTGGTGGTTGCCATGGGAAAGATGCTAAGTGTGTGCTTGGCTAGGAATGAGAAGACTGTTTCGAGTCCATTTATCTCAGCTCTTGAGTTGGAGTTCTTAGAGGATTCCTTATATAACACCACAGATTTTGGCAAGTATGTGCTTAGTACAGTTGCGAGGAGTAGCTTTGGAAGTGAGGAGGACATGATTGGGTACGTAGTAGCTAGGGAAATTAGTTTGTTGATTGTTTTCTTTATGTATATGTTCTATCAGTTTTAACTTGTTGTACAAACCAAAATCCTAGCTAAGTGATTTATTTAATGAAATGGAATGCATAAAGAATTAACATTAATCTTGAAAAGTATCTAATATGGCTTTTATCAATCTAAGGTTTGAAATTATATTTTAAATGTATCTCTATATATAGTAAATGAATTAAACCCAAATCATCCATGCCATGTATCCATTGGAAAATGTTAGAGTTACTATAGTTTTATAACTAAAAAAAACTTTTAAAATGACGTGACTATTAATGTGATTAGTGTCACGTTAATAACATAATAAATAATTTTAAGTTGTTTTTTTGTTGTGTTTAAAAGTTGACACATCAATTATGAAACTTATGTAGTAGTTGTAACATCACTATGTATCAATTAGTTTTATGACTTGTCTTATAATTCTGGGATTTTATAAAGATGTTGTTGTTGAATGATCTTGTTAATTCATTGTATGAAAATCAAGAAAATATCAATGGTTTAAACTTGATTGATTTCAAAATATCTTGGCCATGAAACATACATATTATTTGTTAGATTTATTTGAATAGTTGTATATTTTCATCTTCAAAAACAGTAGAAGAAAAAACCCTGTAAAAGTAAGTGAACTTGTTAAGAATGATGGACTATGTAATGGACATTATTAACTATTTATAGTTAAAATTATGTCAAAAACAACTAAATGTAATAGTAGTAGTCTTTGATTCAGAATTGTTTCTTTGGTTTCCATATGCAATATTTTTTGTTTAGCAATCGAACAAATGTAAAATGAAGAAAACAGAACGTGGAATAGAAGTTTAAGAGAATTCTGATGGTGAATATCTAAACATATGAACCTAGTTATCCAGATGACCAATTCAACCGTTTATGGCAACCATTCCTGGACAAGAACCCTGTTGTCACAAGCCACTCCAATGTAACTTCTTCAGATTTTTGGAACCTCCCACCAGCACAAGCATTCAGCACAGCAATCTCCACAAGCGAAGTAAAGAAACTCCAAATCATGTGGCCACCTGTGGCGCTTCCTAATACCAGCTACTATATCTCACTCTATTTCCAGGACAATCGGACCCCCAGTCCATATAGCTGGAGAGTTTTTGATGTTTCTCTGAATGGCAGGAAATTCTTCACTAATCTTAATGCCACAACCAATGGTGTGACTGTTTACTCGACACAATGGCCTCTATCTGGGCAAACTGAGATTGTCTTGACTCCTGCAGATGGGATGCCTGTTGGCCCTTTGATCAATGCTGGTGAGGTCTTTCAGATCGTGCCTCTTGGTGGAAGGACACTCGCAAGAGATGGTAGCCCCTTAAGCCAATCTCATTTCCACTTAAATAAAGTCAAGATACAATTTTTCACAACTGCTAACATGACAAGTTGTGATTGGAACATCTCTTTACATGGATTCACGATCTACACCACTTTTATTAGCAATAATCACATCATGCCACTTCAATAGTTGTGAAAAATTGTCCTTAGACTTATTGCTTCTACTTTATACTTGCAATATATGCTTTTTGGAATCGTTTATGTTGTCTTGCTTAACCATTTATTTGTTTTGGTATTTAGTGGTGGCAATGGAAAAGTTAGCTAGAAGCTTTAATGATCCACCTTCAGATTGGAGCGGTGATCCTTGCTTGCCTAAAGAGAATTCATGGACGGGAGTTACATGTTCTATTTCGGGGAAATTTGCTCGTGTTATCGCTGTGTAAGTTTACCTAAAATTGTTACATGAACCAATTTTTATTAATATAGAGATTTCTATGAAACATAATAAAATCACAAGATAAGGTATGCTAGTGGCAGAATTTGGATTCATTGAACTCCTTTTACTAGCCAATCTAAGAAGTACAAAGTGTATTACAGTTTCACATATCTTTGGGGGGGGGGGGGTGTTAACTACATGTATTGAAGCTCTATTGCTGTTCAAATAGATTTTATATTTTAATTGTGAATAAGAGGACCTATCCTTAATCAAATTAAGTAGTTAGCCATATTCAAGTGTGCTATAGGTAAGATTTTATTGTGAATTAAGACTAACTTTGATTTTTGTTCGACATGTTTCTTATATGAAGGAATTTAACTAATGTTGGTCTGTCTGGATCACTGTCTTCAAGCATTGACAAGTTAACTGCACTCACCCATCTGTAAGCAATCTAGTCATGTTAATTATGCTACTTGACTACTCCACTAGCTCAATACCACTACATCTTGATGATATTGGGGAGTGATTTGTTTGCAGTTGGCTTGGGGGAAACAATCTCTCAGGCAAAATCCCAAAAATGAGCTCACTGAAGGCATTACAAACTCTGTATGCTAACAAATGTTTTACGTTTCATTCTTTATTTCCTATAATTTCTCTGCTTCCTTAGATTCGTTATTCGTATGCAACATCCTGATCAATTTGTTTTTCTTTTTTCTACTTCTTTTTATTTATTTATTTATAAATTAACAACAAAATTTCATTCTTATTATTCTAATGAAGGAATTTGGAGAATAACAAGTTTGAAGGAGAGATTCCTCAATCATTAGGATCACTTCCAAAACTACATGAGTTGTAAGTATCGCTATTCAAAAAACCTACCAAATATTATCATCTTTTTGTTTGTTTGTTTTGTAATATTTTTTTTAGCAGAGATAACAAGTTTGATGAAATGCTTTGTTAATAGATACCTTCAAAATAACAATCTTGATACAAGAATTCCCACCACGCTACAAAATAGAAAAGACATGGACATTCTGTAAGCACAATACATTCTCTTTTTCCTCTTAGTTTGCTTTAATACAAATACATCACATTTGCATTTCTATAATCTGCATTGGAAAATGTTTTTAGTTTGACTTTTCTGCTAATATACTTAAATTTGACCAAGTCTTGCAACTAAAGGCAAGTTGATAATTCTGCTTTTGTTTCAGGGTGTCTTCTTGATATGATTCAAAGAATTTAACATGATCATAATGAAGGATAGATGAGAGAGGAAAAACATATTCTCTGCACCAGTTTAGGATGAAATTGAGAAGTTTTACGCCTTGGATGAAACTATACAAGTTGTGTCATTGTAAATGATTGCCTTGGAGGAAGGGAGAGAGAGATTAATTAACCTTGATTTTAGTTCTGCATATTTGTGTCTCTCTTCTCAATTTTTTACTATTTGTCAACAAACCAAATATACAACTTTGGTATGAGTAACCAAATATATACAACTAACATGTTATATTACATACTTGAAATAACTTTAGTCTCTAATGAATGAGTTATTAAAGAAAGCGAGAAACAAAATTTTACGAAAAAAATAGCTAGTTTTTTTTTATATGTTTTTATATTTCCCAAAAAAGTGGTATCAAAATATTCATAAAATAGTATATAAACAAATGCAGTGGTGGCTCCAATAATTTTTTTAAGGTGGTCATTAAAAAATTTTAATCAAAATAAAATTTGAATATAATAACATCACAAAATAAAAACATATGCAAATACATAAAGTTTTAAAATTTCATTTCACAAGTTTTTATATTTTGAAATCATTGTGTGATATGATAGTTTTACTATTAATGTTATCTGCAACATCTTTTTTAATGTACACAACTAAACAATTATTAAGCTATTGATTTCCCATTCAATTATCAACATATTGCCTAAATAAGTAATAATATAAACAAAATGCATTATCTTTTTTTAAAAATGTATCACATAAATCCAATAAATTCCGTTAAAGACTAAAGCAAGCACTAACAGA
The DNA here is from genome assembly GCA_019022515.1 of Quercus aquifolioides. Classification (NCBI taxonomy): domain Eukaryota; kingdom Viridiplantae; phylum Streptophyta; class Magnoliopsida; order Fagales; family Fagaceae; genus Quercus; species Quercus aquifolioides. The sequence goes on from CM032332.1 coordinate 41,358,465, forward strand.
CTAGCTATTTGAAAATTGTGCATTTTTTAATGTAAAAAAATAGCAATTTTAATATATGTCATTTGAAAACACAATTTTAAAAATCACAATTAAACGTTTGACTTGGGTTTTTAGGCTAATTTGTTTGTTTGGGCAATTTTCGAGAATTGCTAAATCCACAATATTTTTGTAACACTTTCTGACTTTCACAACAAAGCCTAGGCGGTATGTTTTTATTGGTTCTAATTTAAACTTATCATTGGAATTAATTTTCTGTTCAACAGTAACAACCTTCTACTTAGGATTTTTTACGAAAATGTTGCAAAAATATTGTGAACATAATATTTCTCGCAATTTTTTAGTTTAACATTCAACGGACCAAAATTTTGGAGAGGTTGGATTTTATTTTTAATGGACTCAATTGTTATTAAGGGTATTCAAGTTTTTTTTAGGATGGTTAGGTTTTATTTTTTTTCTAGGATGGTCAAAAGACCCATATTAATTTAAAAATCAAAGAATTTTAAGGTATATTAATAAAAAAAGAAAAAGAAAAGTCAAGGTGGTCATGTGACCACCTTGATAGCGCCACCCTTGAATAAATGCCCTAAAGACACTTGTTGACCGGACCCTTAAAGGAATGGTGCATACATAACTTATTTTTTGATGGGTTTTGTTAATGACTAGTTGATTGCCTTAAAAATAATGGTTAAGATGTGTTTAAAGTTTTATTAAATAATATTTTTATACATTTTTTAAAGTCAAATTGTGTACAAATATCCAAAGAAGTACACACAACATGAACAAATTTGTGTGTGTAAGCCAATAAATTATTAACAAGTATATTATTAAATATTTGTATTGATGTGTATATACCATGTTGTATATGCTAGAGTTGATACGGAAAAGCAAGTATAGAATAAAAACACAAGAACACGAGGGTTACGTGGTTTAGCCTTGTTGGCCTACGTTCACAAATGAGACCTTTAAGGGTTACAATTTTATTTTATATATATATATTTAAGATAATATAGACATAAGACACAGGGGATAGGGAATGAGGGAGTGGGAAGACAAGATTTACAATACTAACACTTACAAAAGGGCCTACATTTTTATTTTGTAAGAGTGTAGTACAAGTCTGTGTTATAATGAACTATAATACGAGCATATATAGTAGACTAAACCATAAACTTTTAGTACAAGTAGGAGACTTTCTTGTACACAAAGTAAATGGGCTTAGGGCTATTACAATGGACTAATATGTCTAATATATTTTTAACAGATATTTTCTTATTTGAAAAATGTATATTACAGCTCATTATTGAACATTTATTAATGCTTAACTTATGTCCTTAGGCACTCATTAATAGAATTAAATTAATTCTAAACTATTGTGTAGCACATTTTTCTATTGTTGCAATCATGATGTGTATGATCATCATCACAATTCGAAAGTTGAAACCCAAAACAAAAGGCCTAAGTGTAGTTCTTTAGTTTGTTTCGAGTTGAATTTCTATATGTTATACCTAACCCAATTTGCTATGCCTTATATGGCAATGTTGTGCATTTCTAAACACATTCAATAAACTTTCCAAGTTTGTATGTACATTTTCACAATGCTTTCATAAAAAATAATAAGTGGTAAATTGTTATTGATTATAATTTGAACTTATCACTAAAGTTACTTTTTAGCCCATTAGTAACAACTATCAATAACAACCAGCTACTTAGAATTTGTTGTGAAAATGTTGTGGACATAGTAATTTTCTTACTAAAAATGTGAGTGCTAAAATGGACCAAGTTCAATTTGGTCCATTTACTATTAACTATATCAATTTAGTCCTTAAACTTTCAAGATTAAATGAATTTCGTAATTGGATCTCATTTTTCATTTAAACAAAATTAACTTCTTTTATTAAGAAAAGTGTAAAAAAAAAATTATAATTGAAGGGCTAAACTAATAATTCAACCAAGTTTAGGTTATATTAAAAAAAACCCCATCAAAGTTGGAAGTTGGAATAGTTGAATCATATTATTATGTATGGAATTTAGGCAGGTAAAACGACAAAGATTTCATTGTCGTTTGCATAGTTGCACTTCTCTTCAGTTGTACGTGACTACGTGGACCTTGTCTTAAACTTAAATCCCCCAATCTTAACCCTCAGAACCCAAACCCAAACTTCACAAAGTTCACAGAACCAGTTCTTCCTTTCCCCAAAGAAAAAAAAAAACTGAAAAAACTAACCAAACAACAGCCTACTGTCACCGCGTTTTTACCACCACCAAAAACGGTAGCGTTTCGAATGTTCGTCACAAACCCTAGCTCCCTCTTCTTCTCAGCCAAGCTCTCCGCCTTCCGCTGCCGAGCCTCCGCCGCCGACGTAACCCCGACGGGCCCCCCATTCCCTCGCAAATGGTTCCAATTCCCCTCCATCTCCGCCTCCTCCGCCGATATCTCCATCGGAATCGGAATCGACTCCGACTCCGCCGCTAACGACGGCTCGGCTCGGCGCGCCGGCAAAAATGGCGGCAAAGTGAATGCGAAAGAGAAGAAATGGTCGCGTGACAGAGAGAGCTACTTGACTGACAATAGCGACGCTCTTCCACTGCCAATGACTTATCCTGATTCTTCTCCGGTCCCACCCGAAGTTGTCGATCAACGGCTCCGATGCAATCCTGTATTTGAGGTTTTTATTTCCTACTTACTCTGTTTGTTTCAAGGGAAAATCTTATGCGAAGAATTTTCCTTGGTAGCGTCACAAGAAAAAAAGAAAAAGAAAAAAGGGTCAAAATTTGTTATAAAACGACTCTTATCTTATGCGAAGCTAAATAAGGAAAGTCAAGGTATAGCTTTCTAACATATTTTAATGTTGCTACTGAACATAGGAAAATGATATAGTTTTCTGGAAAATGTTTTTTGGAATATAATTAATTTGTTAGAAAATGTTAATATCGAAACAAACACAACATAAAAAGTCATATTTACTACGTTTTTGGCTGAGTGGAGGAATACGAACATTCTCGAATTTCATTGGTTTAAAAAGTGAATGAGAGATATACTTGGTTAATAGGATGTTGTTTAATCAACCAACTCATATAGTAGTCTCAGTAGGGGTTCGTGTAACCGAACCCCAATTGTTGAGCTGAGATATTTGAAACCCTGCACGTCTCTATTGGATTGGAAACATCAGGAGACGTTAGTTGAGCTACAAGGCTCTTGCGCTCGTCCTTTTCGTTTTTCTGTTTAAAGCTCCATTTCCAAAGTTTATTTCCGGTTTATTCAGCATGTATACAACTTTTTAAAGCTTTACATTTTCAATAAGTCCATGAAGGCAACGTTTTTTCTTGACAGTTGACATACTTGTTGGGATTGGTGCATTGACCCATGCGAAACTGATGATACTCTAATCACAATAAATCGTATTAGTAGTTGTGAAAAATGTTGTGTTCCTAGTATTGCTTTTACTTTTTTCGAGGTATGCCCAATTTAATTTTAAGCCCATTAAGGATCCATAACCAAACACATTGGTGTGGGACTAAGACTTTTTTTTTTTTTGGGTAAGTTATACACGCGTTGAGTGTATTAGGGAAGTTTGATTTTAGCTAGAGCTCATTGAAATATTAGGGAAGTCCCAAAGAAGCTTCTGTTTAAAAAGAAAAAAAGAAAAGAAAAAAAAATTAGGTGTCTAGATTGAACGGAGACCTCTGTAGTTCCCCTTAGGCACACACACCCCAAAAATAAAAAATAAAAAATAGAAAAAGAAAATCATTGGATTTTGATTCATTTTTGGATTTGTAGGACTGTAAGGAAGTCGTGTACGAATGGACTGGAAAGTGTCGAAGTTGCCAAGGATCGGGACTTGTCAGCTATTATAATAAAAGAGGAAAAGAGACTATCTGCAAATGCATACCTTGTCAGGGAATAGGTATTCTTCTTCTTTACTAGCACTGCAAAAAGAGTAATTTTTTAGTGTTTATAATATGTTGATATTTCTTTAGCTCAAGTTGTTATATTTGAATGAATAGGCTTGAATAGTGGGGTATTTTTTCTGGAGTGAAGTACATGTTTATATTCTCACCCACTTGGTACTTTTAGTTGTAGTTGAGACCCTATTATGATATATTTTCTAGAAACAGATTACATACCAACTAGGAGAGACTTACAGGATTCGTGAAAGTAGAGATTTACAGGATTCGTGAAACTGAACTAAAAACATCCCCATGAAAAAAAATGTGCATGGAGCTTGAGAATTATTATTTTTGACAAGGCATGGAGCTTGAGAATTATTGCTTTAAGATGGGGATGGTTTGTATATGGTTATTCATAAATACAAGCATTATACCAGTTTGAAGCAGGCACCAAGAAACACAAATGCGTAGATTATGAAAGTGCTCATATGACGTATAATGTTAATCTTGGTTTTAAAAGATCACACGTGTCATAATATTTCTACTGGTTCTCAAGTACCCATTTCTCTGCATCAATTTCTTGATGTATTAAAATTTTACCTGTATGAGAAGTTTCGTAGTAATTTCCTCGGGGAGGTGGACCTTGACAGCCTAACTCAACTTGCTTGCCAACAGAATAACCTATGGATAAAAGCTTAAGCATTTCCACCACCAACTTTGGAATAATCCTTATGGTAGATAATATTGTTGTGCTTTTCTAGATTCTAAATCAGCTAAGTCAGCCACAACTTTCTTTTCCATATAACTGTCTGGAAATATTTAGATGGTACTTTTTGCCCATTCAACTTTGCTAGATTCTTTTAAGTGTACCATTCCTTATTCGTTCTTCTTTTCGGGTTTCTCATACCATGTAAAATAGGTACAGTAAGGCCACTAAGTTCTTCACCAGTAGGCATTCACTCAACTTTCATGTTCCAGTCATTTGGGATTTGATACTAGCAGCACAACAGCATGTTCATGATATCTAAACATTGATCACAAGTAAAAAGAAAGAGTAAAGTAGAAAAAAATGAAACAATTGACCTCAAACTGCTGTGTGGTACAGTAGGATGATTGTAACTTGAAACATTTGATCATGCAATCAAGTAATGATAGTAAATTGTTCACTGAAGTATTTTTTATGATAATCATTTCAGTTATAAGTGCATCAATGTTCCAAACATGTAAAATCATATCTTACTTAGTAGGAGAATTTCAAGATTTTATGTTTTGCCTTAGGTCTGCAAGCTGTTGTAATGTACAAAATGACATTTGCGGATTATTCGTAAATAATTATTGCTAGTTTAAGTGATAGCTTACCAGTTGTTGAGCAATGGCGCATCCTACAAGAATATAATTTATAATAATCCAAGTTTTATTCATCTTGAAACAGCTCAATTAATGAAAACACATAACATAGAAAAATTAAACTTCCAAGCAATAATTTATGGAAGTGAGTAGAGTTCCTTCAAAGTGACTTTGATATGGACTTGCTTCTAATGCCAACCGTGCTGGATATATTGATTTGAAACTGAGTCGTTTGGTTTCTCCTTTTTCTGGTTGATATGTACTGATGATTTCATTATTTACTTGGACTTTTGCATTGAGATGAAGCATAAGTGACTTGTAGTGTAGAGTGGTATGAATATGACACCTGCCTATGCATCATATGAACTCTGTGACGTTGGACAAATTGGGGAATTTGTCTGCATGTACTTGTCGTGGGTTAAAGTTCAGGAGGATTTATACTTATAAAAAAAAAAAATTTAGGAGGATTTATAGACTTAGGGTTTAGAGTTGAAGAAGAAAAGGTTAAGGCTCAAAATTGGCTATGGTTCAATGAGTTTTTTTAAAAATATTATTATTTATTTATGGTTATTTGGTAGAGAAAGTATGTGGGGCTTTTTGGTTTTTGATAGGTAAGAGGAAGGTCTTTATTGGGGGTTGTAAGGAAGAAGGAAAAAAGAGAAATATATGGTGTTCAAGGGCTATATAAATAGTACCCATGAACAATAGTATGAGAAAGAGAAGAAGAAAATAGAGAATAGAAAGGGAGAAAAGAACAATAAGGTCAATGTGCCTCAATACTAAAAACACTCAATATTTTTTTGGTCTACTCTATCTATTTCAAAGTACAACATTGAGCATAAATTTATATAAAGATTCCTTCTTGTACACTAGTAGTATTAGAACTCCTAGTTTGACCAATATACTAAAAGCTTACTAAGTTAATTACTAGTAAAATATTAACATGGACTCAACAAAGAGAAAATCTAAGATATTTTAGGATCTCCTAAAAAGTTCTAGACTCAACTAAACTACCAAAATATCTATAATTTGCTAGGATTGCTAAAACTATAGTTTTTCCCCCAAAACAAAATCGATCATAACTTGTTAAATAAAAACCTAAATTAAAAGTTGTTTTAACTAGAAGACGCATATAACTAGACCTTTAAACCACACTACTTTTACTTTAATTGACTTCACACGTGGGTCCCATTAAATTAATCTTGAATAGACAAATTTGCGAAGTAGTAACACATTTATCTTCCCTGGCTGCATCACTCTGGTTTTGATAAGCCACCCATTGTTGGACAGCTAAAGTTTAACATTTCAAGAAAGACTAACTACCAAAAGTTTATGGGAGACTTGTACCATGATACCAAAGATATATAGAACAATTTAATTTATTACTTAATTAAATGTAGCATTCATTGTTGTGTCGAGGAATGTAAGGGGCATAATTTCCAAGAACCTTGTAGCTCAGTGGCACTGTCTAGTCTCTTTTACAAAGAGAACCAAGGTCCAAATCCGACCTCCCCCACTTGATGTAACAATTGAATTACTCAAAAAAAATTGTAAGGGGACATAGATGACTCATGCATTTCTGTGAAGCTTTTGAATCACCCAAGTCCATACTTGTTTGGAAATAGTTTTGTTTGAAGGGTTAGGCTAGTCCCTGGTCTCTAGGGCATGAAGGTTGTTTATTTTTCAACATTGTGGTCAATGAGTTCTATAGTTGGAGTGCTTTTTAAGTTTCAGACTGTCTATGATAGGATGGATACAAAAAACACATGGTTTTGAAGAAATAAAATTTTCACTTGGTTTAATGGAATTTTATGAAGATGCATTGAAGCCTGAAACCAGGGATTTCTACAATGAAAATTTTGGTTTTCAATATGTGGCTCTCATAGGGTTGAGATCCTTGAGGTTCTGTGCTTTCATCATGAATTGTTTGTGATTATTGGTCACAACATATCAGATGGATATTGAAGGGTTAGGCTAGTCTGCTAATTTGATCTCTAGTCTCTAAGGTATAATGGGTGTGGTTTCAACAGTGTGGTCAATGAGTTTTATGGTCAGAGGGCTGTTAAGTTTCAGTCATGATTTATTATGGGATGAATTTATGAAGATGCGTTGAAATCTGAAACCAGGATCTCTACATTGGAATTTTTGAATTTTCCGTATGTGGCTCTTAGTAGAATTGAGGCCCTGCTTTTATCGTGAATTGTTTATTGAAGTAGGTCAGTCAACACATCAGATGAATATGGAAGCTCCAAGTAACACATTTTACAAGTTACTTTTTCTTCAGAATTAAATCAAGTAATGTGCATGATGCATCATCCTATTATCTTTTTACATAGCCGATGAATTCTAGGTATTAGAAGTATATGATTAAATGATTAAATTTACTCTATCCTAATAGTTTACGCTGTTGGGACAATCGGTAATTTAACATGGTATCAGAGTAGGAGATCCTGATAGCTTAAGGGGGACTGTTAGAAATATGTGATTAAATGATTAAATTTACCATATTTTAATAGCTTAAGCTGTTGGAACAATACAATGGTCTTCTCACTCTTTGTTGAGTTTTCCTTAGCTTGCCAATTTAATTTCCTGTAAGTGGAAAGCTAAGACCAAGAAAACAGTCTGTCAACAACTTCTGCATTCTTTCTTTGATATATTTGAAGGGAGGGAAATATAAAGATATTTGATTGCGTAGAAGTTCTGTTCAAGTTGAGGATATTTTCTTTTTTTAATTTTATTATTATTTAAATCTAGGAATCTTTATTCTTCTTAGAGGGGTTAAAGAATTTCATGATCTATAGACTTTCTAGATTCCTTAGGTCATGGATGTTGCTTTCTGTGTATACCTTCCGTGTCCACTTGCTTTTCCTTATCAAATATGTAGCTTTAGTTTTCAAATTATTATTATTATTTAGAAATTTTCTTGTGAATTCCACCTAGTAAATTGCTATATGTTTCCTCCATGGATTTGTATGTGTGGAGTGTTAAATTCTCTTGAATTGTGGATGTTTGATTAGAATAGTTAGTGGTTCTGGAGTTCACACACAAACATTTGTGATTGCAGGATATGTGCAGAAGATAACAGCTCGCACGGACATTGAAGTAATGGAGGATTTGGATAATGGAAAACCACCATGACTGAATCAATATATAGTTTTTATTTTTTATTTATTTTTTTCCAACTCGGGAATAATACTTTACCATTGTTTTGATGAGTTGTACTTTCTCCCTCAAACTTTCTTCATAGTTTTCATGTAATAACCTTTTAGGTTCACCCCTTGAAAGATAAAAGCTAAATGCTATTACACACTATTTTACACATTTATACACGCACAAAATCCACTGAAATTGTGACTTGAAGTTATGATTTCCAAGACACATAAAGACAGGGGCGTAGCCAGGAATTTCCATATGAGGGGGCCGGATTATACATTCATATGTTAGCCGTTATTTTATAAATATATTATATATATAAAATTACCAAATTAAAAAAATATAATATTTCTAAACTCAAATGAATATATAAAAATTATTTATTTTGCTATAAAGATGTACAAAATATTTTAATGAAGAATTTAGCATCGCTCATCAAAGTTATGCTTGAAAATGATCTTTCATTGAATAAAATCATCCATTATCATCTCCTTAATCTTTAATAAAATGGTTAAAAAATTAATCTAGAAAAAATCATATAATTTTACGTTAATTAATAATCCCTCTAATAAATGGCTTTCACTTCCTATATTTAACTATTCCTTTAAGCACAATAAAAAAAATTATCTTTAATCTTAATCAACCATAACAGACAATTGAAAATTTAAGTAAATAAAATATATATTTTTAATACTATGTATAGCATACGTATTTATTAAAATCATTATACATAACTTGAGAAGATTCTACTGTAAAAGGGAAATTTTAGAAAAATATATATATTCTCTCTGCAACAAACACAAATTATCTTTTATGAACAAATCACTATTGGAACAACTTATTTGGCACCAAAGTTCAACCCAAAAGAAAACAAATCAATTTTGAAAAAAAAAATTGATATATGATGATGACGATGATGAGAGAAAATTATATCCAATTTAAAAGAAAAAAAAAATTATGATGACGATGAAGAGAAGTAAAGGGTGAAGTTTAAAGATTAAAAAGAAGAAGAAGGAAAAAAAAAAACTCACTAAAGCCCAGTACACGTTTTCAGTGAGTTTCTTTTCTTTGCTCCTTATGATCATGGGTTTTTAGTGGACTTTTAGTGTATTGCTACATGGGCTATTAAGAAGAAGAACAAAATAAAGTTTGGTGTTGCATACTGCACGTTTTCACACTTGCACACATAGGTTAGACAAAAGTTAAAAAGTAAGAAACTCAAGTGAAATTTGAACGGGATTTAAACTATTTAGATGTAAAGTCCATACTTTGGGAGGGCTACCTAATATATTCTGGAGGGGCCAACTATTAAGTTTTAAGACCCCAACTAATGTTTCAGACCATATATTATAGAAATATTTTGAACTTTTGGGGGGGCCATGGCCCCCCCACCCAACAACGTGCCTCCGCCCTGGCATAAAGATAAATGCCTTGAACAATGGACTAAGCAAAATTGGATCAGAACCCAAAGGATAACAGTGGGTGTGGGTGGAGGAATTTCTAACTCGTGGAAAATTTTGGGGGGTGGGGGATCAGCTTGAAAAACGGTTGGTACATATTTGACCCGCTAACCCAACAGATTAAAACACCATTTTACGGTGAGCCTAGCAAAAATCAATCAGCAAAAGCTCCTTTTTTTGTTGTTGTAATCATAAGTTGATAAAATTAAATTATTAAGGACAAAACTTAGGTACATCACATTACATTTTTTTTGAATAAATTTAAACATATAATTACATTGAATTTAAATGTTCTAAAAAAAAGTAATAGAGCACCAGCAAGCTGGCAAACTTATACATTATAAGGTCTAAAAGTAATAACCCGATTCAATTCCAAGTAATTTTGACACAAACCCGATCATAACCCAATCCCAATCGAGTTAAACCTGAATCCAACTTAACCCAAATAACTATTTGGTCTACTTAAATCCCAATCGAGTTAAACCTTAATCCAACCTAACCCAAATAATTATTCATTCGGTCTACTCAAAAAAGGAGAGATCATAGGACAAGCCAAAAAGAGAATTACAACTTTTGCAAAGAAATACTTTATTTTTTTGGCACTATTGCTTTTCCACAAGCCTCATCTGTTCATCGTACTTATCGCTACAGAATATATTGTTACGTGTTCTACCTTTAGGTTGAAAAGAAAACAAACAAGGTGCCTTACCTCAAATTGCTACTTTATCCTGCTACCAATGGGAAAAGAATAATCGATCTTTTCAAGTATCCCAAACTGGCTTACTCTGCATATAAATAGGAACACATTTTGCCATAACACATTGAAGGCTGTTAGAACTTAGAAGTTCAAATCTAACATAAATTTTAGTATCTCCCCCACTCATCAACTGGGAAACAACATCACACAAATGTCAAAGATGAGCTTCCTAGAATTCCAATATAACCTCTCCAAAAGAAAGTTCTTGCGAAAGCCATCCCATTTGTTCTCCTTTCGGGACAGGCAAAGCTCAGGCTTAAAACTTGCTTTCGAGCCGAATTTAGATGAGATGAAGCAAGTGTTTGATAAGTTTGATTCCAACAGAGATGGGAAGATTTCTCAGCAAGAGTACAAGGCCATGTTGAGAGCTATGGGAAAAGACCACATGATTGGAGAAGTGCCAAATATTTTCAAAGTGGTTGATTTGGATGGTGATGGTTTTATTAATTTCAAAGAGTTCATGGATGTCCAAAAGAAAGCTGGTGGGGTTAGAACTTTGGACATACAGGGTGCATTTCGAACGTTTGATTTGAATGGTGATGGGAAAATAAGCCCAGATGAAGTTTTGGCCATGTTAAGGAAGCTTGGGGAGAGATGCACCATAGAGGACTGCAAGAGAATGGTGAGAGCAGTGGACACTGATGGAGATGGTATGGTTAACATGGATGAATTCATGACTATGATGACTCAGAACATGCAGCATGGTTAGAGGGGTCTAGCTGTGTGAGTAGAAGGGGCTTCTTTTGGTTAGATTGGCTAGATTCCATTGTAAAAGATTTGCCCAGAAAAATCAATGTGAAAGTATTTTACTAATGTAGTTTTTATTTTAATTTATTTAATTTCCCTCCAGTGAAATATACGAAACAAATCAGAAATATAATGTTGTTAATTTAGTCACAGAAAGAAAGATACACAAACCATAAAAAGAAACTTAATTGTCTTAGTTGTCTTTTTAGTGCGGAAGAAAAGATAACAATGGCAATGTAGAGAAGATAAAGATAACTAAAAAGTAGTTAACTGACCAACTTTAATAAAGTAACTTAATTTTTTATATAATATAACTTTAATAAAATTACTATTTTTGTTACTAGTTAGCACTTTACTTTTTGCAAATGAGTCCAATTATACTTGGAGGTTATTTGTGGCTAAAGTAGAATCTTGTTATTAATGTAGTCACAAAAATTAAGATACAGAGGCCATAAGAACACTTGTGTGCTTGTTTGGAGGTGAAACAGGATGGATGAAAAACTGTAGAGAGAAAATGGGAAGGAAAACTTTTTTGGAATGTGTTTGGTTGGGTGGGAGGGAAGGAAAATAAATGGTGAAGGCTGTGAAGCCTATGTGTCTTCTCTCTAGGCCCACCAAAATTGAGAGAAAACTAAGTGAAGTTGTATTTTTTCTTGATTGACAAAAATCTATTTGCCTTCTTTTTTTTTTTTTTTCATTTGATTTTTTAGGCCCGGGCATGCCTCTTTTTTTTTTCTAGGCAGTAATGTTTCCTCTTTTTTTTTTTTTTTTAGGACCTGGGTGTGATAGTTTTTTTTTTTAACTAGACGTTATTTTTTTTGGGACATGATTTTTTTTTATTAATAAATTTGGGTTATTGCTTTTTTTTTTTTAATTATTTGTCACTTTTAAAAAAAAAAAAAATTGGGTATCATTCTTTAATAAGGGTATATGAGTATATTTGTTCAAATTCATTTTTTCCATCTTTCCACTTTTCCACTCCCAACCAAACAAAAATGATAGAAATTAAAATATTTTCTATCCTCCCACTTTTCCACCCCTCTAACCAAACGGTTACTTTATATCAGATAGTTGTGTTTTTACTATGAAGAGAGGAAAAATGTGACAGTAATTATTAGCTGGCCAACTTTAATAAAGTAACTTAACTTTACTAAGTAACTTTAATAAAATGCTAATTGTGATGATAGAATTGTATGGTCTTCTTCCTCCTCAAGCTCTTTCGAGCCTAGGAAGAAGTAGAAGCGGAGAAAAAATATGGTGTGAAGAAAAAAAAAAAAAAGAAAAGAATAAAGAGTGGTCCAACTTTGAGCGTGACAAGTTTCATCACCCAATTCTCAAAATATGTGGGTCACACCGATGCAAGTTTCTAAGGAAGAGAGGCATTCAGCCAAAAAAAAAAAGGAAGAGAGGCAACGTAGGCCCAGTATTATAATATGGCTTAGGCACTTCTTCAACCTAGGCACTTCATCTTTAATCACTTCATCCTTAGTCACTTCATGTGGGCCAGTATTATCATGTGGTTGCTGTTGATAAGTTAGTATGTAGTCCATGTTACGCACTCTCTTAAGCACTCTCTTCCTTTAAAAAAATTTCATTTTCCTACCAATCCTTAAACCGAAAATCTAAACTGTCAAGGTTAGTCAATGCAATCAAACCCGGTTTTCACTCGAAAACTCTTTCAGCAATTGTAAGAAGCACATTCTTTGACATGAATTGTAGAACAGAGGATGAAGCAACTGCAGTACTGCAAAAAACTCTGGGCATTCAAGACATATTTCAAAAAAAAAAACTTGAAGCCAATTGAAAGTCGTTTCTCATAATCTGGAATTTCTTTGGCTATGACCATGGCCACCATCCTACATACATGGTGTAAGTCAGTTTCTAACCCTGACTGATTGTAGTGGTATTACCAGGCTTACCACAGGGAAAAGGAAAACTAACACTATAGTTTTTATGAATTCGAATCCCATGTAGCAAATTCCCTGCAATTTTTTTTTTTTCCCGTATGCATTCTGCGACCATATCAACCTAAAAATATAGATTATAGACTATCCATACAACAATGATACTCATCGTCATCGATTTCAACCTTCATGGTTCGAATCAGCCCCCCATATAAAAATTCCTGGCTATGCCCTGTTCTGCATAATACCTTACCGATATCAAGAAAAATTCTTCCTCCTTCATCACTGAAATGTAAGATAGCTTGATTGTCTGGATCAACTTCCCACATGTTTGGGAGTCTATTCAAAAAAATTTCAAAACTCTGCAAAATAAAATTTGATATTACCAACAACATTTAAAAATTGCTAACTTTAAAATAAAAACATCAAACAAAAAACTTATGTTCACATTGTTAGTTGGCTTTGGTATATCTTTTCTTATGACTGGCGGTTCCACATTGAATTTAAATGCATAAAGAGAATTAAGTTTTGGAAAGCGTGAAATATTGGCAAATTGCTTTACAATCCTACCGTCAACAAAAATACAACACCACTGAAATTTAAAAATTATTAAATATATTTTTATTTATATAATAATGGTAAAAATATGTTTATTTATATAAAAAAGCATATGTTACTTTTATATTAATAAGCATGTTTTTAATAAATATATGCTTATTAATATAATGGTAAACATATGTTTATTAATATGTTTATTTATATGAAAAAATTATTAAATATATTTTTATTTAAGCACGTGTTGCTTTTATTAATAAATTATTAAATATATTTTCTATATATTGCTAAGTATATTTTTTCATATAATGATAAACATATACCAATTTAAGAGTAACGAGAGAGTCAAAGAGAGTTTGAGATGAGTTTAGGAGTTTTTTTTTAAACTAGGATGTCAAAACAGTGTGTTTTGACAAAATTTTTTACTTTTTTTTTTAACACTTACTTCGGCCCGTACGCATGTCCAACTGCATCCTCGGCCGTGCGTATCGGATGCGGGTGCGCTGACCCAATCAGCGATTCAACACACCCATACTTTCCAGACTATGAGACTTAAGGGGAAAATTAAGTTTAGTAATCTTTGTGGAAATTTAGCAAGGGTAATATTACAATTTTGTTATAACATCAGTAAAAAGAACAATAAATAAAAATTACAATAGTTGTGTAAGAACTTGCACCCAACAAAAACTTACCGGTGGTGGTGGTTCCACATTGAATTGAGTTACATACCTACAATCAACACAAATACAACACCACTGAAATTAAAAAAAAAAAAAAATTATTAGACATGCTTAAATAAAAACTAGGAAGCACAGGTGCGGCGTGGCGACTTGGCAATTTTTGAAAAAGTAAGGTGTAGGTGCGGCAGGATACGTTTATTAATAAATTATTAAATATATTTTTATTTATATTTTCTATATATTGCTAAGCATATTTTTTCATATAATTTGAAAAATATATAATAACTAAATAAGAAATCAACTCAAGTCTCAACATTACAACTTATATAAAAAACTAAAAAATAGGATAATAGAAATAGATTGAGGGACAGATATAGAATGAGCTAAAGAGATCAAAGAGTATGTGAGAAAGAGATGAAATTTTTGTAAATAAGGGAGTTTTCTAATATTAATAATAATACTAATAAATTTGCTAATGTAATTATGGTTCAAAAGAAACTTTTTTTTAGGTGATGGTGTTTTTGTAAATAAGGAAATGTGTAATGGCGTTTATAAATCATACACCTTCCTAGAAGTTTCCTTTTTCCAATTCACCCCCACCCCCACTTGACTCTCTCTTTTATGTATCCACTGTATATATTTTAAGAGAGATGCTACGTCTACAACAATTTTACAATATTTTTACAACAAATCACATGTAGTTAGTTGTTATTTGTTCAAATTTGAAACTAATACTAAGATTACTTTTTTGCCCCAACAATAACAATCGATAACAATCTGCCACTTAGGATTTGTTGTAAAAATGTTGTAGATATATCATTTCTCATATTTTAATAAATGTTTTTCTTAATTGTTGTGCTCTCCTCTCACAATTCCTTCTCTCTCTTCTTCTTCTTCTTCGTATTATTCTCAGTTCTTTCACTTCTTTGTATTTTCTCTCTAACAGAGTCACAATACTTCCTTCTATAAAACTCTTTTCTCTTCTTATTCAATTTTTTTTTTCTTTTCTCCAGCATAAATTCCATCACTTCTTTTCTCTTCTCTTCTTGTATTGGCCCATTTCAAACTGAATCGAAAAACGGAAAAAAAAAAAAAAATTTGTCACGGATGCGTGTGCAGCCGCGTCCACGCCGCATGGCGCATCCGTGCGTATTAGGCTTGGGTGCGCCAACCCAATCGGCACACTCGTGCTTTCTAGAATAAAAAGTTATCCCTCTTTGATTGCTTTAGCCAAATTGAATGGGAATGCATCCACAGAATTACTGCAGTTTGGTAAGTGTGGAATGGTGGCGATTTGTGTTACATTCCTACAATCAACACAAATACAACACCACTGAAATTAAAAAAAAAAAATGAAATTATTAAAAGTAACACATGTTGAAATAATAAAAATTAAATACCCTTCTATGATTGCTTTAGCCAAATTGATAGATTCCATAGAATTTCTACAGTTTGGTAAGTGAGGAATGGTGGCGAATTGTGTTACATACCTATAGTCAACACAAATACAACACCACTAAACTAAAAAAAAAAAAAAGAAATTATTAGAAGTAACTCATGTTGAAATAATAAAATTAAATACCCCTCTCTAATTGCTCTAGCCAAATTGATGGATTCCACACAATTTCTACGGTTTGGTAAGTGTGGAGTGGTGGTGAATTGCATTACATACCTATGGTCAACACAAATATAACACCACTGAAATTAAAAAAAAGAAGAAGAAGAAATTATCAGAAGTAACACATATTGAAATAATAAAAATTAAATACCCCTTTCTAATTGTTCTATCCAAATTGATGGATTCTACAGAAATTCTACGGTTTGGTAAGTGTGGAATGGTGGCGAATTGTGGTACATACCTACAGTCAACACAAATACAACACCACTGAAATTTAATAAAAAAGAAATTATCAGAAGTAACACATGTTGAAATAATAAAAATGAAATACCCCTCTCTGATTGCTTTAGCCAAATTGATGGATTCCACAAAATTTCTACCATTTGGAAAATGTGGAATGGTGGCAAATTGCGTTACATACCTACAATCAACACAAATACAACACCATCGAATTTAAAAAAAAAATGAAATTATTAGAAGTAACACATGTTGAAATAATAAAAATTGAATACCCTTCTCTTATTGCTCTAGCCAAATTGATGGATTCCACAGAATTTCTACAGTTTGGTAAGTGTGGAATGGTGGCGAATTGTGTTACATACCTACAATCAACACAAATACAACAACACTGAAATTAAAAAAAATAAATAATAAATTATCAAAAGTAACACTTAAATAAAAATATAAATACCCCTCTTTGATTCCTTTAGCCAAATTTGCCACTTTCATCATGTCTTTGATTGCTTTAGCCAAATTTGTCAGTTTCATCATGGCTGAAGACTGCTTGCAACTGTGAAAACAAGGAAAAAAAAATTAATACTAATGATATGAATTCGTTATTTTTATACTTTTTTCTCACTCTCTTCCCCTCTGCTCATCGATGTCTCTCCGAAACTAGGCCTAACCCCTGCATCAATTGTGTGTGAGAGAGAGAGAGAGAGAGAGAGAGAGAGAGGGAAGAGATAAATAGATGGAAGAAATAGAAGGAAGATAAATGAGAGAGAATGAGTCAGATATGATTTAACAGAGATAAGCAAGTTTCCTTGCTACAATAGGATAAATACATACAAGTTTAGTGTAGCAGATGCTATTGTGGTTCACATGCAGTAAAAGTTGAGGGATGCGACGGTATGGTTCACGGCGGCAAAAGTTGAGGGATGCGATGGTGTGGTTACACTACAGCAACATAAGGCAGAACTTTGTTGATAGAGGTCGAAATGTGTGGAGCCTTAGGTCAACAAAAGATTTGATGGGTATTAGTGTACATTGCTTTTCTTTGTATATTGCTTTTCTTTTCTTTTTTCCTGTAGCTCTTCAGAGTAAAGTACCACTAGAAGGAAAAAAAAAACTTAATACAACGAAAAAAGTCGTTGTAATAACAACTAATGTCGTTGTAATAAGATGTTATTGCAATGACAAAAAAGTCGATGCAAGCTGTTGTAATAAAGACCGAGGCAATAGGTTTATGCAACACTAGATTTTTGTTGCAATAAATTCCACATATTGCAATGATTTACTTTGACAATCTCCTTGCAATAGGTATTTTTTTAAAAATAAATCATTTTCTTACAATAATAATTTTTCCATTAACCTGTTTTGCAATTCAAAAACTATATCTAGGAACTACACTAACAAATCAAAGATACACATAAAAGATGTTTCAATACATATGTCAAAAAACACAAATATATACACAACTTGTTGAGCTTACATTCAAACACATAGTTTCGAAAAGTATGCAAAAATCAATACAACATGAAAGAAAATTTTCTTCCCTAAAGTGTTATCCAAGCATGCTTCACGACCATTTCATTGACTTACCACCTGTAAGGACTTGATTTGAACTCCTAACCCAAAATGTAGATGGACTTAGGCCCAAAAATCCCAAAATAATAAATTTGTAGAGAGTGGCTTTGGAAAACTGGGCTCTAGAGAATTAATCAACAAGTAAATAGATCTTGATGACAAAGGAATGAAGATAACAAATTTACACTAAGGAAAAATGTCATCGACAATGTCCGAGGAGATTGGTTCTTATATACTGATTTCAAAGCTGGATTACAAGTCTAATTCCTAATTGCTACAGTGTTTCTTTCTTGATTTTCCGATCTCTCTTTCCCTCAGGGGTTCTTTACATTATATATCCCCCCTTGATCGATCTTGACCCTCTATTTGTTGATCATCCAGGTTATTACTCGAGGGCCTGTCCCATCGGACATCCCTTTTGACCTTCTGTGAGTTGGGATAGCCTAGGCATCACTGTTCAGGGGTCTTCTCCACATAAATGCGGCCAGAAAGTTAACTGCAAAGCATTCAATGCGGTGATAGCAGTTTTTTCTTAGATAACTCTGAGCCTCCTCCCCTCTTGTACGTTTATAATACTATAATACACATCCTTATCAGTAGAACCTCCTGGAAGGTCACTCTGATCAACATGATATACCTTTGATCTGTGCTTTGTTCATCCGAGGAGATACTCCTCCTCGGACCGCCTTCCCAGCCTTTCTGCTTGTATCTTACTCATAGAATTCTGAGCTTAACACCTCCACTACTGTTTATCCATCCTCGGACCATTTAACGTCCTCGGCCAAGGTCCAATGCCCAATTTATGATTTTTGGGCCCTTATCCCTACAATAGTCCCTCAAAACTCCGGTTTTTTCCTCTTATCCGAGGAGAAAAAGTGGAGTTTTGATTTCTAAAAGTCAAGACCATTCATTTCCTTGGCTTACATGTGTGGGAGTACCGTTTTGTGCACCCCATAACCGTCACTGACATTTCGAAACCTGCGATGCATCATTAATTGCTCCAGGCGACGCTTTGTTCCCCGCATCCAACGGTGGAACGCAGATCCTACAATTGACATTTCTCCTCGAATTTTAGGTGGGATTACTCCCACTTAATTCCACCCCCTATATAAGGCACCCGGTGAAATCATTTCTCTTCATTTTCACAAGTCTTCAAGCTCTCCAAATACTCCTAGCTCTCAAACCTTCAGGACTTCTCAAACTTCCAAGGTCTCCAAGCCTTTTTCTTTAAGAATTTCAAACTTTTAAGAAGTACCAGAGGCACAACTCGCACCAATTCTCGTAAGTTTCTCCTTTCCTACAATCCTTTCTCCTCGGCCAATCTTCTCAGCCTTCCGTTCTTCATCTTCTTTTCTCAAAAACTTCATCTATTTCCCCTTAGTTTGACCAAATAGGTAGGTTTAAGCACCTAGTAAATTCCCCCGCCGCCATGGAGGGTTTTAGGGCTAAGTATCATATCCCGCAGGGAGTACCCCTGCGATATTATACCCCATACCAAATTTTTACAGATAGAAGAGAAGGTGAAGTTATCATTCCTATGATCGTCTTCATAGAGGAAGGAATGACACTTCCAATGGGTAGGATAACTAGAGATTACCTAATCAACCACAGACTGTGTCCCCACCAGTGCGCCCCCAACCTGTTTAGAGTTTTAGGGAATGTAGATGCTCTGAATGAGCAGATGAATTTAAGGCTCACATGGTATGACATCGTTCATATGTACGAGTGTCATTCCCTTAAAAGTGCGGGATTTTATCTCAAGTCCCGATCTAACATTGTTAGACTAGTATTATGTTTTCCTAAGTCCAACAAGGGCCTGAAGGATGATTACCTGATCGTCTCCGGGGAGTGGCACGACGGTTTTCATTGCCCAACTCGGGAGGGAGAGCCAGGTGGGGTACCTTAGGATTAGGTCTCTCGGCAGGGAATTTAGCCCTTTTAGCTTTACTTCCTTTCATCTTTATCACTTCGCCTTTTTCTAATGATAAATTTCATTGATCTAACCATGATTTCCTCCTCAGATGCTTTTGCAGATAAAGGGCATGTTGCCCCGAGACTCAGCCTGGTCAACGCTCCGGGTCTCAACAAGCTGCTAAGGTCGGAGATTTTTATAAGTGAAGACGGGCAGCTGCGAGCCATCCACTTGATACTCGACCATGAACCTCTGTCGAGAATATTCCAGGACGCAGGCCAAGCGATAAGAGCCGATGACCCCAAAATCCACCTGATAGATGTATCTCGGCTCGGGAAGACCTTCCACCTGTTGAACTACCTCTTCAACGCCCTCTAAGAGAAGTAGCCGCTCCGAGGGAGGAAATAACCTCCTCACGACTATCCCTCGAGGCTGAGATTGACCAATTCCACTTTGAGGAGGACAAGGAAGAGAGGGCAAATCCTATAATCCAAATTTCGAGGAGGAATTAGACAGGCAATCTGCTGCCCACTCTCCTAGGCTAATTATTGCCCGCGTAGATCCCAGTTTTGAGGAGGACGAGGAGATGGATATCAATCCGAGGAAAGGACTGAAGGGTCTACTTGCCACGAGGAATAAAGGAGGCTCGTCCAAGGACGCCCCCAAATCCAAAGTTCCTGCCAGTCTTCCACCTCCTCCACCTCTCCTCGTGACTTCAGTCAGGTTGTTCCTAAATCCCGACTTAAAGAAGAAGAGGAAAGTGATAGAAGTGGAGGAGGGTGAGGTGGTCCCTCCGAAGGGGGCGAAGCAGCCCAAAAACGCTAAAGACAAATGGGCTTCCTCTACATACAGTAGGGAGGACCTTCTCGGGGTTGAAATGCATTGTCAGCAGCGCACCTGGGCTCCTCGGTTGGAGCTGGATGGTGCCGCCATCCCATGGGATGCTACAATTCGAAGCTTCCAGGGAAGGCACCTAGGCTACACTGCTGAGGCCGTAGAGCAGCCTCTTCTCCTCCCCAGGGATATGGACGCTCTCTGGTGCTTCAAGCAGCCCGACCTCTTCCTGTCCCTAAAGAGGGACCGTGCCATGGTAAGTAGTCTAACAAATCTTCGAATTAAATGCTGATTTTTATGCTAACAAATCTTCCTTCGTGATTTTTATGCAGGTCACCCAGTAAGTTTTTGTGGCCGAGGAGTGGGTCTGAGATGCTCGCAATGAGGCTAGGGCTGAGGCCCACTCCCGTGTTGAGGTGGAAAAGTCCCTAGGGGCCCTTAAGTAAGAACAGGCGAAGTTGTCTAACAAGCTAGTCGAAGCGGACAGGGCCCGTTCAAATGCTGAGGCGGGTTTAAAAACAGCTGAAAGGCAGGCTGAGGACCAATGTCAACAGCTCCATATAACTGAGATAGAACTGGCCACCCAGAGACAGCTAGTCCTGGATCTCAAGGCTGAGCTGCAGAAAGCTAAGGATGCAACTCAGGTGGCCAAGGAAGCTTCTGAGGCTGCATAGACGACATCCTACGAACGTGGGGTGCGGGAAACTGAAACCCAGTTGGCTGAGGAGGTGGCAGGAGTTTGTAAGGACTACTGCGCTGAGACCTAGGCAGAAGCGCTCAATCGGGGGGGAGTCCCTGCAAACTCCGAGCTAAGGAGGGTTGAGAATGTTTTCTTCCCGGAGGACATTCGCGAAGTCCCAGCAATGCTCCCTCCTCTTAAGCAGCTCCTCACCCTCCAAGCCCCTACTCCTGATGCTGAAGTCATAATGGGGGCCAAAAAGGGTAAGGAGGCTTAACCACCGGTTAAGGCGAATCAATCCAAGGATACTCTCAGGTTACGAGATGTGGTCTCTAAGGCTAAAGATGCTGAATCTAAGTCCAAGGCAGCTGATCTCAAGGATGACCCCCCTCAAGCCAAGGCATAAATATAGGATTTTTCCCTTGTAGTTTTCTCTGTTTGTGTCTTTTTTTTCTGTAATGGCATTTTGCCATCAAACATAACGTATTCCCATTCTTGTTTAATGAAAGTGTTTTTCCTTTTATCCCTTGTACCTTTACTTTATGTGCCTTGAAGCTTATTATCATTATAACTAGCATTGAACTGTTGCTACTCGGTCTTTAATAAAAACTAACAATAATACAAAGCTAACAATTTAAGTAAGTTGATCAAGTACTAGCAATAAAGAGGTTTACCACATACTTTTATTGAGGATTGAACCTTCTGTAATGAAGGCTGAATCTGATGGAGATAAATATATAATTTGTAAAAAGTAAAAAATAGGGATAATTACACTTTGCCCACCTGTGGTTTGCCTCTAATTTTATGTGCCCACCCGTGGTTTAAATTTTGACACTTTGCCCACCTGTGATTCTGACTGTGAGTGCTCCGTAACCCACCTCAATTTTTCTGTTATTCTAACACCAAATAAGTAAAAAACACATCCCAAAATGGATCAAACAACCAAAAAAATAACAATAACATACCCAGACACAAAAATCAACAAACACAAACCCAGGACAAAAATTGAATAGGAAATAAATATAAACATAAACAGGAATTTGCTAGTCACTGGAAAGTCGACCTGTCTTCCTTAGTGCTTGAATTTTTTACTTAAAAGAAAAAACTACAAACCAGGTGAAAAAGCAATATGAAAAAGAGAATTTTTTGTAGCTGCCAAACTTTCGCTGCTCACGCACTAGGAAATTTCATCGCTACTTTTGAAGTGAAAGTACTCAGAAAAACGAGAGCAACTTTCGCTCCTTACTAGGATTTAGGAAGTGGAAGTACTCAGAAAAATAAAGAATAATTTCAGTCCTCTTTCATCTCTTCCAAATTTCAGTCTCCTCTTTCTGTGTCTCATCAGTTCCTAATTTCAAATTCAATTCCATCTCTTTCGAAGCTACGCATTTCAGGTTGGGGATCAAGTGGTTTCTTTTTATTCTTTCTTTGGTTCTAAACTAATTCTAATTGATCTTTTTGTTTTTTTAAATTTTGCATGTCAGATCGATATTTTCTAATGGCTTTAATGGGCATGGAAACGGACTCCTCATCTTTCCCAAGTTCCTCTTCTTCTTCTGCCACCCAATGGAAGTATGATGTGCTCCTCAGTTTCAGAGGTCGACTTTCCAGTGACAAACCTGTCATGATGGTTCTCTGTGCAGAAGGCTCTCCTGGGTTTGTGTTTGTTGATTTTTGTGTCTTGGGTATGTTCTTGTTATTTTTTGGGTTGTTTGATCCGTTTTGGGATGTGTTTTTTACTTATTTGGTGTTAGAGTAACGGAAAAATTGAGGTGGGTTACGGAGTACTCACGGTCAGAATCACAGGTGGGCAAAGTGTCAAAATTTAAACCACGGGTGGGCACATAGAATTAGAGGCTAACTACAGGTGGGCAAATTGTAATTATCCCAAAAAAATAAAAAGGGGCAGACAACCTTCATCCCGCTCATTACTCACATAAATAAATGAGGACTTCAACCTTCTCGCAGCCATCAATCCGAGGAGTTGTGTGTAATCCTGGATTTGTTTTGACACTTAGTGAAAGACTAATAGATATCACAGTGTTAATTTTCCCCAGGTATGTGATCTGAGGGACCAGTTACGACTAGGGTTCTGTTTAACACTTAGAAAGATGTCATAGAGTGTTAATTTCCCCAAAGCATGTGGTCTGAGGAGCCAGGCATGACTAAGGTTCTGTTTAAACACTTAGAAAGATGTCATAGAGTGTTAATTTCCCCAAAGCATATGGTCCGAGGAGCTAGGCATGATTAAGGTTCTGTTTAAACACTTAGAAAGATGTCATATAGTGTTAATTTCCCCAAAGCATGTGGTCCGAGGAGCCAGGCATGACTAAGGTTCTGTTTAAACACTTAGAAAGATGTCATAGTGTGTTAATTTCCTCAAAACATGTGGTCCGAGGAGCCAGACATGACTAAGGTTCTGTTTAAACACTTAGAAAGATGTCATAGAGTGTTAATTTTCCCAAAGCATGTGGTCCAAGAATCCAGGCATGACTAAAGTTCTGTTTAAACACTTAGAAGGATGTCATAGAGTGTTAATTTTCCCAAAGCATGTGGTCCTAGGATCCAGGCATGATTAAGGTTCTGTTTAAACACTTAGAAAGATGTTATAGAGTGTTAATTTCCCCAAAGCATGTGGTCTGAGGAGCCAGGCATGACTAAGGTTCTGTTTAAACACTTAGAAAGATAATGATGGGAAGTGCGATGTATTTACACAATAAATGAGCATATGACAAAGGAAACTTTCATTAATAATAATACACTTTCAGGTTGTTTACATTCCAAGGTCATGGTATTACATGTTCGTCTAAGTCTTCGAGGAAATATGCTCCTATGCTAGCCACCGAAGTGATGCGGTATAGTCCCTTTTAGTTGGGCCCCAACTTTCCCTATGCTGGGTTCTTTGCAGTACCCAGAACCTTTCTCAACACCAAGTCACCAGGTGCTAACGGTCTCAGCTTCACATTGGCATCATAACCTTGCTTGAGCTTGTGTTGGTAATATGTCAATTGGACCATTGCATTTTATCTCATTTCTTCAATCAAGTCTAAGCTTTTTTCTAGCAATCCGTTGTTATTGCTCGGATCGAAAGAACTTGTTCTCAGCGTCGGGAAGCCAGTCTCTAACTGGATAATAGCTTCGGCTCCATAAGTCATCAAGAAGGGAGTCTCCCCTGTTGACCTGCGAGGTGCGGTTCGGTACGTCCACAGTACATGTGATAGTTCTTCCACCCACTTTCCCTTCGCATCGTCCAACCTCTTCTTGAGTCCATTCACTATGACCTTGTTAACAGCCTCGGCTTGTTCATTCCCTTGGGGATAAGCTGGGGTGGAGTATCTATTCGTAATTCCAAGATCACAACAATATTGCCTGAAGGCTTTCCTATCGAATTGAAGGCCATTATCCGAGATGAGGGTACGAGGGACCCCAAACCAAGTGACGATGTTCCTCCAAACAAACTTCTTGGCATCTACATCTCTGATATTCGCCAAGGGTTCAGCCTCGACCCACTTGGTGAAATAGTCCGTGTCGACCAGCAAGTATCTCTTATTTCCTGCTGCCTTGGAGAAAAGGCCTACAATGTCTAAGCCTCATTGAGCGAATGACCAAGGGCTAAACAGAGGATTAAGGACTCCTCCCGGCTGGCGTATGTTTGGTGCGAATCTTTGGCACTAATCGCACATCTTTACATATTCTTGTGCTTCTTTCTGCATGTTTGGCCACCAATAGCCTTGAGTGATGGCTCTGTGCGACAAGGATCTGCCTCCAGTGTGGCTTCCATAAATCCCCTCATGTAACTCCTCAAGGAGTAATTCTATTGCCTCGGGGTGTATGCATAGTAGGTATGGCCCAAAAAAAGAGCATTTATATAATTTTTGGTCCTCGGACAGCCAGAATTGAGGAGCCTTTCTTCGTACCTTGTCAGCTTCTGATTTCTCCTCAAGCAGGATATCCTCCTTCAAGAATAGTACCATGGGGTCCATCCAGCTAGGACCTGCTCTAACTAGGTGAACATGAACCACCTCTCTCTTCACCTCTGTGGGCTTGTACAAATCCTCTTCAAAGATGACCCAAGGTAGGCTCTACGCCGAGGAGGTGGCAAGTGTGGCTAGGGAATTAGCATGGGTGTTTCCACTTCTAAGGATATGCGATAGGTTGAAAGATTCAAACCCTGATTGCAATTGTCTAACCTGACTCAGGTACCCTTGCATTCTTTCATCTCTCACTTCAAACTCTCCTTTCACTTGGCTAACGACCAATCTTGAGTCCGAGAACATCTCTACTGCCTTTCCGCCCATTCTTTGAACCATGGCCATTCCCATCAGTAGAGCCTCATATTCAGCTTCGTTATTTGTGGCCGAGAAGTCCAGCCTCAATGATTTCTCAATAGTAATCTTTTCGGGGGATACTAGAACTAGCCCCACTCCGGATCCCTTCTGATTTGCTGCACCATCAACGTATACTTTCCAGGATAAGGGATCTTGTTGGGAGATCATGCCAACCGATTTTCCATCCATGCCGCGCTTCTCTGCTTCTACTTCCAATGGGGATTCAGCAAACTCGGCTACTAGATCCGCGAGGACTTGGCCCTTGACAGAGGTACGAGGCATGTATTTGATGTCAAAAGCTCCTAGGATTGTGCCCCATTTAGCAATCCTCCCCGTGTAATCAGCACTTCGGAGCAGAGCTCTGAGCGGGAGCTGAGTTAGGACAACTACTATGTATGCCTGGAAGTAATGGGGGAGTTTACGTGTAGCATGTACCACCGCCAAAATGGCTTTCTCCAGTGGTAGATAACGGATCTCGGCCTCATGTAGTGACTTGCTCACATAATAAACTGGCCTTTGTATGCCGTTATCAACTCGTATCAAGACCAAGCTTACAGCATGAGGGGCCACAGCAATATAAGCAAACAGGACCTCATCCATCTCAAGACTGGACATGATAGGTGGCCGAGAAAGATAATCCTTAAGCTACTGGAAGGCTAAAGCACACTCCTCGGTCCACTCAAATCCCTTCTACTTATTCATTAATATGAAGAAGGGTCTGCACCTATTCGCTGATCGAGAGATGAACTGACTCAAAGCAATAGTCATTCCGGTCAGCTTCTGGACTTCCTTGGGATTTCGAGGTGGTTGTAAACTGTTGATTGCCTTAATCTGGTCGGAGTTAACTTCAATTCGGCGATGTGTAACCATGTAGCCCAAAAATTTCCCTGATCCAACCCCGAAAGAACATTTAGAAGCATTGAGTCACAGTTTGTGTTTCCTCAGAATTTTAAAAATGTTCCCGAGGTCCCCTACATGCTTAGACACCACCTTACTCATCATCACCATATTGTTTATATAGACCTCAATACTCTTGCCCAACTGTGGTTCAAACATTCTAGTCATCATCCTTTGATAGGTAAACCCTGCATTTTTCAAACCAAAGGGCATCATTTTGCAGTAGTAGTTTCCAATGGGGGTGACAAAAGCTGTCTTTTCCTGATCACCCAAGGCTAGTGGTATCTGGTGGTATTCTTGAAAGGCATCTAAGAAGCTCGTCCGAGGATGGCCTATGGTTACATCCACCAGCTGGTCTATCCTAGGCATGGAGAAGGGATCCTTTAGGCAAACCTTATTTAGATCTGTGAAGTCTACACACACTTGCCATTTCTCATTCTTCTTCTTCAGCACCACAGTATTGGCCAACCACTCAGGGTAGAAAATCTCTTTGATAGCCCCTGCCTGCTTGAGCTTCTTCACCTCATCTTTGACAACATCAGAGTGATCCTTGGACGAGCGCCGAGGCGGTTGCTTCTTGGGGATGACAGATGGGTTAACATTTAAATGATGGCTGATGAAGCTCGGATCTACCCCTGGGGCTTCGTAAGTGCTCCATGCGAACACATTAGCATTTCTTTTAAGAAACTCTATCAGCTCTTCCTTCTCTAGAGGAGGCTGAGCTCCGATCTGAAAAAATTTCTCCGGATCATCAACAACAACAACCGTTTCTAATTCTTCACATTTTGCCTCCTTGGCTGATCCATTGACAGGCAAATCTGAAACTTTTAATTGCTATAAGCCCCTTTCAGCAGAGGCCAAGGACTCAGCTTCGAGCTGGTGTAAGATGGTAGCCATCAGGCACTACCTAGCCGTGGATTGACTCCCAACGATCTCTTTAATTTGGCTGCCCGGCGGATATTTTACCTTTTGGTGCAGGGTAGAAGAGACGACTCCCAGCGCATGAAGCTAGGGCCTGGCCACAATGGCCGTGTAGGGGGAATAAGCATCCACCATGATGAAGTCTGCATCCACCACGATGAAGTCCACATCCACCACTTCTGAACCGGCCTGCACGGGTAGTCTAATCTGGCCCCTCGGAATGATAATTTTTCCGTCAAAAATCACCAAAGGAGAATCGTAGGCTGTTAAGTCCTCGGGTCTTAGGTACAGCCCTTTGTACAAATCGGGGTACATGATCTCAACACCACTACCCTAATCCATCATTACCCTCTTCACGTCATACCCCCCAATCCTGAGCGTGACCACCAAAGCATCATCATGGGGCTGTATGGTTCCAATCTTATCCTCGTCCGAAAAACTTAGTGCCGATTGGATATCCTCTAGCCTTCTTCGGCTCCGGATTGGCATCCTCGATGGACAGCCGAGCCACAGGCATCACTCTAGAGGGACAAGAACCAGTCATTCATAGAGCGGCAAAGATGACATTTATCGTTCCCAAAGGAGGTCTTAAAGAAGCATCTCTCTGGGGTTCTGAATTTGCTTGACCTTGCAGACCACTGAAATGATGCAAAAACTGCTTCAATTTTCCCTCTTGGACCAGCTGGTCCAGATGATCCCATAAGTTTCTACAGTCCTCCGTAGTGTGTCCCTAGTCTTGGTGGTACTAGCAATAGAGGCTCTGATTACGCCTCATGGGGTTTCCTGCCATCTTATTTGGCCATTTGAAGAATGGCTCATTCTTAATCTTTTCTAGAACCTGGTGCACCGGTTCTCGGAACACCGCATTAACTACCTGAGTGTTGGCTGGCCCTAGCTGCTCAGCGAAGTCCCTCCAAGGTCGATTGTTATTGTACCGGTCCGACCTGAAATCCCTCCTCTCTTGAGGGATAACCTTAGCCTTACCTTTCCCCTGCTGCTGGTCTTCCTCAACCCTCTTATACTTGTCAATCCGGTCCATGAGTTGGCACACGCTGGTGACAAGTTTTCCCGTCAAAGACTTCCTTAAACCATGCTCGGTTGGGAGGCCAACCTTGAAAGTACTAATGGCAACGTCATCAAAGTCACCATCTATCTCATTGTACATCTCCCAGTATCTGTCTGAGTACGTTTTCAGGGTCTCCCCTTCTCGCATGGACAAGGACAGTAGGGAATCTAAGGGCCGAGGAACTCTACTGCAAGTAATAAAGTGAGAGCCAAATGTATAGGTGAGCTCCTTGAAGGAATCTATGGAACCCGCCCTCAAGCTATCGAACCATCTCATCGCCACAGGTCCTAGACTGGAGGAGAACACCTTGCACATCAAGGCTTCGTCTTTAGAGTGGACGGCCATCCTCTGGTTGAAATGGCTCACATGCTCCACAGGATCTGTTTGACCATTGTAGATGGTGAATGTTGGCTGGTTGAACTGCCGAGGAAGTCTTGCCCCTTCAATCCTACGCGAGAAGGGCGATTTGGAAATCTGGTTCAATGCTTTGCTCATAGCGTCATTTCCCAAACCTTTACGAGGCGAGCTCTTATACCTACGTTTGTGATAGTGCTCCTCATCATAGGAGAAAGACTCGCTGGGTGGGGTTTTTGATCTTCGTCGGTAACTAGCATCCTCTTCATTATTAGAGGAAACGTCAGAGTTGGAGGTGGCTTGCCCTCGCCGTGCATGGCGCAACTCCCTCTTTAAGTGGTCAATCTCCAATTGCATGGCTCTGTTATTCTGCTTTTGAGAGATGTGACTTCTAACTCGAGAGCGGCTTCTATTTGTATGCGTGGTATGTACACTACCCTCTCGATCTCTCCTGCGTTCAAGATTAAGGAACTCATCTTGTCGTCGGGACCCCGTGGACTCTCCCTGATGGGGACCTGATCCTACCATCGTTAACCGTTGCACTCACTATCACCCAAGTAATCTCCCCACAAACGGCGCCAATTGTAAGGACCTAATTTGAACTCCTAGCCCAAAAGGTAGATGGACTTAGGCCCAAAAATCCCAAAATAATAAATTTGTAGAGAGTGGCTTTGGAAAACTGGGCTCTAGAGAATTAATCAACAAGTAAATAGATCTTGATGACAAAGGAATGAAGATAACAAATTTACACTAAGGAAAAATGTCCTCGGCAATGTCCAAGGAGATTGGTTCTTATATATTGATTTTGAAGCTGAATTACAAGTTTAATTCCTGATTGCTACAGTGTTTCTCTTCTTAATTTTCCAGTCCCTTTTTTCCCTTAGGGGTTCCTTACATTATATATCCCCCCTTGATCGATCTTGCCCTCCATTTGTTGATCATCCGGGTTATTACTTGAGTGTCTGTCCCATCGGACATCCCCTCTAACCTTCTGTGAGTTGGGATAGCCTAGGCATCACTGTTCAGAGGTCTTCTCCACATAAATGCGGCTAGAAAGTTAGCTGCAGAGCATTCAACGCGGTGGCAGCAGCTTTTTCTTAGATACCTCTGAGCCTCCTCCCCTTTTGTACGTTTATAATACACATCCCTATCAGTAGAACCTCCTGGAAGGTCACTCTGATCGACATGATATACCCTTGATCTGTGCTTTGTTCATCCGAGGAGATACTCCTCCTCGGACCACCTTCCCAGCCTTTCTACCCACTACTGTTTATCCGTCCTCGGACCACCCAACGTCCTTGGCCAAGGCCCAAGGCCCAATATACGATTTTTGGGCCCTTATCCCTACACCACCTATTTTGGAAAAAAGAATAAAAAAATAAGTATAAAGTTGAAAAACACCACACACACACACATAACACAATATACAAACAAAGAAAAATCAAATTAAAATTTAAAGAAAACCAAAAGATTACTTGAAAGTTAGAGAGAAAATCCTTAAACTAAGAAAGAGTCTCAAAGGAGACTATTAATTAAGAGAGACTGAAATTTGAGATAGAAAATATATAGTCAGTAGATATGAGAGAGAGAGAGAGAGAGATGGAAATTTGAAAGATAAATTTTATAGTTAGTGGATAAATTTGAATTTTGAGATAGGCTTAAGAGAAAGAGGGAAAGTGAGATGAGAAAAAAAAAAGGAAAAAAGAAAGAAAGAGAGGCATGGAGAGAGAGAGAGAGAGAGAGAGAGAGAGAGAGAGAGAGAGAGAGAGAGGAGAAAAAATAGGGAGATAAATGTGGGTGAGAGAAAGAGGGAAACTAAGGGTGTGTTTGGTAACTGTTTTTTCTTTTTATTTTTTATTTTCGAAAACAAATTTCTATTTTTAAAACTAAAAAACTTGTTTGACAATCTAAAATGGATAGAAAACAAAAACTGTTCTCAAAACTCAATTTGTGAAAGAAACTGAAAACATGTAAAATGCTATTTTCAGTTTCTAATTTTCAAAAGTTAATGAAAATACGCATTTAATTTAATGAATCTGTCTCATTTAATGAGTTAGCATTAAAATTCAAATCCTAGTAACAACATTTTTTAGTATTTTCTATTTTTTTTTCTTCAAAAAGCTATTTTTTTTTTTTAATTTCAACTAACCAAACATGTTTTTGATTTCAAATATACAAGAAATTTTTTTTTTCTTTATATTCCCAAAAACAAGTTCTTGAAAATAGAAAACAAAAACAGTTACCAAACATAACCTAAGATGAAAAAAAAAAGTAGGAGAGAGAGAGAGATTAAAAAAAAAAAGAAAAAAGAGATAGAGGTGGGTGAGAGAAAGCGGGAAACTAAGATGAAAAAAAGAAAAAAAAAAAAGAGATAGGCGTGAAAAATTTGAGATGAGAAAAAATAGATATGAGAGAGAGATGGAAATTTGAAAGATAAATTTTATAGTTAGTGGATGAATTTGAATTTTGAGATAGGCTTAAGAGAAAAACGGAAAGTGAGATGATAAAAAAAAAAAGGAAAAAAGAGAGAGAGAGAGAGATTTTAGAAAAAAAAGGAGATAGAGTTGGGTGAGAGAAAGGGGGAAACTAAGATGAAAAAAAAAATAGAGATAGGCGTGAAAAATTTGAGATGAGAAAAAATAGGGAGATAGATGTGGGTGAGAGAAAGAGGAAAACTGAGATGAGAAAAAAAAAAAGGGAGACATGCGTTGGTGAGAGAGAAAACTTGAGATTAGAAAAAAAAAGGGGCAGACATGGGTGAGAGAGAGGAAATTAGTGAAAAAAAATAGCGTCAATTTCCCAAATTTTTCCGCTACTCAATTATTCACATCTATTACATCAACAAAATTTGATGTGAAATAAATATTTAACCTATTACAATAATATAGTTCGATGTGAAATAAAAAATTACCTATTACAACAACATATCTTAATGTAAAATAAGGGTTACCTATTACGGCAACACATTTCAATGTAACATAATAATTATTGCTACAATCTCATATTGATGTAATAAATATAAGTTACCATTACAACAAAAAACAACCTAGAGATGCAATAGTATATATATATTACCTCTATTATTATTATTTTTTGTTGCAATAATATTTGTTTTATTATGTGTTTTTTCTTGTAGTGTACACTGCAACTAGAGCATGCCGGCTAAAAACTCAAAAAGTTAGACAAAAGATTTTTTTTTCTTTTTTTTGGTATACAAAGTTAGACAAAAGATTTTTTTTTTTTTTTTTTTTTTTATACAAGATAGAATTTATACTCTAACATAATCTAAATGTATATGTGTGTGAAGCTTTCTTCTAGAGACTTAAACCTCGGCCCTTACCCTCTCATCCAATAAGCACTTATACTTGTGGAGTGACCATCGCACCAAGGGTGTGCGATGGTGAGAGTTAGACAAAAGATTCAAAATCCCACAACATGTTACATGGTTTTAAAAACCGGACCAATCAAAGAACCGAAAAAGAGTGTGGTTTCCAGTTTTATGGTCCAATCGTGGTCAGACCGATTGCCTCCCTATCCCACAAGCACTTATACTTGTGGAGTAACCATCGCACCAAGGGTGTGCGGTGGTGAGAGTTAGACAAAAGATTCAAAATCCCACAACATGTTACATGGTTTTAAAAACCGGACCAATCAAAGAACCGAAAAAGAGTGTGGTTTCCAGTTTTGTGGTCCGATCGTGGTCGGACCAATGGTCGAACCGGTGATATCATTAATATTTAATTAATCATTTTTAGATTATTATAATAAATACTTAATAAGTTTAAAACTAATTGTGTATAGTTAAAAAAATATAAATAATTTTATGTAATTTTTCACATATTATTAAGAAAATTAAAAAATAACAAATTGTATTTTACAAATTGCCGATGTGGCTCCACCTCAGCCTTTTAAAAACCAAAATACCACATCAGATATTAACAAAGAAAATTAATAAAAGAAAAAAGAAACCCAGATTTGTTTTGCTTCTAAACCCTCTCTCTGCACCTCCCTCTCTTCCTAAACCCAGGCCTCATACTCCGACTAGCGCATCTGAAGCACAAAATTTTTTTTATAAAAAAAATTGTCCCCATAAAATTTTGTCAGATGGGATTTGCAACACTTTAAAAATAAAATTGTCACATTACGGAAAACAACAAACTTATTCGTTGAATATGAATGAATAATCACTAATACCACTTGCAATAATTTCACTACTGAATCTTTGAGTGACGAAATTATATGCTTACCTACGAAATTTATTTGTAATCATATAATATATATAATTTCCTTGCTTCTATAGAATGAATACTTTTTGAATAGCAGAATGTTGGCCTGTTTGATTGCAAATGGGTTTAGGAAGAGAGGGAGGCGTCGTACGTTTGACTTTGAGGCAGAGAGGGAGGCGCAAGAGAGGGTTTAGAAGCAAAACAAATCTGGGCTTCTTTTTTCTTTTATTAATTTTCTTTGTTAATATCTGATGTGGTATTTTAGTTTTAAAAAGTTGAGGTGGAGCATGCCACATCAGCAGTTTGTAAAATAATTTGTGCCTGTAGCATTACTCTTCAAAAAAAGCATAAAGAAAAGAGGCGATGTGTAATTGTAAAAGGCAGTCAGTTATCCAACAATTAAAACCTAGCTCACCCTACTTTATTACAACACAAATACACAAATATACTCCATGGAATCTACCCTGATATGCACTCTCAAAAAAAAGTCTTAATGTAATTTATTAAATGCTCTATCATCAATCCTTGATTCTCTCCCATATTAATGAGTAGTATTTGGAATTTGGATATTTATCTAATGATAACTCTAGCCATGTCTCTTCCTTTACTGGAAAGTGGATTAGGAAGCTTGATACTTTGCCTAAACTCTAAGCCTCCATTTGGAAATGTTTCATGCACAGCATTCCTTAAGGATATCCTTGAAGAGAGAGGTTTTATGGGGGAAGTTCAATGCAATGATAGTCGAGAATCAATTCTTCATGTACTAAGAGATTGTCCCTATGCCAAATGCTTTTGGAATAAAACCCAAGCTTGTTTGTTCATGCATGATTTTTACAGCCTAGATCTTTGTTTGTGGATGAAAAAGAATTTGGGCACTATTCCCTACCATAATTCTTTGATTCCTTGGAATATTTATTTTTCTTTTGCCATTTGGAACCTTTGGCAGGATAGAAATAATTGCCGGTGAATATTTGTTTTGTGATTCTCAGTCTGTAATGATCAAAGAGAATGCAGCGGGTTAATGCTAGGTAGAATAAACTTGAGATTGTCTAGTTTAAACTTAACACAGATGGCTCATCTTTGGGCAATCCGGAGATGACTAATGGAGGGGGCCTTATCCGTGTCCATAGTGGTCTTTGGATTAAAGCATTTACGGACAAAATTGGCAAATACCCTTTTCGTGCAAACTAAGCAGCGTTATGCCCCATTTCCCAAACTAATTAGGGAAATGCCCTTATTTTGAAACTCGATTTTGAAAAAATCGAGTTAAGCTCTATAGTGGCATTTTAAGGAGCCTATAGTGACGTTTTAAAGAGCCTAAAGTGGCGTTTTGGAACTCGAGCTCCATGAACTCGAGTTATAGGTAAAAAAAAAAAAAAAAACTTGCATAGAACTCGAGTTCCAAAACGCCACTATAGGTCCTTAAAATGTCACTATAGGCTCCTTAAAACGCCACTATAGGGCTTTAGAATTTTTTTTTTTTTTTTTTTTAACTCGATTTTGAGAAAATAAAGTCTCAAAAGAGGGGCATTTCCCTAATTAGTTTGGGAAAGGGGACAGAACGCTGCTTAGTTTGCACGAAAAGGGCATTTGCCCATTTTGGCCAAGTATTTACCCAAAACATTGGAGTGACCACCAATGTTGATGCAGAGCTTTGGGTTACAAGGGATGGGTTGACATCATGTATAAATCTGTATCTCTTGGAAGTTGAAATAGATATTGATGCCAAAGTAGTGCTTGGCTAGGTTTCTGAAGCCTACAATAGTAATTTACATCATGCTTTTCTTATAATTTTTTTTTAAGTAAATAGTAATACTTATTAGAACACACACGAAAATAGTAATATTAGTGTTTTAAACCCGATTTATAATATATTACATAACTGGGTTTATAAACTGAGCTTTTCTTATAATGGATTGCAAGATTTTGCTGTTTTTGATAGTCCGCTGTGGACCTTTGTATGCTTCTTTTCTATGAGAATTTGGGTTTGTATTATGAGAAACTTTATTTTCAAACTTCTGCTTAGTTAATGAATGTCGAGGTTTACCACCCAAAAAAAAAAAAAACCTTTAATAAAATGAATTTTATTTTTGTTGAGTTGACATTTTGCTTTTATACAAATAGGTCCAATATATTTTACAGATAGGTCCAATTATATTGGGGATACTTGAACCTAATAAGTATCTTGTATATCGTTTACGTAAAATCAATGTCTTACACCATATGAGGTCTATGGTTATGTGATCTTCACTAGCTACTATACATAAGATACCTGCAAATGATGTATACCCACTCTGCAGCCCCTATCATCCTGCTTTCTCCCATGTTGATCAATGTGACTTCTTTTACTCAACGGTCAGCATGTGTACAACTGAGCCTTGCTATATAAATAAAGTGATCACATGCACGTGATCAATTTTCGTCCATCACGGTTGACGCAAGTGCAATGGAATGATTAATTTCATCATTTCTCAAATTTCGTGAGTCAATAACATCAAATTGATAGTACAAGGAATCTGTTTAAAATAAACCCAAACCACAAGGGTCTATGCATTTCTACATTTTTCCTTGTTCAAATTAAAAAAATGTGCAACTCTAGAAAAATGGACCCAAACAAAATTAAGACAAGAAAATAAAAATAGTGTAGGCAATATGGAGATTGTAGGGAAAAAGGCTGTTAGTTTCAAATTGAAATTGAAGAAAAAAGTTTAGATATTAAACAAAGATGCCCATACAAATATCGTTGTTCTAAATAGCCTCAGAAAAAGAAAATTCTATAAGAAAACTGTCAATCCAAAATTTATAATACCAGTACACTGAAGAAAAGGCACAAGTCTAACCTTCTATTTAGAGTTACTACTTGACTAGTTTGAGCTCAAAAACTAGTTCCATTTCATGTGAAGATTCATGAGAAAAAGAAACTGAAATTCATCTCCCTCACAACTTGCACAAGTAGCCAAACAGAATAACTGGTGATGTGGTTTTACAATGGTGATTGCCACATTGAGTTCAAAAACTACTTCAGTTTCACGTGAAAAGAATTAAGGTTGAAAGTAAAAACAAAATTGAAAAAAAATACTAAATGGACTCCACTGGGGATGCTTTGAATTTAACAGTGCTAGATTGAGAAGATCTCTTTAAAATCTACTTCATTTAACAGGTCTGAAGAGGGGGTCACAACATATTAATTAACTCAAATGGAGATGATCCCTGTAAGGACTCCACATGAAAACACCACTTATAGCTGAACCTAGTTGCACGAGCTACTAAACATGAATAAAATACTTCTACACTAGTTTCCTACAACATACCACATAAGATAAACTAGTTTGAGTTTCCTTTCCTCAACTAGATTTGGTGACATTAACTTCTTGACCAGACCACTTGCATTAAGCACTGATTCATGGTTTCTATTTCTCTAGTTGTAGCTTGACCAAACAGCATTCATATGATACTAATAAAGACTGCCTTATTCCATTCTCAAAATTGGAACAACCTTAGACTCTAAATGATAGATGCATTAATGTTTTGCGACATTAAAGATCACCATAACATATAACTCTTGGATCCTTGGATCATATCATTCGTTATATCGACATTGCATATAAAGAGATCTCTTACGACATTTTTAACAAGCTTTTTTTGCCTAGATCCAAAGATGGGAAACAGAAAATGTGATAGATTTTGAGTCAACCAACCACAGTTATTTCCCGATTACAAGTGTTAAAACAAAAGCCACCGTATGATAACCCAAAGCAGAACTAACCAACGCTAAATTATAACTTTTATCCTGTACATAGGACAAAAAAATAATTCTGCAATTGAAAGAGGATGTGCTATGCAGGTGAAAAATGAATGCCAAGCAAATAATAAAAAGGTGAGTTGAAGTATAGAAAAAGAAAAGACAAACAAAAGAAGAGGATGAAAGGGAACAAGAGAGAGAGAGAGAGAGAAGTTCAATCTGATTTATTGAGAATGAGTTACACAAGTTGAGCAGTATGTGCACTGTTATTTCTACAGGTACTGAACTAAATAAGACCAATATAGGAAAGAACATTAGTCTAACTGATTACACAACTGTAGGAACCCATCACACAGCAACTGACTGAACTAATCCTAACTGCAATATAACAAGTTTCAATTTAACACAAGTAGAAAATTGGGCCATAACAGATTTTGTTAAGCCAACAGTTATACTAGTCAATCATTTACTAACCAATTTGTTACGAAAATTAACTAATTGCTAACCAATCCGTAACTAACTAATAGATATTCTCTAACAGCAATCATGTCTACAGATTTATTTTGCATGTTTGAAGATAAATTCATGTAACAGAGAATTTTAAACACTAAAGGGACTCGCACTAATGGGCTTAAACAAATTCCGACTTCATTTACGATTTAGGATTCTACAGTTCTGGATTCAGAAACATATTAAGATGCCTACCTAACCAACACATTATTTGCCTCAATTTTGTCCAAAACAACATGCCATGAACATTTTGTACCTCAAGGACTGAGTCTCTTATATGCCTACCCAATTACAACCTACACATTAAAAAGAAATGCCATCTCTGCACAAAAAAATATTAATATTATTATATTCCAGACGGTTCTTGTTAATCGCTTTGAAGTCATGTTAAACATAAAAACAGATATTTTACTAGTATGGAGCATAGAAAGAAACCGAGGAGGGAGGGGGTTGGGATGGTGAGCCAATGGTCACTGCACATATCTTAACAAATATTTGATTGAATGTCAAAGCAAGCAAACAATATATTATATGGCAATGGATGGTTCAAGTCCTACTGGAGTCTCTGAGAGGATATATAAGGGGAAAGAAGCTTTACAGGGGAGAGGTGGTTTTCTCGGAGAGAAAATAGAGTGAGAAATAGAAAAGTGAACTGTGTATTGTTTGATAAAACTAGAGTAAGATATATACAAGAACTTTTCCTTGGAAATGACCGAGGAACACTTTTTTTTTCAGCAATTGCTTGATTCATTCTTCCTTATCTGTGAACCACTTCATCAACCCTAAGCTTAGGTAGCAACTCTATTGTAATTGCCTTCCCACCTCTACATGAAAACAATTCTATTGCCTGGACTTGGGTTGAAGTGCAAGGCACTACTATTCTTAGTGGGTTCGGGTTTCTAAATCCAGGTCTTACAATATTATTATGATTAAAACATTATCAAATGTTTCAGAGTAAGTGAGTTTTATTATATGTTACTAACTTTTTTTTTTATTATATATTTTATCATTTAATTTTGGTTAAAATGCGATTTCACTTTATGTACTTTAGCCAAATAATTTAAGGTGATTCTTTTACTATTTATTTAGGGCTTTTGTTAACAACTGTCCTTGTGCTTCTAATAAGAAGGAATTTATTGGATGCCACTGCATTGGAAAACAATAAGAACAAATAAATAAATATTTCTTTGATTGTCTTATGTGTGACTGCATCTAAAAAGTTAATCAATTACAATAAAAAACTCAACCTTAACCACTGCATTCAAGCAGACACTCGTTAAGTGGGTCCTTTATATAGTATGTAATTTTAATGATACTATTTTTTTTTTTATATCACTTTTAATAAGCATGTGCATCATGTGAGCATACTACATAAAAAGTAGACCCAAATTCTTCAAGCACAATAAGCATCATTTTTCCTTTCTTTTCTTCCCTCTCTCCCCCCAGTCAAGCAATTAAGGACCTTAGTTAGCGATCACAAAGCATTTAAACGACTATTTGGTGAGGATTGAACTGTGCAAGGCTTTGGGAGGAATGTCAAGTAAGTGTCTGGTCATTTTTTTTTTCTTGCTAGGCATTGCCACCGAAATGAGCTATTGGAGACACTACCATGAGGCCTGCTTTAATTTACTTGCAAAATTCATAGTGTGCTGGCAGCCTGGCACCATTGCATTAAGGGTACAAACTTCAGAGTTCAGACACAAGCCACACCTCAATTGTTTTAACTTGTATCGTCTAATTTATTGAAAAAAGACTTCCTCTATAACATACATGACAGGTATACTTCGAGTGAAGTTGAAAAAAACACTTATGAATTCTATGAGCACACCATAAAGAAAAATTAATTGATTACACTTGCTACATTTGTGTTACAAATTCCATTTTTTCTTTTCCTTTCAGACGAGAATAACAAAAGCAAACACTGCACACAACATATAGCATATATGTACTACTAAAAAGAAGTTGCATAAGCAAAGAAGCAAGTAGCAGGAATCAGCAGCAGGGGCCTTAGCCTTTCCTTTCACCTTCTCATGCCTGGTGCCACTATTGGAGCTACTGTAATTCCACGCCGTTGTCTATCCAAGTTGGCTTCCCAGCCTTCATCAAGAACCAGCCACATGAAATCAAATAAAATCCCAGCTTAATAAATTAAGAAGTGGATTAAATTTAAGAAAGTAGCAAGTCAAATCAAGAAATCATAAAATTAACAAGTATCAATGAGTTCCTATATGACACCTTGTATCTTTACCAATCACAATCTTTTGAATAGAGTTTTATATTTGAAAACGGTATTTGTTTTGGTCTGCATCATCAATTATGACATATGGTTGGCTAGGGGTATCATGATCTCAGAAATCATGCTTGTAATTGACCAAGTCATTGTATTATTATGCAGAAATTGGAATTTTTTTTTTCATGGTGAGAACCAAGTTGTCATAAACAAATACACAGTTGTGGATGTTATATGTTTCATTGGTGGGATATGATTTGTCCTTAACTGAAGATACCATTTACGAGGCTAAAATATAATATGCACCCAACTAATCTGTTGGCTGGAGGACTACTAGCTCATGTAATGGTCAGATTATTAAGGTACCAGTTGATGGTTTAAAGACTTATAATTTTGAAGGAGATTGACTGGGACAAAGCATGTGGTATCATAATAGTGCATGGTGTACCATGCTAATCAGGTTCATACACGCTACTGCAATAACCAGTGACGACTCTAGGATTTTTTTCTAGGGGGTTCAACAATGATAAAGCAAGAAATTTGTCATGAGAGTAAATAAAAAATAA
Organism: Quercus aquifolioides; assembly: GCA_019022515.1. NCBI lineage: Eukaryota > Viridiplantae > Streptophyta > Magnoliopsida > Fagales > Fagaceae > Quercus > Quercus aquifolioides. The sequence goes on from CM032332.1 coordinate 41,398,645, forward strand.
AATGATTTTTTTTTTTTTTTTGTACATACAACTTCCATATTATATACAATAATTTAAAATAGTATTCTAAATACAATTCATTATATAATATAACTATATTGTACAATAATATAAAAAAAAGTTATTAATAGTTTAAAGATCAGTTAGACAACAAATATAATTAAATAATTAATCATAATTTTTTGTCAAATTAATAATAACTTATTATATTTATATGTATTGTCAATTAAATAAAAATATATGATAAAGAAGAATACTAACACACCTAAGACTAGAACTAGGAGTAATGTGAAACAAAGAAAAAAAATAGTAAATAATATAAGTTTTTGCTTTTGAAGTAGATGGCTTTTTTTTTAGAATCATGTATGGCTTTTTAATCATACATGTGATCGCTCTTTTGGAATTTGAGCAAGCACTAAAAAACTTCTTAGACTTGAAAATCTATAGAGTATTTATCAAACAATTTGATCAAATAAAGAGAAAAAAAATAAGAAAATACAGAAGAGAGAAAGAGAAATAAAGAGAATGGGAAAGAATCACAAATGTAAAGTAAAGTAAATCAGAGTCCTGCAAAAAATATACATATATATTTTTAACAAAGGAGCAAAAACGAAACATTTTTTTTTTAATAATATTCAATACACAATACTTTCACAAAAACTTTATAACAAAATCTAGGTGGTAAGTTGTTAATGATAGGTAAAAAGTGATATTAGTTATGGGTACAAATAAAAACCAGTTATAATTTGTCATATAACATTTATTGTGAAAATATTGTAAAAGTAGTATTAAGATGATCATATTCAAATTTATTTTAGTTGGGTTTAAATAAAATTTAGGACCAGAGTGGTCAAAATTTTATTTTAGAGGGGTCAAAACAAAAGTTAAAAAAAATTATATATATTAAAAAAAAAATTGACAAGTCGGGGGTTTCATTTGAACCCCCTGGCTTGAACACAACGTCGCCCCTGGCAATAACAATATAACTATGTTTGGATGCAATTTCTTCATGCCTTTTGCTACTTTAATGTCAATATTAAAACAGAACAAAGGAAAATGACTTTTAAGAGGCCAAACTGCAGCAAATACAGGCATAACCACTAGACAAAAAGTACTATCTTCAAAGTGAAACAACTGGTTTTCCTTCACCAATTCCAAATAACAATCCGAAGTATAGTTTACTACAGTATCATGAGATTTTAATTTGAAGTGAGGTTTTAAGTTGCTTAACATTAAGAAGAAAGAGCAAGAGTATTCATAGAGATTTAAAAAACAATGGTATATGGATTTGATAACTAAGAAGCGATTACCTATCCCCATATCAAACCCACGACTCTTGAGCTCTCTGTATTCTTGACACAGAGCACAAGTAGCACAGAAGAAGTGCACTAAGCAGTCTACACAAGGTGCCTCTTCCAGGTCATATTGCGCCCTCAATTTTGAACGATAAGAGCATGAGTACAAGCATGCAAAACCAGTCAGACCCAGAAGCCCATAGAGTATGCCACTTTCACCACAATCTAAAAACACCAGCAAGCAATATAACAAATATAAGTAACCTAAAACCATCATTCCATATTCATGAAATTGACAATCAGCAAATTGTTATTCCTAGGCTTACTTGAAGAACCTCTGGAAACTATCTCAGCAATCTGTCCAAATGTGACACAAGGGCAGAAGCAAGTAATAAAACCTTAAAACATAAAATTGAAAGCAGTTAATTAAAAAAAAAAAAAACAAGGGTTGATGCTTATGCCTAGAAATTAGTGATGAAGCTAGATGAGTTTTCAGGTCTTTACAATTTTCAGGATTATCACAACAATAGCAAAGACCAGTAGACCACTTCCCTCCAACAACACGAGCACTCATGCCAGGGGATACATATGGAGAAGCATACGGTCGTCTGGGACTTGTATTTGGAATTCCTGAAGCCAGGACAGGACCTGGACCATGTTCACTGGCATATGTCTCATAATCACGTACTGCAGGATACATTTTCTGAGTAACTGAACAAAGGTAGTTGTGGCAACTAAGCTTAGCCTTGTGCTTCTGTCATGAATAATAAGGTTTGGGGCCTAATATATATTGGCAGAATTGTCATTCAATTAGTGGAAATACCAAATATGAAAATAAAAATGCACAAATTTGACCAAGTGAAAAAAAAAAAAAAAAAAATCCTTAAATAGTAATCATCTATATCTATCTAGTATCTGTGGAGTTACTCTCCAGTTTTGAAATACCAAATATAAAAATAAAAATGCAGCATTCCTTCTCCCTGTAAATTCTAAGAAGTTGCACAAAGTCGCATTTCCACTTCTTTATTATTAAATATTAAGAGATGATTCATGTAGGATTTTGTATTAAATGCAAGTTCCTTGGGCATTCCTGATGCAGATAACAATGACAAGAAGACCAACTTCAATATTTAGCATTGACTTGTGACTTGGTTATTTAATATTTCAACTTAAGTCTATATTTAAACATGGTAAAATAAATCGTTAGGTTGCATGATGCAGTATAGAAAACAATAAACATTATTTCATCCACAATCAGTAATACTGGTTTTAGCTGACATGATAGCTGACAAACATATGGCATTAAGTAAAAATATACTTGATTTTTACACACAAGGAATTTATTTGTTCATTTAACTGCTACAGTTTCCCTTTAAATCAGTGGATACTGCAATGGTAGGAATCCTCATACTAAATACACTGCGCTTTGCCAGTAATAATCGGATAAAGTACCAGCTATCCCAAAAGCTTAAACTATTAGGAAAATGCGAATTTGATCACTAAAGTAATATTTTAAGGCTCTCCCTCAAGTGTTGGCTCAGAGAACTCATAATATCTTTCTTTAACTTTTACTTCTTGAACTTTGGGCTAACTTGAGTTGGGCTAAGCCAGATGGTCCTACAGCCAGCGCAATATTGCTTACTGTTTCAACTTTCAAGGCATTTGCAGCTCCACTGCATCATTAACAAAATTTAGCAGGTTGGGATGCTGACAAAAACAGTATTTTTTAATTATTTATATAGTTTAAGACAAAGATTAAGGTACAAGAGAGGCTGATATATAATAGTGTCACTCATTTTTATGTTTTTATTTTATTTTTTAGCTTGATACTAACATGTGGAGAGCTGGTGAGTCCACTGTACTTTTCTTATTGTTTCAAGGTAGATGAAGCTTCCAGCTCCCTACAACCATTGAGCAAAACTTAACAGGTTGGAATTTTGATATCGTGGTCTTTGTTTATTTATGGGGTCAAGACCAAAGGTCAAGAAAGGCTGATATGGTGAAATTTTTTTTTTTTTTATTATTATTCTTGAGTTGCTTAATACTTACAAGTAGAGAGCTGGTAAGTTAGTCTAATTATTAGTGAGCTAATCATTATCAAAAGTTCAACTTGTATATGATTATCATAATCTTACTATACGTAAGGAGCTGACCCATGCAGTTGCTTGTTAGCTTCATGAAACTTATATGTCAGTACTCAGTAGTCAATGGTGATAGTAGTTATTTTGTGGAGTCAAATTTGGTGAAATTCCTTTTATAACTTGGATAAGCAATCCAATTTTATCCAATTGAGGTAAATTGACCAAAACAGAATGAGTGCATGTCCATTTTGATTACTGACTTGACTTGAATGGAAATCATGGTCAATCTTAATGGGATTAGCAAAATTTGAGCATAAAACTATTTTGAGTATTGAAAACTCAAACTACAAGTCCATTATAATTTATAATGCAATCAGTGGTAGTAAAATTAGTTACCGGCAAAGCATTATCCTTTTGTTTTTGGACTCAAAAGTTGATGAATTCAAACACAAATCAAACTATTTGTGTTTTACAAAGGGATTAGCCCCAAAAAAAAAAAAAAAAAACTCAGTTTTACAAACGGGCCCACCAAAAAAAGTTGATGAATTCAAACACAAATAAAACTAAGTTTTACAAAGGGATTAGCCCACCAAAAACAAAGCTCAGTTTTACAAAAGGGCTCATCACCAAAGAAAAAAAAACCTAAGTTGGGCCCAACCAAAGAAAAAAAAGACTAAGTTTTACAAAAGGGCCCACCAAAAAAAAGGAAAAAAGAAAAAGGAAACGACTCCGCTGGGGATCGAACCCAGAATCTCTGGTTCCGTAGACCAGCGCCTTATCCATTGGGCCACGGAGTCATATTGTTGAGAGTGGGATTTGAACCCACGCCCTTTCGGACCAGAACCTTAATCTGGCGCCTTAGACCAACTCGGCCATCTCAACTTTTGCTTCTACAACTCTCCAAAATTTTATTTATTCTTTTTTGTCAAACGTCAAAGTCACACAACCTCAATTCCTCGCCAACTCGTGCACATTTTACCGCCAAATTTGATTTAAATTTTCAAATCTCTCTCTCTCTCTGTGAAAACTCTCAGAGAAACGAGGAGAGGATTTGATTTTCCATGGAAAACGAAGACGAAGTCGAATCCCTCTCAGTTTCTGATTCCAGCGATTCCAGCGAGGAATACATCGCAGACCTTGAAGAAGAAGAAGAAGAAGAAGAACTCGATTTAAACGCTAACAACGAAGACGAAGACGAACCATGTGTGACCCGTTCTGTACCGTCCGATCAAGATCGGAAATCGAAGAACGTCGATGCTCTCTTGAGGTCCGTACAATCTGATTTCGTTAATCAAAAGCATTTCAGCTCCAAGATTCAATTAATTCGTCTATAAACTCTGTGCCTCTTCCATTTCAACCTAGGGTTTTGCAATTCATATAGCCATTACAATTTTAGCATTTCAATTTACAGATTTGGATTTTGCATAACACGAAATTCCAATTTACAGATTTGGATTTTTGGAATGTATGTATAGTTGGGCTAAGCTATATGCTTGTGTTACTGTCTCTAGGGTTTAGTTTGCTGCAATAAATTTGGGCATTTAGTTAATTTATTATCACAAATTCACAATATACGTTTAATTTTTTTGTGTATGGAAGCTTTTTGATTATCATTTAGATTCTAGGGTTTGTAGGTCTAGTGGTGGATGTTGATGAATAATTTATAATTGTATTTATCGAATTCGAAGAAAAAGTGTTGAAGTAAAATTTGACATAAAGTTACAATTGTATCACAGAGGTGACCTAGTGGTGAAAAGACAGCCGCTGCTTCCACGAGTCCTTTCAGTGACAGGAGCAGCAGCAGTTTGTCGAAAACCCTTTAAGCCGCCATGTTCTAATGGCTATGATGATCAAAACACACTTGCTCGTCGTCTCTGGGCCCGCAAAAGATTTGTGCCGTGGGGCTCTTCAAGGCCAGCATTGGTTGCAATTACCAATAGAGTGAATGTAACAAGTACTGCTGAGAAGGATGTGGTTGAGGAGACTGTGACTCTGCCACCTGGGATTGAGCCTTTGGTGTTGTGGCAACCTGAAGAATCCGAGAATGGGGCTGCTAATTTGGTGCCAATAGTAGTTGACCCTTTGCTTGTTCGTTTCCTTCGGCCCCATCAAAGGTATTGCTCATGATATTAAAATCGAAAATTTTATGTATGCTGTGTAGGGGTTTTATATGGAGAGCCCTTTTCCTCTGGGCTACATATTTGAAAATCTATATGTATATATTTGTAACTGACAAAGTTCAGCATGTATTATGATTGTAACCTTTTATCTATTGCAATTTGAATGTTAAAGTGCCCAAATTTTCTGTAATTTGGATTAGTTTTCAATTGGTTGTGTTTCTTGTATTGATGAGATAAAGTTCTTTTACTCTTATGCAGAGAAGGGGTTCAGTTTATGTTTGAATGTGTGTTGGGGTTATGTAGTGCAGCAAATATATTTGGATGCATTCTGGCTGATGATATGGGGTAAATATCTCTCTGTCTGATTGCTTTTTATCCATTTACTCAGCCTGTTTTCCTTTCATTTTATCATCATTTTTCTTTCTCTAATCTTCAGAAGGTTATAATTGATCTTTGCAGCTTGGGAAAGACGTTGCAGTCAATCACCTTACTGTATACTCTTCTTCGTCAAGGATTTGATGGGAAGCCAATGGTTAAAAAGGCCATCATTGTCACTCCTACCAGTCTCGTAAGCAATTGGGAGGCCGAAATTAATAAGTGGGTTGGAGAAAGAGTTCAGCTTATCGCTCTCTGTGAAAGCACCAGAGATGATGTTATCTCTGGAATTGACAGGTTTATAAGTCCACACAGCTCCATACAGGTAAATTTGTGTAACTACTCTTGAATTGTTTAAAAGATGCATTTATTTAACAATAACTTCCACAGGTGCTGATTGTTTCATACGAGACATTCCGGATGCATTCTTCAAAATTTAACCATAGTGAATCCTGTGACCTTCTCATATGTGATGAGGCTCACAGGCTGAAAAATGATCAGACATTAACAAATCGGGTATATGTTGTGAATTTATATGTTTCCTTATATTGTTTTTTTTCCTCTACGTGCCAATTTTTAAATTTTTTTTTTTTTTAAATTATCAATAAAAATTTCTTTGTACCAGGCATTGGCTACTCTCTCGTGCAACCGCCGTATATTGTTGTCTGGAACACCAATGCAGGTAAGAGGCACTTTGTTTTGTAACTTATTATGAGTAATACTCAATTCTGTATCGTAATTGTTTCCCAATACATATTCCTGCAGAATGACCTGGAAGAGTTCTTTGCAATGGTTAACTTTACGAATCCTGGAATACTGGGTGATGTTGCATATTTTCGCCGGTACTATGAGGTGATTGATTACTTTACTCTTACATATTATTTATAACTGTTGAGGATGAAATCAAATTGTTGAATTGAGTAATCGGTTTTTCAACTTGGTGAGGTTTTTTTTTTTTTTTTTTTTTACTCTCAACTTGGTGAGGTTTTCATTCACCATTACTATGAGGTGATCGATTTCTTTACTCTCATATATTAATTAAGCTGTTGAGGATGAAATTACATTGTTGAATGGAGTTGTCAGTTTTTTAACTTGATTAGGTTGTTTTTTATTTGTTTCTCTCCATTATTATCCTCCTTTTTATTGGGGAACATGTTCATCTCGGGATGGGCTCAATCGAAAGATCTATGAAATGGCGTCTATATGGGGATTGGGGATGTCTAAGTGGTTGCTAAAACTATCTGTTCTTGAACTTGGTATTGCTCATTGCCATTGTGAAGCTAAGAACGAGACAACTTGGCAGTTAACTTTGATGCTTACTCTTCACATGCTAATGCTGTCCTCTCAAGTGTTATCATTCTCTCTCTCTCTCTCATCTTTACAGTGCATGTTCATTCTGTTTTAAAACTGTGACACATGTATCATGAAGGCACCTATTATTTGTGGAAGAGAACCTACTGCCACTGAAGAAGAGAAGAAGCTAGGTGCTGAGCGCTCTGCAGAACTAAGTGCAAAAGTTAATCAGGTAATCTGTTCTATTTGACATGTAAATTATAGAAGTAAGCTTTATCACTTAATATGGGTGAGAGTTGTATCAGCATCTTTCATCACTACTCTTGTCATCGAAGATGAAGTTTGTGCTTGATACTAAAAGCATATAATTCTATGGAACTGGTGGATAGCTAATAAAGGTATTCAATCAAGATACATTTGTTGTGTTATTTTCTTAACTAAATAACCACTATTTCTTTGCAGTTTATATTACGAAGGACTAATGCACTGTTATCAAATCACTTGCCACCAAAGGTAAGGCACTTGCTTCATCTTTATGCTGAATTTTTCTTATTCTTTTTCCCCCTGTTTTTGGTAGTCGCTTTTATTTTCTTGAAGATGACATCAATTTGCTTAATAAAAATTTATCTGTTTATTTGATTGTGTAATATACAAGCTTTCAATCATAAACTGGAACTTTCTAGTTGTTATCAAGGGCATTTTCTGCCATGAATCTTGATATTTTGTTATGAAGAATTTAATTTTATTGTTATTCTGGTTTTTTTTTTAGAATATGAGTGGAGTGAGGGGGACTAGAGTTCACTTCAAGAAGAGTAGCAGGCAGCTGCTTGTTGCTTTCTCTCTTTTTTCCTTTATTCGAGATTTTATTGGTGTTCAGTGTACCTGATGAGTACATGATAAAAAAGAATGCTTTGCATTCCTAGATTTCACCTCCAAAAATAAATTTTGAAATAGCAGTCTCTCCATCCAGAGTTGTGGGATTTCAACAGGGGTTTCCTAACCTCTTACAATATTCAATATGAAGCTTGTAGATGTGATAATGCCTAGATTGTTTTGTCCTGGAAGTCAACAACCAGGCCTTAGTCCCAAAATTTTGGCATTGGCTACTTTATTAGTCATTCTTTCGATGTAGCAGGCTGCTAGTAGGGAACACCTCAACATGTATTTGTAGTGGATCCATTCATAATAGAGGGACTAAATTTTACAATGGCCGTCGACCTTCCGCATCCCTCCTTTTTCCGGGCTTGGGACTGATTGTAAGCAAAATATATGATACTAAGCACAAATACAAATGGAGTTACTCAAATAGAGTCCCTTGGGCTGAAGTACTATTGTTTTCGTCAGCTGATTTAACAGGCATGTGAAGTAATATCCAATCTGATCAGCTTATTGATCTGCCTATTGAATGCTTTAAATCATAAAAGATGTCTTTTATGACTATAGGGCAGTCATTTTTTCTTCATATTGTAGGACATTTTTCTAGATCTGAGATCAACTTATCAAAAGCGTCGTTGGACGAGTCCAGCTAAACACAATGTGCATGAAATTTTCTTTCTTTTTGGTCGTTTGTCTTAGTCTAATTGAATTTTTAGTTCACTGAGTGGCATCATCAATGCATTCACTAACAGACAAGTTCCAGTTTAGTTTGGTAAATATAGAACTACTTTTTATTCTTTACTAGAATGGTAAACTATGAAGCATATTCATAGAATCAAGTCTGATTTAAACAGATAATACTCTATTGTAATGGGAAGTGTCCTTGAATGTGAACCCTGTAGCATGAATCTTCAAATTGGTATACTAGACTTACATTCAATGGAAATGAAATCCTTGTGAATGGCACTCTAGAGCATATTGATTATACAGTTTGGCATGGTAGATTAATTTAATTCACAGTTTGGGGCTAGAAATTGTTAACCAAAAATTGTTATATGTTTATTCATACATTGTGTTTCATAGTGACTGCAAAGTTTGGTTAATGTTGATGTTTTTGAGTTTAACCCTATGTTTGGACAAAAGGCGATTGGGGGAGAGAAGAGGAGAGGGGAAGGGTAGCTGGAGTTCTGAACATACCCTAAGTGGATTGTATTCTTGTATGTCTAGAAGTTAGTTTGGCCTCTATGATAAAATATTTATTTGTTTACTTTTGTCCCTTTGTGTGTAAAGCCCAGAACTTCATACTCCAATAGTTCAATTATAAGAAACTTTATGGATAAATGCTTTAGCTGTACCTTACCTAGCATAATCAGTCAAAATTATTTTCTGAGACAATATATGCAAATTTTCTTGATCATTTTAAAGGTTTGTTAGAGTAACCTTTTCTACATAATTACCCTCTTTGTCCTTTTTCTGTAACAATCTAAACATTGTGGTATTTAAAATCTGTGGCTTCTGATTCTTTCCGATTTGCAGATAGTTGAAGTTGTTTGTTGCAAGTTAACTCCTCTCCAATCAGACCTATACAACCATTTTATACATTCCAAAAATGTAGGTTCTCACTCTTCTTTAGCTACTGTGCACCTAAGTAATTAGTGGTTAATAACAGGATTTTGTGTCTGACATGGTTGTTATTCCATTGCCCCTAAACACAGGTTAAACGGGCAATCACTGAAGAGATGAAGCAGTCAAAGTCAAAGATTTTGGCTTATATAACAGCTCTTAAGAAGTTGTGCAATCATCCAAAGGTATGAGCTATCTGGGATCTGGGGTGAATAATAATTTGGCTGGGATGATTGCATTTGCTAATAATATATTCTTTATGTTTTCTGGAAATTTTAAATTATATCGACAAACATTTTCATTTTGGAATACAAGGGGCAAATCCACATCTTAAGAAGGTTAAAATTAGGTTTGACATCTTAGGTCATAGGCTTTTGGTAAATAGACATTATCTAGTTTTGTTACCTTTTTCATTCTTTCATAGTTTATGTTTGTTTTAAGTGTCAGTGCCAATTTCATTCTCATGGAAGACGTGCTATCTTGTAGCTGATTTATGACACCATAAAAAGTGGAAGTCCAGGAACTTCAGGTTTTGAGGATTGTATTCACCTTTTCCCACCAGAGATGTTCTCCGGAAGGTAAGCATTCTTGTTTATTTATACATTTTATACTTTGTTCTCAACAGTTAGTCTTTGTTTCTTATCAAAAAAATTTATAGCCTCATAGTTTTCTTGTTCCTTATTTTGTTAGATCTGGATCATGGACTGGTGGTGAAGGGGCTTGGGTTGAGCTGTCTGGGAAAATGCATGTCTTAGCCCGGCTACTGGCTCATCTACGTCAGAGGACTGATGATCGTATTGTCCTTGTGTCAAACTATACTCAGGTAAGAAGACACTTAGCTAATTGAAGTACTTAGGAAAATGAAATAAGAATCACCTTTTTATACGTACTATTGCCTTTTTTTTTCTTTTTGGTAATGGGGTAAAGTTCTTGATGTCAATCTATGCTATTCCATCAGGAAGCATGTCATATTTTGTCAATATTGGAACTGATGAGGCTATAAATATTGTTGTCATAACCTATGAAACACGGGTGCGTTTCGGGACTCGGGTGCGGGTGCGGGTGCGGGTGCGGGACTCGGCAATTTTTGAAAAAGGTGGGTGCGGGTGCGGCGGGACTCGGCGATTAAAAAATTATTAAAAATATTTTTATTTATATTTTTAATATATTGCTAAACATTCTTTTTCACATTATATAAACATATATCAAATTTAAAATCAATGTTAGATAATAATTAAAACATGATGTTCATAAATTAAATACAACCCACAAGATTGAAACTAAAATATTTCATCTGTAATAAGTTCATGAGGCCTGGTTCACAATGAATAATAAATCAAACTCAAGTTCATAGATTCACTCATAAATCACAGATTCACAAATTACTAATAAGTTATAACTATTAACTAAATAAAAGTATAAAACTAGCAGTGGCACTCTGGATGTTTGCTTGAGATTGGACCGTGGACCAGATGGTAGGTGGGAAGTTAAGTGGTCCAAAGTCCAGGAAGTGGGCCAAAATGTTAAGCCCACAGAAGATTATTTTAAGTCTACAGCCCCATTCAACCCAGTCAAAGCCAAACAAGTCCACACTTTTAAACCCAAGCCCATCTCTGTCTGGCGGCCCAAGACAAACAGCTCACTTCCTCCTCTTCTTTTCCAGCACGCGAAACCCAAATCCCAGGGATATCTTTGGCATCAGTCACGGCGAGTTCTGTGAGAGACTGAGAGGTAATAAGATCTCCGATGTAATTATTGCCGAGTCGATGCTTCCTCAAGCTGTTCTCGGTAGCTGTCCGACACTAGCCCACTCGACAAAGGTCGCCGATGAAGCCGATAATGAGATTATCGGCTCCGATGAGACCAGGAATGCGTCGGCAAACACCTCCGATGGTGAAGAGAATTTGCAACGAGACGTCCATTTGATTCTTCAGCGCGAATCGGCCCGAGTCCTCGCCGCGTCGGCGCGAGTCGGCGAAAAAAAAAAAAAAAACCACGTGGCAGACGCGGCCCGACGCGGGGTCAGCGGCGTCCCTCCCGCGTCGCCGAGTCGCACCGCGTCCGACGCGGGTGCGGCGCCTCTGGCGCCGCGTCCGTGCTTCCTAGGTCATAACTCATAACCTTATGGAGGAAGCTGAACTGATCAGTGTTGTTAAGCATGCTTAAAGCTCAAAGCCCCAAGGTCTTAGCACTTCGCTTGGCCAAGGTGAAGCTAATTTAATGAAGCATGCCTTAGGCACTTTTTTTTTTTTTTTTACTAAAAATATTTAAATCATTAAAATTACCAACTTGATCTTGAAGAAAATGACATGGAGCGTTGATTTAATATACAAAAAATATTATTAAAGTGTTGTATTACACAAGCAATTTTTTTATTTACATGTAAAAAGATACAAACAAGGTTAATTTACTATTCTTGTGTGTTTTGGTCCTTTTAGATATATGTTGAACCGTATACATCATTTGATCATATCTATCAAAGCTATGTATTTTTATAAAATACTAGTGAATCATATAAAATGTTATGTTTAAATTTTCTATGACTAGATTATTATCATAATGTCCATTAATAACTGTTTTTTAATTTTACTATATAAAATTCTAAGAAATTGAAATTACTTAAGTAAAATTACAAACTTTATACAATTGTACTTACCTAATAGGTACAATATATAACTATTTTGTTTTTTTTTTTTTCCCTATATGTTATGAATATTCCTATTAGAGGTTAATATATATTATATTTGAAAAATGCACTTGTGCTTTGCGTTTTGTGTCTAGGCTCCAAGAGGCCTGTATGCTTGATGCTTTTACCAACACTGGAATGGATAAGATATAATCATATTGCAGTTAGTGCATTGCCTTGTAGAATAGCCTACTCACTAATATATGACTTCCATTTCTGGATTATCTTGTGGAGATTTCCTTTTCCTGAACTAAAATAAACATAGAAGGAGAATAGGTTTTATTTACACTTATTCAGCTTTTCAGCTGGTTAAATTCAAAGATTCTCCATAATGAACTAGAGACTAAATTGATGACGATGTTTGATTGAATTCTGTTCTATATTCATTCAAGATGTCATTTTCATTGTCTTCATGCTTTTTTTTTTTATAGTACTTCTCTCAAGGTTTACAGAATTAGGATTTAGGATTTCTCTTTTGCTCCTGTGGACTCACTGCTGCTTTGAAATTTGGGTATCCATTCTGTTTGGTTTTGTTTGATAATATTGACTGTGTGTTAATGATAAAATATTGATACCTGACCAATTTTAAGTTGTTACAAACAAACATTTCTGTGCCTGTGGACAGTCCACCTACTGCTATGTTGTACAACAATGAGCCTATTGTGTAGATGTCACTGTTAGTGAAACTTTAACAGTTTCAGATATCTGATAGTGAATGTCATAACATCACTTACAACCTCAACACCCCCCCCCATAAAAAAAGAATGTCACATGAAAACAATTTTAGATATTGTTTTGCTTAAGTCTCTGATGTTTTTAGTTTTCTTGTCATTGTATATAATATCACCACACTTGGTAAATTTATTTATCTGTTTAACGTATTGGTTTTCAAAGTTCCCATCAATTCAGAATCTCTTTTGCTCCTCTCTTCACATATTATTGCTTCAATGAGTCAGTAACCTTGAGTCAGCTGACTAAGCTCTTCATTTCAGTGAAAATCCTGCCATAGTTGTTCTGTGTTAGTCTTGTACCTGCAAGAATTTTCGATTTGTCAAACTTTCATATGGCCAATTAAAACAAATGTTTCTGTTCTTTATACAGCCTAATCACTCATTCAGTAGTGACCAATTCTTTATTTCTTACAACTTTTCCCATAGGATTCAATTTTTTTCCCCTAAATTATGGTAACTGTGATGTATCAGACACTGGACCTTTTTGCTCAGTTGTGTCGTGAAAGAAGATACCCATATTTGAGGCTGGATGGAACAACATCAATTAGTAAAAGACAGAAGTTAGTGAATCAATTTAATGATCAATCAAAGGTATACTGTTATTCATTTAGGTTTTTTTTTCCCCCTGTTCTTTTCTCTATTTTTGTTGAGCTCTATTTGGCTTATCTTTGGATAGAAATAGTTATAACTTAACATCTTGCAGGATGAATTTGTGTTCCTCTTGAGCAGCAAGGCTGGTGGTTGTGGCCTCAATTTGATTGGTGGAAATCGACTAGTCTTGTTTGATCCTGACTGGAATCCAGCAAATGATAAACAAGTAATTGCTTGGGTTAAACTCTAGATAAACAACTGGGAAGTGAGTTATAAAATATTTATAATTTTCTCATATGACATAATATTGTTACTGTCTGCATTGTGTCCTACATTAATAGGCTGCTGCAAGAGTCTGGAGGGATGGACAAAAGAAGAGAGTATACATCTACAGATTTTTGAGTACAGGATCAATTGAAGAAAAGGTTTGAATTGGAAGAAAATGAATAATAATTAAGACAACCACATTTTTTTTTCTCTTTCTACATTTGTATAATAATTTGGAGTAATTTGTGTTCAGATTTATCTATATTAATTATTAATTTTCTGTAGGTGTTCCAGCGTCAGATGTCAAAAGAAGGGCTTCAAAAAGTTATCCAGCAAGAGCAAACAGATACAACGCAGGTTTGAATTCTTTTTTATGCTGCTTCATTTTCTCTTAATGGAATGATGTGTGAAACTATCTTAATTTCAGGTGAACTTTCTTTCAACAGAAGATCTACGTGATCTTTTCACATTTCATGAGAATGTGAGGTAATGCATGTTTTGAAAACTTTGACTTAATAAATATTGATAAATGCATCACTGTGAGAATGTTGCAATGTGGCTTGAATTGTGCCATGCGAGATTTGTCCCCTCGTATGTTGGTTAGCCTTGGCTGACTTTGGTTTTGGCTTGGTTTTGTGATTCCTCTCCTCCCTGTGTACGACAGAACTGACAAGTACTGCTTAGTCCTACTTGGTTAAGGATTTTTAGTCACTTTACCTCTAAAGTCGACTTGAGAGAAATTATCTAAATATGCAGGTAGCTCTTTGTAAAACTCTTAAACCAATCTTTCTATTTGTGAGAGAGATCTCTTTGGGTTTTGGATTTTGTGAGAGTTTTGTACCACCATTATAATTTCTTTATTTTGTCAGTGTGACTTTATCCTTTATGCTGCCCGTGGATGTAAGCCTAAGGCTAGTAGAAACACATAATTCTTATGTTTCCGGGGTGATTGTAATTAACTACACTAACAACAGTGAATGAATCTGCTGAAGGGACATGCTGTAAAGTTCAATTAGCTGTAAATACATAGTTTTTGTATGGTAAAAACCAATGAGGCAGATTCTTTTTATTCTTGTGATGGTTTTGTACACTATACATGGCCTGATGCCATAGTTTCTTTTTTGTCAGCTAGAGTTGTTACTGTTTTGTAGGTTTCAAATAAAGTGTCAATTTAGATAGATCTATCTTCTGGTCTCCTTCTCTTTCTCTCCATTAAACGTAGTACTAATTATAACTGCTGGTCCTACCAACAATTGGTCATCCTATCACTAACTGTGACACATTGATACTGTTGAAATAGATAAGATGATATCTAATGACACCTTCTCCAAATTTATTCCATTTTATTTTTATTTTTGCTTTTCAAATCCTCTTACTATTCCCATGAATAGTTGGTTGAAATGCTTCTTAGCTGCAAAAGTTCATATTCATGTTTGGATAATAATATTGAAACTTACTCAATCTTCTAGTATAAATATCTGTATTTTATGTATGTAGGTCTGAAATTCATGAAAATATGAACTGCATCCGTTGCCAAAATTACAATGAAAAGACTGATAGCGTAGAAGAGGGAGATGAAAATGAATCAGCAAATGTAAATTGTCAATCTGATCCAGAAACCTCAGATATAGGTGGATTTGCAAAAATTGCTGGATGCTTGCATAAGTTAAAGAGCTCGGAGAAACAGGTTGGGCACATTCATTTTGTAGATATCACTGCTTCCAATTTTATTTTAGGTGGCTGATTTGATTCTTATTTTTGAGATGATGCTTTCAGGTAGGGACTCCACTAGAAGAAGATTTAGGTAGTTGGGGGCATCATTTCTTCTCAACATCAGTACCTGATCCTATATTGCAAGCTTCAGCTGTTGATGAGGTGTGTCATTGACAATAATATATTTGGTTTAATTGCTTTCTTCAAAGTATACACACACACACGCACGCTTAAAGAAAAAATGAGAGCCCATCACCTTTAGATTGGTCACAAATGTTTGCCATGCCTGAAAAATTTCTAGATCCTTTCATACTGAAATATGCCAGTTTTTCTGAATCAGAAAATATAGATCAGCTGCACTATCCTTAGTGAAACATCTTCTGCATAGCATTCACAATCACAACCTTTTACATGCCTTTTGTAATCAGTTACCTTTTTTCCACCAAGATGGTTTACTCCCAACATGTTTGCTTAAGAAATTTGTGATAGTAGCATATATCACAGCATGAGTCATCTATGCATTTTGTTGGTAAAGCAACCTAGCTTTGGCACAAATTTCAATTACTCATATTAAAGAGAGTTTACAGTATTTTTTATATTTTTTTTTCCCATTTTCCTTCTCTGTATCAAGTATTCCATAAATGCAATACCAGAGCATTTTATGCCTCTGTATAAAATGCATGGCATAATTTGGCCGACTACTTAATGCAATAGAAATTGGTTTTGCTTCCCTTGTTAGTGAATAATAGTATTACAGTGTCGCGTACATTCAACAACTATATTTCTGTAGTCTTTTTTCCTCCAGTGGAAAGTAGATATGCATAGGACTCACATGTTTTTGTTCCAGGTGACATTTGTTTTTACAAACCAAGTGGATGGGAAACTTGTACCTATTGAGTCAAATGTAAACCCAAAGATGCAGGGAACAGAAGAAAATGAGAATGGTTTCAAATCAAAGCCAAACCCGAACAAAAAATCCATGTTATTTTCTCAACATCAAAAACCTCTGCAATCTGTTTTGTGCAATGGAGATTCTATCAGGAGCACATTATGTACATTTTCCAAGCCTTTACCAAGGGCAGCTATAAAATCAGTGACTACTACTTCTAAAGATTCAGCACATGTAGAATTGAGGACGAATCTCTCTCTTGGAAATCAATTACCCCAAAAAAGATTAACTCCAGATACTGTAGTACATGATGATGATTTTGAGTGAGATTGGTTCTGCTCATACCATAACTGGTACTATAAACAACCAAGTAAGCAAAGCAGCTATTTTTGAAGTCTCCTTGTCTATAGTATTTGTAAAGTGCAATACTCCACAATACGGAAACATCTCTATAATCAGTTAATCACCTGAGTCAATAAAACTAATGTTTCAGATTTAGGATTGCAACTTTCTAATAGGTTGCTGAAGCCATCACAGCAAGGAGGCATCTATAATAGTGGCACGAATAACCGCACTTTCAAAGATGTGGAGCTTTCGGCCATTGAGTCAATGAACTTACTCTTGAGAGCGTTGTTTGAGTGGTCTTGTACTTACAGAAATAGCAATGAGCATTGGTTGTAATTATTTATTAGATTTCACAGGCTCTTTTTCCTTTAGGACCTAAGTTTTCTTTGTTGTAATTCTTTTATATATATATATATATATATATGACTGACTGATTTGTTGAGAATTCATAGCCAATCCTAAAATTTTGGAACTTAGTCTTGGTTGTTCTAATTCTTTTAGAAAAGCTTGGCTATACATCTTGGGTACTTAGGTTTTTATCTTCTCGATAAATTAGTTATTATTATTATTATTATCATTATCATTATTATAGATATGATACTCACACACACATATATATATATATATATATAATGGGTCGGGTGCACACATTAAACCATCCATTTTTGGAAATATTTTCTCAGGAATTGAAAAAGTTATCAATACTTTTTCAATTCCCGAGAAAATATTTTCAAAAATGATTAATTATTGTGTGCCCTTAGGGCACACATTAGCAAAATCCATATATAATTTCGATTAATGGTATATGTTTTATAATTATTGATTTTTTACAACCAAGTTCATTTTTATGTAGGTGGAATTTGATTTTAGATCCCTAATCAACCGATAAGAGATTTTAATTGGAACTCACAACAAATTTATTACTCGTAAAATAAAAAAGAGTGATTGGAAGTTTTCTATTGAGCAATGAGAGTTAATTGATATGTTTGATCTGTTTGTTTTTTGTGAAAACTATATATGAACATAGTTTTTTGAGTTTTCATGTATTTGGTAATATCATAATATAAATATATAAATATATATATATATATAAATAAATAAAAAAGGTTAAAGAAAAATTATCTCTTAACATCTTTTATTGAGTCTATTGTGAAATAGAGCTGTTTTTTACTAAAATTTTCTAGAAAGGAAGGGATCGGTGATGTGGATGTGGGAGACTTTATGCTTGCCAGTTTCCATGATTATATATATATATATATATTGACGAATGAGTATTAGCGATAGTGAGGGAGTAGAAGCAAGGCAAATTGGTAGGTGAAATCTGCAGAGAACCCGGGTACGTGCGTGAGAGATCAATAAATATTTTCTGAACGTGAATTCATGAGGGATTCGACTGGTAGTGTTGAACTTTCACAAATGTATCTAATATCTATATGTATTGTTGTTTACCATAGGGAAATCAAAAAAAGAAGCTAGCTTCCTATTTTGGGAAAGATTTGCTGGATTCTGAATGGGATTAGGAAGCATCCTGGAAGGTGCATGGTTTACAAATGCCATACATTACTTACGTGCTTATTTAAAGAGATACCAAAGAAAGGTTCTTTATATATGATGATTTTGAAAATCGTCAGTAACTCAGTAAGCCACACAATACTCACGTGCTCGAAACAAGACTTGCAAAACAACAACAAAGAAAATCCTTGGAGAGTACCGGTGTGGTACTGGCCAAAAACCCTCCGAAAGTTAAGTTAAAGAACTTTTCACAACTCTAGAGCGCCAGAGCTGGGGTAAAATTATGCGTACCTTGCTTTCTGAGAGCCTTTGGGTTTTTTATAGTAGTGTAGAACCGACCTCCGTTTCTTGCGTGGAAAGTCTTTTCCTTATAGAGAAAATCATCATTAATGGGCGTATATTACGGGATCCCTTTTGTGCTAGGATTCCTTCCATGTTGAGATTCTACCAACTAGCATTAATCGTGAGACGCAAGTTGTTTCCATCTAGGACTCCTTGGAAGTCACTTAAATCATGTAGAAGCCATGTGGCCTCTAAGATCCGTCCACCTTGTGCCCGTGACTCTTGGATCCGTCCACCTCTAGGATCCGTCTACTATCAGTCCATTGACCCAACGCCGTCAGGTTCATTTGGATGGACCCATCATCCTAATTTTATCCTCCTCAGTTGCCCCCTCACTCCATGGATCCGTCACCTCCTTTGGACGGATCCGTGGGGTGAAAGTGTTAGATTCATCTTCCGGGTAGTGTGCCTAGGCTGACAGGCTGGCCTAGACCCATTTAATGTCGTAGAGACACGTGGCGTGGACTTAGTGGTCCATCTCTTGGAAATAAGCGTCCCTTCGTTTTCCGTGCCGTTCTCTCTATATAAACTTGCCTCTTTAACCCTCATTTTTTGCTTTCCATAGAAATCTCACGATCAGAGCGCTACCGTCATCATTGACAAACGAGCATACCGTTCACCTTAGTGCATCCTTCATCAACATCTTTTTTGCTGCTCATTTTCAACTGGTAAGTGCTTTTCTCCTTATGTTTAAATTTTTCATCTTTGCACTCCTATCATCTATTAGATCTGTTCGTGTCTTAGGGTTTACCGTCACGTGTAGGTGACAGATGTCTAGTGCTTCAAGTAACCAATCGTGTGTCCGCGATGGGGCGGGTTATGATGAAGTATTTCCGTCAGATCAGAAAGACCCAGACACATCAAGTGAAGAGAGGAATCCGTCAGCCACCTCGCCCTCAATGGATGAGGGTTTGGAGATTGATGGGTCAGAGGGTGGCTCTAGTGACAGTATAGATGGCGTTGAACCCCCAATTCAATCCGTCATAGGTCCTAATGGATTTAGAGAGTTCATAATGCTGCCCATATGGACGGTTAATGATTTTACTTCGTCAATCAAAGAACCTCACTTTAAGACACTTAGGGAAAAGTACCAGATACCTGTCAACATACCCATCCGTCTACCCTACAAGTCAGAGAAATGTTACTCTGAGGGTGTTGAGGGCGTCGGGGTCTATGAGCAGATGCTAAAGGCAGGGCTTAGATTCCCCTTAAGTTCCCTTCACCGTCAACTCCTCCAATACCTCGGTGTGGCCGTCACCCAGATCTCCCCAAACGCCTGAAGGGTCTTCCTTGGCGTGGAGGTCTTGTATGGGGCCATATCTGACGAAGCAAGGAGGTTGACATTAGAAGAATTCTTTAATTGTTACTGTCTGGCTAAGATTTCTCAGTCAAAGGGCATGTACAGCTTTGTGCCCAGGAGCCCATTGTTGAGGCTCGTATGTGAGACCCCCCGACTCCAACAGAAACTGGAAGAGTTGGTATTTTTTCATGGAAGGTGACGAGTGGATGTGTTGTCCCGGTGATAATGAATACATGCCCGTCGACACCACATGGGGCATAATACCCCCGTCCAGTATGCATCCGTCTACAGTCAAGCTTTTCAACTGTTTGTTTAGATGTTTTTATAACCATCTTATTTCCTCCTTACAGTTCAGGACTGTCCACAAGTCTCTTTGGAGTAGTGGAGTTTTTTGGAGAAGATTTTTAGCAAAACCAAGCTAGAGGAGAGGACGTGGGCTAAACTAGTCACATTAGATACCCTCCACTGGTATTGTGACGGACCAGAACCAACTACAGTCGCCCGTCGATACGATGCTCAAGTTCGCCAACGTAAGTCTGTCACCCTATATTTTGGTTTCTTGGTGTGTACTTTACTTCATTCTAAACATCCGTCTTCCTTTGTGTAGAAATGGACGCTACCAGGAGAAGGGCTTATATTAAGCAGCAAGCTGCTTTAAAAAAACAAGCTGAGGGTCAGACCTCTAAGGGGACGGGCTCAGCCAATTCGTCCACCAAGAGAAAACAACCGGAGAAGACTGACCATCTTCCTAAGAAGCCCAAGATTGTCCCCAAGACCGTCGTGGGATTGAAGGCTGATACCAAGAAGACGGTCACTCCCCTTGGCCTGGGAAGGGTCAAGGGTTTGATGAAGGGCCCTTCCGTTACTGAAAAACCACCCGTCCTCCTCCGTGAGGATTCAAAGTATGCATTGGAGCAGCTCTCGTCCATCATTACATCCGACGACTATGAGGACTTGAGCAACCATGCTACTGAAGCTATAGGGGAGACGGGGCTTTTTAGCATTGCTCAGGTATTCATGTCCGTCCACCTTATTTTTGCTTATTTTTTCTATTTCTTCCCTTCAACTCGCCTTGTTACTAACTCCTTTGTTTCCAGGCAATGTTAATGATGAAGGGGCTGATGGGTCATTGCCTGAACCATGAGACGGCACTAAACCGTATTAGGGCGAAGGCGAACTCGACGGAGGATGAGTTGAACGAGTTGAGGGCCTGGAAGACGATCCAGGAGAAGAAGCTTAAATTATCAGAGGAGGCTAGGGATGAGCTGGAGAAGCAGACGGAGCTGTTGAAGCATGTCTTAGAGGACAAAGAGAAGGAAATCCGTGATGCCAAGGACCAGCTCCGTCAGGCGAAGGAAGAAGCGATACGTGAGTACCGTGATTTCGACGCCCTTCTAGCAAAGCTCGGAAGCTCCTTTGCTGAAGGCTTTGACGACGCCCTCCATCAAGTCAAGACTTCTTATCCTGACCTGGACGTGTCCCATGTCACTATCAATGCCTAGAACCAAACCTCAGTTCAACCCGTCCACTCCGAGAGTACGGATGAACTTTTTGCTGATAATGCCCCGGTCAATGGCCCTCATGATGACAGAGGAAATGTTGTTGAAAGCCAAATCAGACCCGTCATGGACAGCGCCCGTCACTCTGATGTTCAAATAGAGAAAGAGAAAGAAGAAAACACCCCCATTCAGTAGTAGCTTTTTTTTTTTTTTTTAATGTGAATGTTAGGACTTATGTGGTTCACTTATTAAGAACATATGTCATTCTTTTATGTAATTGGCTAATCCTTTGACAAAACACACTTTACTTGTATTTGGGTAGATCTAGGATGTGTTGAAATACTTCAAGAAACCATGTTTCAAGATCAAGTGTTGAAGCCTTCAAGTCTGTTCAAGAAAACAAGCTAAAAGTGCAAAGTTACTAAAGCTCAACAGCTTGCTCGACACTTATTAAGAACATATGCCATTCTTTTATGTCATTGGCTAATCCTTTGACAAAATGCACTTTACTTGTATTTGGGTAGATCTAGGATGTGTTGAAATACTTCAAGAAACCATGTTTCAAGATCAAGTGTTGAAGCCTTCAAGTCTGTTCAAGAAAACAAGCTAAAAGTGCAAAGTTACTAAAGCTCAACAGCTTGCTCGACACGTGGTTCACTTATTAAGAACATATGTCATTCTTTTATGTAATTGGCTAATCCTTTGACAAAATGCACTTTACTTGTATTTGGGTAGATCTATGACGTGTTGAAATACTTCAAGAAACCATGTTTCAAGATCAAGTGTTGAAGCCTTCAAGTCTGCTCAAGAAAACAAGCTGAAAGTGCAAAGTTACTAAAGCTCGACAGCTAGCATGTGTCGAGGTTTAAGGAAGCTGTTCTGCCCATGGCTCAACAGCTATCTCGACAGATGCTTGACAGCTTCTATCTGTCGAGGTTTACAAAATCAGAATTTCTGATCTGATTTCTTGGGATCCGTGGATGTGTCTTTGGGCCTTCTTTTCTCCTAACCCTAGACATATAAAAGGATTGTTTTAAGAGCCGTCAAAGAGTTCACAAATTGCACAAGCATTGAGCAAACTCTGTTCAAGCCAATTGTGACCGGAAACAAAGTTTTGACCTAGTTCATCACTATTGAAAAAGTTGCTATGCATTTGCACCAAAGGGTTTTGTGACCAAGCATCTTCTTGATCGTCATCGTTGGGATGAATTGAAGAACTTTGCAGCCAACAAACTTTCTCTAGTTTGTGATTAAAGTCGCGTACTGGGATCCGCGCAATTGGTTAGTCACGTACTTGGGAGCCGTGCATCAAAAGGGGAAATTGTCACTACAGAACAAGTCCAATTGGGTATTGGGGTAAGGGTTCAACTGTAGGTTGGTAAGGTACTTGGGATTCC
This sequence comes from Quercus aquifolioides, assembly GCA_019022515.1. NCBI lineage: Eukaryota > Viridiplantae > Streptophyta > Magnoliopsida > Fagales > Fagaceae > Quercus > Quercus aquifolioides. The sequence goes on from CM032332.1 coordinate 41,421,580, forward strand.
TTTACTTGTAACCGCTTGTTGTGATAATAGTGGAGTTTCGGGAGTGGTGACCTGAAAATCACCCGATGGGGTTTTTGCCGTCAGGTTTTCCCCATTCGTAAACAAATCACTGTGTTATTTATTTTCCGCTGCATAATTAGTTTATTGGTGATTTGTTTGTGCTACCACGTGTTTGCATGTTAAATTGATTAATTAATAACTTGGCTAATTAATTAATTAATTTAATCACAAGGGGTCAATACTTTTTTGGCCTATCAAGTGGTATCAGAGCGGGCACACTCTGATTAGGTTTAATCTTTGTTGTGTTGATCCATTGACCCCTGTTTGTCATGGATAGAGGACAGTCATTAATCATACCTCCTTTATTTGATGGCACTAACTATGCATACTAGAAAGTATGTATGAGAGGTGTCTTGCAGTCTTTAGATGAAAAGGTGTGGCAAGCTGTGGAGATTGGCTAGACCAAGCCAAAGGAAGCACCAGCTGATTGGGATGAAGCCAAGATCAAGGCGGCAAACTTCAACAGCAGAGCATTGAATGCCTTATTTAGAGCAGTCACCAATGAGGAGTTTAAGAAGATATCCTCCCCAGAAACTACTAAGGAAGCATGGACCATCCTCCAGACAACCTATGAGGGTACAAAGGCTGTCAAGGATTCAAAGCTTCAAAGGCTCACTATAAGCTTTGAAGAAATAAAGATGGAGGAGGATGATTCGTTCGATGAGTTCTATGCCAAGCTCAAGGACATAGCGAACTCAGCCTTCAATCTTGGGGAAACCATTCCTGAACACAAGATTGTGAGGAAAGTGCTCAGATCTCTACCCGAGAGATTTAATGCGAAGATTATGGCGATAGAGGAATCAAAGGATATTGACAAGATTCCTTTGAAAGAGTTGGTCGGTAATCTGCAGACCTATAAGCTAGGACTATCACGGATTGGCAAGTCGGGTAATGGCAAGAGCATGGCCTTGAAGGCAAAGAGCAGTGACATAGATGAGTCTTCCGATAATGAAGATTCCAAGATAAAGTCCTATATTACAAGGTAGTTCAAGAAGCTTATGAAGAATGCCAATGGGAGGAACTTCGACAAGGACAACAGATAATCCATTTCTTCTTAGTCTAAGGGCCAAGACAAAGGGATAAAGGATGCTAAGAATGGCAGTCAGTACACTGTTCCTACAGGACCAAAGTGTTTTGGGTGTCATGGATTCGGTCACATGAAGCATGAATGCCCCATATATCTCAAGAGCATTGGGAAGAGTAAGGCACTTGCTGCAACCTTGAGTGACACTGAGCCTGAGGATGATTCCGACGATGAGGATGACGGAATCTTGAATGCCTTCACTGCCATAATCAATCCTACTAAAGGGATTGTTGAAGACGTGGAAGAAGAAGAAGAATTGGTGGATTCTAAGTGTGAGAAGATGGATGATCAAGATGATATCCATACAACATATGAGAAACTGTACAAGCTAGCCACCAAGAAACTCAGTGATGTGGAACTTGATCGTGAAGAGCTGTCCACAAAGTTTGATGAAGCTAATCAGACTATTGGAGCCCTAAGGTTTGAGAACAATTTCTTGGTTGAGAAGACCAAGAAGCTTGAAGCAGAGCTGTTTCAAGTTAGAGCTCAATTGGAGAGGACTTCAAGTGCAAAGCTTGATGAGATACTCAGCATTCAGAAATCTGCTTAGGATCGAACAGGTTTAGGGTATGGTCTTTCTTCCTCTAATATTGCTTCTACTAGTGCTACTATTTTTGTTCCTCCTGCTAATAATACTGAAATTGAGAACACTGATGTTAAAACTGAATTAGCTAGTGAAAACTTAGACAAGGGAAAATCTATCTTAAGAGCACCCCCTGAGCAGGATAAGAAAGATGTTAAAAACCCTAGGACTAAGAAGACTAACTCTCAAAAGCCTAAACAAAAGAATCAGCATCTCTGTCATCATTGTGGAGCTGCCGGTCATACTCGACCAAATTGCTATAAGTGGTTAGCCACTCAACAGAGCAACGACATGATCGCATCTGAAAGTCAGAATCAGCTTCAATCCTCTTTTGCTCCTCTTGGTGATCTTCTCAAAGCCCTCATGTTCCTTTCGAACTTGAACGGTTTCAATTCTTCCCCCTCATTGCTGGTTCAAGGGTTTAATCAAAGGAAAGGTTTTTCCAAGGTGTGGAAGAAAAAGGACTCTAAGTGATTATATCACTTTCTTCTATCTTCTTGTTTTTATGTGTCGCATTACTTGTGTGTTTTGCTTTTCTTTTGAGTCAGTCTAGTTTTATGTGTTGCTTTGTTTAACATGTTTTTGTTTGTTTGTTTTCAGTTTTTGCTTGTTTTTTTTTTTATATAAATTAAAAAAAATTTGGAAAATTGAAAAAAAAAATAATACAAAAACAGTGTGTTTTGTGTACTTTGGTACTTGTGTATCTTGGATGGCCATTGAAACAAAGTTTTCTAAACTTTGTATCTTTTGTAGCTTAGATGAGCATCTCTATGCACAACTAAGCAAGTGAGTTTTGTGGCTCTTGTTTGTGATGAGTAAGATTAAGTTATCTCTTGAACTTAACACTCGTATCACTCTTTTTGACGGGTAGGACTAGAAAATCCTAAGAGAAAGGCATAAATAACCATCTCACCACTGTTGCCCGCCAATCATAATATGACACCTGTATGCTTCGACATAGCAAAAGTGCAGTGTCAAAGACACCTGTATGCTTCGGCATAGCAAAAGTGCAGTGTCAAAGACATCTGTATGCTTCGGCATAGCAAAAGTGTAATGTCAAATGCTTAACATCTTGGGTATTTCTTTTCTCTCTTTTATATGCCCATGCATGATATGCTAAATAAAAGAAAATATGCAAAGAAAATAAAAAGCAAAAAGATCAAAAATGCTTTAAATATGATTGCAAGCGTGTATTCTAGGAGATGTGGGAGTTATAGGATGTACCTCGAAGGTGATAGTTCCCATCAAACAGTTATGATTGTGTGTGAGTTAAAGTGATTTTCTCATATCTCAAATCGTCATAACATGTATACACTTATGCAATCTTGCGATATTTTTCACACACAACACGCAATATTCTTTGCTACTCTTGATACATGTGCAGGTACAATGTGATTTGGCCATCACAAGGTTTTACATGTGCTAATGTATGCTCACTAAACTGTCTTGACTTGTTTTTGAAATATAAAATTTGTTAGACTTGTTTAGTGTGTGTGTGTGTGTTTTTGGGGATCCATGTGCTTAAAATTACTGTTGAGAGATGATTTTGAGAGCTTAATATGTTGATTGGATCATTGGTTGAGTTGCATGTCTGATTGCATTCATGTCTGTGTTTTTCTCTTCTCGAAAAATTGTTTTTAAAAGCAAGCTCGACACCTCCTCGATACCTAGCTATCTGTCGAGCTTCTCAAGCTTTTTCTTATCGCAATCCCGACACCTCCTCGACACCTGGTGGATCGATCGAGAAATCTCCTGCCTCCTCGATAGCTTCTCGACACCTTGTCGATCGATCGAGATTATGTCCTCAATCTGGTGTTTTATCCCTTGATACCTCCTCGACACCTTCAGCTGTTGACAGTCATTTTCTCGACACCTCCCTCTACAGCTGTCTCGACACCTCTCGATACCTTCATCTATCGAGCTTTACTGAACTCCTATATATTTGTTCAGCGCGATCCGATTCTCACTTTTCTCGATCTCTCTTTTGACAGATTCTCTCTTTTCTCTCCTAAACACTCTTTTCTCACTCAAAACCTTCAATCAACGTGATTTTCGACTCTGCCTTGCTCCAAATCACTTGGTATGCTCTCTTATCTATTCATTCTTCATGCATTTCATGATTTAAAACCTAGGTTTTGAGGTTTTTGAAAAATTTTGGGGTTTTTCAAAATTGATGAGTGTTTATTGTAATTTTGGGATGGGTTTTCATTTACATGTGTTTAAAATCTCATGCATTGCATCACATTAGCATTATAACAGTATTTTCATGCATTTAGATGTGTGCAATATGTTTGTGTGCTGATAAGATTGGATTGGGCTGAGCCCATGATGTTTTTTTTCTTTTGCATGTCACATGTTCATGCATTTCCCATGCATACGTACTCTCTTTTCAATATATCTTGATATATTTGAAATGTTTTGGGACTTTTCTGATTGTCTCCTTCTCTCCCTCTCTCTCTTTGTTTACGTTAGTCGTGTCTATGGCACCTAAACGTAAGTCTGCTCCGTCTCGGAACCCTCTTCGTTCCGGGGCATCATCTTCTTCTGATCCTACTCCTTCTAACATTCGGTTCCATGATGAGGATGCCCGAAAGGCTTTCTCGGAGAACTTTTCTCGACGAGGTGTTCATTCGGAACGCTGAGTCATTTTGGCGGACTTCACCGACACTGACCTTCCCGATGTCATTCACAGTCGGGGATGGGAGTCACTGTGTGACGTCCCGATCACTTGTCCTCTCATGCTTATTCAGGAGTTTTACTCCAACATGCACGAGATTGATTCTTCAGTACCTCTCTTTCACACTCGCGTTCGAGGTACGTGCTTTGCTGTCACACAGCAGCTTGTTGCGGATGTGCTTCAATTTTCGAGGGTAGAGCATCCTGACTACCCCGGTTGTGAGCGTCTGAAGACTGTGTCCAAAGACGAGATGACGTCTGCTTTCTGTGAGCACCCATCTGTTTGGGGTGAGTGTCAGTTTACACCATGTCGGCCTTTTGCTAAAGGTCCTAGATTTATGAACATGGTGATGACTTTTGTTTTACACCCACTCTCTCACTATAACTCTATCACAGAGCCTCGTGCTCGATTTTTGCTTTCTTTGTTAGAGCACCTCACTATAGATTTTCCTTCACATTTCATTCTTTCCATCATAGATGTGTTTAGGGATACAGCTACCCGTGATAAGCTCATCTTCCCTTCAGCTATCACACGGATTTTACGCCACTTTTCTATTCCTTTTCCCTCTTCTGATCACTTTTTTGTCATGTGTGCCATAGACGCCGCTATCGTAAAATGTAGTGAGGCTCAGTTTAGGTCCCGACAGGGGTCAGCAGCTCCTCCCTTCGGTTTGGCTCCATCTCGTTTGGCACCCTCTCGGTCTACTCCATCTACATCTGCTCCCTCCTCTTCCATGGGCGATGTATCTCTTGGAGACATCATGACGCAGCTGTAGCGTATGGATGCTCGCCTTGATATACTCTCTATGGAGTTGTATCATGCTCGCCTTGATACACTCTCTGAGGCTACTCCTTCACCACCTCCTCCAGTGGCTTCTGATTCTGATGCTGAGGATGATGATGGTGATGACGATGATGCTTCGGATGATGATGATGGAGATGCTAGCTCTACTGATGAGATGTCTACTTGACACTCTACCCTTTGTCACTCATGACAAAAAGGGGGAGTAATTTTGGGATATTAGAGTAGTTATCTTAGGGGGAGAGTTAGTATAGGACATTTTGTTAGGGGGAGTGTTAATACTTGAGGGATGTAGTGAGGATATGATGTATTTTTTTTCTTTTCTTTCTATTATAGATACATTATTCTTGTACTTTTGGTCTTGTGCTCATTTTTACATACATTGTACTTATCTTTCTTTTATGTTGATGTATGTTTCTTTCACCTACCTTACATGTGTCGTTTCTTTTCTCTCTTTATACACATGCTTCTTATATTTGTATGCAATCTATTATTTCTGTTTCACACTAAGATGCCTTGATGAGTTTTGTTTAAAGTGTTTCAGAAATATAGGTTGTCAAAGTCTACTTGCCATAAACTCTCTTCTTGCAAAGTTTTTCAAGAGTTTGTGATTAGGACAGATTTTATTGTATTAAACAAGTGAATATGAGTTGAGTGATTTATGACTTCTCTCATATCTCATTTGTTTGTTGTGGTTTTGTCACGGATTGCCAAATGGGGAGATTGTTAGGACATATGTGGTTCACTTGTTAAGAACATATGTCATTCTTTTATGTAATTGGCTAATCCTTTGACAAAACGCACTTTACTTGTATTTGGGTAGATCTAGGATGTGTTGAAATACTTCAAGAAACCATGTTTCAAGATCAAGTGTTGAAGCCTTCAAGTCTGTTCAAGAAAACAAGCTGAAAGTGCAAAGTTACTAAAGCTCGACAGCTAGCATGTGTCGAGATTTAAGGAAGCTGTTCTGCCCGTGGCTCGACAGCTATCTCGACAGATGCTCGACAGCTTCTATCTGTCGAGGTTTATAAAATCAGAATTTCTGATCTGATTTCTTGGGATCCGTGGATGTGTCTTTGGGTATTCTTTTCTCCTAACCCTAGACATATAAAAAGATTGTTTTAAGGGTGGTTAAAAGGGTTCACAAGTTGCACAAGCACTGAGCAAACTTTGTTAAAGCAAATTGTGACCAGAGACAAAGTTTTGCCCTAGTTCATCTCTTCTGAAGAAGTTGCTGTGTATGTGCACCTTTGGGTTTTGTGACCAAGCATCTTCTTGATCGTCATCGTTGGGATGAACTGAAGAACTTTGCAGCCAACAAACTTTCTCTAGTTTGTGATTGAAGTCGCGTACTGGGATCCGCGTAATTGGTTAGTCACGTACTTGGGAGCTGTGCATAAAAAGGGGAAATTGTCACTACAAAACAAGTCCAATTGGGTATTGGGGTAAGGGTTCAACTGTAGGTTGGTAAGGTACTTGGGATTCCTTTACTTGTAACCGTTTGTTGTGATAATAGTGGAGTTTCGGGAGTGGTGACCTAAAAATCACCCGGTGGGGTTTTTGCTATCAGGTTTTCCCCATTCGTAAACAAATCACTGTGTTATTTATTTTCCGCTGCATAATTAGTTTATTGGTGATTTGTTTGTGCTACCACGCGTTTGCATGTTAAATTGATTAATTAATAACTTGGCTAATTAATTAATTAATTTAATCACAAGGGGTCAATACGTTTTTGGCCTATCAGTGAAGATTTTGAAGACCAGTTTTAATTGAAGTCTTTGCCTTCTGTATTTAAACTTCTCCCTTTATGGGTTTTAGCAATATTTCATTACTTTGTTTTATGTCTACTTTTATGGATGAATCCGTTCAGTTTACAGCTATGTGTATATAACTGTCATAATCATCCTCTCGAATGAACCTACCCTCTTATGGACTTTATTGAATCCGTCCACTTTGTGGACTAAATTATCAACTTCTCGGATGGTCCCGTCCTGAAAGGTTAATTCAACGCATTATTAAACCCGTCCACTGTATGGACCTTGTAATTATCATCCTTTCAGATGAATCCGTCATCTTATGGACTTGTAATGTTAATTCAATGTATTATTGAACCCGTCCATTTTGTGGACTAATTATCATCTTTTCAAATGAATCCATCCTCTTATGGACGTAATGTTAATTGAACGTGATTTTGAACCCATCCATCACACCTTAGGATTATCATCCTTTAGGATAAACCCATCCACTTATGGACTTGTAATGTTAATTGAACGTGATTTTGAACCCGTCCATTATACCTTAGGATTATCATCCTTTAGGATGAGACCGTCCACTTATGGACTTGTAATGTTAATTCAATGTGATGTTGAACCCGTCCACTTTGTGGACTGGAATTCTTAGTTGGAATCCGTCCACTTTGTGGACTTTATAGTTTGAATCCATCCACTTGGTAGCTCCTCCAGCTATATACCCTTTGCCCATTCGAGCTGAGTCTTGATGATTTTGAGCCAGGATCGGTTCGTGATCTCAACTTGCCCATTGACTTGCGGGTGGGTGGGTGATGAATAATAGTTCTTCATCCCTAGTTGTGAGCAAAAGTCTCAGAATGCGTCGTTGTCAAACTGCTTCCCGTTATCAGAGACCAACACCTTAGGTATACCATACCTGCAGATGATGTTCTTCCATACAAAACTTCGCACATTCTTTTCAGTGATGGTGGCTAAGGCTTCTGCTTTTACCCACTTTGTGAAGTAATCTATACCGACTATTAGGAACTTCAATTGCCTAGCCGTTGTTGGGTATGGACCCATTATATCCAATCCCCATTAAGCGAACGGCCATAGGGCCGTCATTGGGGTGAGCTCCTCTGTTGGTTGCCTAATGAGGTTGTCAAATCTTTGACACTTGTCGCAAGCTTTAATGTATGCATGGGCATCCCTCTACATGGTTGGCCAATAATATCCTACCCGGATCAATTTATGTACCAACGATCGTGACCCAGAGTGGTTTCCGTAGACTCCTTCGTGGACTTCTCTCATGACATAGTCCGCTTCCTCGGGGATGAGACATCTTAGGTACGGTCGGGAGAAGCCCCTTTTGTAAAGAACATCTTTAATCAAGACGAAGCGGGCAACTTGAACTTTCAATTTTCTGGCGGCCTCCTTGCTGTTCGACAGCACGCCATCCTTTAGGTAGGAGGTTATTCGTGTTGTCCAATAATCTTCGGATCCTACCTCCTGCACACTGATGCTATCTATTAGTAATGAAATTTGGACGAAGGACAGTACCTGACTGGGGATGACCATGTGCTCTACTAATGTAGCCTTAGTGAGCCGGTCGGCGTGCTCGTTCTCCTCCCTTGGGATTTGAACAAATTTTACTCGGAGGTTGTTAATCCGATCCTTCACCTATTCCAGGTACTTCTTCATCCATTCATTCTTGCAGTCATATTCTTCGTTCACCTGACTTGTTACTACTTGGGAATCGCAGTGGAGGACCAAATTTTCAGCTCCCACGGATTTGGCAAGGTCCAGCCCTGCTATCAAGGCTTTGTACTCTGCTTCGTTATTGGTCGCAGGAAAATCCAGACGGATCATGCATTCGATCTTGTCTCCTTCCGGGCTATGGAGAATCACACCAACTCCGCCTGCTTGCCTATTGGAAGACCCGTTTGTGTGAATGTTCCACTGTGGGACCTCTTTTGCCCCCTAGCCTTCTACATTAGTGAACTCTGCAATGAAGTCGGCGACCACTTGACCCTTAATGGCAGTGTGCGGGTGGTATTGTATGTCGAACTCACTCAACTTTATCGCCCACAAAGCCATTTGTCCGGCAGCTTCGGGATTATTCATTGCTTGCAGTAAGGGTTTGTCAGTCATGAAGATCACCATGTAAGCCTGGAAGTATGACTTGAGCTTACGGACTGCAGTAATTAAAGCGAAGGCGAGCTTTTCCAACGGTGGGTATCTTTCCTCTACACCTCGAAATGCCCGACTCGTGTAGTATACAGGCTTCTGTACCCTATCTTCTTCCCTTACTAAAGCTGCGCTGACGGCCGCCAAAGATACTACTAAGTAGAGGAATAGCTCTTCCTCGGGTTAGGAAGGACTTAGCAACGGCGGAGATGAAAGGTAAGTCTTCAGGTCCTCAAATGCTTGCTGACACTCGGCTGTCCATTCAAAAGATTTCTTCAGCGTGCGGAAGAAAGGTAAACACTTTTCCGTTGCCCTCGATACGAACCTGTTCAACGCTGCTATTTTGTCGTTGAGGCTTTATACTTCTTTCACGTTCCTCGGAGGTTCCAACTCTATTATGGCCTGAATCTTGTCCGGATTGGCCTTGATACCCCTTTGAGACACCATGAATCCCAGGAACTTTCCCGCCGTTACTCCGAAGGCACACTTGCTTGGATTAAGCTTCATTTTGTAGGAATGAAGGGTGTCGAATGTTTCCCGGAGGTCCTCTAAGTGATCTTCCTCTTTTCAGCTTTTCACCAGCATGTCGTCAACGTATACCTGGACATTTCTCCCAATCTGCCGCGCGAACATCTTGTTCATGAGTCTCTAATATGTTGCACCCGCATTTTTAAGGCCAAATGGCATGACTTCATAGCAGAAGAGACCCTGGTTGGTAACGAACGAAGTCTTCTCCTAATCTACTTCGTCCATTCTGATTTGGTTGTAGCCCGAAAAATCGTCCATGAAGCTTAGTAACTGGTGTTGAGCCGTGGAGTCAACTAGGACGTCTACCTGTGGGAGGAGATAACTGTCTTTGGGTCATGCCTTGTTTAGGTCGATGAAGTCCACGCACATCCTCCATTTCCCACTGGCTTTCTTGACCATCACTACATTTGCCAGCCAGTCTAGGTAGTAAACCTCCTTAATGAAGTTTGCATCTTGTAGCTTGTGGACCTCTTCCGCTACAACTCGGTCTCATTCTAGGGAGAATAGTCGCATCTTCTAACGGATGGGTGTAAAGGAAGGCGACACGTTTAGTTTGTGTACCATGACCAAAGGGTCTATTCCAGGCATGTCATCATGGCTCCAAGCAAACACATCCCAATTATCTTTGAGAAAAGAAGTTAGTGCTTGGCGGACCGTCGGACTGGCAAGTGTACCAATCCTTGTCGTATGATCATTCCTGGAGTCGTCGAAAAGTATCTCTTCAAGCCTTTCAACGGGCTCTGTCACCGTTCGGTGTTCTTCAATATTCATGGCCTGGAGGTGGTTGTCCATCTCCATCATAGCTATATAGCATTCGCGCACAGCCACCTGATTTCCGCGCAGCTCCCCTACCCCATAATCTGTTGGGAATTTGATCATTAAGTGGTAGGTTAAGGTTACAGCCTTCCACGAATTGAGGGTAGGTCGTCCCAGGATGGCGTTGTAAGCAGACGAGCAGTCGACCACAAGGAATGTTATGTCCTTAGTGATTTGCTGGGAATAGTCGCCCACCGTTACAGATAATATGACTGCACCAAGAGGAAATATCCTTGTTCCTCCAAAACCAATGAGCGAAGCGTTCGTCGGAACTAGTCGCTCTTTATCAACCCTCATCTGTTGGAATGTTGGGTAGTAAAGGATGTCAGCAGAGCTGCCATTGTCGATCAAAACTCGGTGTGTGTTGTAATCCCCTACTCGAATGCTAATGACCAGTGCATCGTCATGCGGGTGGTGAAGACGTCGAGCATCTTCTTCCGAGAACTCGATGACAAGGTTGTCTATTCGCGCCATCTTCGGTACGGAACCTGTCAGCTGGACGTTCTGAACCATCCTAAGGTAACTCTTACGGTTTTTGGACAACTCAATAACCGTCGTGCCCTCTACAATCATTTTTATATCTCCTATGGGCGGCCTGGGATGCTTATTCTCCCGTCGGGGAGCCTGCTCTTGAGGTGGGTTCGTCCTTTCCTTGCTGACGAACCTCTGCAGCTTTCCTTGTCGGATAAGGGCTTCAATCTGTTGCTTCAGGTCGTAACAGTCAGCTATGTCATGGCCATGATCACGGTGGAAGCAGCAATATTTGTCTCTAGACCTCTTATTAGGATCTCCCTTCAGCTTGCAGGGAAAGGTAAGGGCTCCTTCGTCCTTAATCTGCATCAAGACTTGGTTGATCGGGGCAGTCAGCGGGTTGAAACTCGTAAATTTCCCGGTGGGGGGTTTTGAGCGCCTGTCCTCCCGCCGTTCTCCGGTCCTAGCCTTCTTTGGCCCCCTATCCTGCCGTACGTCTTCCTATCTTTCCCTCTTCTTAGGCCTTTCTTCTCGGGCCAACAATGCATCTTCTGCGTTCATGTATTTAGTTGCCCTGTACAACACATCTGACATAGTTTTTGGGTCGTTCTTGTATAGGGAAAACATGAACTTACCCTTTCGTAGTCTGTTCATCATAAGGTCCATCCGTTCCTTCATCATCTACATCTCGGCGACTATGTGGGATGGGATCGTATCAGTGATGAAGGGCCGGCTCGTGTCTTGTCGTTCTGGCCTGCTTGAGGCGTTGCTCCCTTCCGGCCCTTCCTAGTTCCTTCGCTCAGCACTGGTGCCTTCTTGGTCTTCCTCCTGAGTATTAAGGTCTACATTCTTTTGGCGCAACTATTCTTCTAGGTCTTGGTTTTATTGGTGAGGCATTCCACGGCGGTGGCGAGAGTTTAAACCTGTCTCTCTAGGGCAGTCGTGCGTGGTTCGTCTCCTTGAACGTCGTTGGTGGTTGCCATCAAGCGAGTAAGCACCATGCAACTTCTTGTCCGGGAGGCGATAGTATGACTTACAAATCGCAATTTTCCATAGACGGCGCCAACTGATGATGCCGAAAATCGTCAGTAAGTCACACAATACTCACGTGCTCGAAACAAGGCCTGCAAAACAACAACAAAGAAAACCCTAGGAGAGTACCGGTGTGGTACCGGCCAAAGACCCTCCGAATGTTAAGTTAAAGAACTTTTCACAACTCTAGAGTACCAGAGCTAGGATAAAATCATGCGTACCTTGCTTTCTGAGAGCTTTTGGGTTTTTATAGTAGTGTAGAACTGACCTCTGTTTCTTGCGTGGGAAGTCTGTTTCTTGCGTGGGAAGTCTTTTCCTTATGGAGAAAATCATTATTAATAGGCGTATATTACAAGATCCCTCTTGTGCTAGGATTCTTTCCATGTTGGGATTCTACCAACTAACATTAATCGTGGGACGCAAGTTGTTTCCATATAGGATTCCTTGGAAGTCACTTAAATCATGTAGAAGCCACGTGGCCTCTAAGATCCGTCCACCTTGTGCCCGTGACTCTTGGATCAGTCCACCTCTGGGATCCGTCTACTATCAGTCTATTGACCCAATGCCGTCAGGTTCATTGGGATGAACACGTCATCCTAATTTTATCCTCCTCAATATAGTTATATACTTTCTTATTTATTTGTGTTAACCATAGTACGTATTAATACATTTTTTAGTACGTACTTTCTCTTGTTTTGAGGGTACATACTAAAGAATGTAAAGATGATTTTGGAATAGATACCATGTTCTTGGGTGCTGGGACAGAGATTAGAGTGATTTTAATTTCTTTTGTTCTCTTATGGTTTTCCTATACTTCATCATATTTTCTAGTTACATAGGTAGGATTCGATCCTAGGTCCTAATAATAAGATATTTTACTTGGAACCTATATATGATAAAGCAAACCAATTGGTACACAATTGCCAAGCTAGAATCCAACCACTTGAATGGAAAAAGGAATCGCATCAAGGACTCTGACAAGCACAAAAGTTAGATCCATACTGAATAGTCATGTGTGGGCTTCTCCTAATTTAGTCTTGTGTAGTTTGCCTTATATCAAGGGATGGGCCTTTTTCACAAATGTACTTTAACCATACTTGACTGCTCTAATTGAAGAACTATGTTTGGGGTCTCGATTGGCAAAGTGGCCCTAAACTTGGCATAACGCCTGACAGTTTGATGATGATTATAGTTTTGGGCATTATCTATTGGGTTGGGCCAGCAGGTTTAGGCTTACTTGGATTGAACCCCCTGGCTAACTCTTGGGTTTGCCCATCTTGGGTTTGTGTGATTCCCCCTCTAGATTCATAATAAATAATCTACCTTCATGTTACTTTCACTTTATTATGATGATATGGTGTATGTTAAAACAAAAATAAGTTCACTAATTAGATAATCAGAATCACAACTACAACACTTTAGTAATCACTTGGTAACATAAGTAAAATATCATATCTACATTTTTCTGTTCTTTTTTTCTTTTCTTTTTTAAAGTTGGGCCTTAGTGTTTTTGTGGTCTATTAACTCTCTGTAAAATATGTGGATTCTATCTCTTCTATGATGTGGAAGTTTCTTTGCATCTTATCATTTTGGTGAACTTTGTCTACCATGAGTAATAGGCCCCTTTTTTGAAAAAATAAAAAGACAAAGTTATGTGATATCAGCTACTAAATTGGTAAAGCCTCATGTTACTTTAGTACAAGAGATCTGTCGATTATGGGTTACAAAAATAAAACTATATTCAATTATGCAAGTCATAAACTCAATGAGACTCCAAATTAACAAAAAAAAAAATTGCTAAAGAGTCATGGAAATATGGAGTCATCAATATAATTATATCATAGATTTTTTTTGTACTTTCTAAAGCATGTTAACTTGTTAAGACTGAAGACCAAAGACATCATAGATTGCGGAGAGTCACTAGTTAGCATTATAACATGTTGGAAAACGACTACCGAGACAAAATTTTGAGCAACATTCGGTGCACCAAACTCAATAAGTTGAGGTCTTCTCCTGATCTGACATTGTAAAATGAGCCTTAAATTCTTGTATATGTATGAAAGAGGCTCATAAATTAGAGTACTAAAGACAAGTTTTGCTACCAATTTGGGAGACCAAAAGGGAGACAGTGCCCTTGGACTAAGTTTTGTTCCAGTAACTCACTAGATTGGTACAATGTCTCTGGGTATCTTCTAAAATTCCCACAAAGTAGTCAAAATGGGAATCGGCCACTTGTCGAAAACCCATTTGACAAATCATGAGAAATTCCAACCTTCATGAGGATCAACCATGTGATGGTCAATAGTCCAACAAAAGATTCTTGATAATTCACATATAATAATAGTAAATCCAAAGTGGTAAGCTAGTGCTTTGCTTTGTTGAATGGACGAGATTTGAGAGGACTTGATTTATTGCTGCATAAATTAACAATCTAACTAGCTTGATTACACATGGGCCTTTGGTGGTCTCAACAGTTGTTAGTTTAGATAGGAACGAAAAACCCAAATTAAAAAAACAAACAAACAAACTAAAGGAACCACAAGCCTTAATACATATACTAATTCTACAATGGCTTTTTGTAAGATAATTCATCTTTACAAAATTACAGTTATAAACAACAAAAAGAAATTTAAGGGAAAAATATCATTTAGAACAGTTGAGCCATGAGCCTAGGAAATAGTAGGTATTTAGAAAAGCAAAAACCTTCTGTGCTTAGTTTGTTTACCATTAATATGTCATTGAGAAGGTCATAATGCTCCGAGTCAAAGTAGTGCACAATTTCTTACAGTTACTTGGATTGCAAGAAACATAAACAGTATTTATTTCAGGATAACATGCTCAAATTGAGAGGAAACCCGGGAAGGCCTTCAATTGGCAAGAAATTCACTTCTTTCTGGTTCAAGTGATTCCTTGCTCATCCATCCAGTTGGCATGAACATGCAACCATTTTAATCAATGGTTAAAAAATTGTTATTGAATATAAAAGTGAAAAAAGGAACGTATTAGTCAAAATGTTCGGCTAAAACTGTCTTACTGGCTGATATAGTATGATCACTGTTAAATATAGATAGTGCATTCACCCACTGTCCCTTAAATTTTAAATTGCTTCCATAAGAAAAAAAGGCATTAACTGCATTATTAATCACAAAGTGACAAATCTAAGTAACATGAGATGTCTACTAAACACACACAAAAAACAAGCCGCATGCAATATAAATGCAGACATCTGCATGTGGATTCCAACACTGAGAGTAAAGGACTTTAGATAAAAGCTATAGTGACTGTTTGGTCTGAATGTCTATGCCATGCCTAAACATGTTCAACACTGAGAAGCAAGGTCTCTGCCCTTCCTCTGTGGACCCAAGAATCTCCTTCTCAAATGATTTTTCAGACATTCAACAACCTTCTAAGCATGATAACATCTACAGAGAAGCTCCGGTTTCCTCAGACTTCGAATTCTCTGTCAAAAACTACACCATGGCACCCGCAGATGAGGTATTCTTTCAGGGAATGCTATTGCCAGTGAAGAATAGTTGCACCAATAACCAGCAGCGAAAGATGACTTTAAGAGATGAACTCTCTGTTGATGATGATTATGAGGATGTGTTTCCAAGGATATCAAAGAATGGAAGCCGTTGGAGAGAGCGGCTCGGGCTCAAAAAGGGTATCTCTGCATCTAAAAAATGTGACAAGAGTGGTGGTATGCTGGAAAGTGTAGTTGAAGAGAAGAGCAATATGTTTGTTCATGAGGACAGCTTTGTTAGCAAGAAAACCCAGGTAAGTTGAAAATCTTTTGTTTTGATATAGATACTTGAAGTTGAACTTGCAGATCTAGATTAATTGAGTTTACAGTTTGAACAATTAACTAAATAGTGTATAATTGGTTCTTTGTTATAGGAACTATTTTTTGAGGCCTTGAAGGAGGGTTAAGCTGCAATGTTAAACAGAATATGATGCAACCAATAACAAGGATTGAAGTAAAAAAAGGATGTACTAAAGAGATAGCAGTGGCAATTTTCAAGGGAAGGGGATTGATTGTCTTATAGTTAGCTAATATTGTGAAGGTACTGTATCGATAGTGGGCTCTACTGTATGTTGAGGTTTGATTTGACTCTTTGGTTTTTCTAACTCTTGGTTTTTTTCTTTCCCTTTTGACTCAAAATAACCCCCTCCTCCCATATTCCCATTGGAAAAAAGAAGGGTCGGCTGTTTTTGTTCTGTACAAAATGTTTGCAGTTGAACTCCCATGTATTGAGTATTTTTCAGTCAATGTAATCATCAATTCATTTCTTGCCCATTTTTCAGTATAAATTTTGATATGTTCATATTTCAGTAGCAAATTTAGGAACTGAGACGTCCCCTCCCCAAACCTTTCTTCTTCAGTTAATTTTTTTGATAATTCAATAGTTGGAAGGGAATGGTCTCAAACCCTCCATATCTCCGTTAAAAACACCAAGAAGTGATAGTTGGGTTAATTAGAAGCCGATTATTTGTGGTTTGGGCACAGTTTAATTACCATGTGCTCTTCATATTACAAACAGAACTAAAGTTTTAATGGTTTGTGGAATTGTTGATCTAGATCTACAGCTAATTGCTGATTATTGTTTCCCCCAAAGTGCGCTGTAAGCAAGATTCACCAAATTATACTTGATATGGTCTTCTTTTGAATATGGTTATTTAAATTATCTAGATCTAATAACGAGAGAGAGAACCTCATAACCACGCGGTGGTGACAATGCAAATGATATATAAATGATAAGTTACGGGCTTATAGCATTTACCCAAAGACCGCTAACATTTCATTCCGCAATTTCCATGACGTATCCTGATTCCCAATAATTTCAGATGGTCATTGGCAAACCATATATAAATTATAGGTCATAGCATTTCCAATACTGAATATTATAGCTATGCATGTTGTCCATAGCTAATTTATTAACAAACTGGAGAACGAAACACAACCAAACCGGAAACTGATTTGTATTATTGAGACCAAATCAGATGAAATTACTAATCTCTAAGAGACAACCAACCTTTTACACCAAAATGATAATAAAGTAATACACAATGCAAAAAATTCTTTAAACCCTATAACCATTTGAAGTCATGATCTGAGCGTGTAAATTTCGTCAACAGACAATGTGGCATTGCCTAGACCCTTGTGGTAGCAATGAGTATTTAACTACAAGGACCCCAACATAACCTCACACGCATCATTGAAATTAATAAAGCATCTTTGCATCATTGAAACCAATATAGTATACCCTGCAAAGTAACTTAATGCCTTCTTGCAGAAACATCTAGGTAAAAACCAAGGGAAAAAAAAAAGCTCAAGTTTAGGTATATTACTAAAAGAAAAGGGTAGTTGAACATCACCATTTTCATTTTCTCAAAACAAACCAATAACAGTTCAGGTACCCAAGCAGGTGAGACCTACAAGTTGAAGTCCAAACCCACACACCCCCTTTCAATTCACATTAAAGAAACTACACCACAGGTGAGTACTTGATTGATCCATTTGACAATCATAAATGCAATAATTTTAGAATGTATTCCACCAGCATGGAACACATCATTCCCCTTTTGGAGACAGTAACATTCAAAAATAGCAGGTTCATCAAATTCCTATAGAATAAAGAAAACCTTTAATTTACCAAGAAACGCTTCTTAAATAGATTCTTAAAAGAGAGAGGAGGGAGAGAATTGATTACTATTGCACTATCAATGATATTTCACAAGGTATTACATGACATGTAAATGATATCAAACACTCTGAATCACAAAACAAGGTCTGCTGAACTATGTACAAAAGAAGCCACTTTCGCCGTAATTGAGTCTATAAAAGAATCAATGTGTAACTGGCTATCCCTAGTGTCACTAAAATTACAAGGCTTTTAGTGTGGGTAAATACTTATAAGACCATAGCTTATTTACATATTGTACAAAATTACCGTCTTGTCTTGTCGAGACGGGAAAGAATCTGTTTAGTAGTTTCATTAACTGTACACCTGCACCCAATAAAACCCAGCACAAGAGTTTTGAGAATCAGCCTGAGACTGCTGTTAAGCAAACAAACTGTACAATATTAGTGGTTAAGCAAAATGTTTCATTACTGTATAAAATGATTTGCTGATCTGTTGAGGACCCAAAAATATTTAACAAACAACAGTATTTCACAGGCTATATGATAATTTAGTAGTTCCTGTATGTGAAAATATATGAACAAAATAAAATTTTCAAAATGCCTTGAAAAACAATTTATACTTGAACTTAGTTAAATGAACTATTGAAATATTCTACAGATTTAAACCATATTTGATAGACCTGAAAATAAAAAATTATTTCAGCCTATAATATAATACAGAATGATTTCTTCCAACCAAAAGCAGTAACAAAATTCTGAAGTTAAGAAAAATATGGGTTCACTTACATTAATGATGTAACGCAAAAAGTGTTTCAAATTCTTTAGGATTTTTTATACAATGATTTGAGATAAGGTATTGCAAGCAAAACATCGTTTGTTTTATTATTTTAAAACAATAAAATAAAAAATAAAAAGCCTCTTATTTAATGTTGTGACACATGACAGAACCTCGTGTCTTCTCTACTTAAGGTTTCCGTTTTCATTATATAATAATAAAAGCCCAAAACCAAATACTTTTTCTCTCATGTTCACAAAAGCTATAGATAAGAACATAATATTTTGTTAATTCTCTTTCTACTAAAGAGACCAGATTTCTAACCTTTTAAGTAATCCAATATAAAGAGCACGTGAATTCTGAAAGAAGCCAATTCACATGATAGATGGGCACCTCCACGGCAACAAACAGGGTTTGTTAACAATCCCTTTTTACGGATGGGAAAGCAGTCCTTCATTAAATGACTCAAGATATACCCACTGCATATAATTTAAAGAAGAAATACAGTGGATCGTATAAGCAAGAGATATTTCCAGAAGTTAATATATGTTGTAATCCTGTAACTGATATTTTTGACTGTATTAATCATGTTCTTGTGACTGAGTGGGACCCAAATATTTCTCCATGGACTCTTTCTTACGCTCAGGATCCAGGCTGCAAGCATGAACACCACAGTTAATGTTAGGTTCTAGAACTTTAAATGTTATTATACTGAAGCAATTATGCAATGTTGGAACAAATAAAATAACTTCAAAAGAATAACTAACCTATTCCTGAAGCCAAGAAGAGTATAATGTACAGCAGTTGCACAAGCAGAAGCAGGAGCTATAGCAGCGGCAGGAACTGCCCGAACAGCAGATGTCAATGCAGAGATAGCTCCAGCTCCACGCTGGTACTTTTTCAAGGGAGTGCCAACTAAGGCAGAAGCAGATTTTCCCAGGCCATCAGTAAGGCTCTCATAAGCCTGTCAAATTAAGAACATTAATACCTTCTCTGAAGAAAACACAGCACACATCTTTTTCCTAACAGATAAAAACACTTATTATCATCCATAAGTGACTTGATTTTGGCATCCAACATGCCAAAAAGTACTTACCATAACTTAAAAAAAAAACACTCAGATAAGAAAGAAAGAATTTCTATTAAAAAGCATGAACCCCAAGCGTTAACTGAGGTCTACAGACATCTACATCACTGTGATGCATCAAAGGCTTATTTTTGTGACAAGGGGAGAGTATTACATGAGCCTGAGCCCTGAAGTGCCTTGATACTATAGAGAAAACAGTAAGTCTCAAAATCAAGATACTTCTGAAGCTTGATCCATCACTTGCCCATCATAGAGAGGACAACCTATATATTCTACCTAGGACTAGTAAAATAATCAACATGAGGTAAATTGAACACAGAAGACACAGCATATGGGGAAAAAAATACACACACACAATGCATGCAATACACAAGAAATAAGGTCGCATCTCAACTTCTCAGGCCCATATAACAAGCTTAATATTGAAATCCAAAACCTGACATTTTTCCAAAGAAGAATACACTGCAGAAACTGAAACTGTGATCAGAAAGAATACATGACTTCAAATACCCACCATAGTCAAATGGGCATATTCTGCTCATGATCATGAGACCAAATTACTATCAGTTTACTTGGAGCTCACTGCTAAAGCAATTCCTTATAGAAGAAGGTAAGAATGTTTTCGTTTTCTTTTTCTTTTTGTTCTTTATATTTAGTTCTTTTTGCTAAGTGAGACTTGAACTTAATACCTACCACACCCCTTTAAAACTTGGGCAACCCCCAAAAAGAATAACTACTTTCCCAAAAATAATTAGAAGGATCCAGTAGAGCCACTTCAGAGTTTCTTCCCCCAAACAACCCCTCCACCTTTTTTCTTTTTTTAAAGAAAGAACAAGAACATTAGGAAGAAAAAGGGAAACTGTGTAATACAAATGTTTTTTTTTATTTTATTAATAAGTTACAAACGCCCACAATGGGTCTTGAACCCAAGACCTCGTCCTCCCCTAGAACTTATATGGGGGAGGAGGTGCCAGTTGAGCTAGAGCTCATTGGCAATACAACAGACATTTTAAAGTGCCATATCTTTACATCAAAACTCCAAATGTCAAGCCTCATAAAAAGTTTGAATGCATTCAAGTCCCAGACCAAAGTTGACAGCAAATGTAACACCTCTAGACAGCTCTTGACAAAAGAAAAGACAGATCTTTGTATATATTGCATTGACAAATACGATCCCAGTATACACAGGAAATTTAATTGTGTTGCTTTCAATTGTGTTAACAAGATGTACAAAAATACATTGAAACAATATTAAGAACAAAAATGCCCTATAATGCAAAAGATCTCACAAGTAGTTTGAAATGCTCTTAATGCTAATTTCAGCATCTAGAAGTCTCTTCCCAGAAGCTGACTAATCCTAATTAATACGGAAAATACAGATGGATGATCAGGGTTTAAAAGGTAAACTTTTTGACATATGAGTTTCCGCATATTTTTTAGTTCATGCTTTTTTTATATAGGTATGTTTTAAGTGCATGCACACACACAGTTACTATAGTTTTAAGTGTACAATCACACACAAGCCCATACTACAATTTAAGTATTGCAAGTTACCCAAGCACTGACATAACAATTGACACAGGAATTTTTACCCGTTGGAGTCCTTGTTGGGCATCTTTAGGCTGATTAGATCTTACATTTGTCTTCATTTTACTTTGTCCAGCCCATGGTCCAGAAGGAGGAATGCTAGTAAGAATACATTCGGCTTGAAGCAAAATGTCATGAGCCCCAGCAGCCAAATGTACCCCAAGTCCAACAGCTTCAAGTGAAATGCTTCTAAGAAATGCAACTGTGCCTGGGGGAGTAGAAAAGACTTATGTCATTAACAGGAATTAATATTATTATTTTTTCATAATAATAATAATAATTTTTTTATGACCTCAAATATAAAAATACCAGCAATTCATGTGATTAAGGTGTAGTTGAGAGTTTGAATTGAGTTACACTTCAGTCATCATAATTCTTAGGGTGTACAAAATCATTAATCACACCACCACACAGATGGTTGACAGATTCAGCACAAAGATCTGATTGCAGTAATATGCACTATAAGTATAAGCAGAAGAGGGCCCCTCAAAAGGCAAATAATCTGTCATGATTCAGCTGAAACAGTGCACCAGATAGAGCTGAATAGCAGCAAAGAATTATCATTTCTCATTGTTAAAAAAACCTTTGTTTAGGTATTAAAAAAAGTTTGGCCCAAATCGGTAGCACTTCAAATAACAGGTCTCTCCCATAAGGAAAAAAGGGGGAAAAGGCAAAGCATAGAAACATTGTAGTTAATCACAAAAACTAGAGCTTTGGCTTTCAAAATAATATTGTGCTGCACCAAAAAAAAATTATCATCAATTTAAGAAACATCTATTGTTATTTTTATTGCCAATGGTAAATAAGTCTCATATGCTTAAATTAATAAGTTGTCCTAGTTATGACAGTCAAATCCCAACAACATCTACTTCCTACTTTTTATGAAACAAAATGCCCCAGGTGCATGGGCTTCAATGATGAGGAAACCCAGATTTACTGGTAGGGCAATAAATGAAATTTGTTCAGTTCATTTACCTCTTTGCATTCCCTTGAGTAGTCTCCGATCCTTCCTGTAGCTCTCAACTGGCAAAGAAACCAGCTTCGCAGCACCAGAACCAACAGCAACTACTGATCGGATAGTAGGAAGGCCTTGTAATATTTTATGAACCTGCATTTTAGATATAGATATTTACTGTCAAAGGACAAACAGAATCATTGCATTCTCGATAAGTACAATGAGTCCTACTAAAAACCTGGTTTTGTGAAATATCTTCCAACCACTCTCCTATAATAGTTTCAAAAACACCACCCCAGCCATAAATGCCAACAGAATGAACATGCTTGAGCTGTAGCTCAACCCCCTGCAATTTAGTGAAGTATCATTAGACATTTCATTCACTGGCCTCAACAAGAATCCCAAGCTTTAGTACCTCTCTCTCTTCTTACTTTTTTATATTATTTTGCTTAGGGGAAATATTAAGAACTGAAAAAAACCAGAGAGGCCCGGCTACCTCAAATTAGTCAGAAATATTGTTCCTGGTTAATTTTTACTTCTGTTTTGGATCGATATGGGTGGATTTCGTAGTTTTTTTATTGAATCGAAGTTGTTTCAATTGGTGGTTGAGGAAGGGGGGAATTTTTTCTCCCTTAAGATTTTTGAAAGGGGGAAGTATTTCATGCAATCAGTTTTTATGGGTAGGAATGCAGCACGTTGGTTAATGCAAAGTTTGGAACATATGGTGATTGGGGTCAACCCCAAACACTTCTTTACGCTCAGGGAAGGAGACACCGCATATACAGTGCAACGGGGTTCTAACTCATTTGGCCAATATTTGTTAGTTACAGAATTAAAAGTTGGCGGGATGAGAAGATCGATCATTATTCCGGCAGGTAAGGCACAACAAGGTTGGAAGGTCTTTGGAATTGAATTAAGGAGGATGTTGGAACCTTCTCATTATGCGGTGGGTGGTCCAAAAGCTTTACCGTACAAGGCTAAGTTGGGTTCAATGATTCACCCTTCTCGGTCCTTTGTTGATACGGTAAAAGCGCCTCTGCAAGTAAGGAAGCAGTTGCATCAGCCCTCCATTAGAGAGACAGAGGAGATTCAAGTAGTGGAGAACACAACGCCGCCTCCGAGAGACGAAGCTGGGAATCAGGTGGTGGCTTTTGAAGCTCCGGCAAACACTGCTATACCGATTGCAGTGGGTGGTGTGGAGGGGAGTCACCGTGATAATGGAGTTGCTAAGTTTAAGGAGAAAATCCCGGAACAAAATAAATTCAGATTGCATAATTTGAATTTGAAAGATGTTGGTTCTGGTAGGGAGCGTCAAATTAGGAGATCTAGCTGGGTAGGGAAAGGCTTGATTGTGGAAGTAAATGAATTTGGAAAGAGGCGGGTGTTTTGGCAACATTATAGGGGTGATGAGAAATCTGTGAAGTGGGTGGCACGTGAGGCCAATCCTGCCCAGGTTGGTATTAAGGGAATGGATACTGGGCTTTCTGAAGCCCATGCACCTGGGTTGGGAAGTATTAAGTGTTGCCCAGGCCCACTGTTGAATAGGCCTTTTATTTTTGAGGCAGGGGCTTGCTCTAAGCAGACCCAAAATAAGCCCAGCCCAGGTAGTACGGGTCTATCTATGGAGGATGGTGTGTTAGACTCAAGCAACTCAGGCCTGAGCTCAGTCTCGAATGGTGAGAGTGTGAAGGTGGTCCCTGCGAGCTCGGTGCTTCATTCTCTACCACCAAGGAGGCCGGCGATGGCTCCGATGGACTCATTGGGTTCATTCCCTTCCATATCGGCACCGGAACTTCCTGGTGGGAATGGGTATAGCGTCCAGGTGAGTCCGAGATGCTTTACCCAGTCCACCACCTTGCCGATATTGGCAGCGGAAGTGGCCCAAGCTGCTTGCGAGCTGGGTTCAGCTTCCTTAGCTCCGACATGTACTTCGGTGGAGCCGGCGGAGTCGAAGGAGGTGTCATCAGGGGACCCGATAGAAAATCTGGTGGAGAAGTCATCTCCCGCGATGACGAAGGATGAGGATAATGAGTCCTTGGGTCCGGAGGTTAGGGTGACGGTGCATGAGGCGTCTGAGTGTCAGGAGGTTTTTAATTCTTCTCCAACTATTAGGGAACTAGTCAGTGATTTAGACAAATCATGGGGTAATTCCAAAGAGTGGATGCTACAATTGCGGGATGGTCGACAAATAGTGATTCCACTATCTCTATATCGATCTCCAGAGAGTGTGTCGGATTGCTCAGTCACTGATGTAGAGACTGTAACAGGTATTGACTCTTTCATCAATGACGGTCAGATGGTTAGCTGGGCAGAGGACTGTGATGGGTTAGTTGATTCTGTGTCTATTGTTCATGAGGCAGAGGAGGAGATGTGGGATTTTGATGTGAGGTCGATGTCTGGGGAGTGTAGTGGCAAGCCTTTAGTTGTGGTACCTTTGGCCACAGAAGTTCCTTTGGAGTTGGAGTGTGGTTCTGAGCTGGGGGGTGGGTGTAAGGAGTCGGTTGACGGTAATAATTTATCACAATGGGTAACAAATCGGATTAAGGCTTTTAGAAAATCAGTGGGCACTTCTTTGGAAGGTTTTGAGGAGCAGATTACGGGTTTGCTGCTAGCTATAGAGGCCAGGAAAAAGAATAAAAAGCTTAAGGCAGTAGAGGATCATATGAAGCCCGGCAAGTCGGGGCAGAAAGGTCAGCGGGAGTTGAAAAATTTATTGACCTCTATGAATGTTGAGGTTGGTTTAACGAAATCAAGGAATGTAAGCAAGGAGCGGGCTGTGGTAGTTCATCAATGAATTTGAAGATTATTTCTTGGAATGTTAGAGGGCTGAATGATAGGGATAAAAGGCTTCGGGTTCGTAATATGGTCAGGAGATGGGGGCCAGATGTTGTTTGTCTCCAAGAAACTAAAATGGAGCTGATAACTAGAGCTGTGATTCGCAGTTTGTGGAGGGGTCAACATGTTGATTGGTCTTATCTAGGCTCTTGTGGAGCTTCTGGAGGGGTGCTATTGATGTGAGATACACGGGTTGTGAATAAAGTGGAGGAAGCTGTGGGGCGATTTTCGGTTTCTTGTAGATTTACAAGTGTGTCAGACTAGTTTGTCTGGGCATTTACCGGCGTTTATGGTCCTAATTCTGTGAGAGACAGAAGGTTCTTATGGGAGGAATTATTTGGTTTGAACAGTTGGTGGAATGTTCCATGGTGTGTGGGTGGTGACTTTAATGTGGTAAGGTTTCCTTCCGAGCGTTCTGGTTCTACCTCTTTTACTGCTGCTATGCGGGAGTTTTCCAATTTTATTTCTGAGCAAGGCCTCATTGATATTCCGCTTCAAGGGGGACCTTTCACTTGGTCTAATACTCGTGAAGTTACTTCGAAGGCTAGGCTGGACAGATTCTTGTTTTCTGCAGATTGGGAGGATAAGTTCCCATCTGTCTCTCAACAATGCTTGCCTAGGCTGTTATCTGATCACTTCCCGATTGTTCTTGAGGGTGGTTCCTTTCAGAGAGGGAGGAGGCCGTTTAGATTTGAGAATATGTGGCTTAAAGATGAGGGTTTTGTGGAGAGGGTGCAATCTTGGTGGGAATCTTATAATGTCCAAGGAGCTCCGAGTTTTGTTATGGCCAGTAAATTGAAACTCTTGAAAAATGATTTGAAGAAATGGAATGTAGAGGTTTTTGGGAATGTTGAAGAACGGGTGAGAAAATTGTGGCAAGAGCTTAGTGATTTAGAGAAGATTGAGGATAGTCGAGCTTTATTGGAGGAGGAAATGCTGGAGTTGGAGAGAGTTCGAGGTGAATTAGAAAAAGTTACTTTAATGGAGGAAATCTCTTGGAGGCAGAAGTCTAGAGTCCTTTGTATTAGAGAGGGAGACAGGAATACCAGATTCTTTCATCGTATAGCTAACTCTCACAGAAGATTTAATTCTATTGATAGGCTTATGGTGGATGGTGAATTGTCTTCAGATCCGGAGGCTATAGCTGGGTGTATTTCTCATTTTTATAGGCAGCTATATGCTGAAACTGTGACGCATAGACCTTTATTAGATGATGTGGAGGTCTCTTGTATCTCGGAGGAAGATGCTCTTTGGCTAGATAGGCCATTTGATGAGGAAGAGGTGTTTGGGGTGATTAGTGATTTTAAGGGTGATAAGGCTCCTGGCCTGGATGGATTTTCTATGGCGTTCTTTCAGTCTCGCTGGTGTATTTTGAAGGCTGAAATTATGGCAGTGTTTCAGAATTTTCATACTCAGGCTGTGTTTGAGAAGAGCCTTAATGCTTCTTTCCTTGCTCTTATTCCCAAAAAGGTGGATGCTGTGGAGATTAGAGATTTCCGGCCTATTAGCTTAGTTGGTGGGATTTATAAGATTATTTCTAAGGTGTTGGCCAATCGTCTTAGAAGGGTGGCACATGGGCTTATTTCAGATTCTCAGAATGCATTTGTGAAAGGTAGACAGATATTGGACTCGTTTTTAATTGCTTCAGAATGTGTTGATAGTAGATTGAAGTCAGGTGTTCCAGGATTGTTGTACAAGTTGGATGTGGAGAAGGCTTATGACCATGTGAGTTGGGGTTTTTTAATGTATATGCTTCAGCGCTGTGGGTTTTCAGAGAAATGGAGAAAATGGATAATGTGTTGCATCTCTACTGTTAGATTCTCCATTCTGATCAATGGTAGTCCTTCTGATTTTTTTGGTAGTTCTAGGGGGATTCGGCAAGGGGACCCCTTGTCCCCGTTGCTATTTGATATTGTTATGGAGGGTTTGAGTCGTATGTTGGATGTGGCTGCTACTACTAGTCAGTTTTCAGGCTTCTTTGTAGGTAATACGGCTGGCAACTCGGTGATGGTGTCTCATCTTTTATTTGCTGATGACACTCTTATTTTTTGTGATGCTGATCCTTCGCAAATAGCTAGTTTGAGAGCAATTCTGGCTAGATTTGAGGAGGTCTCAGGTTTAAGGATTAACTTGGGGAAATCTGAGTTGGTTCCTATAGGGGTGGTGCACAATATGGATGTTCTGGTGGGGATGTTGGGTTGTAGGCAATCCTCTCTTCCATTGAGATATTTGGGGCTTCCGTTAGGAGCTAAATTTAAGGAGGTGTCAATTTGGAACCCCATTTTGGAAAAGATGGAAAAGAGATTAGCAGGGTGGAAGAGGTTGTATCTATCTAAGGGAGGTAAGGTAACTCTTATTAAAAGTACTCTTTCCTCCTTACCTACATACTTCCTTTCCCTTCTGCCTTTACCTGGGAAGGTGGCAAATCGTATGGAGAAGTTACAACGAGATTTTCTGTGGAGTGGTATTAATGGTGATTCTAAATTACACTTAGTCAGTTGGGCTCAGGTTTGTAAGCCGCTGCAGGTTGGAGGGTTGGGTATTAGACGATTAAGGAGTTTTAATTCTGCTTTGTTAGGAAAATGGTTATGGAGGTATGGCATGGAGACCGATGCTTTATGGAGGAAGGTTATTGAGGTGAAATATGGGAATGATTGGGGTGGTTGGTGCACGAAAAAGGTGACCAGTGCTTATGGTGTTAGTTTGTGGAGACATATTAGGAGTGGTTGGATGAGTTTTTCTAAACTACTTCTGTTTGATGTGGGGGATGGTACTAGAGTGAAGTTTTGGAAGCATTTGTGGTGTGGAGATCGTACTCTACAAGAGGCCTTTCCAGAACTTTATTGTATTAGTAGAACAAAGGAGTCTTCAGTAGCGGAGGTGATGTGTTGGTCTGGTGGGAGGATTCATTGGGATGCTAAATTTCGTCGCCCTCCTCAAGATTGGGAACAAGAATCCTTTGATCTATTTATGGATATGGTCTACTCTTCGGCGGTACGGGGATTGGGTCCGGATAGGGTGTGTTGGAAGCCAGCAAGGAATAGAGGTTTTGAGGTTCGAGGATTCTATCTGTCTTTATACCCTCCTACCATATTATCCTTCCCTTGGAAGATGATTTGGAAATCGAAGGTTCCTCCAAGGGTAGCCTTCTTTTCATGGTCTGCTTCCTTAGGTAAGATTTTAACAATAGATAACCTTCGCAAGCGACGTGTGTTAGTTCTTGATTGGTGCTATATGTGTAAGAAGTGTGGGGAGTCAGTGGATCATCTTCTTCTTCATTGCCCCATTGCTTGTGAGTTGTGGTCGTTGGTGTTTTGTTTGTTTGGAATTCATTGGGTTATGCCGCAGAAGGTTATTGAAGTGTTTGAGTCTTGGCAAGGAAAGTTTGGTCGACATAGAAATATTGTGTTGTGGAGAATTGTGCCTCATTGCTTGGTATGGTGTATTTGGCGCGAAAGGAATGCTAGAAGCTTTGAGGGATGTGAACGCTCTATGTTAGAGATTAAGTCTCTTTTTTTACACACGCTCCTCGATTGGAGTGTGGTTTTTTGTCATTTTACTTGTTCTTCCCTTCCTGTTTTACTTGATCGTTGTACTCTTGGTTATTGATTTATGCCCCCATAGTACATTCCCAATGTACTCGGGTTGGCTGTTTTTAGTTTTTTAATAAAATTTTCGTTACTTATCAAAAAAAAAATATTATTTTGCTTAGGTAAATTTACTCACACCCAAGAGGACTAACCCCTGACCACAAGTTTTATAATTATTACAAAGACTGCAATTCTTACCTTCCAGGGAAACAGATTTACAAGCTCTACATACTTCCCCCCTCTTAGTGCTGCAAGATCAACACGGCGAGGACTGTAGTCAACCCGAACAAGAACAGGCCATATATCGAATTTCTGAAACAAATTCAATACAATCAGTGCTTAGATTCTGAGAATTATAGAAAACAACTCAACAAAGAACTGGAATATGAATTATCCAGCAAAATAACATGTCCTAGTTTTATCCATATTCCAAAGTTGAGAAGAATCATATATATTGAAAAGCAACATCATAAGAACAATATAGAGAGTGCAGAACCAAGCAAACACAAGCAATAGTATAGGGGCTTGCCATCTCTTCTGCTATAAATACATACTACATGACTAATTAAATTGTATTCTGCAGAGGTTTTGATACGCTTTCTATTAAATTTATATAACCAGTCACAAAGATATCTTACAGAAAGATTACGGACATAACTTGAGATCAACAAAACCGAAGGTACACGGTCCAAAAAATCAAAAGGAACGATGAAATATCTAGTATGATACATTACTTATCAAAAAAAAAAAATATATATATATATATAGCATAATATAAAATCAGAACTACTCGCCTGAAAGAAAGGAAGCAATGCCTCATTTGCAACTGTATGTCCCTGGGACAATTTTGAACCATCTGCATCTTGATGACAGTCAAGAGACTGGTCAACTGATGAGCTCTTGGCCCCAAAAAAGTCAATGAGAAAATCAAGTTGGGACTGGTGAAGATGCAATAGTATAGGAAGGAAAGCAATGCGTAACCTGAAAGGAAAATTTACAAGAACCAACAGTCAGACAAGCAATGCGATAACCACTTTTACCACATTAATACATTACTATCCTCTGCATTTACAATTTGAACGCTAGAGAGGGAAAAAAGGTCTATGCATGATTATTGATAAATCTTCAATAACACTGAGCACCTAACATGAGGTACAAAACAGTGTGATGCAAGACAGGAGACTCCAAGAGAGGGACTTTTTTGGGAAACAAAAGAAGAATAAAACACAGGATAGTCATGTTTAGATGGTTAACTCCCATTGCTTGATGCGGTGCATTTGGAGGGAAAAGAATAGCCGGTTTTTTGATGACGCCCAAAGTTCTATGCCTGATCTCAAGTTATTCTTTTTTATAACTTTATTGGATTGGTTGTCAGCCATGAGGAACCTTTCTTTATTTTCAATTGTTGATTTATTTGATTTATGTAACTATTGTAACTGATTGTTTAGCCCAGTACACTTCCTCTATACTTGGGTGACTCAATTTTTATGATTTATATAATTTTATTACTTATCAAAAAAAAAAAAAAAAAAAAAACAGGATAGGACCTAGGAATTGGCACCTATGGTTTACTTGAAATTAGCATCAAGCAATAAAAAGAAAAAAATACAGAACCTAGGCATCAGCACCCAGGCCTGCTTGGGATCAGCACCAAGCATGATAGGAACCCAAGAATCAACACTTGGGCTTGCTTGGAATCAGCATGAAACACTGGAAGAAAACTCCCAATCCAAATTTCATAAATCCATGATCAACTCCTTACAAGAGTAAACTTTGGGTCCCTCAAAAACGAGTCACCAAATTACATCAAAGATGGAAACAAAAAAGACTCATAATTAGATTATATCATATGCGAAAGTAAAGCTTAAATAACAATCAAATCTCTCTAATAGAATCAAATTAGTATCAATCAGCATCAACCATGATCGTCCAATGAAATCAATTAGCATTAATGAGTCTAATCTGGTGTCTGCATCCACAGAGTTAAAGAATACAGAGTAGGGGGTTAGCAAGATAGAAAAATTCAAATAAAACAAACAACATACCGGTACTCCTCAAGAGGGACTAAAGGATCTGGTCTGACAGCTTCTAAGTCCAGTTTAAATGCTTTTGAAGAGGATTCCCTAGGATGATCTTTTGAATTATAATATCCTAGTACCTTCCAATTCAAAAATAAATTTTCAGACCCTGTTCAGAAAAGATACGAAAGGTAAAGACAATAATGTAAAAGTACAATTATTTCAACATTACCAGTTTCCATGGTGCATTGCTACTCTTGTCATAGAGCTGGAAGTCTTGAACTGAAAGAGAAAGCTTAGATACACATATTCCACCAACTGGGAAAATGTCATATTGAAATTCCATCCCAGAAAATAAAAGTTCCAGATATACAGTTTTATCCCTTCCATGACAAGTACTAGAATGCTCTCCAACGTCTCTATAATCATGCCAATCAGAGCCAGAATACATTCTCCATTTGACATCAATGTTCTTAAAGAGTACACGCCCTGCAACCTTTCCAACATCATCATGTGTTTTATTATTAAGAGAAAGAAGCTCGCCTTTCACAAATTGTTTCACACCACTTTGCTCACTTGCTTCTGAAATGTGGTTTTCTACAATTCTTAAGTCCCCATACCATCCACTATTTCCTTTTCCAATATCTCCATTCCCAACATTTGTGGATTTGCACTTAGGTATCTCAGGCAAAGACTGTCTGCCTATAGATAATTCCGACAGACGGCGCAACTCAGGTAAACAATTGCCTTCTCTAAACTCTGTAAAGTAACCTTCTTCTAAAATTGAAGTTTGACCACTTTCCAATTCTACTACAGGCATCAACCCATTGAAGGACAGATCATGAGATAAAATTTCAGGAGTTTCAACATGAAAGCTACATGCATCTTCAAGAACACTTTCATCAAGTGAAACATAAATATGTGATTCAGAAGGATCAAATTGACAGGCATGATTGTCATCAAATGAAAATTCATCTTCACATATCTCATCCATCAAGCCAACCAACACAGGTTCACTCTTTGTATCTACACTTGCAATATTCACTTGAGAAGTTGATGGTTCAGAATCACCACTTAAGACTCTAGATTCATCATTGAAATCATTCCTGTCTTGTGCCTTCTGAATGTCGTTCCACCTAGCCTGCAAGTGCACAATTGATTCCTCCACATCAGGAGCAAATAGCTGCTGGAGTTGGGCAGACAAACGAATCAGAGCAGCAGTAGTGTCATGACAAGTTTCCAAGCAAATGTGAGATTTAGAGCATTCCACCTCCCAGAGGAGGCCACTCTTACAGTTAGTTCTCAAGATAACTTCAATGAGTGCCTCCCGAGCAACTTTAATATAACCAACCTTATGAAGATGTTCCGCATTGTAAGTGCCACCAAGATTCTCGGGCTCTGACATTGTACGAAGAAGAAGCCCAAGATCTTGCACTCTAATTTTGGAGTCATTGTCAATTGAGTTTGCCACAGTTGAAGTTGATAGATTGAAGGAAGAAGCAGCTAACAGACAAGAGACATACTGCTCACCCATGCATTCTTTTTCTTTGGCCCTTAAAGAACAGAACTTGGAATCAAGAACTTCACTCCCAGCCACCAAACACTTTAAGTAGGGCTCATAACTCAATCCAATATCAACCAAGTTAAGAACAAAAGAAGATCCACATGATGCATTCAAATCCCCCTTCTGCATACTATTGTCACCTTCTTGTTCAGCTTCAGGAGAAGGTAAACTAAAAAAGGAGGATATTTTGTCCAACCAATCCAAGCGACCGCCTGTTGCAACAATTGTGCCACACCTGACAGTTATAGATGTAAACCCATGCAAACTCTCTGGCTCCCACAGGTACACAATATCAGAACCAGCCAATCTAGATGATAATGCATTGGAACCTCCTCCATCACCACGTTTCATTGTAGAATTTTTACATGAGATTAAAAGAAACTCTTGACCTGGAACACCAGTGATGGAACCCCACAATTCACCTTCTCCATGGGCTAGCCAAAATAAATTGGCACCCCTAACACCTCCTATATTTGATACCGACAGCAATTCGAACTTCCGAATTTTCAATCTCAGACAATACCATGATCCAGGAAGTTCACTCTGCATTGGGCCTCCAATATTCTCCTTCACATCCAGGTTAATTAGAATTTCTACAGAATCACATTCCACGAGGAGTGAAGTTTGAGACACAGAAGGTCCTTCCCTAGACTTGGCAGCATCAGAAACATCAGAATCCACACATGACAATCCATTTATCATCTGATTCAACAAATTATGTAACCCATTGTACTGAGAACTGCCAAGAGTAATTGTAACAGGAGATAGACAAACATGCAGGAAGAATACAGAGCTCACAATCATCTCTTGTTGAATTCGAGAATTTAAATCTTCCAGATCTTTCACAGCAGATGCAGAAGCAAACTCATACGCGTTGCTATCCAAGGACACGTCACATGAACCTAAAGTAGCTAAGAACTTTGCCCTCTTTGCTATCAAAGGACCAGTCACATGACCATCCTGCCAAAGCATACTGATAACAGAAAGACAACCAGTTTTGTTGGAAATAGACAGAATATTCTGAGCAGAAAATTTCTGATTCAGCATGTCACAGGAGTTATTTCTGATCACACTTTGACTTGCAGATAAGACCAAGTAAACGTAAAGATCACCAACATTCAAATGCAAAGAACTCGTGACCATTGAAGATTGTTTTTTCTGTAAAGTTGCATCTGAAGTTGGACTGCGGTCTTCAATTACTCCCTTGTTGGAAGCCAATGGTGATGAAAAATCCAGAACAATAAATTGATCGTAGGAAGAATAGTCTCTACTATCTTTGCCACTTTCAAAAGGGAAACAGAGGATTAACCTTGCATTGGGGATTAATATATTTCCACGCAATCTTTCTGTTGAAGACAAGGTTGTCAGGCGGGGAGTAGAACTTTTTACGTATCCATTAGATGATTTGTGCTTCTCAGTGATGACCTCAGACGGAGATTCATTCATTTTGGTGTTCATCTCAACATATTTTACCACTTCCATTGATAGATTTAGTAATGTATTTACCAAAGGGAAGTTCACCCAGAAAACAAAAGGTGATAATTCCAATGAAAACGATGCTGGACCTGAAAAACTGCCATCTGATGAAGCAAAACTCACAGAAAATTCGCAATGAGTGATGCCTGATGTTTTAAGCAATATAACTTTTACTAAACCATCCTTACTTCCAAAGGGAAAATCTGCAGAAACTAAATCATTTACTTCATCTGAATAAGGATCTTCACTAGACAAGGTAAACGGAGGGAGAGCACCTTGAACTTCAGCTTGCAGTTGATGAATCAGAAGACTTTGACTGTTTTTATCATCAGTACAACTATTCAACCCAAAGTTCAGGGCATCCTTTTCACTGCTGAAGTAATTAGCAACCGCTATAGACTTCACTATTCCTTCAAACTTCATTTCTCGAGAACATACCTGTTGACCTTATCAAATGTTTCAAGTGAGTGTACAGGCATATAATGCCAAACAACTAGTGTTGAGCACAAAGAAAACACAAATTGGACTTATAATTCTGCAAGCACATTTATTACCTTCAAAAGAAGAACAATGTCTCTGCATTCTGCAGCCAGGCAATGAACATTAACCAGATCATCCTCAGGATCACACAAATTCTTTTGGTCTTCATCATGGAAGGAAAGCATGACAGAAATTTCAGCAAAAGCTGCTTTTACAGTTGTTTCAACATGCTGCTGTTCTGTAACAATCATTGAGAGTGGGGCAAAAAATCAAAGGTTTGTCTACAAACAATGTATAAAACGTCTAGTATAATCCCTGTATACTTGATGTTTTTTAATCCAGTATCAGAATATAAAAGTTTTGAAGGAGACCATCAGTCCCAAAAGCTAAAATGATTAGGAAGTATGCCAACAATGTACATCAAGTGCACACAACACCCCCCCCCCCCCAAAAAAAAAAAATTCACTTCTCATTTTCCAAAATTGCACTTGGGCCACAGAACAAAAATATAAACAAGATCAAACACCAAGCAATTTTCGTTCATGCCCAGACACCAAAGAAAATGTACAAGCAAAGTAAGATCCAATACTGTGGGCCAAAATGCAACCTCTGCACTAATATGACATCAAGTATTCTAGATATAACATAAGAACCAAATGAAAAATAGAAAATTATTGGTACACAATTTAATGCAGGGAGCCAAGATTTTATGTTTTAATTTGCAATTAATATTGTTTTTGAATTTGGTTATTAATGTTGAGGGTTTTAAGGGATTCAAATTACATGTTTTCCATATTGGTAATCCCCTAAACCTTATTTAACTAGTACTCCTGTAATGGTGAAAGGGAGTTGAATTTGAATAAGAATAATATTATTATGAGTTGAGAAATGCCTCCTCCCTTGTTTTCTCTGTTTGGTGGTGATGCCAAACGCCCTTTGGTGGTGATGCCTATGGCTTGCAGGGAGGTTCTAGGTGGTAAAGCCTAGGGTTTGTTCTGTTGTTCCTTTTGTTACTCTTTTATTTCCGGTTTCTACTGTGTGCTGCATCACAATTGCATAAAGTTGAACTGATCCCACACAGTCCATCCAGTTATAAAATAGGGAGAAGAACAAATACCAGAGGGAATAAGCAAAGATCCAGAAGCAAGGCTCGATGCAGCAGTAATTGCACTGAAAACAGAACATGTCCAGTTCCACATCCCACTGCTTGCTAAAGCTGATTGGGAATTTCGCATTCCATCAATACATTCAAAAAACTGATCCACACTGCACACACAACAGAATGACATGCTAGAGGCGTTAGCATTTTTTTTTTTTTTGATAGATAACGAAAAATTTTATTAAGAAAAAACAGCCAACCCGAGTACATTGGAGATGTACTGTGGGGGAAAAAATCAAGAACCAAATTTACAATGATCAAGTAAAAGAGGAAGAGAAAAACAAGAAAAATGCAACAGGTCCACACTCCAAACAAGGAGAGTGTGTAAGAAAAAGGACTTAATCTCTAGCAAGGCTAGAGGCATTAGCATTATTTGAAAAACTATGATGCCAGACTATCAATTAAGTTACGACCTAGGAAATAGAGGCATGAAATAAATTCAAGAGTTTGTGACATTAAATCATCATCTACATGTGCCTAATACTTGGCAGTATTACAAAAGATAATGTGTGAAACACCATGAAATTCAATTTGAAAGAGAGAAAGCAATGTGAGTATAGAAAAGATTGACTCTCATTTGCAAACTTGTAATGCTTTTAAAAAGGAAAAATGCTACATGGTAAAGATATGGTTCCAATATTCCAAAGGGAGCTTCTAAGAAACAGGTGAGTTCAAAATACTAATTAAAAGGCATGATCCTGAATCTCTAATGTTTTGTGAGAGAGCATCGATACAGAACCTCAATGTCATTTGCAAGAACAAGAACAGTAATCAAAACTAAAAGTCCCCAGTGGGAGTGTAAACTGTAATTTCCTGCTATCACAGCTGTAATATAAACATTAATAGCACAAGCAGAAAACCAACCTTGCTCCAAAATCAACTTCTTCAATACCATCTTTCTGATTTTGATTTGCAGACACCCAATCTGATATTAAATGTGCGCCAGGTAGCATACCTTCAGTTACTGATTCTTCCAGGGTCAAAGAAAAGCCACCGCAAATTTGTATCATCTTGTCAGTAACATTTGCCGTAGAAAGTGGTGTCGATGAAAGACAGTTGGATGCTGAATTAAAATTAACAGAATCCATTGACCTGTAATGCATATGTCTACTACAATATTTGTCCAGATTCTTTACAGTTTCCCATGAAAGTAAGAGCCATTTTATTGTGCTGGGTTGAAGTCTCAATTCTACAGGATCAATAGAAACATCTGCATCCACTTTGCGAATGTCTAGGGACCCATTCTTCCAAGGTATATTTAATCTTAAATTTCCAGAAAATCCACCTCTTTTTCCTGTCACAACTGGAGTTGTAGTATTTGTGGGACAGTGTCCTGAAAAAAATTCACTAAAGCTTGCTTTATTGTCATTATCATCAATTTGAAGAAGTTCAACTACCACTTCTTGGAACTTTATGATGTTAGTCAGTTGACTTATTCCAAGAAAGCTCTCCGCACTTGCACTACCATTTGAATTTGCATTTTCAGAAATACAGGTTTGACATTCTGTTTCAAGAATTCGAAGAACTAGGGTTGTGTGACTCCCAGTATTCTTTTCATCATTCTCCAAATACGGATCAAATGCAACAATTAATCTTTTTATCTTGACATGGAAACTTGAAAGCAACCATTTGACCATCTTTGCAATTGTCTTGACACCTTCATGAACATCCCCAGAAGTAGACTTTGCAGAATCATCCACTGAGTCATATTCATGTTTTCGTAAGTCATAATGGAGACCATGATTACCATCCTGAGATGAACTACAAGTTTCATCTTCGGCTGGTGAATCATTCTTCATACATGGAGCAAGCACAAGCTCAAGTTCATCTACCTCAACCACACAACCTTCACCCTTCCAAGGCATTTTAACTAGCAACGAGCCAATGGACCCTTCTTTTATAATTACTGGTGTTGATGCACCAACCTGGAAAAAATGGCCATGAGAAAATTAAATAATGACAAGAAAACCATTTAAGATTCAAATTCAGAAAGCAAAAAAAAAAAAAAAAAAAGACCTTAGCAACCCTCTAGATCATAAATTATTAGAAAACTCAATTACTCCGGTTGCAGTTCTATGCATTAATCTTCCCTTTGTCAACAAAGACAACTCGGTCCTCCAATTCAGTAATTAATTATCGGGTAGTAAATTACACATGCAGGTTCCATTTTAGCTAGAATTCATTCACCGACTATTGGGAGCGTTATGTCAGATATACGTTTACAAGCATTCACAATATCGAAAGCAACCCCACCCTTCCAATTCACACCCCCAAATAATAAAAAACAGCATGCACACACTAGTTGTTTATGCTAGGTAACCCGGTGTAGTGATTACAATGTTCATTTTCACATTGCCCAAGTTCCACGGTTCACAAAACCATTAAATAACAGAATACATAAAATTTTAAACAGCATGGGTGTTCAACAAAGCCGAACAGAAACTCCACATACCGTCAAAGGAAAAACAAACCTAAAACTAATGCAAATGTCACAAATTCTTTAAACCCCACAATCCTAAAAACCCATAATAACCCATGAATTCAAAACTACCAAGCAAAATTATAGTCCTAACATTAAGCCCAAACTTGACGCGAACTAAGCTAAAACCTCCACTCAGCTAAGCCTAATGCAACTAATTAAGCTAACCAACACAATTCTCACTCTTTTCATTAACAAAAACAAAAATTGAAGTTTTATATTTCATTATCAAGCTAATTAGAATTGAAAATTCGAAACAGAGAATCGAAAGCGAACCTTCTCATTGAGATAATCGACATTAAGAGCGAGATCATTGAGCTGAATCGTTCCCTCAGTGAGCTGCACATCAAGCTGCTCGAGGTCGATGTCCCCCAATATCAAATGCCCTAATTTCTTCTTCAACACGAACTTGCAGACCTTCTTCAAGGCCCAGCGCGAGAACACAGCCTCCGCCGACCTCCTAATATTCCACGGAAACATTTTTCCCTGTGAATTTGCCTCTCGTAGTTCACAAATTTTGGGGGTTTTGGCGTGGTCTGCGTGGAAATTAGGGTTTTGGGATTAGCGAATTGGGGTTTTCCTCCTTTCTTTTTGTTGATGCTCGCGTTGGAAGGGAAACCTCCATAAAAAGAGAGAGAGAGAGAGAGAGAGAGAGAGATTGTTTGGTTTGCGTAAAAAGATGAAATGGAAGGGAATTGAATTGAATTGAAATTGTTTTAAAAGTTTTTGGAGGAATTTGAGTTTTGTTCCACTTTGGTTTCCGTGTCAAGTTTGTTCTCTCCTGGGAATTTTATTAATTTTACTTTTTATGAAAGGTAAGGAAAGAAAAATAAATTAGTATATTTTAGCATAACTTTTTTTTTTTTTCTTTTTTGGAAAAAGAACAAATTAGAATAACGTGACTTTATCCAAATCTATTAAATAATGTTAGATTGTGTTAATTTAAATTAATTAAAAAAATTCTTTTTTATTATAAAGTTGTCTTTTTAAAAAAACAAATTCCAATTGAATTATTAATTAAGTTTTGGTCTTCTTATCTTATCTTAAATATAGTATGATTTAAATTAATTAAAAAGTGTCCTTTAACAAAACAAACTCCGATTGAATTGATTCTCAAAAAAAAAAAAAAAAAAAAAAAAAAAAAAAAAACTCCGATTGAATTAAGTTTTGATCTTTTTATCCTATCTTAGTATAAATTAATTAGAATCCATATTGATTTTGTCCAACTTCTACATGTATTTTAGGAGTTAGTAGAGTTTTTTTTTTTTTTTTTTTAAGGAGGAGTTAGTAGAGATAGAGTATATACAAATATAACTATACAATTACTCATAGGTCACGATTGACCAATTGTTATATTTAAGTAACTACTTATCCATACGTGCAATACAAAATATTAATTTAAAAAGTATATAAAAATTAAAGTTTTATCTTAATAATTACTATTACTATCTTTTTTCTTTTTCTTTTTGGAAACGAATTACTATTACTATCTTAAGAATTAATGAGTTATATGACAAAAGTGCCTTAATTTAGGTGTGTACAATGTACTACATATATATTGAGCCACTTGACCTGAATACTAACTGAATGTAATTTATAAGTTTTACTATGCTGAAATATAAAATTATGACATATAATTCAAAATAATTAAAAATTAGTTGAATTTTTTTATAAAAAAAATTACTTGAAACTTTGGATGGTAGAGTTTTAATTTTTGTCCAACCACAACTTTTATTAGGACAACTTTTATTTTTATGATGAAGCAAAGACTCTTAACAGGACAGTCATCCAAATAAGAGTTTTGGAAGACCTACATAAAAAGATCAATCAATCGAAGGGCATCGATATAGTGTTGGTCTAAGCTTTTTTTGATACTTAAGTCATATTTCACTAAAATCAAGATAATAGTAGCAAAGATTTTCTAGGGTTTTTCTCTTCTACATTAGAACGAGTGTGGTTCGATGTTTGTTTATATAATCTTTGTTTTTAACCACTCCTCCACTTATTTCATTTATTTACTAGTGCCATAACGTGATTAAAGTAGTAACATTGATAGAAAGCAATA
The DNA here is from genome assembly GCA_019022515.1 of Quercus aquifolioides. NCBI lineage: Eukaryota > Viridiplantae > Streptophyta > Magnoliopsida > Fagales > Fagaceae > Quercus > Quercus aquifolioides. The sequence continues at coordinate 41,461,260 of CM032332.1, forward strand.
ATCTCGAGATTTGTGCTCATAATTAGAGATGATGGGCTGTTTGAGCTAGAATCATGCACTTCGGTTTAGGAGTTCATGCACTTCGGTTTGGGGGTCTCATCCTTCAATTGTTGTCTACTCACAATTGATTCAAGCACAATTTTTTGGGCACAACTTTTATTTTATATGATGATACAAAAATACTTTTAGTGAGCCATTCGTCCAAACAAGAGTTTTGAAAGACCTGTACAAAAAGATCACTCAAATATAAAAGGCATCAGTATGGTGCTGACTTAAACTTCTTTGATATTTGGCGAGTTTGTGGCAAAAGTTATTTTAGTTTTTTTTTTTTTTGGTTTTTTGGTCCTACCAATAGCATTGTTCATGCATCTTCTTTCTTTCTTTAATACAAAGGAACATCCTTTGTGTGGTGAGACCATTTTCTAGGCATAGTGGACGAAGACTAGATGCTGACTGTAAAAAGCACTAAATGGATCAACTGTGGCTATCGTTGAGCTTTGCCTTAAGCCTAAGGATGTCAAAATGAAGATCCTCTCGGACCCACATGACAAGGAATCAACAACTAGGCCATGACCATGAGCAGACTGATAATGCAACTGATTGTCATTGTTGTCTTCTTTGGTTGAAGGTTGAAAGTTGAAAGTTTGAAACTGCAAGTCGTATAGAGAGAGCATATAACACAATAGGAAGCGTTTGGTTCACTGTAACATACCTTAATATGATACACATTACAATAATATGACATTAAGGTTTTTTGTTTTATTTTATTTTTTTTCTAACATTACCGTAAATCTAAAATTATAAAATATATCACATCACCTTAGGGTCTTTTTAGTTGAGAAGATGAAAAGAGGATAGAAAATGGGAGTAGATAGAAAAGTGAAAGAACAGTAAAAAATTTATTTTCTCTCATTTGTGTTTAGTTGGAAGGGTGGAAAAGTAGATGAATTGAAAACTTTTTTGTTTGGTTAAGAGAAAAAGTGAGAAGATAGAAAACATAACTTATACAAATTAACTCATATGCCCTTATTAAAAAAATTATCTAGTTAAAAAAATAAAAATAAAAACTCAACCAACCTAAAAAACCAATCATGCCCAGTTAAAAAACAAAAAAGCAAAACAACGACACCAACCAAACACGCCCTTAAGCTCGTTACATTCCTTTTTCTTTTCTTTTTTTTTGCTAAACAATCTCGTCACGTTTCTAAACAATGTAATGTTGTATTCTTGTATTGAGATTACATTAATGTAAGATTATAATAATATAATATTACGGTGTAATGAAACATCATGGCGAACTAAACGCCCCCTAAATGTATTAAGTGATTAAGCCGTTACACATGGCATAACTCCACAAAAATTACATATTTTATAAAGGGTAAATTTCTCTGATCAAATGATTAGAAAACAATATGATTAGAAAACACTACTATTTATGTCATTAATTAACATTATTAATGTTTGTGTCAACTAACCTAATTAATTCATACTTATATATATATATATATATATTTTTTTTTTTTTTTTTCTTTCTCTCCCTCTTATTTTTTACTGGCTCTCAAAAAATAAAAAATAAAAAATAATATTTTTTTAAAAGACTAGGGAGATTACAGTGGATCTATAATATATTTACTTATTCTTTCCATCAAAAGGGAGGTGGGATTGTGAGATTGTCACCCTTTTTTTTATGGAAATTTCTTAAGTACTCTCGAAATAGGAAGAAATTGTGCTACATCCTACATCTTCTCACATTTATGTATGAATTTTATTGAATAAACCCAACAATAAATGTGAGAGAATAAAATACTATTTTCCATAATAAAAAAGTATTTAAGAATTACTCGTTCTTTATTCTTTCTATATGGAAGCCACATTATCTTATTATTTTTTAATTATATTGTTCTTTTTTTAATCATTGGTTTGATTGGAACAATTTCCTCTCCAGGCCCTCTTTCTGTCCTTCATGTATATCTGGCTTCTCATATGGTTTAGTGCAACAAATTACGGAGTATTCTTTCCAATAGCATTGCATTGCCTAAAAATAACATCTGTACCTAAGTCATTGAAAACAATGTACTTCAAGTCCCTGCTTTGGTTTTAACTTCCACAATCTCATAAGTAAAACAATAATTGCCTTTTGAAATTGTCCTTTTCCATTTATTTTTTTTAACGCACTTTGTCTTGAAGATTCACAATTTTGGAATCCATACCCATACATATCTTCAAATATAATAAACCCTAGGTTTATAATTAAAAATAAATGTAGACCATCAGTCAATTCAGTTTCAAAATTGTACCCTAAGATTTAAAAAAAAAAATTTAAGATGCAACTTTTTTTTAATGAAAAACTTGTAATTTTATTAAGAAGAAAATAAATTCAGTACATCATGAATAACTTTTGGGGGAAATTATACTTTACTATCCTAAACTATGCACTAAATTACACTTTGCACCCTAAACTATCCGAATGTACACTTTGCACCCTAAACTATCACACTTATCACAGTTTTCACCCTGGTGTTACTTTTCCTGTTATATTTGTCAGAATTTTACAGCACATGACAAGCACATGTTTTTTTATTAGGTGTAACAAACTTAAAAGACTGAAACACCCTTCTTCAAAATCAATTAAAAAAAAAATTCCACTATTTGATGTGCATGCCTCTCCCTAAATTTATATTCTTCTCAAAACCTCAGGTCCCACCCACCATCTAGAGAGAGAGAGAGAGAGAGAACTCAATTTTTCCGACGGTGATGCACTTGATGAACCAGGACACACTCATTTTCCAACAACAAAGCACTGGATCTCTCCTCCACCCCTAAAAGCTAATTCCAATCCAACGATAATAAGATTACCTTTGTTCACTTCTCGTAAGTCTTATTTTCTTTCTTTCTTCAGAAAGAGATCACCTACTAGACTTCATTTCTTAGAAAGAGCTTCAAGAGATAAAGAATCGAAATTCTTTGAAATTGAAATTCCAGAGTCTAACTTTAGACAGAGAGATGTGGAAAATAAATTAGTTTTTGTTTTAATTGATTTGAAGAAGGTATTTTAGTCTTTTAAGTTTGTTACACCTAAGCAAAAAACATGTGCTTGTCACATACAGTAGAATTATATCAAACATAACAGAAAAAGTAACATCGGGGTGCAAAGTGTGATAAGTGTAATAGTTTAGGATGCAAAGTGTGCATTCGGATACTTTAGGGTGCAAAGTGTAATCTGGTGCATAGTTTAGGGTGGTAAAATGTAATTTCCCCTAACTTTTGGTTGTTAAAGAAAAATGAATCACTTACACAATAGTAGCAAAGGGTTGCATGCATGCAATTTTAATGTCTCTGCTTCATAAATCTTTTTTTTTTTTTTTTTTTTGAGGGTAAACTAGGTGAATTTATAGTAACATATGTTTCGAGAAAATGATCATACTAAAAAAATATGAATAAATCATATAGCAATTAGTATTTATATGGATATTCTATTCTCTCCTTAAGCTGATTAATGGGTAAATTTCATCAAGCCTTGTGGAAAAATGTTTGATGATCGACGCTTGTCATTATAATGTGTGTATACTGTGTATAAATATAATGAGGTCTGTGTAACTTCTTTTTTTACTGATTGTTTAAGAACATATTGGTTGAATCAATAGTATACATTTAAATCTTAAATTGATCTTAAAAAAATATTTAAATTTTAAATTAAAAAAAAAAGTTTACATCTAAGGCAATATTGGTTGAATTAATAATGAACATTTAAAAACCTTTTTTTTAATTATATTTATTATTGACATGTGTCAACTGTATTGACATGTACAAATAATTGTTTGACATGTAGTTTTTTATTATTATTATAGAGTTTCAATCTATGATGTTTGTTTTTGATGATTGTGCTCTTTAACATCAGACCAAAACACCAATTGATTTTTTATGTAAACAGGAATTGAATTCTAAATCTCTTATTCAACAATCAGATATTTTATCAGTTGAGGACATGTAGCGTTGTTTGTCTGTGTAATATCAACAAAATATAGGAAGTTGTCATTATAGTATGTTTTGAGAGATAAATACGTGTCATCATAACATGCGACGGGTTCTCTTTACTCATGTAAATTTTGTCAATGTTACACTACTCAATAACTTTTAATTGGATTAATATTTTGAAAATCTAATTGTTGGACTATACGTTCTCCTTGTTTTTAACATGCATGCCTAATTTTGATTTAATTGATATCATTTACTGTGGGGCCGGTTGTCCAAAAAGATGACATAGAAATCATAGGAAATGGGCTTGTGGCCCAACGGCCAAGTCCGAGGATGGTTAAATAAAGGTATTGTGGGAATAATATAAGACAAAGAGATGTAAGTCGTGTATAGTGGCCCAAGAGGCGTCCAAGGATAAGATACACCTCAGATACCATGGTCCGAGGTGGATGTAACTATCTTAGTATTCAAAGTACTCCGCAAAGTTGTATATGGACTGGAAGATGAATATAGAACAAAGGAGGAACCGGGAAAGATAACAAATATCTTCTAAAGCTGCTACCTCCACATTAAATGTTTCCCAGCTAACTCTCTGGCCGCATTAATGTGGATGTGATACCTGAACAATAACCAAGCAGCCTTATGGCTACTGAGCGAAGGTTCCGGGAGGCGCTGGATGGGACAGAAAGAAGTTCCCAGACTAGAACCTACACGTGTACGGTGAAAATGGGGTGAGGAACGCAGTATATAACAAAAAAGTGGGTGACATTAGAGATGACTTTTGGAGAAAAAAGAAGAAAAATGAGAAAACCTAGAAAGATATCCCCTGATACCTAGCCGAGGAGAATTTTTATCGTTTAGATAGTTCGAAGCTTCCTTCACCACACAACAATCGTGACTTTTTCTACCAAACGGAACTAGTTCTTTCGCCCACTCTCTAAAAATTTTATTGTTTGGGCTGGTTGGGCTAGAAACCCATCCCTATTCTGGGTCCAATCCAATTTGAGTCCTTACAATTGGCGCCGTCTGTGGGGAGAGCTTGATCTGTTTGTAGGGAAAGGCAAGTGCAACGGTTATGATAGAAGGGGGAGCACTACAGCAACCAGTGGGGGGCCCACAGCAAGTGGATCCTAATCCTCACCAGGCAGAGTCCAGGGGCTCTCAGCATGGTAACCCGTTGGTAATCCATGAACAAAGAGGGGATCGTGAGGAAAGTGCGCGAACAACCCACACTGATAGGAGTCATTCTCGGGGGAAAAGCCATATTTCCCACGTAAAGAACAATAGGGACATACAGCACGAGATTGACAGATTAAAAAGGGAATTACGACACGAGCGATGAAAGCGTATTGCTCACAACTCTGGGCAATCCTCTGATGAGTCAGATGACACTAGTTACAGAAGGAGGTCAAGAACTCCACCCAGTGAATCTTTTTCGTATGATGAGGAGTATTGCCGTGAACGAAAATATAAGAGTCCACCCCGCCAGGGCTTAGGGAATGACGCCATGAACAAAGCATTGAGTCAAGTTTCCAAATCGCCCTTCACGCGACGCATTAAAGATGCAAATCTTCCTCGGCGATTCCATCAGCCTGCGTTCACCATTTATAATGGTCGAACAGATCCAGTGGAACATGTTAGCCATTTCAGTCAAAGAATGGTTGTTCATGCTAAGGACGAAGCCTTGATGTGCAAAGTTTTCCCATCTAGCCTAGGTCTAGTGGCGATGAGATGGTTCAACGGTCTAAAAGCGAATACCATTGACTCCTTTGAGAAGCTCACCCAAGCTTTTGGTGCCCACTTTATCACCTGCAGGAGGGTTGTTCAGCCCTTGGGTTCGTTATTATCCATGTCTATGCGGGAGGGGGAAACCCTGAAGGCCTATTCTGATAGATACTGGGAAATGTTCAACGAAGTAGATGGAGCCTATGATAACGTGGCCATTAATACCTTTAAGGAGGGCCTTCCAACCGAACATGATCTGAGGAGATCTCTGATTGGTAAACCTGTTACCAGCGTGCGATAGCTTATGGACCGGATTGACAAGTATAGGAGAGTAGAGGAGGACCAGATACAGGGTAGAGGAAAGTCCAAGGTAGTCCCTCAGGAGATGAGGGATTTCAGGTCGGACCGGTATAATAACAACCGACCTCGGAGGGACTTTGGGGGCCAACCAGGATCTGCTAATTCCCAGGTGGTTAATGCTGTGTTCCGAGAACCAGTACAACGGGTTCTGGAGAAGATAAAAAACGAGCCATTCTTCAGATGGCCCAATAGGATGGCAGGGGACCCTACGAAACGTAATCAAAACCTTTACTGCCAGTACCACCAAGACCACGGACATACTACTGAAGATTGCAGAAATCTGTGGGACCACTTGGAGCAGCTGGTCCGAGAAGGGAAGTTAACCCAGCTTCTGCATCATTCCAGTGGCCGAGGAAGTCAAGCAGGTTCGGCATTTCGGGGAGATGCCTCTTCAGGACCCCCCTAGGCACGATAAACGTTATATTTGCCGCACCGGGAAGAACAGGGTCTTGTCCCTCCAGGGTAATGTCTGTGTCTCGTTGTTCGGATGAGGGCTCCAGTTCAATGCCGAAGAGAGCAAGACTGGGCACCTCACTGGTGTTGGGCTTTTCAGACGAAGACAAGAGAGGAATCATACAACCACATGATAATGCTTTGGTGGTTACACTTAGGATCGGAGGGTATGATGTGAGAAGGGTGATGGTTGATGAGGGGAGCGCAGCAGAGGTGATGTATCCTGACCTGTATAGGGGGCTGAATTTGAGACCCCAAGATCTGACAGCTTATAGCTCCCCGTTGGTGAGTTTTGAAGGTAGATTGGTCATTCCCATGGGTATGATTAGATTACCTATGCAGACTGGCTCAGATGTGGTGGAGGTGGATTTTATTGTGGTAGATATTTTTTCTCCATATACGGCTATTTTGGGTAGGCCCTGGCTGCATACCTTAGGGGTTGTTTTTTCCACTCTTCATCAGAAGGTGAAATACCCATCAGGAGGTCAGGTGTTAGAAATATTGGGAAATCAAGCCATGGCCAGGCAATGCCTGATAACGGCCATTCAACATCGGCCAGAGATAGATACTTCGGCCACGGCCGAGAATGAATCATAGCAATCAAAGACTCCGGGAACCCTCCTCAGAACGTCCGTCGGAGAGGTAAAGTGTGAGAATTTGGAGAGGGTGAGTGTTGGTGATGATCCAGATAAGTACTTTCAGGTTGGAGCACAGTTGCCTGTGTTGGAGAAGGGGTAGTTAGTTGAGGTCCTCAGGAGAAACATTGATGTGTTTGCATGGAATGCCTATGAAGCCCCAGGGGTGGATCCAGATTTCATTTTTCATCATTTGAATGTCAATCCCTCTGTTATTCCAAAGAAATAGCCACCTCGGCGTCCGTCCAAAGTACATGTCGAGGCTATCAAAGACGAGATGACCAAGCTCAAGCAGGCAGGGGCTATCAAGGAGGTGTTTTACCCTCAGTGGTTGGCCAATACGGTCATGGTGAAAAAGAAAAATGGAAAATGACGTGTATGCGTTGATTTCACGGACCTTAATAGAGCTTGTCCAAAAGACCCTTTTTCTATGCCCCGTATAGATCAGCTGGTGGATGCAACAATGGGTCATCCTCGGATGAGCTTCCTAGATGCCTTTTAGGGCTATCATCAGATCCCATTGGCATTGGATGATCAGGAGAAGACCACTTTTCTCACTCCTACTGGAAATTATCACTACAAGGTAATGCCCTTTGGCTTGAAGAACGCGGGGTCTACTTACCAGCGGATGATGACGAAGATGTTTGAGCCACAGTTGGGCAAGAGCATCGAGGTCTATATTGATGATATGGTTGTGAAGAGCAAGGTGGTGGCCGAGCATGTGACAGACCTCACCAACACTTTTGAGATTTTAAGGAAACACAAATTGCGACTAAACGCGTCCAAGTGCTTATTCGGGGTAAGCTTAGGGAAGTTTTTGGGCTACATGGTGACACACCGAGGAATTGAGGTGAACCCCGATCAAATTAGAGCTATAAGCAGCTTGCAACCACCTCGGAATCCCAAGAAGTTCTAGAGGTTGACTGGGATGACCGCTGCTTTGAATAGATTCATATCCAGGTCGGCGGATAGGTGCAGACCTTTTTTCCTGTTACTCCACAAATGGAAAGGATTCGAATGGACAAAGGAGTGCGCCCTGGCATTTCAGCAGCTTAAAGAATATCTATCTCGGCCACCCATTATGTCTAGTCCTGAGGTGGATGAGGTCCTTTTTTCCTACTTGGCGATAGCCACTTACGCAATTAGCTTTGTTCTGATACGAGTAGATAATGGCGTACAACGGCCAGTCTACTATGTGAGCAAGTCGCTTCATGAGGCTGAAGTACGTTATATGCCGTTGGAAAATGCCATTTTGGCAGTGGTGCACGCTACCAGGAAACTTCCCCATTACTTCCAGGCACACACTGTGGTCGTCCTAACCTAGTATCCTCTAAAAGCAGTACTTCGGAGTGCAGACTACACTGGCAGGGTTGCCAAGTGGGGCACAATTCTAAGGGCTTTTGATATTTAGTATATGCCTCGTACTTCTGTGAAGGGTCAGGTGCTCGCCGACCTGGTGGCCGAATTTGCTGAAGGCTCTGAAGAAATAGAAGCAAGCCCACATGACATGGATGAAAAATCAGTTGGCCTTATCTCCGCGCGGCATGCCTCACCCTGGAAAGTGTATGTGGATGGAGCAGCAAATCAAAGGGGGTCAGGAGTGGGGCTGGTTCTGATATCTCCTGAAGAAGTCGTTATCGAGAAGTCTTTAAGGTTGGGATTCTCAGCTACTAACAACGAGGCAGAGTATGAAGCTTTATTAATGGGGATGACGATGGTTAAGAAACTGGGTGGAAAAACAGTGGAGATGTTCTCTGATTCAGGACTGGTTGTGGGCCAGGTTAAAGGGGAATTGGAAGCTCAGGACACAAGAATGCAAGATTACTTGAGCCAGGTTAGGCGTATGCAGGTGGATTTTGAGTTTTTTGAATTATCCCATGTCCCTAGAAGTGGAAATGCCCATGCAGACTCTTTGGCTACCTTGGCTACCTCCTCGGCGCAGAACTTACCCCGGGTTATAATGGTTGAAGACTTAAACACCCCCACCCCAGTAGCAGGGGATTCACTTCAGGTCAACCAAATCAATTCGGCGCATAGCTGGATGGATCCTATACTGTTATTCCTTGAGAAAGATATACTGCCCGAGGACAAATCAGAAACTGAAAAGATACGAAGAAAAGCTCCTCAATTTTGGCTGTCTGAGGACAAAAAGCTATACAAACGCTCTTACTCTGGGCCATATTTACTTTGTGTACACCCCGAAGCCTCAGAGGCACTTCTAGAAGAGCTACATGAAGGGATCTGTGGGAGTCACACTGGAGGGAGATTTTTATCTCACCGGGCAATTACTCAGGGGTATTGGTGGCCAGGCATGCAAAAGGAAGCACAGGAGTATGTTAAGAAGTGTGATCAATGTCAAAGATTCGCACCTAATATCCATCAGCCGGGGGGAGTTCTTAATCCTCTTTCTAGTCCTTGGCCTTTTGCCCAGTGGGGCTTAGACATCGTTGGCCCTTTCCCTAAAGCAGTAGGAAATAAAAAGTATCTGCTAGTTGCACGGACTATTTCACGAAGTGGGTCGAAACTGAGCCTCTGGCTAATATCAGAGATGTGGATGTCAAGAGGTTTGTCTGGAAGAATATCATCACACGATTTGGGATTCCTCAAGCTCTTATCTCGGATAATGGTCTTCAATTTGATAGCAAGGTTTTCAGAAAGTATTGTTCCGACCTGGGGATAAAGAATAGATATTCCACTCCGGCCTATCCACAGGGAAATGGGCAGGCCGTGGCTGTCAACAAGGTCATAGTGAGTGGGCTCAAAAAAAGGTTGGATGATGCAAAGGGAAAATGGGTGGAGGAGCTGCCACATGTCCTCTGGACTTATCGAACAATGCCCCGACGGTCAACAGGGGAAACCCCATTTTCAATGACGTATGGGACTGAGGCTGTGATTCCTCTTGAAACGGGTTTTCCTACACTAAGGACCAGTACTTTCACCTCGGATGGCAATGACGAACTTTTGAGTAAGAATCTAGACCTGATAGACGAACGACGAGAGAATGCAATTGTTCAATTGGCCTATTACCAACATAAGCTAAAACAAGGTTATGATGCAAATGTAAAGCTGAGGTCGTTAGCCCCAGGAGACTTGGTATTGAGAAAAGTCTTGGTAACTACCAAAAATCCAACTTAGGGAAAGTTAGGGCCTAATTGGGAAGGACCGTATCGTATCACATCTGTAGCAGGAATAAGTGCTTATTACTTAGAAGATTTAGATGAGAAAACTGTACTCCATCCTTGGAATGTAAGCAACCTAAAGAGGTATTATTATTAGTAAGAACAGTTCTGTTTTATCCTAATTCTGCAACTTGTGTTACTCAATCTATTGAAGTATTAAACAGAAACTAAGTCATGTCAGGTCCTCGGACCACAACTTAGTGGAAATTAATACACTATGACATCTATTGAAGTATTAAACAGAAACTAAGTTATGTCAGGTCCTCGGACCACAACTTAGTGGAAATTAATACACTATGACATCTATTGAAGTATTAAACAGAAACTAAGTCATGTCAGGTCCTCGGACCACAACTTAGTGGAAATTAATACACTATGACATCTATTGAAGTATTAAACAGAAACTAAGTCATGTCAGGTCCTCGGACCACAACTTAGTGGAAATTAATACACTATGACATCTATCGAAGTATTACACAAAAACTAATGTATGACAGATTGTTCAGGCAACAAACTTAGTGGAAGTCAGTGCTTCTTAAAAGGGATCCATGCAATTAAAATAGTGTATCAGAGCAAACTCCATGAGCATCACTTAAAGCATTTTAAGGTACCCAGTACCTCACTGGTTGGAACATTTTTGAAATGTCTTCTCAAATTTGGACACTTTTTAATGAATTAAAAGCAAACCTTGCCAAGGTGGTGAGGTTCATAATTATGGTTTACTCTGGTTTCTAACTAGTACACATAAAGTTAAGTTTTCCTTTACAGTATCAGATTTCCTTCTCATGCAATCATATAAAAACAAAGAACATTCGCATAGAAAATTGCACAAGTGACAGATAAAGCAATAACATCTTATAATAAATGTAATAAAAGGAAAAATATACATCACATTCCAAATGTCCTCAAAAGATAAATAAAATGAAAAACAAAGAGAATTTAACTACGTTAACTATTTGTTTAATCTTATTTGGAGCTTGGGTTGGAGAGCTTTGCCAGGTGCTTTAGGAGGAACATCTTTTTCCTTTTCCTTTTGAACTCCTCCAGCAGGTAAGGTGGTTGAAGCTAAATCCTTTTCAAAGCCTTGAGAAGCTGCTCCATCTTTAAGCCCCTCTACTGCCTTGTCCGAAGAAATATCTTTGGCAACTTCAGGCAGAGGGGGAGGACTCTGAATTTGGGTTTCTTTGACCGAATCAGCAGCTGTGGAGGATGCATCCTGTGGCTGAGAAGAAGGGCTTAAGACTCGTATAACTGGAGGAAAGTATACATTTTCTGGCTTTCTCAACTCGGAAGAAGGTTCAACCCCAGCTCGGTTGAGAGCTTCTGTCCAAGTCTGGGCACAGTATACTCGGCACACAACTGGCTCCTCTTCCCGGAATTTGTCCTCCGTTTCTGCTACGCTGATGTCATATCCTTCTTGTTTGGCTTTGTCTTTTTCTTTCTCAGCCTCAGCTTTTGCTGTCTCCGCCTCAGCCTTTGCTTTTTCAGCCTGGTCTTTAAGCCTTTGGGCTTCCTCCAGTTGCTTCTTCAGTTTTGATATCTGGTCCTTGGAGGCTGCCAGCTGATCATTAGCATCGCGCAGAAGCTTTCTCTGGTCCTCGGCCTGCCTGTGAGAGTTCTCCAAAGCTGAGTCAGCACTCTTACGAGCGTGTTCCTCCTCGGATAACTTCTTCTTCAGCTGCACATTGTTTTGTTCAGCAGTATTGAGTGTTTGCACAGCTGTGGCCCGCTTCTTCCTCTCATCGTCTAGTTGCTGGCCATAAGAATTAGTTATCTCCTCCATCCTGAAAGTGGCTTGGACAGCCTAGAAGAAAGGGAGTCAGAAATGCAATAAATAAAGTTATTTGTGACATTTATAATTAAAGAAACAAAGCTAAAAGGGTATCGTACCATGCCCAAATATCTCTTGGCATTCAGAAAAACCTCATTCTTCCTTATGCCTCTCAGCTCTGCCATATCCTTGGGAAGTAAGAGGGTTTCCTCTAGGACTGAGGCAACATGGCACCCAATTCCGCCGTTGAAATCCCTAAGTGATGCATCCTCCCTCAGGGGTTCACCGCCGAGCATGGGTGCGGGGAGCCAAGCCTCGGGCTCCGAGGACTGTGTGGTGGTCCTTCCCGCGACTCGTTGGGTTCTGTGGCTAACTTTTTGCTGCTTCGCAGCTCGTTGAGCCTCGTTTTCAAGAGTCGGACGAGATTTCCCGGCTTCCACCACTTCCTTATCTTTGGAATCCCTCATCCTCTTCGGATCAGTAGGTTCGATCACAGCTGGTTGAGGAGGTGGGAGAGGAGATTTGGGATGAGGGGGAAGCTTGGGTTGAGTTGACTTCCCCGGCGCACCCTTTCCAGGCTGGCCTTCGATCACATCCATCAAACTCCTCTGGCTCTTCCTTTGGATACCCATTTCGTCAGAAGTCACCTCGGGAGATTGGGGTTGATTGAAAACTTCAAATTCATCTGCAGAATCCGACAATTCTACAACTCCTTCTGAAGTTTTTTTTTTTCTTCTTCTTCTTCTTCTTCTTCTTCTTCTTCTTCTTCTTTCTCCTCTTCCTCCTTCACTTCCTAAGGAATGGAACGTGATGATGAAGCTCCTACAGAAGGAGCGGCCACAGATAACGGCTAAGTAAAAGGGGTGCCTTCAGGAATCGGAACACCCTCAAGAACGATAAATCCTTCAAAAGCTACACTGATGCGGTGCAGCCGAGGATCTTTAGCCTTTATCACGCACTTGGGAGCTTGAAAGGCCTTGGAGATTGGTTTGTATCGAAGGATTATGTGTGCTGCTCTCAGTTGGCCGTCAGGTGGGTTCACATACACCTCGGATCGCAGGATTCTATCTAAGCTCTCCCTATTAACCAGTCTGAACTAAGGTCTGGTAGCGCGCTTGTCTGCAAAATCAGTAAAACAGGAGAAAAACTCTGTCAGAAATAAAGGTAACTTGAACTAAAGAATATAATCCAAATTATAGAGGCGTATAGCCCAAAAACCCCACTTGGTTTTCCCTCTTTAGTTGGACAGGGTAAACCATCATGCCATTCCCCAGAAAAAATAAGAAAATCATCTTTTAAGCCCTTGTTCGATGTAGGGAGACACTGGATTAACCTTACCTCAGGGAACCTAGATTTAAGATAATATCCCTGACCCTTCAAATGATTGAGGTTATACACCCAGTTCACATCGTGATGGGTCAGACCCAAGTTCATCCTCACATTAAGGGCTTCTATACTCCCTAATACCCTGAACATATTTGAGGCGCATTGTGTGGGCGATAACCTAAAGAACCTAAGATAACTTCTAGTAAGACTACCTATAGGGATAGTCATCCCTCCCTCTATGAAGGCGATCATAGGGATAACCACTTCCCCTGTTTTCCTATCGTTTAACCACGTTTCTGTGGAAGCATATCTCATACCCACTGTTGGGGGAATCCTATACTTAGTTCTAAATATCTCTATTTGCTCCTCGGAATCAACTAGACGCTTAAACCTACCCATTTCCTAAAAGTCGTGAAGAAAAATTAGCGAAGAGGAGTGAAGGCTAAGGAAGGTTAAGGAAACTTACAGGTGTGGAAAATGAGCTCCTCGGACAGACTCCCAGTATTTATGAGAGCGTGGAGAGGTAAGAGAGAGGGACAGGTTCAATGAATACACGCTAAGACGGTGTGATTTCTGTAACTGGAATGAGAGTTGATTTGAAAAGCTCTTTATAGGGGCGCAGAAATTGTAAGCGGGAAAAATCCCGCCCATAAATACCACCGTTAGATTTACATCTTGCCGTTGAACGTGGGGGACAAAGAAGCCGTCATCATTTAATAATGGCGTGCTCCTGATGCCGAAATGTCAGGAGCGTGCCTTGGGCAGATAGAAAGGCATTCTGAAGGTTAGGAAAGTCTACGAAAGAGGTGAGGGCGAGATATCAAAATCTCCCTTTTTTCGAGGTGACAAAAAGCGAGATTTTGAGGGGCTATTGTGGGGCCGGTTGTCCAAAAAGATGACATAGAAATCATAGGAAATGGGCTTGTGGCCCAACGGCCCAGTCCGAGGACACTCACTTGTCCGAGGATGGTTAAATAAAGGTATTGTGGGAATAATATAAGACAAAGGGATGTAAGTCGTGTATAGTGGCCCAAGAGGCGTCCGAGGATAAGATACACCTCGGATACCATGGTCCGAGGTGGATGTAACTATCTTAGTATTCAAGGTACTCCGCAAAGTTGTATATGGACTGGAAGATGAATATAGAACAAAGGAGGAACCGGGAAAGATAACAAATATCTTCTAAAGCTGCTACCTCCACATTAAATGCTTCCCAGTTAACTCTCTGGCCGCATTAATGTGGAGGTGATACCTGAACAGTAACCAAGCAGCCTTATGGCTACTGAGCGAAGGTTCCGGGAGGTGCTGGATGGGACAGAAAGAAGTTCCCAGACTAGAACCTACACGTGTACGGTGAAAATGGGGTGAGGAACGCAGTATATAACAGGAAAGTGGGTGACATTAGAGAGGACTTTTGGAGAAAAAAGAAGAAAAACGAGAAAACCCAAAAAGATATTCCCTGATACCTAGCCGAGGAGAATTTTTATCGTTTAGATAGTTTGAAGCTTCCTTCGCCGCACAACAATCATGACTTTTTCTACCAAACGGAACTAGTTCTTTCGCCCACTCTCTAAAAATTTTATTGTTTGGGCTGGTTGGGCTAGAAACTCATCCCTATTCTGGGTCCAATCCAATTTGAGTCCTTATAATTACTATTCAATTATAAAACTCATCTTTTGTGTAATTTTTTATATAAAAAAAAAGAAAAAAAGAAGCATTAATTAATTTTATTAATGAGATGGTTTTTAATCTTTGATAACTTGATATTTTGCAAGCATGGATAGAATGAGGAGATAATGTAATTCAACAAAAGTTTTGTATTAAAAAAAAAAAATTTCAATATAAAGTTAGTGAGTGGTGTGTTTCAATTTTTTTATTATAAAATTTTCAAGGCTCTCACCGCATGATTTTTAGTAACTAAATTACATGACCTTTTGTTAATCATAAAATGGTCAAATTAATTGTAACAATTTTAAAATTGTATTGTAAACATTTATGCACAAAAAACTCTAAAGTTCAACTTAATTAAAAACAATATCAGATTCTAGAGTACATTACATAACTATTTTGTTATTTTTTTGTTTCTCATACACTACTTTTTAAGAAGAATAAAATTTCTTACGTAAAAAATCTTAGTTCAATATTGTGATGCTTCTTATCACATTTAAAGGTTGATAAGAATTTTGTTTCTCAAAAAAAAAATGATAAGAATTTTATTAATATTAATTTTATCTTCAAAATTCAATTTTTTTTCAACTCTCATTTTTCTTTTATAATTTCTGATTTTAATTAAGTTTGATATAAAAGAGATAATCTATTTATTATGTTATACAAGAAATATATCAATAAAAAATGTAGAAAGAAAATATAAAATGAAAAATTCAAATTTAATCACCTTTTGACTTTGCCTTGCTTTAAAATTAGCTATTATTCATTAATTGCTGGTATGACTTAAGAGTAATAAAATAACAAACAAAATTACAATTCAAATCATAAATTTTAGAAGTGTAACAAATTAAACCATATATTCTCAAAAAGTAAAAATATTGAATTATGAAATCTTTAAAAGTAACAAATTAAATCCAATAATGTAACAGTAACAAATTAAACTTTTAGATTTATGTAAGTAACATTTATAAAATTAAAAAAAAAAAAATTTACAAAGTAACAAATTAAATGCCCATTTTATATTAAACTAAATATAATGCTGTTTTACTTAAATGAACTAAGATTTAATTTCTTCCACACACACACACACACACACAAAAAAAACTAAATTTTAATATATCAGTTTTAAAAATCTTAGTAGTATTTAATTTATGAGTAATACTACACACTACAGTTACAAATTATTTTATAACATTTTTATCGGTTCTGATATATGCATACTGTAGGGTCAGATTCTGCAGCCCAAGCCCAAGAAGGTATGGATTTGGAGCCCACTGAACCCAAAACAATAAATTTGTAGAGAGTGGGTGAAAGAGCTAGGCTAATAACGAAAATAACAGTATTAAACGGCAAGGATGACAGGAAGATTTGAATTAATACGTGCTCGGACAGGTGTGAATGTCTCGTCCGAGGAGGCGGTTTTCATTGATGAACTTAGGTTACAATTGTTGGAGCTACAGTAAAATAATACACTCTTCTCTCTTTTTTCTTTTTCGATCCCCCTCTATCAGAGGCCCCTCTCCCTTATATAGTACTGCCTTTCTACATCTTCACCGTCCACTTGTTCATCATCTGGGCGCCCACTTGAGTGCATGTCCCATCAGAGGTGTTCTTTAGCCGTGTGAGTGGTGGTAGCTGGGCTGATACTGTTCAGGGGTCTTCTCCACATTAATGCGGCCAGAGAAGTAGGTGCAGTGCATTTAATGCGGTGGTTGAGGTCTGTCTCTTAGATATTTCTTCGCTCCAGTTATCCACATTCGTGTCCGAGGTTCATCTCAGTCATTACATCTGTCAGGGGGATCGCTTGGGTTGCAAAGGGTTGAATGTCAGACCAGGACTCTTCGGATCGGAGGGTGTTGTACTCCTCGGCCCATCGAACATCTCCTCGGATCACAGCAATGCTCCTCTTCTGACATGTTCCTTTCTCAGTGCCTCCAAATGAGCTTCTTCATCTCTTCGGAAACAGTGGTCCTCGGATAGGGCCTTGGGCCCAATGCGCTAGGTTGGGCTTTTCTCCCCCACACATACCATTAATATCACTTTTTCACTTACTAATAACCACTCACCACATAAACTCTTTGTAAAAAAGTTTGTAAAATAACATTTTTCTTAATTTATTATATAATGAGTTTGAAGAAAATAATTCTTAATCAGTTTAGAGTTAAAGCCTTTTTCTTTTAAGGCAAAACCCAATGCTAAAAATTTCAGGGGAAAAAAACCCAAAGGGAGAAATAGTAGAAACAGCCAAAGAGGATATAGTGTAAGAGCACTCATTGGTTCTTGTATAATAATAATAATAATAATAATAAAAACCACATTTTAGCCAACCAAACACAAAATTCACCCACATTAGGCCATGCAAATTTGTGTATAAATATATGGTCATACTACGGTATATTTCTTATGGCACTACTTATTTTGCATTTCTTTTTTCTTTTTTCTTTATGTATTCCAAGGAAGTCCAAATTTTTAGTCTCATTTTTTTTGCTCCACTCTATACTCCACCAATAAATACATGCAACATGAAAAAACACGCAAATACATAAAGTTTACAATTGTCTTTTACGAGTTTTCATATTTTGAAATCATTGCATGATAGTCTCATTATCAATGCTACATAGCTACATCTCTTTTAATGTACACAACCAAGCAATAATTCATCCACTAAATGTAGAACAAATTATGGAGCAAAATTTAATTTTATTGGTATAAAAAAAAACTGAGGGTGTTCCCAAAATTTTTTTGAAGGGTAGACAAATAAAAAATTTTAAATTATTATATATAAAAAAAAAAAATTCAAGTTAGGGTGGTCCTGGGACCACCCTAGCCTTAAGGTGGCGCCGCCCCTGTCACCGGCACCGACTTTCGATTCCATCAACCTCTTCGATCATGGCCAACCATCGTCTCCAATCACGGCAAAACTGCCTATTTAATTAAATCAAACTAATCCCAATCGTCACTTTCAAACTCACCAACCACCATAGCCAAAAGTCATGTTTCATACCCAAGCCAAAATCATCACCATAGCTGAAACCCATGTTTCAAATCTACTCCTCCTTATTTTTATTTCTCTCCTAGCCACTAGATTACTTTTATGTTTTTGCTCTTTCATTTTATTTTTATTTTCATTTTCGTTCTCTTATGTTTCCTAATTTTTATATTGTGACCAAACGTATTTTGTGTTAATTCTCTTTAAATTGTTTTGTTGTCTTTGATTGATTCAATGATTCAGTTTCTCTTTGGGGTTTGGTTATTAGGATTTGATGATATTGGCTTGGGTTTGAAACGTTGGTTTCTTATATGGTGGTTGGTGGGTTTGAAAAGAACAGTAGGGATTGGGTTGGATTTAATTAAATAGGTGGTTTGGCTGTTTGGTTTGGCCGTTACCAGTGATGTTGATGGCATTGGAGGCCGGTGGTAGGAGGATGGTGCCGACAAGGGTTGAAGGTGGCTAGTGAGAGGTGTTGGGTTCTTTTATTTTAGGTAATTGAAATAAGAAATGTCAAATTTAATTAAATAGGTGGATATGCGATATGTATTCATTGGTGGAGTAAAGAGTGAAGTAGAAAAAATAAGACAATTTAAAAAATGAATCCAAATCTTCTTTCCCACTTTTCCTGCCCCACTATATACTCCACAAATAAAAACATGCCACATGTTTGGACTTTGAAAAAATGAGACAGAAGATCTAGACTCTTAAAAAAGGGAGTGAATGATAATTGTTGTGTGTTAAGAAAGGTAAATAATTAAAAAAAAAAAAGGTAAATTACAATTTACCCGCCTGTGGTTTAACTGAAATTTTAATTGCCTACCTGTAATTTAAAATTTAACACTTTACCCACCTGAGGTTTGATCAAAATTTAAGTTGCTTACTTATGGTTTGAAATCCTATGATACAAGTGTTCTGCTAGATTTTTTTTTAATCTTATTTGATCTTGTATTTTTATGTTTTTTGTGTTTTTGGAGGAGAGAAATATATAAGTTAAGAAAAATTACATATTTAGCCATGTTTTTAACTGAAGTGGGTTATGAAATTCTAACTGAGTTAACCTCAGGTAGGTAAAGTGTCAAATTTCAAATCATGGGTGTGCGTACCTAACTTCTTCTTAACGGACCGGGCTTAGGGTTGGGCTCACAACTTACTTGTAGAGTGGGCCTAGTGTTTCCTACTAAGGGCAGTTCCTCACCAAGTGACCCTATGACACCCTTTAGCTCCAGTGAACACCCTTACTTTCCTTTCTATGTTGCTCTCCCCCTTGGTATTGCTAGCTCTCTCTCTCTCTCTCCCTATTTTCTCTTCAGAATTGCCAACCAACCCCCCTTCTTACTCCATTCTCCTATTTATAGCCTGAGGTGTGTGGAGGCGTTATGATTACTTCCTGATCTCACTTGTGTGGGTGGGGTCCAATCTAATTATTCCTGATAAGAATATGCTCTGTTGGGAACGGTGGTAATGACATTGGAATTGGTTCCAGCCTCCAAAAGACTGCTCAGCAGCGATATTCCCCAAGGCAATATCGGGTTGCTGAGAACATAGGCTGTTCTGAGCAAGCACTTTCCCAATCAAGTAAAAATTGATCGGTTGGGACTTGCTTCTGATACGTTTAGGACAAGATGGACTCATTATGGTATTTGAGCTCAGATTAGGCCTTAAAGTGCATATGGACCACGACCAAAGGTCTAGTTTGAATGGGATCATGTGTTGTACCATAAGGCCTGGGATCATACCCCGTACAATAGCCCCCCCTTGATTTGTGTTCTGCTTCCGAGAACGAATCAAGGACAATCTGACAAGTGCAAGAGACTTCTCGGGAAGCCAAATCGTCAGCTATTAAACGGGCGAGATGGCCATTAATGCACTCTCAAAAGGAGCGTAATGCCAGGCTGTCACGTCTAACCGTAATCATAACCTGACAATTCGTGAACTGAGGCCATGCATGTGGGGGGTTACAAAAAGAATTCATAGAGGTTTTCCCGCCTCCCTTCTCATTAAATGCCTAACCTCTATAAATAGTTTCTTCTGAGTTTTCTTACTACTTTTTACTTCCTTTCTCCTTCAACTTCCTTTCTGCCGAGCATATTCCTCTCGTGAATAAATTCTCCAATCAAGATCGCCAATTCCTAGAGCCCACAGTAAGTTTCTTTACTCTTCCCTCTTCTTTCAATTTTTTCTTCACTCTAGAGTTTAAGAATGGGTTATTCTCATCTCCTTGCTTCCGAGGCGTCTCTGACTAATTTTAGAGTAGTCTATGACGTTCCTGGAGATGTTGATATTGCCTACTGTCACGAGGGTGATATTGCTTTCCAGAGACGTTCTAATCCTAATGTAGTATTTTTTCCTTTGATGGCTATTTTAGAGGAAGGGGTTAGGTTCCCCGTAGACCCTCTCATACTCAGCACCCTTAGGTTTTATGGTTTATGCCTCGACCAACTTCCCCCCAATTTTTACCGCATCATAAGTTGTGTCAGTAGACTAAACCGAATATACGGGTTACAACTAAACCACCATGACATAAACTTTATGTACAGTTTATGTGGTAACATTAGGTCCGATTATTATTTAAAGGTTAGGTATGTATGGGTACGTCTCATATCATGCCTTCCCGATTCTAATAGAAATTCGGCGGGAGAATTCGTTCGGGTGAGCTGCAATTGGCTTGCCAATGAGCTCCCCTGCCCAACTTCGCCGCGTGACGTTGGTCGATATCGAGTACTTTTAATTGTTTTAAAATTTGATGTTTTTCCTGCACTTATTTCACTCACACGTATACTAACTGGTTTTCATGTTACTTTGGCGCCAAAAGTAAAAAATTTAAACTGGATCTTAGAGTCGTGCATGTGAAAGATCTCAATTTCTTGCTTAGATTGGAGATATTTGTGCATTCTAGCGGACAGCTCCGAGCATCCCATCTCATACTCGGTTGCAATCACGTATACTCTACTTGGAAGTCCTTCAGCTAGGCTTTGTTGGTGGACAGCCCCCTACTATCGTATATTGACGTACGACATCCCAATTTTCTCCCTCCCCCCCCTCCCCCACGCTCTAACAGTTGGTGAAGTTCGGGACTTTGGCCCCCGTATATTTGGAGTGGAGTCATTAGTACCTCTCAGAAACGCTTCAGCAGAGACAGTCTCCCGAAACTGCGTCGTCCATAGACCCGTTGAAGAATCTCAAGCTCAGGCCCAAGTTCAACCAGCCGAGCAAGTAGCAATCAAGTCAGTAAATTCCTCAGGAGCAAAACCCGATCAAAGTGAGGACGAAATGGTGGTCAGATGAACAATGACCGTCGACCCTTTTCTGCCCAGCGCCCGCCCAGCAGCGCAACAACAACAACCCCAAGGAAGAAGCCCAACTCCCCTCTCTTTCTGGCCATTCCCGAAAAAAGGCAGCGTACTACCAAACAATAACCCAAGGTCTTGGGTGATGCTCCCTCGAGAACCCCACCTCCCCGGGTGTCTGGTGGGATTACAATTTGAGAGCCTACCGGTGATGCTCGACCAATTGCCTAGGTCGGTTCTCATGTGGCGTCCTCCTCTTGGCCAGAAGTGGGTTAGCAGACCACCTTCAAGCTCGGTAATGAGCCCCTTCTAGTGACAGCTAGTGTCAAAACCTAGGCGCAGGGCGAAGGTGGGCGAGTCGCCCAGAGCTTGGCACAAGGTCTCCTCCTGCCTGAGGACGTGCACTTTTTCTCGGGTGGAACTGATGGATCATTAACTAACCGACTGTAGTGGCATACCATAGCAGTAGTACACTGTCCTACCTTTTCTTCATTGCATAAATGCACTTGTACTTTCTTTCTTTTCATGCTTGTCGTTGTTGTGTTGTCAGGCCGTGCAGCTGGCTTATGTTATTGATGAACGATTGAAGGAGACTGCTGATGATGCTGAATGGGAGAAGGCTTTAAAAGGTGTTGCCATCGCCACTACGAAGGATAAGGGCAAGGCTGCTGAGATTGCCA
Organism: Quercus aquifolioides; assembly: GCA_019022515.1. Classification (NCBI taxonomy): domain Eukaryota; kingdom Viridiplantae; phylum Streptophyta; class Magnoliopsida; order Fagales; family Fagaceae; genus Quercus; species Quercus aquifolioides. Next base: position 41,483,311 of record CM032332.1, read on the forward strand.
AGAAGAAGGCTCAGGTGTTCGAGAAGAAGGCTCAGGCGTCCGAGAAGGCCCGAATATTGGCAGAGAAAAGGCTGACAGAGATAGATGTGAAGCTGGGGGGAACAAAGCTTAAATTGGCTGAGGCAAAGAGCTTAAACTTAGCACAGGCCGATGAGATTGCCGACCTCAAGGTGGCCTTTGAAGCTTGCGAGGAGAAGTGGTACAATGAGGGTTTTGCGGATACTGAAAACTTCGTGGAGCCCATTGTCTATCAAGTCAGGCAGCATAGGTTTAAGGAGGGATGGATGGCCGCCCTACAAGCCATGGGAGTGCCTGATGATTCCCCACTAAGGAATCTTGAGCAGATTCCTTTCTCGGCATCTTCTCCCCCCGTTTAGAGTCAATCTGGCGCTGCCGACGAGGAGGATACCCCCAGCATGAGGGAGCTGGTGCGTGAGATTGACACTCATGTGGAGTTGGTTGATCTCGAAGTCACCAGTAACCTTAATGTTGTGCTGCACGGTACCCAGCCTGCTGAGGACGTTCAAGCTCAACTATTTCCTGCTAATCAGCCTACCGAAGAAGCGCCAGCACAGCCTGTCGAGGACACCGCCCTGTCTCAGTCTGCTGACCCTGCTGCTTAAGTCTGAAGAAACTGTTTACCATACTGTACTCCCTTTTTATTATTATTTTCTTTTTTGTCATTTATTTTTCCTTTATTTGGTTTTGCTTATGGTCACCGGGATGTGGTGACAAAACACTGGTTAAATTTTAATTTGCGCTTAATTTATTTTGTTTGATTAGTCATCTTGAGATGGTGACTGGACATCTATTCTAACCATATTTATAAATAATTGTTGCATTGTTGTCAAATTATTTCTATCATACCTTACTCTTTCATTTGTAATGATCGGGTAGCCAAATCAAAGTTTACCTTTGATCGGTGATAAAGATTACTCTTTCATCTCTGTCCTTAGAAAAGATAGACTACGTCTTTACCTGCTCAACGAATGGGATCGAACCGAAAATGGGTTTCTGTACTTAGAAGAAATAAAGATTAGGTTTTCGCCTATTCGGTGATTAGAATTGAACCGAGCACAGGCTTCTGTACTTAACGAAAATAAATGTCAAGTTTCCACCTGTTCGGTGATTAAGATCGAACTGAGCACAGGCTTCTGTCCTTAGAGAAAATAAATGTTAGGTTTCCAACTGTTCGGTGATTAAGATCGAACTGAGCACAGGCTTCTGTCCTTAGAGAGAATAAATGTTAGGTTTCCACCTGTTCGGTGATTAGGATCGAACTGAGCACAGGCTTCTGTCCTTAGAGAGAATAAATGTTAGGTTTCCACCTATTCGGTGATTAGGATTGAACTGAGCACAAGCTTCTGTCCTTAGAGAAAATAAATGTTAAGTTTCCACTTGTTCGGTGATTAGCATCGAACCGAGCACGGGCTTCTGTCCTTAACTAGTCGGCAAATTAATAATGGTGAGGCCAAGAGTATGAATACACCTGCATGCATAAACATTGTTCACATATCACGTGACATTATTCACATATTACATTATACTCACCCCAGGTTCCTACACACCAACGGTTAGTGGTAAAACTTTTTCAAATTGTGAACATTCCTTGGCTGAGGGAGTGGTCTTTTGTCCAAGTCTTCCAGATAGTATACTCCTGCCCTAGCAATGACAGTAATTCTATATGGCCCTTCCCAGGTCGGGGCTAACATTCTCGTATTGACATCTCGTGTGTTCCCTACTACTCTCTGCAGTACTAAATCTCCAGTACTAAACTCTCTCCTTTTCACCTCTCTGTTGTACCTCCAGGTAAGTTTCTGTTGATATTTTGCTAGCTGTATGATTGTTGATTCCCGGTATTCCTCTAACAAGTCCAACTGCATCACCATTAACTTATCATTCTCGGTAAGGGCAAATTCTGAAACCCAAGCACTGTGCAAATTTACTTCGGCTGGTATAACCACTTCCGTTCCATACGTTAGAGAGAATGGAGTTTCTCCCGTGGACCTTCTGGGAGTCATCCGGTATGCCCACAAAACGTTAGGTAATTCCTCGACCCATCTACCCTTAGTACCCTCCAATATTTTCTTTAACCCGTTCACAATTGTTTTGTTAATGGCCTCAGCTTGTTCGTTACACTGTTGGTACGCCGGGGTGAAATATCTGTTCTTGATATCGAGATCGCTACAGAACTTGCGGAAAGCCTTACTATCAAATTGCAACCCGTTATCTGATACCAGGGACTTTGGTACTCTAAACCTTGTTACTATGTTTCTCCATACAAAATTCTTAACGTCTACATCCTGGATATTAGCCAATGCCTCAACCTCTGCGCACTTGGTGAAGTAGTCCATGGCTACTGGAACAAACCTTCGGTTCCCTGTAACCCGAAGGAACAGACCAACAATGTCTAGCCCCCACTGCGCAAAGGGCCATGGGCTATTGATAGGATTTAAACTCCCAGTCGGCTGATGGATCAAGGGGGCGTGCTTTTAACACTGCTCACACTTCCGTACGTATTCGGCAGTATTCTTATGCATTCATGACCACCAAAATCCCCGAGTCATCACTCGGTGGGCCAACGAATGTCCCTCAACATGACTGCCGCACACCCCCTCATAAAGTTCAGTAAGGAGCTCATCAATCTTGCTAGGGGGTAAGCACTGTAGGTAAGGCCCCCCGAAAGACCTTCGGTATAGCTTACGATCTACCGATAACCAATACCCAGTGGCTACCCGGCGTACTCTGTTCGCTTCTTTTTCATCAACTGGCACTCGATCCTCAACCAAAAAGTCAATGATCGGATCCATCCAACACGGCTCGGCTATTGCCACCACTGAAACACCTACCCTTGCGTCAATACTCGGTTTCGCCACCAACTCTACTTTGATTAATCGAGGTACCTCTTCGGTCAATGATGATGCCAAAGTGGCTAGAGAGTCAGCATGCCGATTCTGTCCCCTAGCCACTTGAACCATCTTTGCTTTCAGAAATTGGTTCATAGTCTGCTTTACCAACTGTAAGTATTCCATCATCCGGGGATCCTTGGCTTCAAAACTGCCTTGCACCTGATTAACCACCAATTGAGAATTCGAGTAGACCTCTACTTCCCTGGCACCCAAATCCAAAACGGCTCTCAATCCGGTAAGTAGGGCTTCATACTCAGTTTCTTTGTTGGAAGTCCTAAAACCTAACCTAAAAGAATGCTCCAGCTTTATCCCTTCCGGGTTGATGATGACAATTCCAGCCCCAGCCCCTAGTGCACTAGACACACCGTCCTTAAATACCTTCCACAGGTGGACCTCTATATGACAAACTATCTCCATCTCCCTCCTCAGGGAAAACTCTGCAACAAAATCAACAAGAACTTAACCTTTCACCGAACTTCTAGGTCCGTCCCTAATGTCAAAAGAGCCCAACCGAGTCCCCCACTTGGCTATTCTGCCCGTGAAATCAGATCTCTTCAACAATGACTGGAAGGGATACTTGGTTAATACATAGATGGTATGAGCTTGAAAATAATGGGGCAACTTCCTTGTAGCATGTACTAGTGCTAACACCAACTTCTCCAAAGGCAAATACCTCATCTCGGCATCGACCAAAGTTTTGCTGACATAATATATTAACTGCTGCACACCTTGATCCCCCAGTAGCACGACACTCATGGCATGTTCTGACACCGAGAGATACATGAATAAATCCTCACCGGGTTCTGGGGCTGACAACATGGATGCCCGTACCAAATATTCCTTTGAATCCTGAAAAGCCTTTTCACACTCCTCGTTCCATTGGAATCCCTTCCATTTCTTTAAAAGCTGGTAAAATGGACGGCATCGGTCTGCAAACTTGGAAAGGAACCGGTTTAGGGCAGCTAGCATGTTGGTCAACACTTGGACTTCCTTTGGATTACTAGGTGACTTGAGGTGCTCCACAACTTTAATTTGATCGGGATTGACCTTTATTCCTCGGTAAATGATCATATACCCTAGGAACTTGTCAGCCCCCATTACAAAAGCACACTTGTCAGAATTGAGGCGCAGCTTATGTCGCCGGAGCACTTTGAACACTTCTTTAAGATTATCAATGTGCACTTTCTCCCGTTTGCTTTTAACCACCATATCGTCAATTTACACCTCCACCGTACGCCCAATCTTATCACTGAATATCCTCATCATCATCCGTTGATAAGTGGCTCCAACATTCTTTAACCCAAACGGCATCACAACATAGCGGTAATTGGCATCAAGGGAGATGAACACTGTCTTTTCCTAATCTTCGATAGTTAGGGCAATTTGATGATAACCCTGGAAAGCATCTAGAAAACTCATCCTCGAGTGCCTGTACGTAGCATCTACCAGTTGATCGATCTTTGGCATAGGGAAAGGGTCTTTTGGACATGCTCGGTTCAAATTAGTAAAATCCACACAAACCCTCAATTTAAGTATTCGCGAGCTATTCTAGAAAGAAAGCCTCTTTTATTGCCCTTGCCTCTTTCAACCTTTAGACTTCTTGCTTGATTGCTTCAATGTGTGCCTTAGCCGACCTCCTTCGCTTCTGCTTCTTGGGAGGGAATAATGGATCTACGTTAAGCTTGTGAACTATAAACTCGGGGTCCACCCCGGGCACTTTGTATGGGCTCCAAGCAAATACATCCTCATTTTGTACAAGCAATAACATCATCTCCACCCTATCTTCGTCCTTAATACTTGCTCCTATTTGAAAACTCCTATCCACGTCCGGTAGTATCCTTACTCTTATTAAGTCCTTGGCACAGCTAGCCCTCATTCCCTTCTGGAGTTCTTGTAATTGTTATAAAGGAACCTCCTCGGCTGGTTCCTTTTGCTTGATCTCCCGGTTAACAGTAGTCACCAAGCATTGCCTGGCCACTTGCTGGTTTCCCTTTACTATGGCAATACTGTGTTCAGTGCGGAATTTGACTTTAACATGTAGGGTAGACGGAACTGCCCCCATCGCATGAATCCATGGCCTTCCGAGAATCGTCGTATACGGAGAAAACGAAGTGACCACTATAAAGATCGCCATTACTTCCTTGCCTTCCATATTTACAAGAAGTGAAATCTGCCCCTCTGGTATCACCATCCAACCATTAAACCCCACCAGGGATGTGTTGTACTTAGAGAAATCCCCATTCTTCAAGCCAAGCCCCCTGAACAGGCCAGGATACATCACTTCAGCACCACTTCCCTAGTCTATCAATACCCTCTTCACTATAAAACCATTTATCCTGTCTGTGACCACCAAAGCATCGTTGTGCGGCTGGATCATTCCTTCTAGGTCGTCATCATTAAAGGCAATGGGTTTCCGAGTAAGTTTCAACTTCTTCACGGAGGGTTGTTCGTCCGGACAACTTTCCACCAAAACCACTGCTAGTACCCCTTTCCTCCTAGTCACTAGGGTACCCATTGAAGCTGCATGGATGACCTCTATCACTCCTAAAGGGAGTGGAAGAGGGTTCTTTCGAGGTCATGTACCCTGCCCCGCCTCCTGGTTTCTTGGGTCCACAACAAACTCTTTTAAGTACCCCGCCCTTACTAACTGCTCTAAATGATCGTTGAACACCCCACATTGTTCGGTGGTATGTCCCTTATCCCTATGATAAGTGCAGTTCAAGTTCTGGTTTCTCCTCGATAGGTCAGCCCCCATCTTGTTTGGCCATCGGAAGTATGGCTCGTTCTAAATTTGATCTACGATTCTGTGTACTGGCTCCTTGAACGTCACGTTCACTTCCCCCGCTTGCGCGCCTGGTTCCTAGATGCTCAAATCCTTTCGGGGCCTCGATTGAAAGCCCCCTTGCCGGGGTTGACTCGTGATCGGGGCCTTACCTTTGTTCTGTTGCCGATCATCCTCTAACCTTTTATACTCTTCTATATGCCTCATCAACTGCCTCATGTCCTCAGGAGGTCTCTTGGTCAACGAATCTCGTAATTCAGAATCCTCGAGCAATCCTAACCGGAAAGTGCTCACTGTGATTTTTTCATTACCCCCACTGATCTAGTTGTATTGTTCCCAGTATCGGCTAGTATAGCTGCGAAGAGTTTCCCTGACTCCTATCTTCATAGATAGTAGTGTGTCCACGGGTTGCGGCACCCAGCTGCAGGTCATAAACCAGACCCCGAACTCTTGAATCAGCTTGGCAAAACTATGAATCGAGGCATTCCTTAACCCATTGAACCACCTCAAAGCGGTGACTTGAAGGAAATATCTTACACATCAATGTGTCGTTATAACTATGCAAAGACATCATATGGATATAATGGCTTACATGCTCTACCGGATCCGTTTTTCCATCATAAGAGTTAAATGGAGGTCTAGTAAATCTACTCAGCATAAGTGCCTGTTCGATATCTCCGGTGAATGGCGATTGAGCAGCTCTTCGCAATGCTCGGCTCATAGCGTTCATGGTAACATTCCGGGGTCATCACCCTTCTGGGAAAATTGAGTCTTGGTGTGCTGTCGCAGGCAACCAAAAATAAAATCTATACTCCTAAAAATATATGTAGTAGTGTGAGTAAGAATCGTTCCCACGGAAAGTATCTAGCCTAATTTTATGCTACGTAAACAAGGATTGGGGAGGGGGGGGGGTTGAGTATAATGAAAACAATTTTAAGAAAAACAACTAAGGAACAATTCAAATTGAAGTATCGAAATCAATCAAGAGAACAAACCTTGGTCCAAGTCAACATCCACCATTGGAATTTTACAACTGATCATCGATGTAAGTATATATTAATTCACACTTTGAATATTCACCATTGGAACTATTTTCCTATCTCTCCTTAGTCGCAGTTAATTAGAAAACAAGCGATCTAATTAACCCTAACTACTAAACAACCCAAGACAAGCGCTAAAGGTTTAATTTAGTAGAAGCCTTAAGAACTAGAGAGATCGATGGAGCTAAACAACACAAACACAAGTGGTTGCATTTAATTTAGTCGAGCGTTCTTCCCAAGATCTAATAATTTTTAACGCAGCAAATCATTAAATCTTGGTTGCTTCACAAATTAGAGAGATCAAACAATTACGAATTTAATATCTAACCTAGCAGTAGATTGAAATGAATAATAAACTAGTAGGCCTCCTAGTAATTAAACGAGACAATCATGAAAATAGGCACAAAAGAACATTCGATATTCAAAGCATAAATTGAACAATAAAAACAAATTAGATCTCACAGTTTTATTGATTCCGAGGATTCAGTTTCCTTTGATCAAGTATAAAAGTTTTAACCACGCAGGGCCATGACAGAAAACTTGAAGGAGAAAATTAGAGAAGAGGGAGGAAAGAGGCGTGTGTGTGTCCAATCTGATTTCTCCTCCCCCTTTTACACGTTTATTCCCCCTTTCCCAAGCCTACAAAATCTCCTAAAAATATTCTAAATAATAATATCCAAATTTGACTAATTAAGGAAAAATATTAAAAATAAAACAAAGTCGTAATATAACTAGGAAAGTGGTGTTTTTCAGTTGGAAAATTCATGCATCAGATCTAGAAGCTTCCAAAAATAAACCGCATTAGATCCGCGTATTAGAATTTCAGGCAAAGGAACATTCCAGAACGTCAGCAGTGCAGGTGCAGCAAATTCAAGCCCGATTTCGACCTTAATTAAGCCCATATCTCTCAAAACTCAAAACACGAAAGTTGTAGAGCTTTGTCTTGGCGCTCCATAGCATTTTGAATCATCTCAATTGGAGCTCGGATGAGAGAGTTATGCTCAGATTACGAAGCGATGTTAAAGCTGTCCAGAATCGCCCAATTAACTACGTTTTGCACTTAATGCCTCCACTTGCATCCTAAATCAAAATGTAAGAATAATGAGTACATTTAGGCACCAAATAAGTATAAAAGACTAAACATTAAGGAATAAAAATATGACAATTTGCATTCTCATCAAGTCCCGGTTTGCATACTCTCGAGACTGATCCCGATGTTGATGGGAACCGGATTGATGGGACACCTCTCCATAGCCACCTCCTACACTAGCTGACCCCTTTGCATGCTCCTCGCGGTCTCTTCTTTGACGCCTACCTCTTGCTTTTCAACTCTAGGTCCCTTACCAACCTACGCAAGCGTTCAAGTTCTTCGTCCCTCCTGTCAAAATACTCATGTCCTGATGCGCCTGACAATGTCTGGTGTGTTTGAAACAACCTTTCTCCTAGACCAGACTGCTCTTCCCCTTGCTCATACTCCCTGTCTTCACGCCTCTTCTGCCTTCTTTCCCGCCAAGTGGATCCTCGAGAAGATCTCTCAGAGCCACTTTCAGCATAACTCCCAGATTGTCTTTCAAACATTTCCATCTCATGAATCTCGGCAGAACCACAGCTACGTAGGATATTTCCACAGATGGTGCCAATTGTGCGTACCCAACTTCTTCTTAATGGATCGGGCTTAGGGTTGGGCTCACAACTTACTTGTAGAGTGGGCCTAGGGTTTCCTACTAAGGGTAGTTCCTCACCAAATGACCCTATGACACCCCTTAGCTCTAGTGAATACCCTTACTTTCCTCTCTATGTTGCTTTCCCCCTTGGTATTGCTAGCTCTCTCTCTCTCTCTCTCTCTCTCTCTCCCTATTTTCTCTTCACAATTGCCAACTAACTCCCCATTCTCATTCCATTCTCCTATTTATAGCTTGAGGTGGGTGGGGCATTATGATTACTTCCTGATCTCACTCATGTGGGTGGAGTCCAATCTAATTATTCCTGATAAGAATATGCTCTGTTGGGAATGGTGATAATGGCATTGGAACTGGTTCCAGCCTCCAAAAGACTGCTTGGCAGCGATATTCCCCAAGGCAATATCGGGCTGCCGAGAATATAGGCTGTCCTGAGCAAGCACCTTCCTGATCAAGTAAAAATTGATCGGCAGGGACTTGCTTCTGATACGTTTAGGACAAGATGGACTCATTATGGTATTTAAGCTCAGATTGTGCCTTGAAGTGCGTTCGGACCACGACCAAAGGTCTAGTGGGAATGGGATCATGTGCTATACCATAAGGCCTGGGCCCAAGGCTCAATGGACCTGGGATCATACCTCGTACAATGGACAAATTACAATTTACCCACCTGTGGTTTGATCAAAATTTAAGTTGTCTACCTGTGATTTGAAACTTAACACTTTACCCACTTGAGGTTTGATTGAAATTTAAGTTGCTTACTTGTGGTTTGAAATCCCATGATGCAAGTGTTTTGCTGGATTCTTTTTTATCTTATTTGATTTTGTATTTTTATGTATTTTTGTGTTTTTGGAGGAGAGAGACATAAAAGTGGAGTAAAATTACATATTTACCTATGTTTTTAACAAAGTTGGGTTATGAAACTCTAATTAAGCTAACCTTAGATGGGTAAAATGTCAAATTTCAAACTATAGGTAAGAAACTTAAATTTTTGCCAAACTACATGTGGGTAAGTTGTAATTTACCATTTTCAAACTAGAGGTAGACAACTTAAATTTCGTTCAAATCACATGTAAGTAAGTTGTAATTTGCCCATTAAAAAAATTAGTATTTTAATAAAACATAGCGTAAAATAATAGTGGATAAAATACAATTAATAAATTCTTATATGCTACAATGGCAATACGAATGCTGTAACGATTAGGGCTGTCCATGGGTCGGGCTGGGTCAGTTTTCGATCCAGCTCGAACCCGACTTGCCGGCATTGGGTGGAAAGAAGAGGGACCTGAAACCAACCGCCGGAGTCAATTGGTTGAGTCAGTTTTGGGTTCGGGTGGTGATCGGGTTTGTTCGATCGGTTTCGGGTCGTCGCCGGAGCTGCAAATGTCACTGAAATCTGCAAAAAAAAAAGCGCCAAAATCTGTAAAACCATCGCCAAAAAATGCAAAAACTCACCAAATTTGCATCAAAATCGCCAAAATTTGCACCAAAATTGCTGAAAATCTGCTAGATTTTGGCCGGATTTGGCTAAATCTCACCAAATATGGTTAAGAACTCGCTGGATCTCCTTGGATTTGAGCTTGATTTTGCCGGAGTTGGCCGGATTTGTATATAACATCCGTTGGGTTGGGTGGCTTGGGTTTTGGAGAAGAAAACCCACCACTTGACCCGACCCGCTGGCGTCGGGCCTTAGGCGCGGAAACCCAAAACTGATTGACAAGAGTGTCGATTCGAGCTGAAATCAGGTGGAGATCGGGTAGATTGGTTGGTCCAATAGGTCTGGCTCGGGTTTGAACACCCCTAGTAACAATTAATGAACAAGGCCGCTGCATTTTTAGAACCAAAAAAAAAAATAATAATAAATAAATAAATGAACAAGGCCGCTGCCCACGCAACACAGAGACCAGTAACAAAGAGAAGCCATTTCTTAATCTTATCCGTAGTCTTCGTTTCTATAACTGAAACTCTTATATAACGACAAAACCCTCACAATCGTTTAAAAAAAGAAAAGAAATCTCAGATAAATACAAAAAACAAACTACGTACCGCTATAACTACAGCAAATTGCACAACAGTCAAAACCCACACGTTCTCTTCTAAAAAAAAAAAGAATAGTCTCTGCTAATCTCATCTCTGCCTCTCTGTTTTTCTCTCTCTCTATTGCTCTGCTATTGCTACCATTACCAACCACATCACCAAAAAAATGGAGCTCAAACCTGGTCTTTCAGCTCTCGTTACCGGTGGAGCCTCTGGAATTGGTAAACTAATAACCATAACTTTCCTTTCTACTCTTATCTGCGAAAATTTTGAATTCTGATTAATTTAGCCGAATTGACCTCTCAAAAAAACAATAATTTTTTTTTTTTTTAAATTTTAAATATTGATTCTACAGCGGAGAGTTGTGTTTGGCTGTGCAGAATCGGATTTGATTGTGTTACAGATATCTCTTGGGATTTATATCTTTAACAGATTGGAAATTGATTTCTCAAATACTATTGGTTGATGTAGCAATCGAGATGTAATCAAATTATATTAAAAAAAAAAAAAAATACGCCTTGTAAATGCTATTTCGGTGTGTATGAAATTTTGTTAATGCAAACTGATCACCACAATTGGGACCATAAATTCAAAATGATTGGTATCTGGCTTTTTATAGTCTGTGAAAACTAATACATAAATTGAACAATTTGCGGGACATCCAAACAAGCACGGACACTTCATTTGGGGTGTCTTACCGGTGTTGTATCTCATGTGCCATGTTATAATTTTTCAAAAATTGATCGTGTTGTACCCGTACCTGTGTCTGTGCTTCCTAGTGGCGATGATTGTTATATGATGTGGTCATTTGGTGGCGGTTGATATGTAGGTAAAGCGCTTAGCCTGGCTCTTGCAAAGAAGGGAATATTTGTGACAGTTGTTGATTTCTCAGAAGAAAATGGAAGGCAAGTAGCATCCTTAGCTGAAAAGGAGAGTGCCAAGTTCCACTCCAACTTAGAATTTCCATCTGCTATCTTTGTAAAATGCGATGTGAGCAACACGAGTAAGTGAAAAATATTTGTTTCTGCTATAAGATCTCATTTTTTCAGAGCTTCCATTTACACAAACACGCACCTGCATGCTAGAAATTGGTGTTTGGTTCATGCTTAGCACTATCAACTAGATATTCACTCAAAATGAAAGTATAAACTGTTTGGTTTTTGGAGTATTTGTATCCAAAAGTATTGCATATTGTAATGCTGTTGGTTTGCTTGTCTTCGTTGCATCTTCATTAAACAAAGCACAAGTTTAGCATATGTTGTTATGTACTCGAAGTAATGACACAAAAACATCCATTGAGAGACCAATGTATGTCACAGAATTTTGTGAGAAAGCTTTCAAGAAAAGATAGAAAAATACTTGTTCATGTGGCACGTTTTTGTCTGCATAAATTGGCAAGGCATCTGTGCACACGTACACACCCACAAAATTTGATTTAATATTTCTTTTAGTTTTTCTCACTTTTTGAATCTTTGAATTATAAAGGCAAGTAATTTCTTTGACAGGCACATTTATATAATGTGTTTGTTTACAGATAATAAATTTAATCTTTATGGTATGAACAGGAGAAACAGCTGCTGCTTTTGAGAAGCACTTAGCGACTTATGGAGGATTGGACATCTGTATTAACTGTGCTGGAATTAGTAATCCTATTCCATTTTACCAGGATAAAACTGATGGCACTCGTTCATGGAGACACGCTGTTAATGTGAACCTGATTGCAGTTATTGATTGCACTCACCGTGCGGTATGCTTAGTATTTTGACTTGGTTGTCCCTTATAGTTGCCTAATTTAGTGTTTTTCTGCATGCTGCGAGAAGCAGTTTGGTTGACAATGTTGAGGACATCTTAGAACCTTCAGATGCAGAGTTGTAGAATTATATTCCTAGAACCTTCAGATGCAGAGTTATAGTTGCCTGAAATGTTTTAATAGTTTTTATTGCGTTCTTTACTTTACAAAATGTGTTTCCATTATTTCCAGTTTTCCACCAGTAAAGCTTCTTTCTACCAGCCCATCAAAGGGTCATTTAGCAATATTCTGGGGAGAGTAGCTGCCTAGAAATGAGATATGATAACAGGGCTTTTTAAAATTTATATTCAAGAAAAGAAAAAATTGAAAATGGGGGGCATTGATGTTTATCCTTTGATTTATTCATTGATCACAATACAGTAATTGGTAAACAACAATAATCACTTAAAATTCTTAAATCAGATTAAGGCCATGGAATCTGCACAAAAGCCTGGTGTAATTATAAATATGGGATCTGCTTCTGGTCTTTATCCAATGTACGCTGACCCTATCTACTCTGGTTCAAAAGGTTTGTTCTATTTGTTACTTATTTGGGAAATATATACATTTGATTATGTATCAAAGTAAACACATAAAGAATCCTAAAATGTGTTTTAATATCTAATTAGTGCCTCTTTAACATATTATTAATAATTGGTTATTTTTTTGTAGGTGGTGTTGTTTTGTTTACTAGATCACTTGTACCCTACAAGCGTAAAGGGATTCGTGTCAATGTGCTTTGCCCTGAGGTAAGATTCTGGATGTTCTTGGAGCAGGCAATGCCTTTGAGCTACAAGGCTCTCGGCATATTTGAACTGTAATTGAATAGGCATGTGATATGCAAGTGCTGAAAATTATCTTATTTTTTCCCTTTGGGGGTGACACTAATGTTTGTTTTTGTGACGTCAATTTATATGTTCAATCATATTTCTCATGGTGAAGTTCTTCTACCAATCATAGTTTCCTTCTGAATTTTATATCATGATGCAAATACAATCAGATGTGCAAATTTCGAACTTCATTTGGTATAATTGTAAATAAATTGCCTTGCAGTTTGTGCTTGACTTGTCCAACTGAAAGCTTTCACTCATATGTTCTGCATAAAGAATGCCTTTAGAAAATTTGTGAGCAAATTTAGATGAACCTAACATTGAACCAACTATGCCATGCTTCTCTTTGGATCAGTGGCTACTTAACTATTTACAGATAGCTGAATACAGATTTATTGATCAACTCTTGTCAAAATGGGCAAATATCAGAATTGGCTGGCTGAATAAGCATCTTAAGGAATTGCTAATGACCTTTTTCCTGTTTTCATTTAAAAAAAAAAAAAACATTTATGGGAGGATAAGTATAGCAATTGTGCTTTGTTCTGACTGTGAATTGATAATCAACAGGAGTTCTCTGTTAAGGTTTTTATAGCATATCATATTGAATGACCCATGAATTTGAATGCAGTTTGTTCAAACTGAGATGGGCTTAAAAATTGATTCTAAATTTGTTGGCAAGATGGGGGGCTTTCTTCCGATGGAAATGGTGGTGAAAGGTATGGGCTATGTCCTTTTCTTTCAATGAAATTTGATTGGAAGTGGCCATGTGTCATTTCAAGTTTCAATAATGCTGTATTAGATGCTTAGTAACTTTCTCAAGTCCATTGCATGTTTCCTTTTATTATAAGAAAGATGCAAGGTAATATTTCTGGTACACATTGGTAATGTTTATAGTGTTTTGTTCGTAATGCACTGAATATCTCTGTTATCTTAGCTCAGCTCTTTTTAGTGGTTTGGCCCTATAGAGAAGTTAAGGTGGGGCTTGGGACAGGGATGGATATATGATTTTTTTTCTTTTGCTGATAATGAGAAAAATATCTTGCCTTTTTTTGCTTTGAAAGTCAGTTTTATGTAGAGTGTCAACCGTATGTAGTAAAAAGGTGCAAACTGAAAACCCTTGAGAAAGGCTATTGGCTATGCATTTCCACATTCTTCTAGTATCTTGTATATATATGTGTGCTAGTTTTCTAGGCAGGTACTTCAGGCATATTATTATGAAACCATGTGTTTCTTCGGCTTAATTACAACCCTGTAGAAGAAACATTTGATGCAATTTATGATATCAGTGATTGTTTTACTTTTCAAATCAATTAATGATATTCCAAGATATTATGCCTTTTAGGTACTTTTGAGCTTATCACTGATGAAAGTAGAGCTGGTTCGTGCCTGTGGATTACCAATCGCAGAGGCATGGAATATTGGCCCAGTCCTCTGGAAGAAGCAAAGTACTTGCTGCATTCTTCAAAATCTAAGAAAAGTTTTCCACTCAAAGTTGCATCAAATTTCCAACTTCCTCATAGTTTTGAGAAAATGTGAGTAACTATGTCAAACTTATATCTTTTTTTATCTGTAAAAGAATCTAAGTACAGTTTGTGGCTAGCCCCTTTTTTATGTTATGTGGTTTCTTTATGTGAATCTATGAAGCTTCAGCTAGAAAGTGTACAAGAAATGTTCTTTTTTTTTTTTTTTCTTTTTTTTTTTTCCAACTCTAAATAATAGTTTACATTTCCTTTTTGGCTATCTCTAAATAAGTTCCTCGACAAAAAAGGTTAGAATTTTTACATTTTTTTTTTTAAAATTTTTTTTTTATTGGTAAGTTACACTGACACTATATGGATATTGAACTTGTGACCTTGCCCTCCACCTTTCTCTGACAAGGGGACGATGTGCCATTTGAGCTAGAGCTTATTGGCCGAATTTATTACTAAAGATATTATTGTTTTTTCACATTTCAATTTAAATGTAAAGGGTAGTATTGGAAAGTTATATACTAAGGTATGTGAACTCTTTTTATACTTGTCTTTAAAACTTGTGCATATTCAAGTGGGGCTATTATTTAGAGATAGAGGGAGTGATATATAAGAGTTGTCCATACTAATGTTTAATTGGAAAGTTATCTACTTATCTACTAAGGTATGGGAAATCTTTTTATACTTGTCCTTAAAACTTGTGCATTTTCAAGGGGGGCTTATTATTTATAGACAGAGGGAGTAATATATAAGAGTTGTCCATACTAATTTAATTAATTAGATTTTATTCCAACTTGATTATTTTTGTTGACATGATTTATATATGAAGCTTCTCCCTTAAGCATGTGGCCATCCTAACCTTCTATTTAGGAAACTTCTGTGTACCATAGTCCTCTTATGCTTACAGTCAAAGCTCGTCAGAGGCATTGGGGTGCATTTTGAACTGCTCAGTTTATGCCAAGGATAGCCAGCTTAGTTCATGTAATTTAGTCCTTCAATTTAGAGATTCTTCAAAATGATCCTTTCTTAATTCATTTTTGCAGACCTTACCCTAATTTCAGTAGTGAACTATATGTAAAAGGGAAAAAAAAAGTTGAGTGGGAAAAGGAGAGCTGATTGGGTGGGTATTAGAGATCATTTTTTTAAAATGGGTAATTACACGCGCACCTAGTGGCTCTTGAACCCACGATCTCACCCTCCCTCCTTGTTTTTTAAAAGGAGAGGAGGTACCATTTGAGCTAAAGCTCATGGGTAAGTGGGATATTAGAGACCATATAAGATGAACTTTAGCAAATTTGAATGGAGAAGTTTGTAAATAGTAGTAGCTAATTAGCTATGGGAGCTTAAAGAATTAGTGGCTCTTATGACATAAAAGCAATCTATTTTAGTGCATTCACAGCGAGGCACTTGGTGTTTGTGTGAACTTGTAAAACTCTCTATGAGGTGGGATTTTGGTTGTTTAAATGTGATTAATTTAATTTCTTTACTAATGCTTCATTTTACTACCACTTCATATCTTCCTTTTATATATATATATATATATATATATTGGCTTTTACGAATAAATGAAACATAGAAGCAATCAGCATTTATATCTTGAAATCAACTTGCTTATTGATTAATTAGTCATGAATATCTTGAAAGGCAATTGCTTACATATATTTTTTTAATTCAAATTAATTTTTTTTACATATATTTCCTTTTATTATATAATACAGTGGTTTGCTCATTACCTTTTGAAAGTTACTTACTATTGTTTTTGTTTCTTGCTCTTCAGAGTTGTTCACACCTTAAGTCACAATTTTCGTAATGCCACCAGCATTGTGAGCACGCCATTAAGATTGCCCATCAAACCACATCATGTTCTTGTGAAAATCATTTATGCTGGTGTAAATGCTAGTGATGTAAGTTTTTTTACTCCCATTGAAAGGATTATTCTGAGTTTGAAATTTTAGTTTTTTGGGACAAAATTGTTTTGTTTGTTTGTTTGTTTGTTTTTTTTTTTTTGGCATCTCTCTCTCTCTCTCTCTCAGCATATGTCTAAACTTCATCATGCAATCAATAAGAATAAAACTGAATTTGGTGGCTGTAGTGGTTCAACTGGATGAATAGCCACTTTTTCAGTAGCCCTGTTGATATTTGCCGTGTATATATAAGTGGAAAACACGGCCAAATATTGTGCCTTGTCCTGGTGACAGATATGATTTTTTATTTTTATAAGTTTGGCTACAGATATGATTGCCCATAATTTAGTAATTCAGCAAGCTTAGACATGATTAATAAATTGTACTTAGTGAGCAAAGGCTTCTATTTTATTGTTTTTTGATATGACACTTTGCCTACATATAACATAATTCATATTTTTTATTTTATTTTAATAATACTACATAATTCATATTCTTACTTTTGTCTCTGTCGTTAGTTTCCATTAACGATAGAGTCATTAAGCTCTATCATTAGTCACTGATATATTAAAACAAGTATAAAGCTTTATAAAATAAGTTTCCAGTTGTAGTGTAACATATCTTAGTAGTTCATAAGAAAATGGTTTGACCGATTACAGCAACTAAGACATCCTGGTACCTGAGATTTTGAGCAGCTTGTTTTAGGGACCCCTTTATATTTTTCTCATTGGATTTTGGCCATGTCCCAGCTCTCTTCTCAGTGCTTTATGATGCAATTCAGAATATGAATTCAAGAAAATAGAGTTTAAGAAGGGAATCAGAGAGCTATCAAATTAGCAAGAACATCTTAACTCAATCCCTAAATGGAAGGGAGATGAAAAGCCACAAATGTTGGTGGCTGAAAGTTCAATCAATTCCATCAAAAAAGCTGTTGTTACATCTTCAAAAAAATCTTTATTTATTTATTTATTTATTTTTATAAGTAATAAAGATTTATTGATATAAAAAAAAGACACCCAAATACACAGAGAGTATACAGGGGAGTACAGATCAAATTCAAAAATTACATAAATCAAGTAAATCAAAAATTGAAGAAAAGGATTGGTTTCTCCACACTGACAACCAGTCCAATAAGGTTCTAAAAAAGAATAACTTGAGATCAGGTAGAGAACTCTTTTTTTTTTTTAGAGATAATTACAATATGCTGCTAACCCCGTAACTCGAACCCTTTCTCTCCTAGACCCCTAAGCACTTTGTACATGGAGAGATGCCAATTCAGCTACAAGGCCTTTGGCTGAGATCAGGTAGAGAACTCTCACTATCTTCAACGCGCCTACTATTTCTTTCCCTCCAAATAAACCACATCAAACAATGTGGAACAACAATTCATATATGTCCATTATGATGGCGACCAAACCTTTAGAAAACTCTTGAATAAGGCAATAAGTTGCTTCTGTATCTAAGATGCAATCCCAATCACTAGGACGTCATTCACATGCCATAAAAATTAAAAGACTTAACATAACAAAATACTTGAGTTCAGGACACAACAACAACTAAAATCAACCAAGATTGATTGCATAATCAAACTTAAATAAAAATAGGTTGCTTCTGTGTCTAATAAGATGCGATCACAACCACTAGGATGTCATTCACATGCCATAAAAATTAAAAGACTTAGCACAAGAAAATACTTAAGTTCAAGACACAAAACACCTACTAAAATCAACCAAGATTGATCAGATAATCAAATTTATGGATGTCTACACTTCCTTTTAGTGTTCCTCTTTGGATGATTAAGTGTGTAAAAAGTACTATTCCATATACTTTGCATCATTTTAGCATGGTTGTTAAGGATTGACAGGCCTCCATATCTGCACCATGTCAAAGTTTGAAGAATTAATTGGTCCATTGCCCAATCTTGGTAGGTAAGTTAAAGCATTGGTCAGTCTTCTCTGTATTGAGGATACAGAGAAGAGATTCTGCTGGATGTGGAGAATTAAATGGGATGGGGGTGGGGGAAAATCTAGGAAATAGATGTCTCATGAAGTCAGGCCTTTTTAAAAAAATATATTTGTTGCCAAGTATTTTGATGTCAAGATCTTTTGCTGCCATTTTGTACAATAACTTCTACTCCTAATATAACTCCCTCTCATTCTCATGTGCACACACTGATGAGGATTATTGACAGGTAAATTTCAGCTCAGGACGTTATTTCAGTGGCTCAGATAAAGACCAAAGCTCCAATCTTCCCTTTGATGCTGGCTTTGAGGTTACGGAAAAATGATGCTATTTCTTGATATTCCAATATTCTGTGGTTCAAACAAGTATGGCTACCTATGGTGGTTAGTTGATCTTCATTTCACTTTAATGTTGCAGGCTGTGGGAATAATTGCTGCAGTTGGAGACAATGTGACTGACTTGAAAATTGGCACTCCTGCTGCAGTCATGACTTTTGGAAGTTATGCTGAATTCATAATGGTACATGATCTTGAAAGACAAAGTTTTTTATGTGTAGAAAATTTTTATTTTATATTTGTGTTAGTTATTTGAGGGGTTTCACATCATAGGTTCCTTCAAAACATGTACTCCCAGTGGCGAGACCAGATCCAGAAGTTGTTGCCATGCTTACTTCAGGATTAACAGCATCAATTGCTCTAGAAAAGGTTACTCTTCATAAACACACTTGAAATATTGTTTTCGTTTTAGGTGGACCCTTTGTCATCACATTTGCTATCTCAATTCACTATAAGTATTTAGTGTTTATTCACTAGATTCTTTGTTTTGTATCCTTCAATGTTTTCTGTTATAATTTCTTAAGACCTTTTATTCAGAGACCACATTTGCCTCTTCTGACAATATTGTTCCCATGTGGAGCTTTCAGGCTGGACAAATGGAATCTAGAAAAGTTGTTCTTGTGACGGCTGCTGCCGGAGGGACAGGTCAATTTGCAGTCCAGGTTTACTTTTGACTATGGAGATACTTTTCTATGACATGACTTAGCTGTTTCTATGAATGTGCTTGTCCACATTCAACAGAAGCAGACAGTGACTTTGTATACTCCATCTTGGTTTTGGGAGACACCTATTGAAATCTGTTTTTAATCATGTTATTATATAGATAGTACCACAATTTTTATTTCAGAAGAAATGAATACAATAGAGAACATTAATCTCATCACTAACATTTTTCTTTCTATTGTTACTTGTTCTTTTTTAGTCATTTTTTTCCCATTGATTAAAATTATCTTTCTTATATCAAAAGGCAATATGAAATTCTATATCTGCAGCTTGCAAAATTAGCTGGAAATACAGTGGTTGCAACTTGTGGAGGTGAGGAAAAGGCCATGCTATTGAAAAATTTGGGAGTTGATCGGGTGATAGACTATAGAGCAGAGGACATTAAAACTGTATGTCTCTTTTTTCCTCATTTTTCTTTTCCTTTTTTTTTTTTTGGGTACTTGGTGGGTTTGGAAGCTGAAAGTGAATTTTGACTTAATTTTATGTGAGGCAGCAAGTTAACTAAATCAGCCGATTGGTTTGACTACATCAACTTCTAGTTTTATTTGACGATTTTCAGTTTTCATGGGCTTATAGAATAAACATGTGGAACTAAGCCATTCACATATGCATGTGCACAATTGTTAGCCATTAAGATAAATCACAAATTCAAAAGGCAAAACAGGCACTAGCGAACAGTTCTTTTGACAAAGCTTAGCTACTTTAGCAACTTGGCTGGTTATTTGAGATTCCCAATTATTCCATTCCCTGATGTTAGCAATTTATTGCAGTCAAATTGGATCATTTTCTTCTTGATACCCTTTACTTCTATATTTATGAGTTTTTATAATTCATTAAACTAATGCATGCAATCTGCTATATGGTTGTTCCTCTGTATGAGATTTACAAAATCATGTAAACTCAAGTAAAATTGATTTTGGATCTGTTTGTACATTCCCAATTTTTTCAGTGTAGCTTCCGTATGAAATTTATGTCATTCTTGAAATTATTTATAGAAAGCAGCATGAATTTGCACGAGCCAATCACATGTCTCCCTGTTTCTGTTCATTTAGTCTTATTTAGAATTCAGTGTTTTGTAATGCACTTGGTCATCACTTGGATATGCTATATGCTTTGAATCTGATTCATCCCAATGAACATGTCATTTTTTCTACTTTTTGTCACGATTTCCCAGGTTTTGAAGAATGAATTTCCCAAAGGTCTTGACATCATCTATGAGTCTGTGGGTGGTGACATGTTCAACCTGTGCTTGAATGCTTTGGCAGTCTATGGTCGACTTATTGTAATTGGAATGATATCTCAGGTTCCCCTTTTTTTTTTTTTTTTTAAGTTAGCTTCTCAGGCAACTGATGTTTCAATGCATTTCTTTGTGCGCCTTAAACTCTAAAATTTTGCAATCAACAGTGTGATTTGAGAATAGTTTGCAATATCTGCCCACGACCCAAATCAGTGAGGCACATTGCAAAAGTTCTCAAAGTTTAGGGTCCACATACATTTGTAGTTTAGAGAGCACATTACAAACGCTCTCATAGTTTAGGGTGGATAGTTACCCACTAAACTGTTAATTTTGACACTGATGTGGACGTTAGGGTAGACATTGCAAATTAACTTTGAAGATTATTATTTTATGCATTTAATATGAAATCTTCATATCTAACGTTGGCATCATTTAAGGTAGAGTTTCAATTATGATCCAGTCAGCTGACAACTGTACCAATACAATAAAATATAATTAACTAATAAGACCTAAGATAAAATCAAATTGACTATTAAAATTAGAATAGATTTCCAAAATTAATATTAAAATAAATTTTCTTTTACACTCCCGCGAAAATTTTCCTTGTTAGAATACTTACTGATTTTAACTTTTAAACTTCCTCACTAATAATATGGTTTGAGTTTAAAATTATATTGGCAGCTCATATCCTGTATGCCTTTGCTTGATCTCTAAGTTAGATTTAGCTCCAACAAGACAATTCTTCAGAAGTAATAAAATTTTTACCACTTTGCTTACAAACATGGTTAAAGATGTTGATAGTCATACTTGAATTATGTGTCCTATCAAATTAGTCATAGATCAGAATATTGAATAGTAAGCTTAGTTAAAATCTAAGCCACAATAGGTCAAAATATATGACATGGATTCCTGTCACTAATAGATATCAGTGCCTTCATATTTGTAACTGAATATGTTACAATGATTTAACTCTGATGCTCTTTTTCAAGTTTGATAAATTACCAATTGTTCCAAAAGCTTAAACTATTAGGAAATTGAGAATTTAAACATTTAACAATAATTCCATCACTCTCCCACTTTTGTGGGCCTGGACTCCCCCTTAACAAATCAGGTCCAACATGTGGAATTTTCAACCTTTTCAATGGGAGGGTATTATTGAAACAAGTTTTGAACTCACGACCACTTGCTCTGATACCATGATAAATTACCAATTATCCCATAAATTTGAACTGTTTAGGAAATGATGAATTTAATAATTTTATCATAATACCTACATATTCAAAAAAATTTAACCATAATACCAATAAAGTTCTAAGCCCTGTGCCACAGATCTTATGATTGACAGGTAACTTGGAAGAGTTCTTGTGCTCGAATGTATACTGACCTTGTAGATCCTAAAATCTACTTCCCATCAATTTGTTGAGTCAACAATAGAGCAAAATGTATGTGTACCACTATTTTTTGTTAGCCTTTTGTTTCTATGTTTGATGACTGTTCTTGCGCATGGCATCACTGGTTTCAATTCTTCTCCAATAAACTGATTCATTCTGGTCTCAGTATCAAGGGGAGCATGGATGGAAGCCATCAAATTATACTGGACTATGTGAGAAGATTTTGGCTAAAAGCCAAACTGTGGTATGTAGCTGCCAAAAGATCAAACTGCTGTTGTTATACATTGTGATTACTCAATTTTGTTAGTTTTGATTTCTTCCAGATGTTCTCTCATTTAACTTCTTACATTGTTAAGGTACTAAACATATGATTTCTGGTCCAAGTTTCAAACCCTTGACCCCATCATAAAATCTTATGCAGACAATCACTCTCCAAGAAATAAGTGTTTTTCTTGGTCACCTCTAGAGAATATAACTTGCATTGTGCTCTTACTGGTGATGTTGTCACTAATTTCTTTTAGGCATTGAAATCACTCTTTTTCTTTTCATATATCTATATATATATATATTTTGAGTAAAACCAAAAATCTTACTTTTAGTTTATCACATTACTGGCTAGTAGTAACTTTGTGAATTGTTACGCTCTGAATTTTATGACTGTCAGCATTTTGAGATTCTAACACCACGTGTCAGCCTTTGCCTTTTGAGCCTTGATGCAGAGACCTGACTCTTATGCACTTATGTTTGTGTGTCTCCCAGGAAAAAAAATTAATAAAAAGAGAAGAAATTTAAACTCATGCATTTTTTTTTTAATAAAAATTTAGTCATTGAGCAAAGTGTACAAAAATAAGTCTGCAAAGTTTTCATATGATAATTGTTTAGACCAATTCTTTTGTGTTTCCTAAACATTAAAAACAAGTGAGTTTCTTTTTCTGTGATTCTTAGTAACCAAAAGGAGATCTAAATAAAATATTTTGGGGTGACATGATATTGAACTTCTTTGCAATTTTGTTGTTTTAATGATACCAACGTTTTCAGGCTGGTTTTTTCCTGGTACAATACAGTCACTTGTGGCAAGAACATCTGGACAGACTATTTAATCTTTTCTCTATGGGAAAGCTGAAGGTAATGCATATATCCTGGTATATGTTTGATACTTTTTTTTTTGGGGGGGTGCAAGTGAGCATTTGTTTCTGTCTAGATGATTGTGACAAGGTGGATAAACAATGTGGAGTAGCATTATTGTTCCTTTTTCATGTCATTGTGTGTATTTGGAATCACTTTTATTGCATATTGTGCTGTGCAGAGACATAACAAGAAAATTAAAGCTAATGCCTATTATGGCATTTCATGAATTTCGTCATTATACATCATTAGCAGGACATGATTTACTATTGTTCTTCTTCTATTTATTTATCCCAACATTCAGACTAGGACATGTATCCCCCACTGCCCCTCAGCCCACCTCAACTCCCAGGCCTAGATTATCTTCAACATGTATAACTTATGGTCAATAATAGGAGTAATTTTCAGTGGGTTGGGGGAAGGGCCAACATTGGACCAGGCTGCTAATGTGTTAATACTTGTTGATTATAAAATTAAATATAGGGACAATCTATAATGGAGAGGGGCAACACCTCTAAAAGGTGATGGTGGCTTCATGATGTTCTATGAGATGTGTTTGATCTCTCTGACCATTTCAATCATTTAATTATCTATTATACATGTGATAAGAGGAGAGAAATGAGTAGAATATTTCTATTCCTTGATAATCTAACTTAATTTTTTAGCTTTTTCATTTAGCTAAACCCCCCCACCCCCCCCCAAAAAAAAAAAGAGAGAGAAGGAAATCACATAATATTTATTCACAAGTTACTGTGATGGGTAAAAAATAAGGATCAATAATCCTATCAACTCACTGATAGACCATTTCATTGTTAGCTTTTCCTTCAAGGGAACTTCAATAGTTAAATGAACTTAGGTGATCAGATGTTCATGTTTCTTCTAATTCTTTTGTATTAGGTTGCTGTGGACCCAAAAAGATTTTTGGGCCTCCATGCTGTTGCAGATGCTGTTGAATATCTACATTCA
This sequence comes from Quercus aquifolioides, assembly GCA_019022515.1. Classification (NCBI taxonomy): domain Eukaryota; kingdom Viridiplantae; phylum Streptophyta; class Magnoliopsida; order Fagales; family Fagaceae; genus Quercus; species Quercus aquifolioides. The sequence continues at coordinate 41,507,489 of CM032332.1, forward strand.
GGCAAAAGTGTAGGCAAGGTATGCATTTCTGGGAGAAAAAAAAAGAGAGACGTTTTTCTTCTTATTCTGTCTCAGAATGATTATAGTTGCAGAAAAAATTGCCCAAAAATGTTTATCTTAAAATAGGAAACTTTTACAGGTTGTTGTTTGCATTGATCCATCCTTCAGTCAACAAATGGCGAAATTGTAAGCAAGTGTTGTCAAAATATCTCAGATATAATTTTCATCAACTTTTGAACAATAAAATGTCAGTGTGAAAAAAGAAGATTGTGGGCTAGCAATATATACTGCTATTATCTGATGGAGCTCGTCTCAACAGTAATGATACTTAAGAAAGCACTGGTGATAACATATTGAGCTTGTTTCATATCATTTTGTCATTTATTGTGAGTTACTGTTGGACAAAAGCAAAATAGAATAGAAAATAATAGTACTATGAAAAGCTTTGGTGCAAGTTTTGGTCCATATAAGATCCAAATCCTTTCTGTTGTATATATACTTTCTAATAATGTTCACTACCCTTTCTATTTATCAAACAATGAATAAGATATAACAGAAATTCAAGGCTCTTGATTATGTAAGGAATTCCAAGGTTATTTAAATTAGCCCAAGCGTTATATATTGACTATGAATGGAATTGTAAGGTCATCTAGAAGCATGTTAATGTCTATTTCTATTGTTGAATGTAAAACAATTTCAAAATTCTTGATGATGGAGCTCATTTCTGTGCATTTTGGGTGATTAAGATGATGTCTCAACTTCCAAGACACTCTCCCAATTAAGTTGCTGTTTCAAGCACAAAAGATTTCAATTTCCAGGGGACATAATTGTACGCTCTCCAATTTTGAGTATCTAATGCTCATCCATTTAGTTTCAGTGCAGCTAATTGAAACTGATGTGAAATGAATCTAATCATTGATGCTAAAGAGAGCAAAGAATTTGTTACAAACCCATGAGTAGAACTCACTCTTGAAAAGGGGCTTACAAGGGGAGGGTGCTCAAGAGCTGCAACTCATTTGATCCCATACTTACTGGGCTATGCCCGCTTAATTAGGGTGGTGGTTGGCTCTGATACCAAATGTTACAAACCCATGGGCAGAACTCACCCTTGAAAACCGGCTTATAAGGGGAGGGTGCTCAAGAACTTATAAACACACGGTTAAGCTTACTCTTAACCAATGTGAGACACTGGAATTATAACAGAGTTCAAGTACAAATGATCACTGCATAGTGCAAAAAAGATTACAAAATAATAAAGGGAAGATGTTATCGGAAGTTGAAACAATTGAAGGTTTGAAGCAGAGATTGTTTGACTTGAAAAGAAACGCAAAACGTTCAAAATGTATGGATAAAATATCATTTTTGTCAATAAAATTTAGCTTAAAATTTGAAAATTACAACCCCAAAAATTTAAAAGGTGTCAATTTCATCTTTTTATTATCTAAAGAGAATTTCATGTGAAGATGATATTTACATGAGAAGTGAAATTGATACATTATTGATTTTTGAAGTATTTAATTTTGGGATGCAAAAATTGAACTTAGTCAAAATCCTATAGTTGAAAAACATATTTTAAAGAGAGAGAAAAATGCGGCCTTTTGTGGACCCATAAAGTCTACGAGTATTAGCCAAAACCTCTATATTTCAATTGGCATTTTTAGGTATTTCTAACAGAGACATTGAGAGTTCAAATCCTCCACTCTTATTGTATCTAATATCCACCTAATTATTAAAAAATAAAAAAGAGAATGTTTTTTGATCAAAAAATCTTATTACACACTTGTTGTTGCACTTTATACACACTTCTTTTTGAAATCGTGTTTTAACCGTGTATGACTATAATTAATCTTTTCCAATTATGGTAGAAAACTTGTGTTTTGTGTCAGAACTGCAAAGGTAAAGTCGTGTCAAAACAACCTCCAAAATATCCCCATTGTTATGCGACAGGCAAAACAGGTTGAAGAACGATGTCGCTTCCAAGCATACTCCGTTAGGTTGATCGGATTTTGGCTCGTTTCTCTAAGAAATAATAATTTATAGCTAAACCTATCATCAAGAGCCCCTATAGCTCAGTGGTAGAGCGTCAGTCTTGTAAACTGAAGGTCTGTAGTTCGATCCTGCATGGGGGCACTCTTTTTTCTCTTTCATTTCCCTTTCACCTTTCTTTCGGATGTAATTTCTTTTTAGTCCAATATTTAGCAGCATTTTGTTTAAATCTATTTCTAAAAACAATGTAATAATTTAGCTCAAGTTTTGCTACTTATGCGGAGTGAGTTAGAGGAACCGTCAGTTTAGTTTGAGGATTATCTGATTCTTTCTAAATTCAAATGCTAAAAAAAAAAAAAAAAATAGCAAGCATTAGATTTTTATTTTTTTGAAGCAAGCATTAGATATAAAGTGTGTACCTAAATGAAAACTTAAAAAGAGTACATAGAAAGACCAATGAGATTGCAAGTGCCGAAGAAAAAAGTGAACTCTCAATTTAACAGGCATTAGACATTCAATTTACAATTTGGGCTTCGCTCTCATCAAACTAGCCATTTGTTGCCTAAGGTTGAAACATGGAATTGAATATTTGGCAGAGACCAATGAGATTGCAAGTATCCAATGATCTTACCCCCACCCCCCAAAAAAAAAAAAAAAAAATCCAGTGATCTCTTACTGGAAAAAAGAGCGCACAGAAACCTGCACAGTTTGCTTTCTACTGAAGAAGAAAAAAAAAAAAAACCAGGTGGTGGAAAGAAGAGCTACATAACCTAGCAACTATATATAAATTAAAGCTTAATTACAACATAAGCTTTTTAATTACAAAAATTAAACAAATTTCATTGCAAAATCAGATAAAATAGTCTTCCCACAAGTATCGGACAAACATAAATTGGGGTCCAGTCAAGCAATTTTTTTTTTTTAAGAGAATAAATCCATTAACATTATAAGACATAATATTACAGTCACTGCTATTATATTAAAATACATTCCATTGATAAATCTGGCTAATTAAAAGAGCTGAAAAAGCATTCCTAAATCCCAAGTATACTAAATAAAAATGTTAAGAAAAAGTTAACCTAGACAAAAACCTCAAGAATGATGAACCAAAATTGGTACATTGCAGAGGAAACACAAAATTCCAATTCTGTACCGCAGCTTTCTTGAAGCAAAATAAGGAGGAAATTCCAGTAAGGCATCAAGTATCAAAGACTACGCTTTCTGCCTGGCAAAAACAGATATGTATGGAAAGTGAAAACTGTGAACCATGCGAAATAAGTAGTTTGGTGAAATATTATTTTTATCAGTTGCCATATATATTTTAAACAAAGGGACTTGAAAAGGTTTCAGAGTGGAAAACAATTACTTGCTCTGGTTCTTTTGGCAATCCTATCTAACTGTGAGGCATCTGAATCCTTGTCCTTGTCTTCATTTTCCAACTTTGAGGCATCTGAATCCTTGTCCTTGTCTTTGTTGTCCAACTTTGAGGCGTCTGAATCCTTGTCCTTGTCTTCATCGTACGGTAATTCAGATGCCCTAATGATGTACACCTAGGAAGGACAATTAAGGTAATTACTACAAAAAAAAGAGAGCACATTTATGTTTGAAATTCAATTTATACAAATGAGGTTTCATATGTGTATAGAAAAAAAAATTAGTTCATTTAATTGTTAAATCATATTGAGCTCCAGAACAAGATATTCTCCATTTAGTGAAGACAAATCAACATTATATTCACAGAATGGATTGAAACCTTCTACATATAAATATTCAATTAAGCAATATATCTAGTTTTGTGTAATAGAAAAATGCATGAGGCAAAAAATTCACATCAATATTGTGGAACATATACCCCACACCTACAACATTATCAGTTGATGTGTCCCAGGGGCACAGCCGTTGGGGGGGGGGGGGGGGGTGCGCGAGAGGGGGCAACTGCCCCCCTAACTCCACCAGAAATTTCACATGGATACTATCATTAAGCAAATTTTCTTGACATAAAAAACAAGACACTCCACAGTCCACACTAGGAACAATGACAGAAAAAACAAAACACTCCAAACTTGGGAACAGTGAAACCTAGCATAAAAAAGACGGAAGAAAAAGCTACGATGTAGTCTTTACACTCCAAAGTCTATATCATACCAATCTTGTCACTCACAGACTCATTACACTTTTTCTAGCTAATCACTAAACTTTCTTAGTAATCTTCAACTACAAGGCTTAAATTATTTGAATGAACTAAATTAGATGTTTAAAATTTATGAATTTAGATTACTATCTTACATTGATTTTTATTAACAATAAATTGATTATTTTTGTTCATTGATGATATGAAATTAAGAAATGATTAATTTCATTGTTATTTATTTTGATTAACAATTATTATTATTTTTTTAATATTGATTAATATTTTTAAAGTTAATTTCGTCTTACAATCTTGCCTCTCCCTGGACTGAAATCCTGGCTCCGCCACATTGTCCTATTTGAAATTATCACTCTACATTCTGCAAGAAGGCTAAAACTCAAAGGAAGAAAATATGGATATTACAGTTTAGCATCCAGAAAATTACAAATGACAAGGAATTTTGAAACATGCAAAAAATTGGAGCCTAAAGGCCCTGAACAAAATTGTAGTAGCCCCAATTGCGCATATTGAACAAGGAATTTTTCAGGATTATATACTAGCTGTTTTGTTAATATTCAACATTATTACATCATGCATACCCCAACAGGTAGCAAAGTTGGTTGGGATTGCATCTCATGAAGTTGAGGTCATTGATTCGAAATTTCCCATGCAATCTCCCCTTAGGGCCATTCAATCCTAAACAATGCATGCAATTCAAGGAAACTCAGAAAAGTGTTGTTCCGAATGAGATTAAGCAAATAAAGTTAGTGCTGCCTTTTGAAATGCCTATTCTTCTACTCATAAACACATCTGTTATTGTAGAGGTATTTTAAGTGACCATTTTGCAGTAGAATATTTAAGTTATAAAAAGGAATGACCTAGTACAGATTTTACAGAAATTTGTCAATATCAGAAACCTATCCACAATTGTCAAATAAATTTGTCAACACTCAACATCAGAATTGTACTGCAATTTTCAACATTGGCATATAGGACAATTTTCCATGCAACATTAATGCATCTTTTCTGCATGTGTAATTGCTTTAAAGCACTAAAAGGTACCAATAAGGCATCAATCTGAGTCCACCTGCTCACCTTAAAAGTAGTAGGGTTAATTAACTGGAACACTAATGCGTCCCCATCAACTAGTTCATGATCAATAGCAAACCCTCTCCAACCACCGCTAAGACCATTTTTTTCAGCAAGGTATTTTGTTGGGAACTCGTCTTCATCCTCATCTACCAAAGTTATCATCTCATCCTCGTTGGGAAGGTGTTCCTTGCAAAAGTAGACTGGCAGACCCTATTGATAGGTTGTAGCAGAAATTATGACAGAAAGTAAGAAATTACATCCACTCGTATCAGCTATATGAAAAAAAAATACCAATAATTAATGTTATTATTCATTCTTCGAAAAGAACAACAAATCATGCCCAATTATTTAAAATGAAAATCAATGTAATGTCTCAAATACAGTCAATTTTATATATAGGGGCAAATCTGTGATTTCTACAATTAAAGATATTTTAGTAATTTAGTTCAAGAATATTCTAGGAGATCCAAAATATCTTAGGTTTTATTTTCTTTAGGTCTAAGTTAGTGTACAAGTGGGAATCCTAATACTAGAGTACAAGAAAAATTCTTTATATAAATTGTGTTCAATGTAAGGGAGATGTAGACCAGTAAAATTGAGTGTTTTGAGCATAAATTCTTCCTCATTTTCTCTTATTTCTTTCTTCAATTCTTTTTTTTTTTTCCCAAGTTATCATTCATGGGTACTATTCATATAGCCTTGAAGAGTTGAACACCCTAGATTTCACTCTTATTATTCTTCTTTACACTGAAATTAAGCCCTTTCTTTTACCCTTCAAAACCCTAACATAGTTTCTTATACTAACTCGGCAACTCATTAAACCACCTTTAGTTCCTAACTCAATCCCATATCCCCTTCTTAAACAATTCTAAACCAAGATTTATAAGTTCTCCAAACCCTAAGCCAAAAAATTGGGGAATCTATCTTCATGTCTTCGGGTTTTGATGGGTAAAAGAAAGGGCTTGATTTAGGGTTGTAAAGAAGAAGAATAAGAGCGAAATTTAGGATGTTCATGGGGTGTATGAATCGTACTCGTGAAGCATTACTTAAGTGAAAGAAAAGAAGAAGAAGAGAAGAAAGAAAGAGAGAAAAAGAGAAAGAAAAGAAACCACAAAAGCCAATGTGACTCTGCTCAAAACATTCATTAATTTTATTAATACTCTCCATCTCCTTTGAACACATTGTGCACAATTTATATAGTAACTAGTAGTATTAGGACTCCTATACTGTGATCTCCTAGAAGATTCTAGAATTAACCAAATTACCAAAATACAGTAAATTGATTAATTCAAAGGAATTACAAAAATTATAGATTTTCCCTTGTATATAAAATTTCCCATAACTAATCAAATAAAAAACTGTTTTAGGTTCGTTGACAATTAAAACCGCATGACTTTTACTTCAATTTGACTTCATATTGAATAGGTGAATTCGCTAAATAAAAGCAAATCCGTCTTCATGGCTGCATCAAATATATAACCAAGTTCCATCAATAAACTACATAGGAGTCCAAGAATTATAAGTGAGTAAATACCCAATACCTATATATTACTAAATAAACAGTCTTACTCAGAATATCACTTATTTTCAAGTACAAGTCATTGACATACCAGCCAAAATCCTCCACTGACATGTGACTGGAGCATGGGCTTTAAAAATGTTGGGAAATCAGATCCCAAATCCGATTCAAGCTGTTCTGCTCTCTCAATGGCATCCTGTCTTGCACCATCTGAAGCATAAAATCGGCTCAACAAAGATCCCCGCCGATAGCTCCTACAAGTGAACCCCACAATAATCATACATAAGCAACCCTCAAAATTCTCAGTCATTTATTGATTAGTAAAGTTTTTTAACAATGAATCACATATGTCAACCTTCTGAGACTCCCCAATGGTTCAATTGGTACCTGCCAAGAACCAAGAAGTTGGCATATCAATCCAAAATAGAGACAGAAAGCATTTCAACAACATAAAGGTACGTCTAACATCCATTACCACCCAAAACATTACCTCCACCAATTTAAAGAAAGAATAAAAATACTGAATTTGTAATGGAAATTAATCACTATAATGACTTTACATTGACTATACAATCCAACAGCTTAGACTAAAAGAAAAAATACAGAGAAAGCAGAGAATAAGACAATACTAAATGCTAGATATAATGGAACTCAAACCTAATGGTTGCTTTATGTAGAGTTGATTATAATAAATAAACCACACATGAAAATTAATAAACAACATCAAACCATCTTGGATAAATTGCATCCTTGGTTCCTTACATTTCAATTTTGGTCACCTAAATTAATAAAGAAGCTTTAATTTGGTGTTTCAAAATTCAGAAAAGGAACAATTCCATCTCTCAATCTATTTTCCACCAATTTCTGGCTTTCAATTTTGGTCCCTTAGATATGGGTTACTCATACTCAGTATTCCATTAGCTTAAGTTAGGGGCTAAATTATAAAAATTTGAGGGACCAAAATCAAACCTTTTAAAAACAAGAGACCAAAAATTCAATTTACCCAACTATCTTCTTTGTAATATTTACAATACTAAACTAGTAGATGCCCAAAAGACATGCAAGTTGCAACTCAGGACTCGATAAAACAAAATCTACAACATTTAATCTGAAACCAAACTAGTAACTAGTAAGAACCATAAATCTTCTCTAACAAAAAGGTTATATTTACCAACTACTGATTAACTATATTCAGCCAACTGCCAACATTATTATCTTAAAAAAGAATAGATGGAAACTTTAGGTAAAAGCAAAGTGATGAGAGAACTGACTTCCTTGTAATTGGGAGGGGGCTTGTTGGCAGTTCGACTCGATCTTCGGACCGGGACAGAAGAGACGTCAAGTGATACTCTTGGCCGCTTCACCTGCTTTGCCTGTCCGAACAGAAAGAAAAGTAAAAAGCCAAAAATAGAGAGAGAGAGAGAGCAAAAGAGGAGTTATGAAGGATACCGGAGAGGACTTAGGAGTAGTGGAGGAGGCCTTGAGAGCGAGAGCTAGCTTGCCAATATTGAGCTCCTCCATTCTCTTCTTGTTCTCTTCCAGCCTCTGTTTCCGGCATTCCTCATAGCTTCGCTTCGATTCCACCATTTTTGCTCTATCCAACCAAACCAAAAACGATTGATTTTCTTTCAAAAGCTTTTAGTATGAGAAGCTCAAAAGGTGGGAAGTGAAGTAGTGATACACATACACTGTACTAGAAGTAGCTGACCGTTGGACTTGGGCCGCCCTTTAAAATAAAATAAAAAGCCTTTGCCTTTGTAATTAATTCCCACGGCTATGCTTGACATGACTACACGAGTGAGACTTGTGTTTTGAGCGCCAATTTGTGTAAGTTTTTGAAACTTTAAATTCAAAAATGTGACAACGTCACTCAGCACTCACTCATCACTCAGAAGTACCAAAAAAAATATATATATATCAGTGGATGTGGATTTGATTATTCTTGGAATTTTGGACATCGAGCCGAGCCGTTCCTGGGATTTGGTTTCTTGCTTTTACACTAGTGTAGTGACACTGAAGTGCTGCCATATCCGTGGCATTGGTGTGCCCAAGAGTTTGGTCTTTTGGGTTCTATACATTAAATTCCGACCTATCAAGTTCTTTTTTTTTTGGGTGTGTGTATGGGGAAAATATGTGTGTTGCATTAGTGAATGTGATCTTATATATAAATTTAATTAAGGAATGCAGTGCCTTTTCGGAATTTATTTAATAAGCTAGGTTATTGCTTATTTTTCATACTATTTGTAAGTCTCATGTGAGTCACTAATTTATTTTAATTAACTTTTACATTTTACTTACAATATTCTCAACAAAAAGTTTTCAGCAAAAATTAGATAAAGTGATAAATGGTTTCCAAATGTGAACCTTTTTTTTTTTGGGTAAGTAAGGTACTTGACAGGCATACACAAGCCCTAAAAAAGGTATTGTACCAAATTTTTTTTTTTTTTTTTTTAGTTACACATTTTGTTCTTAACTTTTGCTCAAAGTTTTAAAATGATTATTAACCTTTCAAATCTTTTGTTTTATTTTATTTTTTGGAATAAAGTTTCATTCTAACCCTTTAAAGGTAAGATTATAATTAAGTTGACCCGAATTGTGTAACAAAAAGTTTAAGAATATTCATTCAATTTTATTTGAAACTTAAGTCGATGTCAAACTTGATTACATGTTCAAGTTTGGTTATTTAATTATCAAACAAATTTGAGCATGTTCAAAGCACTTGATTATCTTTTTTTTTTTCCCTCATTATATAACAAACACTATAATTAATAAATAAAAAATAGTTGAAATCATACTTTTGTAATGATAACCAGCTTATTCAATTATTGATCTATTTAAAATTGTGCCAAAAAGGTAAATTAGTGTAAGGAAAAAAAAATAGTAAAATATAACGTGACTAGACACTAAAATATGCTGACGTGGAGCCCATCTACCAATTAAATAAAAATAGAAGTACTGCGCACGTGAGCAGCAGAAAAATGGGAAATTCACATTTATCTGAAATGAAATCAATCCCTAGCCAATAGAGGGAAGAGGAGAAGATGCTTGCTTGGTTTCGGATGGCGGGTCGGGTACCGTTGTGGCTTGATTGGAGGATCCGGTGAGCATTTGGACCACTTGTTTGAATGAGGAAAGGTCAGCTTTGACGAAGGCTGTCGGGTACGGGTCGGCAGACTCGAATCTGATGACGGGTGGTTTTGAACGAGGTTTGTTGCGTGAGAGATTTTTGGCGGTTCGGACTCGGGTCTTGCTGGCGATCCGACTCGATCTTCGGACCGGTAATGAAGTGATATCTGGAGTTACTCTTGGTCGCTTCACCTGTCCGTACAAGAAACAAAAAATCCAAAAAGCAATTAATCTCAAAGTTGGAAAAGCCGCAAAAAAGAAAAACACAGAGAGTGAGAGAGAGAGAGAGAGAGTTGTGAAAGAGACCGGAGAGGATTTAGGAGTAGTGGAGGCTTTGAAAGCGAGAGCGAGTTTGCCTAAATTGAGCTCTTCCATTCTCTTCTTGTTCTCTTCTATTCTCTTTCTCCGGCATTCCTCGTAGCTTTGCTTCGATTCCACCATTTTTTCTTTTCTGAGTTCTATTCACTTTCCCCCTTTGACTTTTTAATAGAAAGGCACTAAACACCTAGACTGGGCAGTGGGCAATAGTAGTCATACAATACTGTTTATTTCATTGTTTACTTCAACAAATCTTTTGATAATTAGATAGTTGTGGATTTGATCTTGAACGTTTCGACATTAAGAAATATTAGTTGAGCTTAATTATTAGTCTTGCGAGTCAACCGACATTTTTAACTAACAAATAACCGTAGTTAAAGTTAATAATTTCACTTGTATGGTTATTACTGATTAGAATTATCATGTATAGTTGCAAAAAATACAATAAAAAAAAGGGGGGGGGCTAAATTAGTCATTTGGTCGTTCAATTGTGCAATAAAGTCTAATTTAGGCCCTTGATTGATTTGTGTCAATTTTGTCCATCAACTGTCAAAATTAAAAGCAAATTTATTTCATCAGGGAGTTCAATACTACTTTTAGTTAAAGTTTTAATGGAATTATCTAGTTTGAAAGTAACTTTATTTTGAAAGTTAAGGGATAAATGTTACACAAAAAATAGTTGGGAGACAAAATTGACATAATTAATCATTAAAGTAGGATATGTGATGGTTGGGGCAAGATGGGTGATGATATAAAGATAAGGATAAAAAAAAAAGGTTGGGTAAGTACCATTTTCCTTAGAAAATAGAAGTCAATGAAAAGAATGGGGGGTGGGAGAGTACATATATTCTCCCTCGTTTCACAAAATTCTCTCCAAAGCAAAGGAGATAACTTTTCCTGGCTTGGAAAAGAAGGAAAATTAATAAGGTATAATTTTAATTAATTCAGTTAGTCAAAAAAAAGTTCTTATAGAAAGTGGATGGATTGAGAAAATAAAGTAATAAAATAAACACAATACATTCACTTCTATATAGTGTCATATTTACTAATTTAACTAATTACATTTTTATTTATGTAATACAAGCATGATAGTAATTTTATACAACCTATATTGTTTATCTTCTCAAGTAAACAAAAAAGTTAAATTTATTTATAACAGTCCACTTTTTTTATAGAGATAAAAATATTTTCTTCCATTGATATCAACCAAAGGACTGCCTAAACACCTATAACTCTAAGCACTCTTACTTTTAGGTCCCGAGGAAAATGACTAAAATGGCATATCAGCAGAAATTTTAGGTCATATTAATCTTTAAAATAATTTACTAATTTGAATAAACATGCGGGAGCTAGATTGTTTGGAAACTCTTAGAACCCCAGGGAATGAAGCCAAGACATGATTGTGTGCTTATGTGAGAGATTGCAATGGCTCATAAAACTCTCCAATAGTTACATCTTTATCATATGTAATCTAGAGGCTTACAAAAAGAGAGAACCAATACTTACATATTCTGGCCATTACTAGCAGTTGATGACTGCATCAGGAGCATCAGTGTCTACAGTGATCACTGCTATAAACAGCCCAATTAACTTATAACTTACAAAAAGAAAGCAGCTTAAAGTTACTGTGCTGATATGCAATGTTCCTTCGTGAATTGATGTGCGTGGAATTTCACAAAAAAGCTTTATACTTACAAAACATCTCTTCACCATGAAGCATTGAATATTCCTAGTCCTGGAACATGCACCTCTAGTTTACAAAAAAGTTGCGAATCAATGACAGAAAAGCTCCTCATTACCAAGGGGCATTAGCCACTTCTTGGAACGCAAGCTCAAGCTTGTCAGCAGCAACATCCAGATTCTCAATCTCAGCATCAAGGCTATTTATTTTCTCCTTTACTTCCAAAAGCTTTGCCTCCAAAGTTTGCACCTCCTCTTCTGCTTGAGCTCTTACAAGTGTAGCTTCTTTATACCTCTTTAATTTCAGTGAAATATTCAGAAGCTGCTCTAGCCGAGCACGCAGGAAGCCCACATTCATGCCTAACACCTCAAAGGCTTTCAATGTCTTGTCCCAAGTGGACAAACTTTCTTGTGAAGTGGAAATCTTGCAGGCTCTAATGGCATCAGCAACATTAATAGTCTCTGAAATCATTCCAGCTGCCAATTTACAGTTAAGACCCTCAAGTAGATGTTCATGAAGAAATGATTTCTGACTGCAACAGAGCTCAAAGTACTTGGTCAGAAGGAATTTGGGAAGCTCAGAGTTTATAACCAAACCATTAACAAGAACGGCGAAATCTTCAATGCTTCTAACTTGTTTAAAATCAACCACGGAATCTGATAGCCTGATTCCATCCAAAATTTCTGAGCCAATATCACTGTCATCTTCTGAAAGATCCACTATAGGCCCAGGATCAGTAACACAGACCATAATACTATTCTTTTGAGTATTTTCTTGAGAAAGAGTCTTCAAAGCCTCATATACTGGCTCTTCACAAGCCTTAGTATCCTTATCTGCATGATTTACACAGTTGGAAACAAATGACAATATAATGGAGTAGCATGTTGCAGTTATTTAAAGAAGATCAAGGAAAACAAGAACAAAGATGTGAACTGCAAAGCAACTTACTGCACTTCATAAGTTCCATGCCAGCATCCAATTTTAAGAGGGCAAGAGCACCATCCACTTCATCCGAACCATTTGATCTGACAATGTATACCTAAAATTGGGCAGGAAAAAGATGCACAGCTATTATGCATTGACAAGTAATAGGCTAATAGCTCCAAGCAGCATGTAATAAATTATATCCTACAAATTGACATGCTAAATTCCCCAAACAAAAAAGCATATAGGAGTGGACGAGACCTTTATGGGTATTAATTTCTGTTAAGGAAAAATTCCAAAACAAGAGATTAAACCAACATTTTTGGTCCTCCTTTCAATTTTTTTTTCCTAGTCTCTGCAGAATTCACTTATAAAAAGCAGGTACTTTGATGCAAGAGTCAGCACCCAATAAGATAAACAATATTTACTCATTGAGTTGAATTGGTTTTTGATTTCCCCTCTATAGACTTCTCTCCAATCAACAGATTCAACATCAATTCTTATACTTTCTTTATTACTATTTTTTCTCAAAAATGACCACACACACACGCATGTATGATCTTTAATCACACCAAATCACCGTACAGGCATAGCATTGAATACAAGCATTCTAATCAAGTACTCAAGGAACATTGGGTGGAAGGTAGTGTTGGTAAGTCAGTTTGTAAACCTCTTGTATTAAAATTGGTAATAGCTTTAGCATTTGTAAGGTAATGTATAAGTAGTAACAAAAAGGTTCAAATAACTACCTTAAATTTGGAAGGCTTGACTAAATGGAAAACGACAATATCTCCCTCCATTAATTTGTGAGAAATGGAAAACCCTCTCCATCCAGCACTTAGCCCCACCTTTTCCGCAAGATATTTTGTTTCAAATGCTTCCCCACTCTCATCTTCCAGAACAATTGCTGTATCTTGCATAGGCAAATGTGCACGACAAAAGTGCTTTGGGAGACCCTGTCATTTAAAAACAGTTGACACATACAATAAGTCTGTTGATTCCTACCCAATTCCACAGACAAAGTGAGGTTTACCAGCCAAAATCCACCAGTAACATTTGATGGGAGCATAGTCTTGACAAGGCTAGGGAACTCAGGTTCTAGATTTGCTTGAATCTCTTTTGCTTGTTCTAATACACAAGACTGAGCTTCAAATGTATCATATAAGCTGTCTACTGTTGCTCTCTTCAACCGCTTAGGACTGTACTTAAAAAAAAGGAGGCAGCACTGTTAAAATGTCATGGAATCTCCAATATATCATAACAGATTAACCGGGAAATCCATCATACTTACCCTTGTAAATTCTTATTATTGACTGCCTGTTCAAGAATCCACAAAAAATTCCATTAGTTCAGTACTATAATACATTCAAAAGAATATTGAGATATTAGACAAACCAACAGAACGTAATTACTGTATAATACAAAGACAATAGACCGTAAACTAATTTGAGAAATGTAGTATAAGACTAGCCAATACGGTACTTCAGTACATGTATCATGGCCAGCACAAGAAACTACAATATAGCCTGCATTTGGTTTAGCAACATTTTCAGAAATAAGGGGTACGTAAAGTAGGAGACTAGTGATTATGTAAACAACAAAACAGATAAATTTTCTTCTTCACTGATACATTTTCCAGGACTCCCAAAGGAAGAGCAATGCTAGAGGTACAGAATTTTTCACAACCTTTTTCATAACTTGTTAAGGTGATAAGTTGTGTAAGGTTGAATTTATTCAATCATATGTTGGTTTTATTCCATGCCAAATTTGCTTGTAATTTAGCAATTTGATACCCTGTATTTAGGTGAAAATAATACATTGCCGTGTTATCTTTGTGTTTGCATCCTTCTTATCTTACTCTTTATCACTTAATTGCTGCTGTGTTTGTGATTAATTATGGTTTAGAATATTTTACCTATTTGGGTTTAGCTTATATTCATATTCTGCACATATATTGTTTGTTTATAAGCTTGTGTTGATAATTTTAATTTGAGAGTTTAAACGTTCATTGGTGTTTTACACATTAATTGAACTATCAAGTTGTAACAAGAGCAACATCATTTTATAATATACGAATCACAACAGACTCCGTCAATCATTGTGCAAAAAAGTTTGAAATTTCTGTATCATTAGATTTGTTGCACACGCAGTACAGAAAGTTTGTACTTTTTTTTTTTGCACCAAAAAAAAAAAAAAAAAACCGAACAAAAGTATAATGACTCTTTCTAAAACTGGTTATCACAAGAGTATAATGACTTCAAAAACTATTTTATGTTTTGAATAGACCAAAAAAGAATGAAAAACGTGTCTCTTTCGTTTTCTAAAAGCTGTTTTAAAACCCAGTTCCAGTTTAGGCTTAAGAATCAGTCATTTCCCCAAATTTCAAATTTCTTACTGTGTTCATTTTTCAACAATTTCAAAAAAAGAAGATGAAAGTTTCAAACAGCATCAAACAGACTGGTACACAGAACAGACTTTTCAACACTAAACAAGATGAAAGTTTCACATTTACTTTTTGTTCAAAAAAAACAAAACAGAGGACAGTGATTCTCACTTGCTTATCAGCCATTTGGTTAAAGCCCGGAACTTTTTTCAGCAACAGCCTTCCCATGGTCTTTGCTGGCCGCCTTCGCTTCTGAGAGTTGAAAAGAAAAGCAAAAAATCACAGTCATGAACAAACAGTCAAACAAATGGCATAATCAGATAAAGAGAGAAAGTGGGTGAACCTTGGGAGAAGAAACAGTTGGGCATTGGCTCTGCTTTTGATCAGCTACAGCCATGGCTTTTGTTGAAGGTTGAGTTAAAACTCAGAGTTTCTTCTCTTGTGTCTGTTTGACTTCTTTGATTTTTTTTTTTTTTGGTGTTTCTAGAGGGAAAAACCAAGGACCGTTTGATTTAAAATTGTTAGCTAAATTAAAGGCTGAGTTTAAAAATTGCCTAGAAAAAATAGGGGGATGGCTGACTGGCTGAGCCGGTTACGTTTGGTACTGAGCAGTGATTTTTTTTTTTGGAGGGAGTTTTAATTTATAACATCTGCTCTTGATGATAGATTTTTATAATTACATCAAAATATCAATCGGTTTTTGGTGTAGGCAGGGGATTGAATATCAAATCTCTTATTCAATCATCAAAAACTTTATTAGTTAAGTTAACTAGAACCTACGAGTAGTGTGAGCCTTAAATTTTAGGATTGAGCTCCAGTGATCCTGCGCGAGATGTAAAAGTTGCTAAGATTAAAAAAAATAAGAAGGTTAAAAAATAATTGGATAAATTCTATTAACTTATCTTGAGTTTTTGGTTAATGTCAACCAGGTTCAAGACATTTTAAAATTAATTAATTTGGACGATATTCATTTTTCTCTCTCTTTTAAGAACCAAATTTATCAGTTTTGAGATATTTTGGACATGTTTAGCGGTAACACAAATCTCAAGGTAGGTTAATGAAATTTACCCAATCAAATTTTACATTTCACAGTGGTGGTAATAATATGGTAGATCCAAACCCAAATCTTAAGTAGTAGTGTCTGTTGGAAAAACTAGTTTTGCATCACATACAAAACAAGCTGCGGAAGCAACACAAAGATCTACTTCATTCATGAGAGATAACATACAATTTTGAATTCTATAATAAATAATAGAAAGCGTACCTTGATGTAATGAAAAATAAAATAAAACAAGAAGTAGATAGTATCTTGAGAAGACCTTCAATCTTCATCACAATTCCCCATGTCGCTCAGGATGTGTGGTTTCTCAATTGGTTCTTACGTACATTGATTTTCATTTTTGGAAAATGTATTCAAGAGATGTTTCAGAGAAAACTGTTTCTCTTCTTTTAATCATATGTATGTTTTAACTACCTAAACAGTTACTTTATTCAGTATTTCTTATTAAATAAATAACTGATTATCTAATTGTATTAGTCTTTTGGGCCAGCCCAATTGGGCTTTAGTATGTAGCTTGGGATAGGATCAAATGGACAAATAAGGTTCTAACTCCAATGGGCTTTGAGCTTCCATCAACTTTTGATAAGCTCAAAGTTACTATTAATTATATAACAAGTATCACTATGGAAATATAATTGCATCCTAGGCCTTATTAATAAAGTATATCTCAAATCTCTATTATAGTGTGCGTTTGGGAAATAATGAAAATTATAAATTATTTCACTATTCAGCTTATTTTGCTACTACTCATAGGTCCCACTACACTTTTTGGTACTATTCATAGACCACACTGTACTATTTCAATTAACTTTTACTTTTATCTATAGTACTTTCAACAATAAGTTTTCAGTTTCAGCAAAATAAGCGGTATCCAAACAAACTCATAATATCATTTGACCTCTTCATAAAATATCCATAATAAACAAAGTTATAATAAACTATTACTTTGTAAACGACTATTTTATTTCTTGAGTCCCTGTTTAATCTTTTAGCTATTCATATTTATGAAATCTAATTTCATTAAATATAAACTTGAGTAACTTTTTACTAAAGTGGCCGGCCTTGAATCACCAATTCCCATTAAATTTATCTCAAGGGGATATTTTGTGTCTCTATATAAAAAAAAAATTATGGATTCCATCTTAAGAATATGTGTTCCTTCAACACTACATGCGATTACCCAATATATTGAGGTTTTGACTGTTAAATTAGATCTCGCTCTTGATATATCAAAGCAACTTACATTTCATGATCGAGTTCACAATCCTCTCAGGATTGAAAGTTTAGGAAAATAGAAGTAGTGAGATTTATTATTAAGGTGACAATTATTAATTGAATAATTAATCTCATAGTGATCCAGTTCAAGATGTCTTACACACTTAAGACACATTAATACATCAACTAGAAGTCTACACTTCCATGATCAAGACAAACCATCTTAATTAACATGTTATAGTTTTCGCAGATAAAACGCTCAATTTTATCACCGACTACGAACTTGCGATTTATATCTTTTGTAACTAAATCACATACAATGCATCTCAAGGACTATATGATAATGTCCAATTAGTTCATATACAAATAGTCTTATATAATTAAACAATTTAATATATAAATATATATTAATAGGTAAAGCTGAGAAAAAATCCAATTAGATTTCAAATTGGAATTCAATTAGAGTTTAATTTTGCGTCACGTGTTCCATCTAATCTAAATTTTTGTGCCAAATGAGTTAATTTAGTGTAAAAAATGAGGAGTCCAATATAAATAAATCATAAAACATAAATTTTGAATGATTTTATATTTTTGAGCCTTTTTTTTTTTTTTTTTGTATAACTAAAAACAATTTAATTAAGTTTATAAGTCATTTATGTAATATACCATCAAAATTGGATTTTGCTTTTGTTAGCTTTCCATACAAATTAAATTGTTTAGATTTTTGTTGTTATTTTTTCTCTGAACTAATGAGCATATTTTTTTTTTTATACTGTTTATATTCAGATATTTTGTATGCAAAGATATTGAAATTAACAAATTGTGATTGAGCTGAACGATCTCATGCACCATCCATTTAATTTAGGAGATACTATTTGACCAATTTATGATTTTATTTTGTGTTATATTTAATGGAATTTCACAGACAATAATTGTGGATTGATATTGTATATATAGTATCCAATAGTGATTTTCAAAATTATATACCTAATAACAATGTAATGAGAAAATTGGCGTAACCAATATTATGAAAATTATAAGGAAAAACTATTTTAGTACCTCCAAATGTCCTAGTCGAACTATGTCCTATATTTTTAATAACTCAAACTAACATCAATAACACCACTACAATTTATCATTCTTGTGCGTAAGCACGGGTTACATACTAGTTATTTATAACATGCCAATAAATTAGATTTTAGGGCACAAATCCTAACAGTGGCTTCACCTAGAGAGAGCTACTTAGTAGAGTTTTAGTTTACAAAGATACACTTCTAGATTTCAAGACCCAAATTAATATTAAGAGAATCTTAGTAGTGGTGGCTTGAAGAATTGGCGAGACATTTGTTCATTTGGATATCTCATAATTTTTGGTAGTTTATTTGCTAAAAATATGACATAAAAGATATAGTTTTTAGTAGTTTTTATGCTTAATGTGTGACAAAAGCTAAAATCTAAGGGTATTTTGGTAACTGTTTTTTCCCCTTATTTTCTGTTTTCAAAAATAATTTTCTATTTTTGAAACTAAAAACCTTGTTTGGCAACTCAAAATGAACAGAAAACAAAAACTGTTCTCAAGACTCAATTTGTGAAGAAAACTAAAAATATGCAAAATGTTGTTTTCAGTTTCTAATTTTCAAAAGTTAAAGAAAACACGCATTTGATTTAATGAAACTGTCTCATTTAATGAGTTAGCATTAGAATTAAAATCCCAATAACAACATATTTTAGTATTTTTTATTTATTTTTTTCTTCAAAAAACTATATATATATATATATATATTTTTTTTTTAATTTCAACTAACTAAACATGTTTTTGATTTCAAAAATACAAGAAAATTGTTTTTTCTTTATATTCCCAAAAACAAGTTTTTAAAAATAGAAAACAAAAACTGTTACTAAACATAACCTAACTTTTTTTTTTTTTTAAGTTAGTTTTATTTATTATTTTTCAAAATGATGAAACAAAAGACAAAAAGTTAAAAGCTAAAAGTGGCATCAAACAAAGTTATTTATTTTGTACCATACTTTACCAGATCAAAAGTTTTCATACTAGTTACCAAAACTGGTATGGTTAAGCGGTTAAGCCCCTTGAAATATTTCAGCTTAAATACCTATTTCAACATGTTTGGGAAATTCCTTCGGAAAACACAATTTGGGCCAACACAACTTTGCTTTCCCTTAACTTTGTTATGTCAAATGGTAGGTGTGTGATCTATTCATTGCTTTTTCTCCCATCACGTGAATTTATTGAGATAGTTTGTAACCACAACTTTTGTACAAGAATTATTGCCGCAACTTGATGTAGTTCAGTTATTGACTACAGTTATTTATTTTTTCTCTATTTTCTTCCCAAATTGGGGAGATAGAATTTTGATGGGGCCGGGAAAAAACACCCGGGTTCTACCAATTTTCCATTCTCTTATTCTCTCCAGCCCAACACTCATAAAATCAAAATTTTCTCCACTTTTCTCTCCTTCATTTCCTATTCTCACTGTTTTACCCCCAACCAAACAAACTTTGAAGTCAACCACTTAAACAAAATTTGGTCCCAAAAGAATTGTGAAGTTGTTATGATACTTTGGTGTTTTCGTTCACTCTCCTCATATATATATATATTGATTATGATGATTGGGAATATATTTTTGGGCTAACATATTGGACTGAGCATAGGTTTGCTTAAATATTTTAAGTGGGAGACGTACGTATGAAGCGTGATACACAATGATCATAAGAGGAACTACACAAGCCCACAGCCGTGCACAATGAAGTCTTTTTATCTCTGTCATATTGAAACCACAATGCTCCTTTTTGGGTGATCAATAATAAGAATCCAATCTTAATTTCAACCCACCCAAAGATGGATATTTAGGTGGTTGGTTTTAAGTTTTAACAAAGAAAATTATGCTCCTTTATATAAGAGAAATGAATTGAAAAAAGACAATAAAAGAAGATGACTACTAATACAAAGTAGATAACAAAGAAGATGAGGACTAATACATGAATAGATAAAAATTAATAATAGCTGTCAGCTTTGGTAATCTTTCATGGACACTGATATTTTTATGACTTCAGAGCAACATTTTAGAACCCTGATTCCTTGTGATTTTCAAGCCTTTATTGAAGAGTTTCAAAAAACATCAACAAGCTTTTTGCTTAAAAAGCTTTCTCAGATTAAACGATTATTTTTTATTTTTCAAATCCTGGGTTGAAATCTTCATTTTCTGGATCAAATATATTGAATTTATTTATTTATTTATTAGGATGATATCCAATTCCTTTTTTGAGAATATTGGAATAAGAATTTTTGATTTTTTTTTAAAAAAAATTTCTAGCTTCACTGATTTTTCAGTCACCGATTGCTGACATGCAGCTATATCAAAACTCAAAAAGCTTAAGAAAATAACATGACAGAGTGTCAGTGATGCTACATAGCAGTAGAGACATTAGAGATACTTCTCATTGCTTGGATTCGTTAATCTCTTCCTGTGACATAAGCTAACAAGTTCCACAAAAAAAAACCATATATACACATATAACTTCAAAAGCACCTTCTCACCATGGAGCATTAACTACTTCTTGAAACACAATCTCATGCCTCACCACATTCACCTTCAAAGCCTCAATCTCATCGTCAAGTCTTTCTTTGGTTTTCTTTAATTTCGAGAGCTTCAATTTGAGAAAATCCATTTCTTTTTCTGCATAAGCTTGCTCTAGTCTAACTTTTGATTTCCTCTGAGGGTCCTTGACTGCCACTGCTTCCATAGCAATGCTCATCAGCCGAGCCACTCGAGCACATAAGAACTGAACATTCATGCCCAATAGCTCAAAGCCTTTCAAAGTGTTATCCCAATCTTCAAAATCAGCTAGAGGGGTCAAAAGTTCACAATCTCTAATGGCATCCACAATGTTGATAGTCTCAGAAATTATTTCAGCAGCCAACTTGCTATTAATATTTTTGCGCAGATTGTCATGCAGAAATGAATTCTGAGAACAGCAGAGATCATAATACTTAATCCTCTGGTAATCTGAGAACTGGGAGTCTATGGTTTCGCCATTCACAAGAATGGAGAAACTGCTGATGCTATTAACTTCTTTAAAATTAGCAGTTGACCCTGTAAGTCTTAGACCACACAGAACATCTGAGGCAAGATTTTTTCTGCCATTTTCATACTGATTTGCTGCATTCCCAAAACTAGTACTAGTATCTAAATCCTTCAGGTAGTTTATTTGAATAGTCTCTCCAAAAATGTCTCGCATAACACGATCGAAATACGTAGTGTCTTTGTGAATTTTGATCTTCTTGTCTTCAATTGTTTTTTTGTTCCAAGTTCAACATCAAGGAGAAAAAGAGTATGCCATCAGTTAATTATGGGGGCAGTCACAAATTCAGGAGTAGAACATAGAAACAAAACACCATACCATAATCATTTCCTCTTGCACAAGCATCTAAATTTGGAGGGCCAAAAGGCCCATCTACTCCAGCTAAACCATTCAGTCTCACCATGTATACCTATGAGAGTGAGATGGGAGGCAACAATTAACCAATATCTTTTTATTTAAAGGAAAACAGATTAAGAGTTTGCAATAGAATTTTAGTAAATAGACCCAAAAAATAAAAGGCAAAATAATAGAAGGAATCGGTATCTCTAGTACAAATCCTAGGAGCCATTGACAAATTGCTTGAAATTTGGTGATCTAAAAGGGAATCAACGTGGGGTAAAACTCACTACAGTCATGACCTATGCTGCTTTTTAGCTAAATTCCATCTTTTACACCTCTGTTTTATTGAATTTGCAATTTATGGTCATTTTTCTTTTTGTTACAACTTTTGAAATAAAAGTCATAAACTTGTAATACAGTCCTATAAATTCTAGAACATTTCCTAGAGTCCGTAGTATTAGTTTATGTAATTTTCTCAATTTTGCCTTTTTTAGTGATTTTCCAAATTTTTAGCCTAATTTCATACCTAACACAAATTAGGGTTTTCTTTAAGGATTTTCTAGCCACTTTAGGATTTCTTTAATATCTTCCTATAAGATAGTGATCGGCCTAATAGAAAGCAAGTTATTCAATAATACAATTTGAGAGAGAGAGAGAGAGAGATTCTCTCTTTTTTTTGGCGGATTCTAGAATAGTTCTCCTTGTGGATTTAAGGAACCTCTTAAGGATTTAGGGGTTTGTTCTTGAAATAGATGTGTACTTTTTCTTATGGCTATCCCGCTGTGTGAAAATGAAATGCTTCTTCCAGGATCTTCCTTTCCAAAATGTGGCAATAAAACAAGTTATAATCAAAACCAGTATAATATAGGAACAATGAACAATAAGTCATTTATATACATGGACAAAGATGAACATACACTCAACTTAAGAGACTCAAATAATTACCTTGAACTTGAAAGTCCCAACCAACTGGAAAACCAGAACATCATCTTGGCATAATTTGTGCGCAATTGAAAACCTTCTCCATCCAGAACTCAACGCTGCATTTTCTGCAATATACTTTGTTTTGTACTCTTCCCTACTTTCATCTTCCAAAATAACTATTATATCATGCCTTGGCAAATGCATTTTGCAGAATTGTGCTGGAAGACGCTGCCATTAAATAAGTTAGCAGAAACAAATCTGTCTGGCACCCAGCTATTGTTACATTCTTGACCTTGGGATAGAGTTTTGAGCTTACCAGCCAATAGCCACCAGTAACATTTGACCTTACCAAAGTCTTGATAAAACTAGGAGATTCTGCTGGCAAACTAGCTTGAACCTCCATTGCTTGCTTCAAGGCAGAAGACTTGGCTTCCATGCGGTCGTATAAGACCTCAACCATGGCTCCATTTTCTTTAAAGCTTTAAGTAAATTACAAAGGCATCAATGCAAAAGGAGAATTTTGTTCTCTTAGGCATTGACTTTAATGACCAAAAAAAAAAAAAAAAGAAGAAGAAGAAAGAAGAAAAACCAACCTCCGGGGCTTACATGGAACAACAGATAACACCTGCTCATAATTCACAAAATAAATATTTCCCATCAATATGTCAATTGATTATATGAAATATAGTTATTCCATATAAACCAACCAAGGAACTGGAAAATTCAGATGTTGCAGTAGAGACATATATAAAAGAGATCTAATAAAAGACAATCTCTATGAAATGTCTACAAGATCAATTTCTATTCCAAAGGTTATAAGGCTTATTGGCTCACACCATCAATTTTGGGGCTTTTGGTATATTAGTTAGGTACATTATGGCAGGTTGTATACCATACTCAGTTTAAAAACTTAGGCACAACTTATGGGGGCGGGCTTTCAGTGGATAGACTCCATGTTGTTATAATGACCAAGTTTATGTCTTAATTATCTGAAAATCATAAGCAAAACGAAAACAGATCTAGACCATGAAAATCAACACACGTCCCTAAAACTTAATTAAGTGAAGTGACCAAATTTGAAAATAAACCCGTACCAAAATGTATACTAAACAAATATGAGACTCTCCAACACCCCTTCTTACTTCTATAGTTCTATGCCACAAATACACAAACAACACGAGCATGTAGAGCCAAAAAACAAACAAATTGGTCCCTAATATCATAATTAATTTCTCGCTTTTTAGGAAGTCTCACATTGTTCCTCTGGTGTGAGTTTATGCATAAGGTGAACATCCCTTACCTAGTCGTTCAAACAATTGAGAAGTCACAATCTGTCAAGAATTACAACCTAAGTGGGAATAATAACTCCAATTATCACGGTATACAAGGTTGGATTGCTGTTGCTGACTATGGTGTGGTCCTAAAGGAAAAATGACCAGAAAGCTATGGACTACACAGACATTGGTTGCCATCAATCAAAGTGAGTGCCTAATTATACTAGGCTTGATTTTTATAACATGCATCCTCCTGTCTCATGGTTCATACTTCATATTAGTCCCTTAAATTCTCATAAGCTTGCAATTTATTTTTTAAATAAATTAATTGTTAATCCCATAAAATTCCAAAGGTGTCTGAGGGACTGATGATAAAGAACAATCATCATACTCATAATTGCTTAAGCTCGGAATTTGACTGTATTAGAATATTCATATGTGAGTGTGGTTAGTTAAGTATTGAAGTCACACATGGGATGCTAATAACAAGAGTGAAAGATAAATACTATAACATAATTGGACCAAACTCATTGTTACACAAACTGTTTTAGACAGTTTTACACACGCCCCCAAAAAGCAACTAAATTTTACGCATATCCCAAAAAGCAACTGAAATTTGTCTTTTGGGGTGAGTGTTTACCCTTAAACTTTTGCGTCAAGTGACAATACGTTAGATTAACCCCTCAATTTGGACCCAACATCGTTTGGACCGTTTTGTCAAGCCTAATAAAACAGAACAAACACTAAAAAATTTACTCAAAGATGAGTTCTCACTTGTTCAGTTCCACTTCCACCCTCAGAATCCAAACGTTTCTCATGGGTCAGGGACATCTTTGAGTCGGTGGGCCAGCTTTCCTCTGCTTAATCTGATGGGGTACATAAAGATGCAAAGTGATCAATATGCAGAACCAGACATGCAAATGCAAGGAAATGAGAGGTGGAGAGTGATCAAAATGCTCAAGGCCTCAGCATTGCTGACTTGCTGTTGTTCTGCTGTTTTTTCCACTTTATTGTTTGCCTGTTTGCTTGTTTGAGTTTATTTTGGTCTTCAAGGAGATAAATACTCTTTTTTTTTTGGGTAGTGGTTTAATTGTACTTTTAAACCTTTTTTTTTTTTTTATAGAAATTTAACAAAAAAAAAAGTTTAAAAGTACAGTTAAACTTTAATCTTCAATCTTAGCTTAGGTATTTAAAAAAAATTTCAATCTAGTCTTTGGAAAAAAAAAAAAAATCCCAAATAGTCATAAATACATGTGTCAAAAGTTAACTCTTGCTATAATTTTGAGTTGAGTTTAGGATCTTTTTGACACAAACTTATACATACAAAGACTAAAATAATGGGTTTTAATTGGGTCAACTAGTATTTAGCCAAAAAAAAAAAAAGGGTTGGGTTAACTACGTAAAGTCTTGTCTTAGACTCATAATTTTTTTTAAAGATATTTACAATATACTGCTAATTCTACAATTAAAATCATTTTTCTCTAAACTTTCAATTACTTTATGTATGGTGAGGTACTAATTCAGTTAGAAGGCTAAAGCAATAATTAGAGAGTGAACATGATAAATTTAATTCTATCATATCTATAAGAAAGAAAAGTGATTAAAAATAAAATATTTCAAAGGACGAGTACTAATATTTATATTGAAACATGCGATAATGATTGAGGATTAAATGTGTAATTAAATATTAGTTTATTGAGCTTTTAATATATATATATATGAGAAATGCTAATAAGTGTCCTTATGGCACTGGATAATAATTCATTTAAAGAAAGTTTTTATGAAGAATGGAAAAAAAAAAAAGTAATTAATATTTTGATAGTTTTTTCATTTCCTATAAAAGTTTTATCAAAACTTTCTTAAAATTGATTATTAATGAGTACCCTTAGGGCACTTTTTAGCATTACCCATATATATATATATATATATATATATATATAAAGCAAGTCATAGCAAAGGGGTCTAAAGGCTAAATCCACAAAACACGGTATACATGATAGATTGTCGGTGGTACGTGTATATTGGGACTGTAGGGTGACTTTTTGAACAAAAACAAAAGCTTGGGTCCATTACCTTTAGCACATTATCTTTAGCGCATTGATGCAATGAATGTAGTTAAAAGTAGATATGGGGCACCATTAGAGCATCCGTATTGGAGATGCATAATTTTTGTCCATTTTGCAAGAATTTTTTTTTTTTTTTTACCCACTCATTTTTACAAAACACCCACTTTTATAAAAAAACCCATATCAATTTGTCTATTCTACATATTTATTCAATAAAATATTCATTATTGACTCAATACCCAGCCACCATCAACGATCAGAGTAGCGGCGATCATCAACCCAGCCTCCATCATCAACCCACCCATCAATATCCCAAAACCATTAATCAAAATCATCAAACCCACTAATCAAAACCATCGAAATCCATTGACCAAAATCCCAAAACCATCAAACAAAGAAAAAAGATAGCAACGGCAATCGGCGAGGCAGTGGCAAGATCAACCCCTCTACTAGAAAACCCATTGATAAAACAATGAGAAACAACAAGAAACAAAGGAGATTGACGATCGGAGAGGTCTTCGTGGCGATCGGCGAGAGATCAGGCGTGACGAGAGATCAGTAAAGGTTTAATGGTGATGGTTTGATCAGGCGACCGGCGAGAGATCAGGGCGGTGGCGATTGGCGGTGGTGGCGAGAGATGATTTGATTGGCGGCAGTGGTTTGATGATTTGATCAAATGAGAAAAAGGGAGAGTGAGGTGAGAGTGAGAGCAACCAGAGACAAGGAAAGAGAAAAATTACTAAAATATTAAATGCAAGTGTTATAGTAATCGTGCATATATGCACGGTTATTGTAGCAATTGTGCATTTATGCACAATTTTACACTCGCTGATGTGGGTGTTTTCTTCGTCAAAATGTGTAAAATGAAGGATTTTTTGTATCTTGCAAGACTTTGCATCCATTGATATGAATGCTTTTACAATGGATTCAACGAGGGTGAGTGTGCTTTTAAAAAACAATTATTATACTTTTTGTGATTAAATTATTGTCACATGAGTAATGACGAATAAGTGCTCATTTGATATACTTTTATTTATATGGCTTGAAACATAATTTGAGCAAAAGTTTAGTTATATATAGATTTAAAAAAAAAAAATATTATATATAAATTAAATAAGCTGAAAAAAAGCCATACTGAAGAGGCTCTAAAGAGACATTTGACAGTTTATTGTATCAATTAAAATAAAAACCATTGGGGCAGGGTTAAAAAAATCACTCAGCAAAAAAAAAAAAAAAAAAAAAGGCGTTATGAAAATTGGTCCTCAATTTTTTGGTCTAATCGAGGTTGACCGATCGTTGGATGTGATTTTATAAATAACTATATTAATAATTAAATTATAGAAGAAAACAAAAATATAGTAACCCATAATATTTATTAGAGAATAGAAAAAACTCTAAATAGTTTTAAGTGAGTTTTCATACGTTATTACTTTTTTTTAATTTTTTTTTATACAAGATATAAATTTTACTCTAGCATAATTTTAGTGTATATGTGTGTGAAACTTCCTTCTAGAGACGTGAATCTCGGCCCTTTCCCCCCACACCTTACAAGCATTTATATTTATGGAGTGATCATGGCGCCAAGAGTGTGTGGTGGTCATATATTATTACATTAAAAAGGTAGAAAAAAAATATAAAAAATTAAATTAACATTATAATAATCCTTTCTTGGTAATTTTTTTTCTTTATAATTTTTATAACGTAATTGAGAATAAAAGGATTTGATTGAATATATAAATTTCTTGTAAAGAATCTAAAATAAAAGAGTTTGAAATTAGACGTCAGTGACCTAAACTATTGCTTGAAAAGTACAAAACCGGTTTTGACCCCCAGCAACTTAAGTCTTAACTACAAAACTTTAAAGGGGTGTTTGGTTTGTGTTTTCAAACAACCATTTTCAGTTTTTAAACAATATTTCACGCATTTGCACATACTTTTTCACTCACACGTATTTTCACAAATATTTTTAAACAACAATTTTCAGTTTTTAAACACATGTACCAAACAGGCCCTAATTCATTTAAAGTTTTAAAATATTTCTCGAAAAGAAAAAACCGGTTAAGACTTAAGACCCCCAACGACTTAACTACAAAACTTTAATTCATTAACTCAAATTCTTGCGTAAGGTAGTTAATTTGACAAAGTTCAATAACAAATAACCACAATCACACTAGAGATAAGAATTTGTGTACAAAGTGAAAACCATTTTAGAAAATACTACCATAGTAAAAATACTCCGAGGATGAAACCCCAAAAGGCAAATACACTATAAAAAATTGTTGCAATACAAACTAAAATCACATTACACACCATTCAAGTATATAAACATTATACTCAAGCTTCCCGCTCCGACTAGCAACTGCAGACTCCTGCCATGTGTCTAATTAAGTGAGTGATTGTCACTTGCAGACTCTTGCCTAGACATGACAAAATGGGTGGGTCGGGTCGGGTCGGGTCGTATTTTTCACATGAATTTTTTATTATTTAATTTTTATAAAGAAAACAACATATATCTACTATTTGGAAAGTTATGCAACAAATTACTTGATGTAAAATGCATTATTTTGAATTCACCACTTATATCAAGAATGAACTCAGTTAAACTTATTAATACTTATTCAATAATTTTAAAATTATACAAATCCTAACATTACTATCTAAAACAAAATAACACAAAGATAAGTAAAACAAATACACAAGTTTTATTTCTACAAAATATCAATATTCCAAAATATAAAACAAAATTACAAATGACTTATTGGATAACTCATTTGATAAAGAATAAAAATATATAAGAAATTTACAATCTTGAAAATTAATTTTATAATCTATTATCAGTTGTGGTTGACACTCTATTTCAATTTGAGATATACTTTAAAATTTGATTGCTTGCTTATTTATATATGGTTTCTTTTATGAATATCATATTATTGTTAAGCAACACACACTCTAGGAAATATCATAATTTATTTTGAAAAGCCGTTTATTTTGGACATAAATTATTAAAAAATAGGTCTAAGTATTCATAATTTATGCTAATTTGATACTTTAGCTTCACTATTTTCACACTTGTGAGTGTTTCTCACATGTCTACAATTTTAAATCTATGTTTTTATTTCTACTGTAACCAGATTATCTTGGCATGTACTTTGCTATTTGATATCTAAAAATATTTACTCATTATAGAATGTTCAATCATTTATCTTTCAATTAATTTGCATGTAGTTATGTAAATGTATCAATTGTTTCCTTAAAGTTCACAATAAACAATTAAACCAGTATTGTCTTAGTTTTACTATTTTTTTACCCAAAAAAAAAAAAATTTAAAAAAAATGGTTCGGGTTCAGGTCGGGTCGCGGTTGACCCGTAAAAACACGGGCCGGGTCACGGGTCAACCCGTTTTTGCTTCAGCTCAAAAAAATTGAGTTTGGGTCGGGTATTTTTCGGGTCGGGTCGGGTCGGGTCGGGTCAGAAAATTCTGACCCGTTTTGCCATGTCTACTCTTGCCCAACTTCAGAAAAATATATATATATATATATATATATTTTATTATTATTTATAAATAGTGGAAATCATTAATTAAAAAGAAGGTGACTATCTCTCTCTAAACTTACTCTTCATAAATTCTATTAGAGAAGTCACTCAAAGAACACCCACCAAACCCATGAAATTCTTTACCAAAAACACTCATTCTTCCACTCAAAACACCAGTCCTTCATTCCCACATTCATTCAATTTTTTTTCATATACATGATTAATTTAGATACCAACTATCTCAGCATCTTTTGTCAACATTCAAGCACTTCAGTATATCTAACACCAACAACAACACAACTACTCCATGGAGGCCTTGGGGACAGTCTGTGGATCCAGTGATTAACAGAAGGTCTTGGTGACCATCGAGGAGTTCGTGAGCTTTATCTGATAAAACTATATTAGCAAAGGAGAATTTTCCACTCATACCTATAGAGGAGGGTGTGCATGCAGGCGATTCCTAAACTCGTATCTTTCTTATGTTTAGCATGGTCTTTCCTGATTTAAATTTATTGTGATTGGATTGAATTCTTTGGGAAAAAAAAGAAGATGTATTTTATCTTGATTTTAAGGATTTCATAGGTTATGGTTGGTGTTAGACATAGCTATTATGATAATTTTGTTTTGATTTTTACAATATATTTAATTTGTTCCTTTTTCACATTCCATGCCATCATTAATTGTTGCCATACATTTTAATATGTTCATTGTAAGAACCAGATTTGAATCCCTAGCCCAACAGGTGGATGGACTTTGACCCAAAAAGCCCAAAACAATGAATTTGTAGAGAATGAGTTAGAAAACTGGGTTTTAATGAATCAGACAAACACTAACGTAGATTTAGATGACAAGAAAATGTAAATAGATAGGTTTATGCTAAAGAAAATCGTCATCGGCAAAGTCCGAGGATATCTATTCCTATATATTTCTTTCAGGTTTGATTACAAAGTCAATTCTTAATGCTACAATATTTTTCTCTTAGTTTCTCGATCCTCTTCTTCCATTGCCCCTCTCTTCTTTTATACTCCCTCCTCCTTTCATCTTTTTCCTTCACATGTATGCCAGATGGCTGGTCTTGATACTTGTCCTATCAGCACATCTCATAAGTCTTCATGTAATAGCTGTAAGGTTGATAGCCATTGTTCAGGTATCATCTCCACATTAATGCGGTCAAAGAGTTAGCTGCAGTGCATTTAATGTGGTGGTAGCAGCTTTCTCCTCAGATATTTTAGGACTTCTCCTTGTCCCATGTCTCTACCATGTCTGTCCATACCGACAGAACTTCCTAAAATGTTCCCCTGAACAGTAGATCACTTCTCTTGACCCTGGCCTTTATTAGCCGAGGAGGCATTCATCTTCGGCCCACCCTCCTAGGCAATTATGACCAAGACTAATTTCTTAATTTACCAACGTAGACTCCCTTGGCAATGTCTACTCCTCTTCGGACAACCTCTCGACCTCGGACTAGGCCTCAGGCCCAATATCCATATAAATAACGAGCTCCTGGCCCACCACCCCTACATTCATCATATAAAAACATAATAATGTGCATTCTAGATCATTACAATTGGGAAATGTTAGATTAGATTAAATAGCATAGGATTTAATGTTTTTGTTACTATAAATTTTTGCTATAGTTGATTGGAATTTTTCGTGATTTCACTCTCTTAGAGCATCCACATCCGGATCTTATATCTCATCTTATTTTACTATTCCAAAAAGCTACTTTATCAATTATACCATATTATTTTACAATACACCCAACATCCCAAAACTTTATTTTCCTCTTCTACTCATTAAAATAATATATCTAAGTAATAAAATATATATTTTTTCTTTTTTTGTTTTTTCTCAATTTTCTCCCCCACACGCGTCCCTTCCAGAATCCTCCATTCCTTTACTTTTCACCTTCTTCCAGCCTCCTCCTTCAATCCATCATCCATATCAACCCAGATCGACGAAACAGAAAAGAAAAGAAAAGAAAAAAAAACCATCACGCCTATCACAATGCCAATCACATATACCAGCAAACCTAGAAAAAAAAAAAAAGAAAAAAGAAAAAAGAAAAAACCATTAACACCCACAGCCACCACAACGTCATAGCCACCACAGCTCCACCGATCTCCGCCACGCCATAGCCACCACAACGCCGATCACATATACCAGCAAATCCAGAAAAAAAAAAAAAAACCATCAACACCCACGCCGATCACAATGCCACAGCCACCACAGCTCCACCGATCTCGCCACCCACCGATCTCCACCATGCCAATCTCACCACCCACCGATCTCCACCATGAGGTCTTGGGTCTGAAGAGAGCAGATGAGAAAGAAAGAAGGAAGAGAAATAATGAGAGAGGAGAGAGAAATTGCTAGTTAAAATGAGAGAGGAGAGAGAAATAAGAGTACTAATTTTTTTTTTTTATGCAATTCAGCTACAATACCATTTTACATTTGAGATGGTACTGTAGCAATATCTCAAAATAAATTTGGCCTTTAGCATTTGGCCTTTCCATTGTTGAGCAGTTTTGGGGCTTAAATGCCATATGTTCCTAACATTTGGCATATACAAGCCCCACTGTTGATGCTCTTATATCCATAAATCCACGTATTTAGGATGGAGATGATACGTGTCTCATCAAAAATTTAAAAACAATC
Source organism: Quercus aquifolioides (assembly GCA_019022515.1). NCBI lineage: Eukaryota > Viridiplantae > Streptophyta > Magnoliopsida > Fagales > Fagaceae > Quercus > Quercus aquifolioides. The sequence continues at coordinate 41,539,820 of CM032332.1, forward strand.
ACCTGAAATGATGTCACCCATGTATCACCCATGTATTAGTAAAAATTTTATTAGAAAAAGAAAAATGCTACGTTTACAACGTTTTTACAACCTTTTCTACAAAAAAATCATAGGTAATATGTTGTTATTGATTTTAATTTGAATCTACCTCTTAAATTACTTTTTTGCCTACTAATAAATACCCGTGACAATCTGCCACTTAAGATTTGTTGTGGTTTCTAAAAAAAAAAAAAAAATTATTGTAAAAGTGTTATGAAAATATTGTGAACATAACATTTATCTAAGAAAACGTAACGATAAAACTCAAGATAAAACCTGATTTTCTTTCTTGCATATAAATCACATGTTTTGTATATTAGGTTCATGCATATTCTTTCTTCATATGAAACATGAGAAAATTCACTGAAAAAAGAAAAAAAGCTGCATCAAAAGATTCAAAATTCCAGCACGTCGATAAATGGATAATTTAACGTTGAAGTCTTTCTTTTAGGAGCTACCCATGAAATGATCTCATGCATAAAGTAGAAATCTTATCTAGGATTTGTATTTCAATATTTTCACATTCTCATGCATTTTTAATATTGTTGTAAATATATAGTAATTAATTTTATGTTTTGATTTATATGTTTTGATTCAACATATAATCACATTTCATCATGTTAATTTTAATTTTTGTGGTGAATGTGAACACTATCAATATTCTTTCAATATCATTTATCATAAGATTATATATTGATTTTTTTGATGAAATGTGATTATATATTGAATCATTGATTGTAGTATGGGAGAAATTATACAGTCTTCATGGTGGACAAATGATGTGGTTCACCGTTCCAGTAAAAGACTCCCACATATTTAAAATTGTTGAGTCAGCATTTAGTTTTTATTTAAAACTTCACAATTTTAAACAAGTGTGAGTCTTTTATTGGAATGGTGGATCACATCACTTATTCACCATGAATACCTTATAATTTCTTATAGTATGGATGGGAAGACTATTTATATTGGTTTTTTTTTTTTTTGGGAACATTTATATTTATATTGGTCATTTAATCTTACAAGACTGGTTATTTGACCAAGCAAGGTAGGTTCCTCCACACCTTCCCAATCTAACCTCTGAACCTAGTCTAGGGGATACAGGTCTTATCTATAATACTTTTTTCATTTTTTGTAATATTTTGGTAGATTGTGACTAGGAAAATGAGTTTTGTAATTGCATTTTCGTTAATTTGTACTTAGGAGTCAATATCGTGTAATATTTTTTGTTCAAACATTTTGCAACTTACTTCATGTATTACTAAAGTTTGTTTTGAGTTTCTCTTATTTTTTATTGTATAAATTAAATCAAGTGGCAACTCCATATGATTAGGTTATGGGGACATATCCATGGTTGAATCTCTACCTTGAAATTCGTTATTCGAAGTCCTGGTCTCCTAATGTTGCGATTCTCGCACACCCACATCAATTAAAAAGCCTTGCTTCTGAAACTATGACATTCATAGGTGGTTCTGTAAACTTTAGCCAATTTTTTTTAAATAAAATAAAATAAAACTTCTTTTTCTTATATATCTAATTAAAATATTCATCATGACTTTTGTTTATATATATATATATATATAAAATAGAGAGAGGAGAGAGAAATTTAGAATAAAATAGAGAATTAAAGTTTTACAAAAGGCTACTTTGCTTTCTAAAACTTGTTGAGCACGCTAGTATTTTGTAGAAATTTGAATAGCATGGGGGTCAGATGTGATTTTTTTTTGGTGATTCTTTACTAAAGTATTTTTTAATTTGGCTAAAAAAAATGCTTCAAAGAGCCAAATGCTAATGCTCTCTTTCTCTCTGGCTGAAATGCATTCAAAATTATAAAATTTGTACTTATATCATTTCAAATTGTAGCAAGTTCTCCTGTGATTACAAGCACTTATTATGTACAATATTTCCAATGGCTATCACCCTGTTCATGGCGAAATTATAGTTGCCTAATGGGTGTATGAAATATGACTTGGGACCTTAACATCTACATATAAACGTTTAAAAAAATTGGTTGAAGTACTCTTGAAGCTTTTCACTTGATTGCAATCATGAACAGCTCATGAAAATCTGCTTTCTTCCCAACTGCCTGAGTTTTTCACGCTGGACTTTTCCAAACGCATCCTGGCATTTGTATCATCCAATACCTTCCTGCTATTCTTTTCAATCGGAGATGATTTCGAATGCTTTTCCGCAGCAGTTACTGCTCACAAATTCAAGGGAAACAAGTGCAGATATTACAGAACATACTTTTGGGGCCATTCACAAACAATATATAGATTAAAGAACATGACTCTGCAGGGATTATTCACAAACAATCAAGTAGCATTTAAACTTACCAAAATTTGATCCTCTTACACGAGCTAATTTCATCAGCCCAACAGCCCCATCTACTTCAGTTAAACGAATTTCTCTAACTATGTACACCTATAGAAATAAGAGATGAGATGGCAAATAGAGGGAATTTATGGTTGAATCAAGTAGCAGCTTAACATAGCACTAATTATATTATTTAGACCAAACAATCCATTTGTGCACATGGGAAGATGTAACAAGAACAATGAAAGTAAAATTGCTCAAGAAAATGTCTCGATATATTATCAAAGAACTTTTTAGTCTTCATCACGATAAGCAACATCAAACTTCAACAAAATTAGCGCTTCGGTCAAATAATTCAATTTGAATTATAAATCTTCCCAACTATTTATAGTATTATAAATCATTAGCTATGTAACTAACACTAACAGACTGGCATCCTTTTCCACTACAATAGGGTCTAACTTAAGCCCCAATCTGCCATTTATTAGCTTCAAAAAATCTTTCTGCAGTACAATTTCAAAGGTTTTGGAAGTGTTGACTGCCTCTTACAAGTAATTTCAAGGAAAATCAAAACAGGAGGAGGAAATTCACAGTACCACTGTGTTTTTTTTAGAGGAGTACCACAGTGAATTTAAAGAATGCACATAAGCATGACAAAGAAGTTTACATGGTTACCTTCAACTTGAAAGGCAGGACCAACTGAAATACTAGAACATCTCTCTCACATAATCTATGCGCAATGGAAAAGCTTCGCCAGCCACCACTCAGTCCCTTCCTAGCCTCTAGATAAATTACTTCAAATTCTTTCCCTCTTTCATCTACCAGTGTAATTATCGAATCATGGCACGGCATGTAATCTTTGCAAAAATCCCTTGGTAGACCCTACGATGCAATAAGTTAGCACATACATATTAGAATTGCACCCCAAAAATTGTATAACATAAATCGAAGACATAGTTTGGGGTGTACAAGCCAAAATCCACGAGTAACATGTGAGGGAAGCATAAATTTAACAAAGCTAGGGGTGTCAGCTGCTAGATATGCTTGAACCTCTTCCGCTAGCTCCATGGCAGAGGACTTGACATCAGCACGTGTGTACAAATGATCAATGATAGCCTTCTTTGGTTTATTGCTACAAGTAAAACATGGATTTAGCATTTTTACAAGCGATTTAAGCTCTTTTATATTGAACCTAATTAAGTAAAATTTTAAATATATTCTGACCTTATAGATGTCCTTGGCTTCTTGGATCCTACCTGCTCAATATCATTCCCAATTAGTTGATGATTCCAATCCATGAAAAGAAACTACCAAGTAATTTGCTTAACAGAATTTACAAATTAAACAGTGCAATTAAAATGACACAAGAATATCTACTCCAAAGTGTGTGTGTGTGTGCACGCACGGTTACATAATACAGCCATTTGGGAAATCTGGCCATCACAGCCAGATTCAATTAGGATTCCTTTGGACTAATACAGGTCGTACTCAGTGCACAAAATTCCCACTTTTACAGGATCTGAAAGACGTGATTGGTAAAAAACTTGGTTATAAATCAAATTGTTGCAGGAGAAGGAGAGAGGATTTGTAAATTGACTTTCCTTATAAAAGAGACCCAACAATGTCACTGAGATACAAAACTCTTGACGATCATGCAAAGATATGAGGTTGAACCCAAAGTAAATGCGCCACCATGAGATTTATGGATTGAGGAGACAAGTACATTTATAACTTTAGCAAAAGATAAGTAAACAAATGTGATAGTCATAAAGCAATTATTATCATATTCTTTGCAACCAAAGCAAGAAAACCTAACTAAGGTTTATTAAATTTTCTCTCCTTTGCTTAGTAGTATATGTATACTCTGGCCATATCTGCTGTCCAAAACTTCTAATTCTTAGTCACTGATGGGTGTTTCTCCTAGTCACCATGACAATGAACAAACAGCTAATATGCATGATCAGATCACCAAAAAAGTAAAAGGGTAAAGAGGAAATGCAGAGGGAAAGAGAAAGAAACCATGGGCTTAGAAAACCAAGCAAAAGCCTGTTGGTCTTCCATATTAGCATAACCCTCTTCTAGTTTTTCATGTTTGTGTACAGATTCATCCAATTGCACGGCTTTCATAGCTGACACACACAGATCTCTCTCTCTCTCTCTCTCTCTCTGTGAAGATTCCCTCAGTGAATAGCACCCCAGTCTGAGTCTCTCTCAGTCTCTGACCTCTCTTTCACGGTATTGGAAGATAGGAAAAGAAAGTGTTATTTTGTGTCACAATACTATTTTGTGTCACAATGACTAGACCATTACTTTTTATATAGACATGCGTTTTTTCTCTACCATTCACAGTCGAACACATTTTTCTCTTTATTTACTCGGTGGAGAAAAAAGAGGTTGAGTGTTGACCGTTTTGTTTAAAGTTTACTTGTTTTGGTATACGGTTGGTCCCATTGTCATACTCACACCATTCCGTTTTGGGAAAGAGATAAGCCAATGCAATAGACTTTTTTAGTCTTAAACACATGTTAATAGTAACTTTTTTTAAGACTTTCGTTGTTCTTTCGTTTTTTATTTTTATTTTTATTTTATTATTTATTTAACTACACCTGAGATGAGATCAACCGGTGTGGTTAGTCGAAGGTACTTCAATTTGGTCAAGTTGGAGACAAAACATTGATGAAAAATTTTGACCAAGTGCATACGAAAATTTTCTTACCTCAATCCTATCAAAAAAAAAAAAAATTTTTTTTTTCTTACCTCAATTGAAATCTGGTGTTGGTATAATTAAATAGGACTTGTCTAAAGGTTTAGTATGAGAATACATTCTCCTTTTGTCCTTTTTTTTTTTTTTAGAAAAATTTTAACGAATACCCTTAGAACATTAGTTAATAATTCATTGAAAAAAAAATTTTATGGGAAAAGAAAAAAAAATTAATATTTAGATAGTTTTTTTTATTTCCTATAAAAGTAGTGTCAAAACTTTTTAAAAATGAATTGTTAACCAATACTTTAAGGGTACTCGTTAGCATGACATTTTTTTTATAGGTTGCAAAGTAAAAGGCTTGTCAAATAATATTTAATGCGATTAAGTTAACATTTATAAGTGGTTCTAGTATCCTACTATTTTTATCGCAATTTTAACGTGTCAGACTATGAGTGGTTATTTATCACTTTCACATGAACTCACAATTTTTTTTTCTTATCACTCGAAGTTTGTCATATTATAATTGTGGTAAGGTTATGGTAAAAAAAGTTGGTGGTCCTAGAATTTTTCAACACTAAATGTTGAGATGAATGGGGATGTAATTATGAAGACTCTTGGCTTGCTTATTGCCCAACCTCATTAGCTGAAAGCAATGATTTCAACTGACTGTCTGACTTCTCTAGTTATGGAGGGTATATCAGTCGGGTTGATATCTTTTGCCGAATAGGTGCATTGTAGTTCGATTGAAGCCAATTTGAGATGCCGAACAGAGTGGGGGAAGCACTCAATCATCATCTCTAATATTGTGTTATAACAATTAACAAGGCACTTAAGTTGGGCTTTATGATTTTATTCCTCCGTACCAGTGCTCCTCATTCCACTAAGCTCCACCCCATGTCCTCAAGTTAAATATTCTTAATTTTATTCACTTGAATTTGATTAATCAATTTGTAAAACCTTGCTGGAATGCCATGTGATTTTATCAAATATTGCCAATAAGCAAGAATTATAACAAAAAGGTTATGGAAGCTCTAAAAAATGTGAGGCAAAAAGCCATCCAAACACTCTGAGGAGAATAGAAGTACTTCTATAATTTTACCAAAAAAACAAGTAAATAAATGCAATAGTCATAAAATAAAGTAATATTAACATATTGTTTGCAACCAAAGCAAGAAAACATAATTAAGATTTGTTAAAAAGTCATAATTATCCTATGTAACAGGTTATGACTGGCTACCTATCACTTTCATATAGATCAACTACTTTTGTTTTTACCATTCACAATTTATCACATGGACAATTATGGCAAAGTTGTGATTTTTAAGGTGATCTTGTTCCTAAAAACAAAAGTGGTCCTTGAAATTTTGATTTAATTTATGTAGTTTGCATAGTATTATACGTATAATTAGAAGGCCATTCCCACTATCCAAAATATCTAAGTCTTAGTCATAGGTCTTTGTCTACGACAATGACAGGCAACTAGTATGCAAGACCATACAAAGAGTAAAGAGGAAGGTAGAGATAAATAAAATGAATAATTTTAAGACCACACCCTTCACCAAAACTATTTCATACGGTAAATTATGACTGACTACTTGTCACTTTTACATAAACCCACTACTTTTTTTTTTCACGTGTTCTCATAGCCAACATATGTGTATGTGTGTGAATGTGAAGTTGATTTCCTCAATGAATAGGACCCAAGTCTTCATCCAATTGCACTGTTCTCATAGCTGACATATGTGTATGTGTGTGAATGTGAAGTTGATTCTCTCAATGAATAGCACCCAAGTCTGTCTCCTAGTCTCTCTTTCGCGGTATTGGAAGAGAGGAAAAGAAGAGTTCTTTCTTATTTTCTATTTTTATTTTGAACGAAACGAATGGGAAAAAGAAAGTTGTGTCGACCATTTTGTTTAAACTTACTTGTTTTGGTATACACTGATCCCACTCTATGACTCAGGCCATTCTGTTTCGGGAAAGAGATAAGCTAAACACAACCACTTTAGTCTTAAAAAGCTTCTAAAGTCTAATCAGGAATAAAGTAATAAGGGGCTATCAAATCACAAACTATTTCACAAATTTAATACAGCAAATTGTAAGTGATTGTCTATCATTTACACATAAATTCATAATTTTTTTTCACCAATCACACTTTACTTGTGTACCACATCATAATTATGACAAAAAAATTGTATAATAATTTGTCATACTAGATTTTTTCAATAAACGATAACTTTGACGATCATCCTTCTTGCTTCGATTTATCTTTTTTTTTTTTTTTTCTTCAAAAGAAAATTATAGGATCTTTCCCTAAAATTTGTGCCGGATTCAATTCTGGTAGGTGGATGAAAAATTAAAGTGGAAGCAAGGTCGAAGTTGCAGATGATGCCAGCTAGCCAGAGCTATCGTAGATGGAATTGACTTGCAGGAAAGCGAAACCTAATCAAAGCTAGGGATGACTTTCGAATTCATTTATATCCATATTGTCTATATAAATACAAAATATTAAATTAATTCACTCTATTTTGTATCAGGTGTTCCAAATTAGAGTTTGAATTCACTCTATTGTGCCAAATACCTTTGTAATGTAAAACTACTACTACAAGTTCTTCAAGTCCATTTAAGACTTACTTGCAATCAATTTGATGCTACTTCGAGCTTATTTAAACCTACTTCATTTGAAACAAATTAAAATTCTTTTACTAAAACCTATCATTAACTCAAATAACTAAAGTAGAAGCTCAATGAAGGGATTAAGTTAAAATTTGTGCCAACGGGTCACAAATTAGTTATAGATCTTGCTGCGGTTCAAGAGAGAATTGCCCGAAGAAGGGGTTTGTGGTTGGACAAACTCTATGCAAAATCACATCTTAAAGATGAGATTCACTTTCTTATGAATCTCATCTTGAGATTTCAACTATTCATAAGTGAAGATAAGATTTTAAATGTAACTTTTAATTAAATCGCATGTTGAAGATGCGTGAGAAACGCTATCAAATGGGATTATAATTTTTAGTACCTCTGATAGTGTTCATCAAAAAAGTACCTCTGATAGTGAGCCTCATATTGGAAGCCCAACTATAGAAATTTAACCCTGAGAGTGAGGGATTTACAATAGAGACACATGATTTATTTTGGACAAAAATAATCGGTAAAAACTTAAAGAAACTACATTGCCTTGAAATCATATCACATTGTTCCAACACATAAAATAAAGATTACGAAACCCCATTTACTATTTAAAAAAAATAAATAAATAAAGTACATGATTTTGTTTCCAAGTTACATATTATAATGAATGAAAATTACATGGATAACTACTGATATACATTCCTCTATTCAAATTCAAAGGCTAAGTAAGCAGTAGGACAGGAAATTAGTAGACACCCATCTTGCCCAGTCCAAAGACCAATCTCCTAAAAAAATGATGGACAATGGTGATTTACCCGTTTACTATAGGGAATTGGGGTGGACCTAGGGATATGTACATATAGTACATAATTTAGATATATTCAACTTTCAACACTCAAATAATCCAAACTGTTACTTGCTGGCATAACATAAACATAAAAAAAAAAAAAAACAAAAAAAAAAACAAGAGTTTGACTTGCCTTCTAGTACTTTTTTTAACCGGACATCTCTTATTATTTTAAATATACAATAGTAAATGGTAGTAAATTTTGTTGGGGATATTACATAAAGTAATAATGGAAGAACATGGTTAACACAAAAGACAAACAGAAAATAGATAATTTGGAGGCACAATATCGTTTTCCTTAGACAATATTTGCCCCCACACTATTGTTGCTAAAGGGTTATTGCAAATTTTTCCCTAGGATACAAACAAGATGTTGGATTCTACAGATAGCAATTTTAGATAATAACCACGGGATTTCAAGTGAACATAAGTCTCTATTTATACCCATAAGGTTATATTTTATCAAAAGACATGTATGGAGAGTTAAAATGTTTCATGAAACTGTTCACAAGGCTTGAAACCTTTTCAACATTTCTGAACAGTCACCAGAAAAAAAATCCTGATTTTCGACTTTCGATCGGTCGAAAGTTCATTTCAATCGATCGAGTGCTATCTTCAATCGATTGAACAGGAATCGAACATCAATTGAGACATCTAGAGACTCCAGGATTATTTTCTTACTATTTTCGATCGATTGAGCCAAAGATTCGACTGATCAAAAATGTTGAATTTCAAATTTTTACTTAGAAAATTCCAGAACTTGAATTTTCACTCTATATACAACAAATTTTAATCTCCACATTTTATTTAGTAAGTGGGTGACATGGCGGTTTTTCAATAAAACAAAAGAAAATTCCAATTAAAAAAGTACTGCAAATAAGCCACACCCAAAAAACAATGTATACCATAACATAGATCAAGGAAATTTCAAAATTGTATTATTTACTAACAAAATTAATCCAAAGCACTTAAAAACAGATGTAGAAAACCAGGGTCAAAATTTTGTGGTTGGACCTATATAAAATCCGTGAGCACATTGTGGATGGGTAGAAGATCATTCATTATAAGAGTCTAATTTCCTTAAAAGAAAATAATAATAAAAAAGTTGAAAGCCACCAGTGATGATAATGTATGTTAAATAATTATTGGATGATGATGATGTCATCGGTTTAGGGGTGTGGACCGTGGCAAAGCCACATGTAAGGTCTGTTTGGATACTGTTTATTACTGAAAACTGAAAATACTGTAGCAAAATAATTTTTAAATGTATGAATAGTATCGTGAGACCCAGTTTTAAAAATATGCTAAAATTCGTACTTGCGGGTCCCGTGAACGATCCCGTGTGCACGAGACCCACACAAAAAAACGCAAATGCGCACGTCTGCTGTTTTCAGTGCAATCCAAACATACACGTAGACAAGGAGGCACTTTTTGAAAATTATTTATTTACCCATATGTTCTAATTATATTTACAATTAGCTCCTAAGAAAATGTCACTTGTTCTTTTAAATTTTTTTATATATTTATCTTCATGTTTGTATAATCATATTAATATGTTTAGATTTTTCTTATTATAAATTAATTTATAATCCTCCCAAAATATATTTCAAAAGATAATAGATATAGGTTATATTTCAAATGATAGTAAAGTGTTTTTTCTTTGGTAAAATGTAATAATATCTCTTCAAATATAATTCATTTTTTTTTATGTCATTTAGTTTTTAATTGTTTTAATCATGTGCTTACAACTTATAATTGATTTAGTCACAATTTTGCTCAATATATTTGTAGGGACTGGGTTTGAGCACTTCTACTGTTGGATGAGTGGACTCAAACCCAGCTAGCCTGGTACAATAAATTTGTAGAGAGTGGGCCAAAGAACTAGGCTTTAGTGCATGGACAACAGTTAATATGGCGCTCATAACAATCAAACAGAGATAAACTGAATTTTATCTAAGAAAGTTTGTCCTGGGCACAATCCGAGGAGCTTGGTTCTAATAATCATTGAACGAGAATGGTTACAGGAGTTCTTCCGATCCCCCCCTCTATGGTGGGTTTCTCCTATTATATAGTCCTCTTTAAACGATCTTTGCCTTCCACTTGTTGATCATCCAAGCCTATATCTGACTGCTTGTTCCATTAGCCGCCTTACCAGTCCTCCTATGAGTTACAGCTACCAAGGCAGCACTGTCAGGGGTCATTTCCCCATTAATGTGGCCAGAATGTTAGTGGTGGGCATTTAATGTGGATGTGACAGTTTTTCCTTGAATGGCTCCTCCACCGTGCTTCCATGGCTGACACATTGTACTTGCTCTTTCTCTTGGGGTGCTTTGGGAGGCTGCCTTTGATGGCCTGTTGCTTCTTCCTCCTATGGTCTTAGTTGGCCGAGGACAGGATTGTCCTCGGCGATGTTCCTGGGCAATTTGGACTTTCTTCGTTTATCCTCGGACGCTTCTTCATCCTCGGCGTGGGCCTTGGGCTTAATATAAAGTGGGCTGGGGTTACCCGATTCTTAGGCCCCACAATAGCCCCTCAAAATCCTGCTGTCTGGATCCTCGGACGGGGAGGAGGATTTTGATGTCCTCGGGCCTTTGTCATGGCTTGTCAAGTCTTGTCCTTTGCCAGTGCTAGAGTCTCTTCACCGGTCTAATGCACGTTTCTGGCGCTTCGGTATACGGCGCGCACCCTTATTAAATTCTGGCGGCTCTATACTTCCCACGTTCAACGGTGTGATGGTAATCTAACGGTGGGAATTTTTCGCCTTTATAGGCGGGAAACCCCGCACAGTTGTTTTTAATTGAGGGTATAAATACTCATTTGAACCGATTTGTCTCTTTACTTTTGCATTCAAGAGTTCTTGCGCACACACCCTGAATCCGGTCAAGTTTCCAACCCAACTCGCGTCTCTTTTCCTCATTTCTGTAAGTTTTCTTCTTACTCTATCTCGTGTTTTCCCTTTTCTAATTTTCTTTTCCCCTTATTCCTCTCTTTCTTTCGCTCTTCCCTGAGTCTTTCAACCGTTCTTTAGGACAGATAGGTTTAAGAAGTTGGTTGAGTCTGAGGAGGCGATGGAGAAATTCATTGCCGATTATAGGATACCCAGTAATGTGGGTTTGAGGTATTGTGAAGAAGGGGATTGGTACATCAGGAGGGAGGTGGGCGAAGTAGTGATTCCCATAATCGCCTTCCTTGAAGGCGGTATGAGAATCCCTATGGGACCGGTGACGAGGGACTACCTTAGGCACTTCCGATTAGCCCCCACCCAGTGCGCCACTAACGTGTTCAAGATCCTGGGTTGCGTGGATGCCTTAAACGAGAAGATGGGGTTGAGGTTAACCCATCACGACGTAAATTGGTGCTACAACCTCCAACACTTAAAGGGTAAGTCCTACTACATGAAGATGAGGGACGATAAGGTTTGGCTTATTCAATGCCTCTCCGAGTCCAGTAAGGGGTTAAATAAGGACTTTTTCATAGTTTCCGGGAAGTGGCATGACGGCCTTCATTGTCCAACAGAGGAGGGGACACCAGGTGGGGTGCTTAGAGTAGAAGAGGACCTGATCTTTTGTGTTATTGTAGTTTGCATTGTTTGGTTGCTAATATGAACGTGCTTTCTTTTTTGCAGATCCACACGCTTTCGGACAACACTTCCATTTGGTCAACAAGGAAGACTTGGAAACCATACTAAGGGCGGAGATCTTTGTGAACGAAGCTGACAATCAAGTTAGGGCTGCTCACAAGATCCTCGGGTACGATCCGATCCAGAAGTCGTTCTCAGCTCCGAAGTATGTGATCAGAGCCCAAGATCCTCGGCTTCACAAAATCACCGTAGCGGAGCACGGGTTTTTACTCCCTGAAAGTTCTCTTATCCCAGAGGGTGTCCCGTTGTCAGGCCCTTCTTCATTCTAACAGGTTCCAGAGGACAAGGGGGAAAGTGCAGAGAGAGAAGGAGAAGTTGTTGATTTGGGTCTATCCGAGGACGAATTTGGCGCCTTCGACTAAGTCAATCCGCTCAAGGACCTCTCTGGTGACCTGGGCGACCCCAACTTGACTGAAGCGGATATCTTGTCAGAAGGGATTTCTGCTCAAGCCGAGATGGGTTTCAAGAGGAAACCTCAAACCAACCTGTTTGATTTGATTGAGGGCTAGCCGAGGAAGGACGCGCCGGGGAAGCAACAATCCAAGCTTCCTCCTCCCCCACCCAAGCCTTTGCCTGTGCAGACTAGATCATCCTCTACTCAGCCGACCCTGACTCCTCGGCTCGAGTCCGTCGATCCAAAGAGGAAGAGGCCGTCCAAAGGCAAAGAGCCAATGGACGAGGAGAGATCTCACTCCTCCCAGGAGGAAGATGAAGCCCGACGACCCTCAAAGCAGTTGAGAGTTGGGCTCCAGGGCCAGGAAAAGGAGGTCGCCTTGCAGTCCGAGCCCTAGGCCTGGCTGCCTGCCCATATGCTCCATGGGGAGCCCTTGATGGATAACGCCTCCCTCAGGGACTTTTGAGGGGGTGAAGGCACTTATGTGGCTGATGCCCTGGAGAGGTCCCTGCTACTCCCCACTGATATGGCCGAGCTGGGGGTCTTGAGGAGGCAAGAGGTTGTCCTTAGTCTCAAGAGGTACCTGGGTATGGTAAGACTTCTGACACTAGTGCCTCTGCTGATTTCTGCTCCTTGATCTTTGACTTAGAGTATATCTGTTTCAATGGGCAGGCTATCCAGGCCACCCACAGGTTGGAGGAGGACGCCAATAACCAGAGCAGGGCCTTGGATCAGGAGCGCGACAAGCGCTTGGATGCCGCGCGGACCCTTAAGAATTCCGAGGCTGATCTCAAGAAGGCAAGGGAGGAACTGAAGGAGATGACGAGGGCCAGAGACAGCGCGGTATCCGGCCTAGCTGGCGCTCAAAAATAGACCGAGGACCAGACAGGGCGCTTGCTGGAAGTTGAGGGTCAACTGCAGGTTGCCAAGGAGCAAATTGCCGACCTGAAGAAGAGGCTGGCTGAGGTAGAGGGGGCCAGAAATGTCGTCGAGTGGGCCAGGGACAAGGCCTTGAGGGCTAAAGCAGAGGCTGAGTTCGTGAGGACAGAGGCTGAAAGCTCTAAGGAGCAAGTTGAGGAGAAGGCTTTTGATGCGGGAGTGGCTGAGACCGAGGCCAATCTCAAGGCTCAAGTACCTGAGGTATGCAGACGCTACTGCTCCCAGACTTGGAATGAAGCCCTCGACCAAGTTAGGGTTGAGGCTTTGTCCGAGCTTAGGAGGGCCGAGAGAGTGTACTACCCCCCTACCATTCGTGAGGCTGCCTCTGCCAACTCTGAAGCTGACACCGCCTCTGAAGCTGACAGGCCAGTGCTGCCAAGGATCCAATTTCAACTGATAAGCTTGCCGAGGAGACTGAGCACCAAGGGGCGTTGGAGAAAGAAAAAACTAGTAACCAAGAAGCGTCCCAGGATGTGGTGAAGCCTCCTGCTGACTCCCAAGCCACACCTGCTGACTCTCCGGCTCCTCTTGCCGAGAAAGAGCTCTCCGAAGTTATCCCTGCGAGCCAGGATCCCAAGGCATCAGACACAACTTCTCGGCAGACCCCCAAGGACAAGCTGTCTATCAAGTTGAAGAAATAGGCCATTTTGGACGGGCTATCTTGTTTTGTTGACTTGTGCCGTCCTAGTCTTCTTTTCTCTTTATTTTATTTTATTTTTTTGCCTTTGTGATATTGTAATGAAACTATTTTTTGTAATGTATCCAATCGTCTGCGTTTATTTCTTCGAATGACGTTTCCCTTTATTTGTCATGCTTTAATGCTTTGCTCAATACTCGGTTAATCCTAGCGGTGTGCCAGTAATACTTGGATAATTGAAAGCACTGGACCCATGATGTAAATTTTGCTTCAGGTTTTAACTGAAAACTGAACAGTATCAGCAATGCAACTTGTTTCCCCTTTAGATGAATCACAAAGAATTCTGGTTCACAACGTACACTTTATACAAACATACACCTTTCATAAACTTGTCGAGCCTAAGAGAGCGTTTCAGCACTTGAAATGCTTTAAGTGATGCTCATGGGCTTGTTTTTGTTTCACATTTTTAACGAAGTAGGCTGGGGCAAGTGATCCGAGGCACCAGACTCCCCTCTGGCTGCGCTTGTAACTTAGGTGAATGCTCACGCTCCGTTTTGTTAAAAGTAGATAGTTTCCCCACAGGTTTGAGTCCGAGGACCACGCAAGACCTTAGTTTTGTCTAGTACTTAGAGTCTTTTGAAGTAACTAGTTTCCCCATAGGTTTGAGTCCGAGGACCATGCAAGACCTTGGTTCTGTCTAGTACTTAGTCTTGTGAAGTAACTAGTTTTCCCATAGGTTTGAGTCCGAAGACCATGCAAGACCTTGATTCTGTCTAGCACTTAGTCTTGTCAAGTAACTAGTTTCCCCACAGGTTTGAGTCCGAGGACCATGCAAGACCTTGGTTCTGTCTAGTACTTAGTCTTGTGAAGTAACTAATTTCCCCATAGGTTTGAGTCCGAGGACCATGCAAGACCTTGGTTCTGTCTAGCATTTAGTCTTGTGAAGTAACTAGTTTCCCCATAGGTTTGAGTCCGAGGACCATGCAAGACCTTGGTTCTGTCTAGTACTTAGTCTTGTGAAGTAACTAGTTTCCCCATAGGTTTGAGTCCGAGGACCATGCAAGACCTTGGTTCTGTCTAGCACTTGGTTTTTGTAAAGTAACAAGTTTCCCCATAGGTTTGAGTTCGAGGACCATGCAAGACCTTGGTTCTGTCTAGCACTTAGTCTTGTGAAGTAACTAGTTTCCCCATAGGTTTGAGTCCGAGGACCATGCAAGACCTTGGTTCTGTCTAGCACTTAGTCTTGTGAAGTAACTAGTTTCCCCATAGGTTTGAGTCCGAGGACCATGCAAGACCTTGGTTCTGTCTAGCACTTAGTCTTGTGAAGTAACTAGTTTCCCCATAGGTTTGAGTCCGAGGACCATGCAAGACCTTGGTTCTGTCTAGTACTTAGTCTTGTGAAGTAACTAGTTTCCCTATAGGTTTGAGTCCGAGGACTATGCAAGACCTTACTTAGTCTTATGAAGTAACTAGTTTCCCCATAGGTTTGAGTCCGAGGACCATGCAAGACCTTAGTTCTGTCTAGTACTTAGTCTTGTGAAGTAACTAGTTTCCCTATAGGTTTGAGTCCGAGGACCATGCAAGACCTTGGTTCTGTCTAGTACTTAGTCTTGTGAAGTAACTAGTTTCCCCATAGGTTTGAGTCCGAGGACCATGCAAGACCTTGGTTCTGTCTAGCACTTAGTCTTGTGAAGTAACTAGTTTCCCCATAGGTTTGAGTCCGAGGACCATGCAAGACCTTGGTTCTGTCTAGTACTTAGTCTTGTGAAGTAACTAGTTTTCCCATAGGTTTGAGTCTGAGGACCATGCAAGACCTTGGTTCTGTCTAGCACTTAGTCTTGTGAAGTAACTAGTTTCCCCATAGGTTTGAGTCCGAGGACCATGCAAGACCTTGGTTCTGTCTAGCACTTAGTCTTGTGAAGTAACTAGTTTCCCTATAGGTTTGAGTCCGAGGACCATGCAAGACCTTGGTTCTGTCTAGTACTTAGTCTTGTGAAGTAACTAGTTTCCCCATAGGTTTGAGTCCGAGGACCATGCAAGACCTTGGTTCTGTCTAGCACTTAGTCTTGTGAAGTAACTAGTTTCCCCATAGGTTTGAGTCCGAGGACCATGCAAGACCTTGGTTCTGTCTAGTACTTAGTCTTGTGAAGTAACTAATTTCCCCATAGGTTTGAGTCTGAGGACCATGCAAGACCTTGGTTCTGTCTAGCACTTAGTCTTGTGAAGTAACTAGTTTCCCCATAGGTTTGAGTCCGAGGACCATGCAAGACCTTGGTTCTGTCTAGTACTTAGTCTTGTGAAGTAACTAGTTTCCCCATAGGTTTGAGTCCGAGGACCATGCAAGACCTTGGTTCTGTCTAGCACTTAGTCTTGTGAAGTAACTAGTTTCCCCATAAGTTTGAGCCCGAGGACCATGCAAGACCTTGGTTCTGTCTAGTACTTAGTCTTGTGAAGTAACTAGTTTCCCCATAGGTTTGAGTCCGAAGACCATGTAAGACCTTGGTTCTGTCTAGCACTTAGTCTTGTGAAGTAACTAGTTTCCCCATAGGTTTGAGTCCGAGGACCATGCAAGACCTTGGTTCTGTCTAGCACTTAGTCTTGTGAAGTAACTAGTTTCCCCATAGGTTTGAGTCCGAGGACCATGCAAGACTTTGGTTCTGTCTAGTTTCCCCATAGGTTTGAGTCCGAGGACCATGCAAGACCTTGGTTCTGTCTAGCACTTAGTCTTGTGAAGTAACTAGTTTCCTCATAGGTTTGAGCCCGAGGACCATGCAAGACCTTGGTTCTGTCTAGTACTTAGTCTTGTGAAGTAACTAGTTTCCCCATAGGTTTGAGTCCGAGGACCATGCAAGACCTTGGTTCTGTCTAGTACTTCGTCGCTACTGCTTGGAGAGGGTGATAACGGTCTTGGCCTTGCTTTGCCGAGGAGGGGTTCTTCCTCAGACTGGGCCTTTGGCCTAGCACTGACCTGGACATGGGTGGCTTGGCCTTCCACCCTCACGTGTGACAGTAGCCCCATCGCGCCAATTTTTTCGCCACTTCTGATTACGAGGCGTCTTTTGGCTATTCGAGTTGTGTACCTATTGTTTCGGTATGCGAGGCGCGCCCTCATTAATATCTTTGTGGATTGACGCAGATCCATCGGCTGGTGGTTTCTTTGGAAATTGGGCGGGGTTGATATCGCTTGCAATTCTTCCTTTGAATTCCGTGCGGATTAATTTCCACCAGCCTTCGCCTTTTATATAAGGCGCTCTGGGGGAATCGTTCTCTCACATTTTACAAATCCTTGAGTTCAACAGGAACTTTAAGTTCTCAACCCTCTAGGCATTTCCGAGGACCTTGCCAAGATTGTGATCAAGGCCTAGGGGAATGGGATGGCCCTAGATAAGGGCAAGGGCAAGGAAGCCAACCCCCTTTCAGGAACCAAGAATGCCGCCCAAATCCTGGACAACGCAGTTGAGGCAAAGGAAGTGGAGGCCAAAGACGTTCCTACCTTTCAGCCGAGCAAGGAAGAAGACCCCCCTTCTTCAACCGAAAGCCGAAGCGGGCGTAGATCGCATCAGACTTTCAGTGCGACAAAGTTTGGGTCTCACCTTGATGGTAGGACGTCTTGCAGTTAGGAGAAAGGTTCGTGAGAAAAATAACATTTTTCTCCAGTATGCGTCTTTGCCTGCCCTTCAAGCTGGTAGTGACTCGCGTCCAATTTACTTACCGATGGAGGTTTGTAAGATTGCGGAATAGTTGATGCCCAGGCGTTGCCGCCTCCAATGCTTAATTATCATGAAACTGGGAGAGAATCAAGGGAACATCTTGGGATGGGGCCATCAGGTGCTTCAGCTTCTTCTCCTTTCTCATCGCCGGTACCACCCATACTGGCTCGATTGCTGTTGGTAGCCTTAAAATAAGCCTGCCTCAGCCTCTCTTTTTATAGTTAGCTTTAGAACAAGCCTGCCTAAGCCATTTGGTGTATGATGTACTTTTCCTTTATTTAATAAAAAGGCTGCACTTTTTACTTTCTTTACTTTCTGAATCTTTCATTTCTCTGCAATGATTATTTCATGAGTGAGTGTGTTGTTGTTTTTCCCTCCGATGGGACTTGGAATTGGTGTTGTTGACGGTAATGAAAAATTGTCACCCCGACTTTAACGAAATCGACGGTAGCACTCAGCCGCTAACTTTAAATAAGCTAACAACGTAGGAACAATTAGGCTCATAACCATGTGCTCTATTCCGCTAGCTGCGCAATCATCAAAGAATGTTGCCAGTGCGCGTTGAGCTTCCCGAAGCAGGAGGTCCGAGGACTCGACCTGACTAAGGTTCCGTTTAACTGCATCAAAAGATTCCAAGATATCAATATATTCCTTCCAGGCTACCAGATCCACGAGAACTAGCCCCTTGTTAGAGGCACGCGGTGTATACTTGATGTCAAAAGCCCCCAGGACTGCGTCCCCTTTAGCAACCCTCTCCGCGTGGTCAGTACCTCGAAGCGTATACTTGAGGGGACTACTAAAATGACCCTTTTCAAGGACTCTTACTGATGGGAGCTCGATCCTACCATGATTGACCGTTGCACTCACTAATGCACAAGTTCTTCCCACAGACAGCGCCAATTGTAGGGACTGGGTTTGAGCACTTCTACTGTTGGATGAGTGGACTCAGACCCAACTAGCCTGGTACAATGAATTTGTAGAGAGTGGGCCAAAGAACTAGGCTTTAGTGCATGGACAACAGTTAATATGGCACTCATAACAATCAAACAGAGATGAACTGAATTTTATCTAAGAAATTTTGTACTCGGCACAATCCGAGGAGCTTGGTTCTAATAATCATTGAATGAGAATGGTTACAGAAGTTCTTCCGATCCCCCCCCCCCTCTATGGTGGGTTTTTCCTATTATATAGTCCTCTTTAAACGATCTTTGCCTTCCACTTGTTGATCATCCAAGCCTATACTTGACTGCCTGTCCCATCAGCCGTCTTACCAGTCCTCCTGTGAGTTGCAGCTACCAAGGCAGCACTGTCAGGGGTCATTTCCCCATTAATGCGGCCAGAATGTTAGTGGTGGGCATTTAATGTGGAGGTGACAGTTTTTCCTTGAATGGCTCCTCCACCGTGCTTCCATGGCTGACACATTGTACTTGCTCTTTCTCTTGGGGTGCTCTAGGAGGCTGCCTTTGATGGCCTGTTGCTTCTTCCTCCTATGGTCTTGGTTGGCCAAGGATAGGATTGTCCTTGGCGATGTTCCTGGGCAATTTGGACTTTCTTCGTTCATCCTCGGACGCTTCTTTATCCTTGGCGTGGGCCTTGGGCTTAATATAAAGTGGGCTGGGGTTGCCAAATTCTTAGGCCCCACAATATTGTTGGCAAATTGTTAAAAAAAATCAAATAATATTCTTGTTGCTTATAAATTGTGGTCATATGACATGTGATTTGAGAATATAAAATAGTCTTTTATAATTATAAAATTCAAAATAAAAACATAAAATATAAAAAGAAAATTTCAAATTATTCAACATATAGATTATAATAATACTTTAAGTTTCAAATCTTATCATATTTATTAAAAACAATCCTTGTAGTTTGTACTTTTTTGATATAGAATAATCATATATAATTTATATAAAATTATATTTCTATAAGATTAAGGGTAATTATGATTCCCAAAAGAAAATTTTCTGACTTCCTCATTTGGTGTGGAGGGGTTGAGTTGAGTTGTTTTTAAGTTATAATCCACCAAAGAACATATAGTTTATGTCTTATGAGTTATGGTTTAAAAATAAAACTGGAGTAAACATGCTCAAAACAGTTTTTTTTTTTTGAGAGAAAGTTTCAACCTATAGTGTTCGCTCCTGATGATAGCTCTTTATCATCAGACTAAAAGACCAATCAGTTTTTGGTGTAGGCTGGGGATTGAATCCTAGATCTCTTATTCAACTATCAAAGACTTTACTAGTTGAGCTAGTTAAAACTCATTGCATAAAACAGTTTCATTAACCCTTTATTTGTCCTAATCAATTGAGGAACCCCATAAATTTTTTTTTAATTAATTAACCGAGGAACCAACCAATAACAATCAAGGCTCATAAATGCACAAAAAATTGAACATGCCTAAATTGTACCTCAGTAAAGCCCTCACATAAAAGTGGCAGCCGAAAAAGAAGTCTTAATTTAGAACCACTTGTGGACACACCGATATAGCAAACTGCACGCTCAGCTACTCAGCCTCCAATAAACAAAGCCCAGAAAACCAGATACAAAAACAGGTAGAAAACTTCCATATTGTTCTCTAGGATTGAGATGCTTGATACAGAGAGTTGAAAAAATAAAAACTTTCAATTTCAACTATTAATTTATTAAAAATAAGAAAGAGGTAAATAAAAAATAAAAAAATAAAAAAATAAAAAAGGTGTAAATTAAAAAATGAAAAGGGCAAAAATTTTCATAACTTTTTGTCACAACTATGACATGGTCGAGTATAATTGGTGAAGAAAAAATAGTGAGTTTATGTGTATCTAATAGGTAATCACTTATAATTTACCATATCAAAGTTGTGGCAAAAAAACCGTGAAATAATTCGTGGTCCTAGAATTACTTCCTAAGTATTGCATTGTTCTCAATATGTTCTCTAAGGGGCAATAGGGTGGAGTAGCTTTCTAAGAGCATTCACATTGGCAAATGCTAATTCTACTCTATTTTACCATTCCAAAAACCTACTTTATCATTATACCATACCATTTTACAATACTTCTAACATCCCAAAACTCTATTTTTATTAAAATATTATTTTTTTAAACATTCTTTATTATTTCTTTCAATTGTCAAACTTTTTTTCAGATTTTGGCATGATTCCAAGTTTTAAAATATATTATTTCTTATACAATAGTTGCTACAGTGCAATTCTATGTTTAGAATTGCACTGTAGCACTATTGCAAAAAAATTTGCAATAGTGTCATTTACAATTCACTGATGCAACTAGTTTTAAGACTTAAAATGCTATATTTCTCTTAGATTTAGCTTTAGCATTTGCCAATGTGAATGCTCTAAGAAATTATAGGATCCTCATGTTGGACCACGTAATTTGTCAATCGTTCCATTAAAAGTCTCACACTTGTTTAAAATTGCCGAGTCAATTTATGATAATTTTTTTAAAAAAATTTCCTTCTTAAATATATTGACTCAACAATTTTAAACAAGTAGAAGTTTTTTAGTAAAATTATGAATAAGTAACGTGGTCCACCATAAATACCATATAATTTCTCTAACTTTTGACAATTTTAGGGTTTGGCATAATTTTCAATGGATCAGGTGTAATACGTTGCAATTACGTACCTAATTTCCCTCACTTTTTTTTACAACTTTCACTTTTTTCGTTATACAGGCTGCTATAATGGCTGAGATTTAAAGTTACTTTTTTTGCAAATTTAAATCCTAGCCATTCACAACTATTGCATGGGTGCAATACCTATATGACTATATCAATCCGTTTTCAACCGCGCGCCTCAGGAAATAGCAAAGGCACCAAGGTCTTTTTGCGAATTAAAAAAAAAAAAGGTTCGGGGTCAAAGACTGGTCAAAACTCAAAATATAATACCTTCTCTTTGCAAAACTTTTTTTTTTTGCCACGTAGAGTTACAACTTCTTTTAAATATATTTTAGCCACACGTTGCATTAATTATACTCGTACCTTTTTTTTGGGTGTTGTTGTTAAGGTGTAGCCTTCTAGGATCTCAGTTTGGCGTCAAACGTGTTGACATTGGAGATCTTTTCGAATAGGTTCAGCACTAAAGAGTAAAGAGTGTTCTATATATATATGAGGATGTCCTGTACAAATATTGCGAACAAAAAATTCCAATCAACTCCGTTTTCTCTCTTTAGAGCGGTGATGTCGATGATGATGGCCCAGCAGCAGAATTTTGATATAGGCGCCGAATTTTGCAGAGGATGGTGATATATTCAACAATTTTGCAGATCCGCTGAATCTTGCAGAGGATGGTGATATATTCAACGATCTTCCAGACTCTATTGTTCATCACAATCTTTCCTTTCTCCAATTAAAGGACCATTCACGACTCAGCTGCGCATCACGAAGATGCAGAGAATTATGCATATCCACTCCATACGTGAGTTTGAGTAACATCAATCACACAGGAAAATCTCCCCGATTTTGCTTCAATAACTTTGTGGATATGTTCATGTCTCGCCACAGTTTGCATGGGGCGAAGATACACTACTTTGCCCTCCACTGGTCTTTCGGAGAAGTCCTTCAAGATGCCATCCAGTGAATTCAGGCTTAAAAAAGATTGAACTTGAACTCACTAGTATTGAAAGCTTTGCCTTGCCACAATGTGTTCTTGGTTGTAAATCCATGAGTTATCTCTCCATCAAGAGCAACAACAGCATTCTCAAATTACCCACTTCATCATTGGCAGGTTGTGGTATCAATACTACGATCCAGATATTAATTTTAGATTCTGTTTGAATCGTAGACGACTATTTTGGAGAATGGCTTTCACAATCATTTGAATCTTACAAGAATAAGCGGAATAAAGGGTTTGAGTATCCACAACTCATCATCACTTGGTTGTGGAATTGGTGCTTCGCTCCATAAATTAGTTCTAGATTCTCTTCAAATGGAAGACGACTATATTGGAGAATGGATTTCATGTTTCAAGTCCCTTAAGCAATTGCTTCTTACAAGAATAAGTGGAATACAGAGGATGAGTATCCATAACTCGTCTATATTGATGTGCTAGAAATTAATGATTGTGGATATTAGTATCTTTGCAGAGAAACTCCGACAACTTCATATACATTGGCGTCCTAATAACTCTTCTAGAGTTGGATCATTGAAAATCTGTACTCCTAATCTTGAACAGTACTTATTGGAGTGGACATGTCGTGGATTACTATATGCATAGGGGATTTCAGGCACAACTTGAATCTCACAATTGCTCTCAGTTTATCTAATCAATTATACGAATCTTCATTTAGTACTTACACGGATTTCAATTCTAAGAATTGACACTAATGTGTTTAGAATTTGAATTTACATTATCTTTGAGAAAATATTTATATATATGATAGTGAAAAGTAGATTGTTTAAAATAATCATATGAAAATTAAAGCTATTTCAGTTATTCAGTTTATAAGAGCATTCACATTGGAGGAGTTATAATTTTAGCTATTTGGCACCACAAAATGTTACTTTATCTATTTTATATTCTCACTTTATAAAACATTTAACATCAATAGTTTTATTTTAGCTTTCAACATAATAAAATAATATAAATAACACAATAAAATAATATATTTACTACAATATAGATAAAAAGAAAGAAAAGAAATCAGTAAAAAAATTAAAGTAGTGTGAATGCAAGAATAAAAAAGTTTTTTTTTTTTTTTTTTTTTTTTTTAACTTTTGAGCTATAGTGCACAGCCATCTTTGGCTGTGCACTGTAGTAAAGAAGCCAATAATTTTGGTTATAGGTCTACCAATGGAGCCTAACTTTTGTATTTGGTGGTACTAAAAATAGCAATATAATTTTTTAGCACCATCAATACTAATGCTCTAATAGTACATTTTTTTATACAAGAAAAAAAAATTCTACTCTAGCCTAAGTGAATTTGTGGAAACTTTAGTTTTGTCTCAATTAAAAAAAAAATTTATTTTAGTTATTCACTTTATAATAGTACTTTTTTTTTTTTTACAAGATAGAAATTCTACTCTAATCTAAGTGTATATGTATGTGAAACCCCCTTTTAAAGACTTGAATTCCAGCCCTTATCCTCCCACACTCCACAAACACATACAGTTATACTTGTGGAATGACCATCGCGCATTCTTATAATAATACTTTTATTCCTTCTAAGTTTGTTATTAATTTTTTAAGAAGGATCGAGCAACCGATATGATTGTTTTTTTTTTTTTTTGAGAAGAAATCGATATGATTGGCTAGACCATGCATTTGGAATATATCTTGGTTTCAAGATTCAACCAAGACAACAGTCCAATGTCTATGCTTTTTGTGGAGCATTTGGCGTGTATCATGAGAATGTGTATCAAACCCTTGTCAATGTCTACAAGGTTTTGAACCATTTTTGGTTAATGACACCAAACTAAATGAAGAAATTATTTTGGCTGGTGGCATGATTTTTGTCCTTAAGGTTTAATTTAAATTTCAATGCTGTGAAGGGAAGGAAATTGTATTTCTAAATAGAATTAGGACAGTCATTGTTGAATTTTAAATTTGAATCTTAAAAATCAGTTTGGAAAAGGCAAATAAAGGCTTTAATGAAGTGACTAAAGATGAGAATTTTCTATTGAAATTAAGCTTTTAAATTCAAATTTAAGTTGACATTTCTATTGGGGAATTTTTTAATAAGTGATTGAATATTTTCTCAAATAATTTGGGTGATTAATGTCAAGATATTTCCTTTTAAGGTTTAATTAAAATTTGAATTGGAAATAAAACATGGAAATCATAAAAGTTGTTTGGGTCTTAAATGAGGAGATTAAGTTAGGTTTTAAATCGAAAAAGGAAATAAGAAGGAAATTTATAATAGGAATTTTTTTTTTATTATTTATAGTTGGAAACAAAAATATATAATTTCAAGAGACGATTTTTTTTATTCGGATTTTGAGTGCACTATATTAGGAAATATAACATCAAACTTGCCAAAGGTGTTTTGAAAAAACAAAAATAAATACTAAGATGGGTCAGGTTAAAACTTGAGTTTAACCCAAAAACCGAGAGAGCAAGACCCGAACCCGAAAGTTCACCTGACCCACCAAAGCCCTTCGGTTCATGTCGGGTCGGGCGAGTTTTCGGGTTGGCCGGTCCCATGCTCAGCCTTACCTCTTCTGATCGGTTTAGGACTAAAAGATTGTTCTATATAAGGATAAGGATGTACTGCACACATATAGCGAACAAAAAATTTCAATTAAATTTAGGTTAGCGATGAGGATGGCCCGACAGCAGAATTTTGCAGAATATGGTGATTTATTCAACAATCTTCCAGACTCCATTGTTCATCACATTCTTATCTTTCTCGGCTTAAAAGACCGTTCACGACTCAGCTGCGTATCACGAAGATACAGAGAATTATGTATATCCACTCCAGCTGTGATTTTGAATAACAACAATTTAACTCGTCGATTTCGATTCAATAACTTTGTGGACAGGCTCTTGTCTCGCCGCAATTGGCATGGGGTAAAGATACAAGATTTTACGCTCCAATGGGATTTCGGAGAATTCTTTGAAGAGGAGGCGTACAGGATCGACACGTGGTTGTACCATGTAGTGAATTTAGGGGTGCAAAGAATTGCATTGGACCTAACTACTAAACGCTTTGCCTTGCCACAATGTGTTCTAAATTGTCAATCTATAGTAGTTCTCCGTATCGAGACCAAAGATGGCATTCTCAAATTACCCTCTACATCGTCAGCAGCTGGCTTTGGTATCAGTACCACGCTCCAGGCATTAGTTTTAATGTCTCTTCGAATCGAAGACGACGACTGTTTTGGAGAATGGCTTTCACAATTCAAGTCCCTTAAGGAATTGAATCTTACAGGAGTAAGCGGAAAAAAGAGTTTGAGCATCCACAACTCATCATCACTTGGTTGTGGTATTGATAATTCGCTCAAAAAATTGACTTTAGATTCTCTTCAAATCAAAGATGACTACTTTGGAGAATGGCTTTCACATTTCAAGTCCCTTAAGGTATTGATTCTTACAAGAGTAAGCGGAATAAAGAGTATGAGTATCCATAACTCGTCTATTGATGTGTTAGAAATTCAAGATTGTAATGACCTTGTGGATATTAGTATCTTTGCAGAGACACTCCGACGACTTCATATATTTCGGTATCCTTATAATTACTCTTCTAGTTTTGGATCATTGAAAATCTCTGCTCCTAATCTTGAAAATTTTCGTTGGGTTGGACATGTCGTGGATTACCATTGCAGAGGGGATTTCTCGCACAAGTTGAATCTCACAATTGATCTCAGTTTATCTTATCAATTATACGGATCTTCAACCAAGTACTATTTGCATAAGATTCTTCATAGCATGCAAAGGGCCAAAGTTCTGACACTACGGGATGACTTTGTTGAGGTAAATTATACTCCCCTCCTTTTCCAAACCACATTCATTCTTTCCTCAATGTTTCTTCGAGTGTTAAGAAGTTGAAATATTAAAAATGACTAGATGTGTTATGGTGCAAACTTAGTACTTAACACGGATTTCAATTCTAAGAATTGAAACTAATGTGTTTAGAATTTGAATTTACATTATCTTTGAGACAACATTTATATTGAAAGTGAAAAGTGAGATTGTTTAAAATAATCACATACATACTTATTTCATAGCTTATTAATTACTAATATTTTAACCACCGCTTCCCTTTAGTGCGGTAGTCACTTTACAAGTATAAATGCTTGTGGAGTATGGGGGACAAGGGCCGGGGTTCAAGTCTACTAATATTTTGGCCTCTGGTTTTTTTCTAATGGAAAAATAATCTAGACATGGGTAAATACACAGTTTCTTTTTTAACTTATTACTACATATTCTCTCTTTTAATGAGAATTGAATTTAAGCCTGATATTAATAATTCTAAGAACAATTAGATATACAAAAATTAGTATTTACTCTCTAAGAGATGAGAGTTAGGGTTCTCATATGAGAATTGGATGCTCATTGAAATTATAATTTTCAAAATTTTCATTAAGTGCATGTTTGGATACCGAAAGTTTTCAGCTTTCAGCATTTTTAGTGGGTCTCGTGCACTGTTCACGGGGCTCGCATGTACTTTTTTCAACAAAAAAACTAGGTCCTACAGCACTATTCATACATTTAAAAATTATTTTGCTACAATGTTTTTAGTTTTTAATTTTCAGCAATAAACGGTATCTAAACAGACCCTAAATGAACCCCCAAACTTTTCACAAATTCCAAGAATTGACCAATCTCATTCTATATAGGGTCCGTTTGGATACAACTTATTGTTGCTGAAACTGAAAACTGAAAACTAAAAACACTGTAGCAAAATAATTTTTAAATGTGTAAATAGTACCGTGGAACCCATTTTTAATGCATGAATAGTGCTGCTACAGTGTGTGAATAGTGATAATTGTCTTCTGCACAGTGATTTTACTGTTCATGTGCTGAAAAAAAAAAAAAAAAAAAGGTTCCGAAACGTGAAATAGAAAAACGCACACGCATTCAATGTTATCCAAACACATACTATATATATATATTTGTCTAAAAAATATACTCAAAAGTTTAAATATTTATTTTTCTACAAAATTGACTTTGTTTCTCTTTGAGTATAAGGTGTTTTTCTTTTTCCTGAATATACCTTGTTTTATTTGCTTTAGAGCAATATATTTTTGTGCATGTTAAGAAATGTCATTTAACGAATTTTTATTTGCTTCCGTCATATTTATTTTTGAGTTAAGAATTGGCTTATAATTTTGTAGGTTTTGTTTAAGTATGGTTGCTTGCCATATTCATTTGATCATTTAGAGCATTTGGCAATAGTACGAATGTCTTCCTTTGAAGACAAGATTCCAGCATTATCCTCATTTCTCAAAGAAACAATCAATCTGAAGAGACTTGTTATATTAAAAGACGCAAAGGTAAGTGAAATAGTATTTTATACTTTCTCAAACTCTTAAATAAATTTCTGTCTTTTATAATTCAATCAATTTCATTTTTTTAAGGTAAATTCGATTAACAGATATTGAACCATTGCACACCTTGGTGCGATGGTCACTCCACAAGTATAAGTGCTTGTGGGATGTGGGCCAGGTGTGGGGAGCAAGAGTTGGAGTTCAAGTGTTCAAGAGAGAGTTTCACACACATATACATTAGATTAGGCTATAGTAGAATTTCTATCTTGTATTAAAAAAAAAAAAAAAAAATCCTGAAGTTTGAGCTAAAACTAACCTGGTTCAAGACTTTTCAAAACTAACCAATTTTTGTCACTAAAGCCAACTTAGTCCCTAAGACAGTTAATAAAAAATGACTAATTGGCCTAACTGTGTTTAGGGACTAAGTTGGTTTTAAGAACCAAATTGATCAGTTTTAAAAAGACTTGGACCTACTTGGCATTAGCTCAAACCTCATGGTATATTAATAAAATTTATCTCTTTTTTTTTTTTTTAAATGATTCTCAAAAAAAAAAAATCACATTCTTTTTAATATTGTAGTTTAGTGATATTTCTATTGTTATTTATAAAGAGGTATAGCGTTAATTTTTCTATTGACGGATTTATAAGGATTAAAAAAAATTTCCTTGACCTGTTAAAATAAATAATTACAAAAGTAATTATGTTCTCTCTTTTTTATTTTTTTTTAAGCAGGTGGCAAACTCAATGCCTTCAGGGAAGCTCTCATTTAAATTGGAATATTGGGAATCTCAAAACCTCATGTTTACTAATCAACTGAAAATTGTAATTATGGAGCTTTCCAATTGGGGAAGTGATGTAGAACTGATGAAATATTTGCTCAAGAACACGAAAGAATTGGAAGAGGCGAGCATCATATCATCACCAGCAGTGCCAACAAATCTCATTATTGAGTTAAAAAAGTACAAGACACCTCGTACAAAATTGGTTCCCTATCACAAATCATCAAAAAATATGTTTCATTTATGCAAGGATTTTTTTTACCTTTAGGATTTGAATCTGTATGATATCTAAGAGGGTGGCCATGACCTAATGTTGATTTCCACCCACATCCTAGGATTGTTGGTATTGAATATTGCAGGCTGGGAAAAGT
This sequence comes from Quercus aquifolioides, assembly GCA_019022515.1. Taxonomy (NCBI): domain Eukaryota; kingdom Viridiplantae; phylum Streptophyta; class Magnoliopsida; order Fagales; family Fagaceae; genus Quercus; species Quercus aquifolioides. Next base: position 41,568,744 of record CM032332.1, read on the forward strand.
TTGTGACTTTTTTTCTCTCTCTCGTTAAGTATACTTCATGTTGTTGAGAGTGGGTTTTACATTTCTTATACCTTAGACACGCGTCTTAATGTTATTAGATGATGTTTAGTTTAGGCTTTTTCTAAGAAGAAAGTTGGGTCTGACGCTCCGCAAAATGGGCTCCAAGGTACATTTTGCCACTGCCAGTTTGTCTGCAAACGTTGAGTTCAAAGTCCAAGAGAAGACGCTGTAAAATGGACTTATTCTCCATTTCTACTGCTGAAGGAACTTTTCTCTAGTTTCTGCTATATGACTGACTTTTCTTAACTTTTTGTTGTGCAGTAAAGTTTTCTGCAATTTTCTACAGCGTGAGTGAACTTTCTCCATCTCTACCGCAAAAGGAACATTTTTCTAGCTTCTACTGCGGAACTAACTTTCCTTAACATTTTGCTATGCAGTAAAGTTTTCTGCACTTTTCTGCAACGTGAATGACTACTCTTCATTTTCTACTGTAGAAAATATTTCTCCATTTCTTACACATAAACAACTCTAAAACCCAAAGAAAATGCCCATTAAGCAAACGTTAGAGTATTCTCGAATATATACATACATATATTCATATATGTTTACTTATATGTATTCACATATAAATATATAAAATATACTGACCAAGATCCAGCCCCTCAAGTCACCCTTTAGTGGAAAACTGACTCACATGCTCACACATGTGAAAAATTTACAAAGACTTTTAGTTACATGTGAGCACCTTCCGTGATATTCTCTGTTATAATGGGCCTGGCAAGTTTGCATATTTATGCCATGGTTGACAAAAATCCAACCCCTCAAGTAACTGATTCACATGATCACACATGTGAAAAATATTTTATTTTTAGCCTAACAGTGTCTAATTAAGTGAATGATTGTCACTTGTAGACTCTTGCCCAACTTCAGAAATATATGTTATAAATAGTGGAAATCATTAATTAAAAAGAAGGTGACTATCTCTCTTTAAAGTTTAAACTTAATCTACATAAATTATATTAGAGAAGTCACTCAAAGAACACCCACCAAACCCATGAAATTCTTTACCAAAAACACTCATTCTTCCAATCAAAACACCAGTCCTTCATTCCCACATTCATTCAAATTTTTTTCATATACTTGATTAATTCAGATACCAACTATCTCAGCATCTTTTGTCAACATTCAAGCACTTCAGTATATCTAACACCAACAACAACACAACTACTCCATGGAGGCCTTGGGGACAGTCTTTGGATCTAGTGATTAACAGAAGGTCTTGGCGACCATCGAGGAGTTCGTGAGCTTTATCTGATAAAACTATATTAGCAAAGGAGAATTTTCCACTCATACCTATAGAGGAGGGTGTGCATGCAGGCAATTCCTAAACTCGTATCTTTCTTATGTTTAGCATGGTCTTTCCTGATTTAAATTTATTGTGATTGGATTGAATTCTTTGAAAAAAAAGAAAAAGAAAAGAGATGTATTTTATCTTGATTTTAAGGATTTCATAGGTTATGGTTGGTGTTAGTCATAGATATTATGATAATTTTTTTTTGATTTTTACAATATATTTAATTTGTTCCTTTTTCACATTCCATGCCATCATTAATTGTTGCCATACATTTTAATATGTTCATTGTAAGGACCAGATTTGAATCCCTAGCTCAACAGGTGGATGGACTTAGGCCCAAAACAATGAATTTGTAGATAATGGGTTAGAAAACTGGGTTTTCATGAATCAGACAAACACTAACGAAGATTTAGATGACAAGAAAATGTAAATAGACAGGTTTATGCTGAAGAAAATCGTCCTCGGCAAAGTCCGAGGATATCTGTTCATATATATTTCTTTCAGGTTTGATTACAAAGTCAGTTCTTAATGCTACAATATTTTTCTAGTTTCTCGATCCCCTTCTCCCATTGCCCCTCTCTTCTTTTATACTCCCTCCTCCTTTCATCTTTTTCCTTCACGTATATGCCAGATGGTTGGTCTTGATACTTGTCCTATCAGCACCTCTCATAAGTCTTCATGTAATAGCTGTAAGGCTGATAGCCACTGTTCAGGTATCATCTCCACAATAATGCGCCCAGAGAGTTAGCTACAGTGCATTTAATGCGGTGGTAGCAGCTTTCTCCTCAGATATTTTAGGACTTGTCCATACCGACAAAACTTCCTAGAATGTTCCCTTGAATAGTAGATCACTTCTCTTGACCCCGACCTTTATTAGCCGAGGAGGCATTCATCCTCGGCCCACCCTCCTAGGTAATTATGACCAAGACTAATTTCCTAATTTACCAACGCAAACTCCTTTAACAATGTCTACTCCTCTTCGGACAACCTCTCGACCTCGGACTGGGCCTCAGGACCAATATCCATATAAATAACGAGCTCCTGGCCCACCACCCCTACGTTCATCATATAAAAACATAATAATGTGCATTATAGATCATTACAATTGGGAAATGTTAGATTAGATTAAATAGGATAGGATTTAATGTTTTTGTTACTATAAATTTTCGCTACAATTGATTGGAATTTTTCGTGATTTCACTCTCTTATATCCATAAATCCATGTATTTAGGATGGAGATGATACATGTCTCATCAAAAATTCAAAAATGATCACCTGAAATGATGTCACCCATGTATCAGTAAAATTTTTATTAGAAAAAGAAAAATGCTACGTTCACAACGTTTTTACAACTTTTTCTACAAAAAAATCATAGGTAATATGTTGTTATTGGTTTTAATTTGAATCTACCTCTTAAATTACTTTTTTGCCTACCAATAAATACCCGTAACAACTTGCCACTTAAGATTTGTTGTGGCTTCTAAAAAAAAAAAAAAAAAAAAAAATTTATTGTAAAAGTGTTACGAAAATATTGTGAACATAACATTTCTCTAAGAAAACGTAACGATAAAACTCAAGATAAAACCTGATTTTCTTTCTTGCATATAAATCACATGTTTTGTATATTAGGTTCATGCATATTCTTTCTTCATATGAAACATGAGAAAATTCACTTAAAAAAAAAAAAGCTGCACCAAAAGATTCAAAATTCCAGCACGTGGATAAATGGATAATTTAACATTAAAGTCTTTGTTTTAGGAGCTACCCATGAAATGATCTCATGCATAAGGTAGAAATCTTATATAGGATTTGTATTTCAATATTTTCACATTCTCATGCATTTTTAATATTGTTGTAAATATATATATAGTAATTAATTTTATGTTTTGATTTATATGTTTTGATTCAATATATAATCACATTTCATCATGTTAATTTTAATTTTTGTGGTGAATGTGAACACTATCAATATTCTTTCAATATCATTTATCATGCGATTATATATTGATTTTTTTGATGAAATGTGATTATATATTGAATCATTGATTGTAGCATGAGAGAAATATATAGTCTTCATGGTGGACAAATGATGTGGTCCACCATTCCAGTAAAAGACTCCCACATATTTAAAATTACTGAGTCAACATTTAGTTTTTATTTAAAACTTCACAATTTTAAACAAGTAGGAGTTTTTTTTTTTAAACAAGTGGGAGTCTTTTATTGGAATGGTGGACCATATCACTTATTCACCATGAATACCTTATAATTTTTTGAAGTATGGATGGGAAGACTATTTATATTGGTATTTTTTTTTTTTTGGAACATTTATATTTATATTGGTCATTTAATCTTACAAGACTGGTTATTTGACCAAGCAAGGTAGGTGCCTCCACACCTTCCCAATCTAACCTCTGAACCTAGTCTAGGGGATACAGGTCTTATCTATAATACTTTTTTCATTTTTTGTAATATTTTGGTAGATTGTGACTAGGAAAATGAGTTTTGTAATTGCATTTTCATTAATTTGTACTTAGGAATCAATATCGTGTAATATTTTTTGTTCAAACATTTTGCAACTTACTTCATGTATTACTAAAGTTTGTTTTGAGTTTATCTTATTTTTTATTGTATAAATTAAATCAAGTGGCAACTCCATATGATTAGGTTATGGGGACATATCCATGGTTGAATCTCTACCTTGAAATTCGTTATTCGAAGTCCTGGTCTCCTAATGTTGCGATTCTCGCACACCCACATCAATTAAAAAGCCTTGCTTCTGAAACTATGACATTCATAGGTGGTTTTGTAAACTTTAGCCAAAATTTTTAAAATAAAATAAAACTTCTTTTTCTTATATATCTAATTAAAATATTCATCATGACTTTTGTTTATATATATATATAAAGAGAGAGGAGAGAGAAATTTAGAATAAAGTAGAGAATAAAAGTCTTACAAAAGGCTACCTTGCTTTCTAAAACTTGTTGAGGACTCTAGTATTTTGTAGAAATTTGAATAGCATGGGGGCCAGATGTTATTTATTTATTTTTTTGGTGATTCTTTACTACAGTATTCTTTAATTTGGCTAAAAAAAATGCTTCGAAGAGCCAAATGCTAATGCTCTCTTTCTCTCTGGCTGAAATGCATTCAAAATTAGAAAATCTATACTTATATTATTTCAAATTGTAGCAAGTTCTCCTGTGATTACAAGCACTTATTATGTACAATATTTCCAATGGCTATCACCCTGTTCATGGCGAAATTATAGTTGCCTAATGGGTGTATGAAAGATGACTTGGGACCCTAACATCTACATATAAACGTTCAAAAAAATTGGTTGAAGTACTCTTGAAGCTTTTCACTTGATTGCAATCATGAACAGCTCATGAAAATCTGCTTTCTTCCCAACTGCCTGAGTTTTTCACACTGGACTTTTCCAAACGCATCCTGGCATTTGTATCATCCAATACCTTCCTGCTATTCTTTTCAATCGGAGATGGTTTCAAATGGTTTTCCGCAGCAGTTACTACTCACAAATTCAAGGGAAACAAGTGCAGATATTACAGAACATACTTTTGGGGCCATTCACAAACAATATATAGATTAAAGAACACGACTCTGCAGGATCATTCACAAACAATCAAGTAGCATTTAAACTTACCAAAATTTGATCCTCTTACGCGAGCTAATTTCATCAGCCCAACAGCCCCATCTACTTCAGTTAAACGAATTTCTCTAACTATGTACACCTATAGAAATAAGAGATGAGATGGCAAATAGAGGGAATTTATAGTTGAATCAAGTAGCAGCTTAACATAGCACTAATTATATTATTTAGACCAAACAATCCATTTGTGCACATGGGAAGATGTAACAAGAACAATGAAAGTAAAATTGCTCAAGAAAATGTCTCGATATATTATCGAAGAACTTTTTAGTCTTCATCACGATAAGCAACATCAAACTTCAACAAAATTAGCGCTTCAGTCAAATAATTCAATTTGAATTATAAATCTTCCCAACTATTTATAGTATCATAAATCATTAGCTATGTAACTAACACTAACAGACTGGCATCCTTTTCCACTACAATAGGGTCTAACTTAAGCCCCAATCTGCCATTTATTAGCTTCAAAAAATCTTTCTGCAGTACAATTTCAAAGGTTTTGGAAGTGTTGACTGCCTCTTACAAGTAATTTCAAGGAAAATCAAAACAGGAGGAGGAAATTCACAGTACCACTGTGTTTTTTTTAGAGGAGTACCACAGTGAATTTAAAGAATGCACATAAGCATGACAAAGAAGTTTACAGGGTTACCTTCAACTTGAAAGGCAGGACCAACTGAAATACTAGAACATCTCTCTCACATAATCTATGCGCTATGGAAAAGCTTCGCCAGCCACCACTCAGTCCCTTCCTAGCCTCTAGATAAATTACTTCAAATTCTTTCCCTCTTTCATCTACCAGTGTAATTATCGAATCATGGCACGGCATGTAATCTTTGCAAAAATCCCTTGGTAGACCCTACGATGCAATAAGTTAGCACATACATATTAGAATTGCACTCCAAAAAATGTATAACATAAATCGAAGACATAGTTTGGGGTGTACAAGCCAAAATCCACGAGTAACATGTGAGGGAAGCATAAATTTAACAAAGCTAGGGGTGTCAGCTGCTAGATATGCTTGAACCTCTTCCGCTAGCTCCATGGCAGAGGACTTGACATCAGCACGTGTGTACAAATGATCAATGATAGCCTTCTTTGGTTTATTGCTACAAGTAAAACATGGATTTAGCATTTTTACAAGCGATTTAAGCTCTTTTATATTGAACCTAATTAAGTAAAATTTTAAATATATTCTGACCTTATAGATGTCCTTGGCTTCTTGGATCCTACCTGCTCAATATCATTCCCAATTAGTTGATGATTCCAATCCATGAAAAGAAACTACCAAGTAATTTGCTTAACAGAATTTACAAATTAAACAGTGCAATTAAAATGACACAAGAATATCTACTCCAAAGTGTGTGTGTGTGCACGCACGATTACATAATACAGCCATTTGGGAAATCTGGAACCATCGCAGCCAGATTCAATTAGGATTCCTTTGGACTACTACAGGTCGTACTCAGTGCACAAAATTCCCACTTTTACAGGGTCTGAAAGACATGATTGGTAAAAAACCTGGTTATAAATCCAATTGTTGCAGGAGAAGGAGAGAGGATTTGTAAATTGACTTTCCTTATAAAAGAGACCCAACAATGTCACTGAGATACAAAACTCTTGATGACCACGTAAAGATTCGAGGTTGAACCCAAAGTAGATGCGCTACCATGAGATTTATGGATTGAGGAGACAAGTACATTTATAACTTTAGCAAAAGATAAGTAAACAAATGTGATAGTCATAAAGCAATTATTATCATATTCTTTGCAACCAAAGCAAGAAAACCTAACTAAGGTTTATTAAATTTTCTCTCCTTTGCTTAGTAGTATATGTATACTCTGGCCATATCTGCTGTCCAAAACTTCTAATTCTTAGTCACTGATGGGTGTTTCTCCTAGTCACCATGACAATGAACAAACAGCTAATATGCATGATCAGATCACCAAAAAAGTAAAAGGGTAAAGAGGAAATGCAGAGGGAAAGAGAAAGAAACCATGGGCTTAGAAAACCAAGCAAAAGCCTGTTGGTCTTCCATATTAGCATAACCCTCTTCTAGTTTTTCATGTTTGTGTACAGATTCATCCAATTGCACGGCTTTCATAGCTCACACACACAGATCTCTCTCTCTCTCTCTCTCTCTCTCTCTCTCTCTCTGTGAAGATTCCCTCAGTGAATAGCACCCCAGTCTGAGTCTCTCTCAGTCTCTGACCTCTCTTTCACGGTATTGGAAGATAGGAAAAGAAAGTGTTATTTTGTGTCACAATACTGTTTTGTGTCACAATGACTAGACCATTACTTTTTATAAAGACATACCGTTTTTTCTCTATCATTCACAATCGAACACGTTTATCTCTTTATTTACTCGGTGGAGAAAAAAGAGGTTGAGTGTTGACCGTTTTGTTTAAAGTTTACTTGTTTTGGTATACGGTTGGTCCCATTGTCATACTCACAAGTCACACCATTCCGTTTCGGGAAAGAGATAAGCCAATGCAATAGACTTCTTTAGTCTTAAACACATGTTAATAGTAACTTTTTTTAAGACTTTCGTTGTTCTTTCGTTATTTTATTTTATTTTTTTATTATTTATTTAACTACACCTGAGATGAGATCAACCGGTGTGGTTAGTCGAAGGTACTTCAATTTGGTCAAGTTAGAGACAAAACATTGATGAAAAATTTTGACCAAGTGCATACGAAAATTTTCTTACCTCAATCCTATCAAAAAAAAAAAAAAAATTTCTTACCTCAATGGAAATCTGGTGTTGGTATAATTAAATAGGACTTGTCTAAAGGTTTAGTATGAGAATACATTCTCCTTTTGTCTTTTCTTTTTTAAGAAAAATTCTAACGAATAGCCTTAGAGTATTGATTAATAATTCATTGAAAAAAAAATTTTATGAGAAAAGAAAAAAAAACAATTAATATTTTGACAGTTTTTTTTATTTCCTATAAAATTAGTGTCAAAACTTTTTAAAAATGAATTGTTAATCAGTGCTTTAAGAGTACTCGTTAGCATGACATTTTTTTTTATAGGTTGCAAAGTAAAAGACTTGTCAAATAATATTTAATGCGATTAAGTTAACATTTATAAGTAGTTCTAGTATCCCTACTATTTTTATCGCAATTTTAACGTGTCAGACTATGAGTGGTTATTTATCACTTTCACATGAACTCACAATTTTTTTTTTCTTATCACTCGAAGTTTGTCATATTATAATTGTGGTAAGGTTATGGTAAAAAAAGTAGGTGGTCCTAGAATTTTTCAACACTAAATGTTGAGATGAATGGGGATGTAATTATGAAGACTCTTGGCTTGCTTATTGCCCAACCTCATTAGCTGAAAGCAATGACTTCAACTGACTGTCTGACTTCCCTAGTAATGGAGGGTATATCAGTCGGGTTGATATCTTTTGCCGAATAGGTGCATTGTAGTTCGATTGAAGCCAATTTGAGATGCCGAACAGAGTGGGGGAAGCACTCAATCATGATCTCTAATATTGTGTTATAACAATTAACAAGGCACTTAAGTTGGGCTTTATGATTTTATTCCTCCGTACCAGTGCTCCTCATTCCACTAAGCTCCACCCCATGTCCTCAAGGTAAATATTCTTAATTTTAATCACTTGAATTTGATTAATCAATTTGTAAAACCTTGCTGGAATGCCATGTGACTTTATCAAATATTGCCAATAAGCAAGAATTATAACAAAAAGGTTATGGAAGCTCTAAAAAATGTGAGGCAAAAAGCCATCCAAACACTCTGAGGAGAATAGAAGTACTTCTATAATTTTACCAAAAAAACAAGTAAATAAATGCAATAGTCATAAAATAAAGTACTATTAACATATTGTTTGCAACCAAAGCAAGAAAACATAATTAAGATTTGTTAAAAAGTCACAATTATCCTATGTGACAGATTATGACTGGTTACCTATCACTTTCATATAAATCCACTACTTTTGTTTTTACCATTCACAATTTATCACATGGACAATGATGATGCCGAAAATCTCACCAGTGAGTTGCACAATGCTTGTACGCTCGAAACTACACCTTCACAACAAAAAAGGAGAAGACCTAACCGAGAGCACCAGTGTGGTGCCGGCCAAATACCCTCCGAAGGTCAAGTTAGGACTTGTTTCAACTCTAGAGTGCTAGAGAGGGGTTAATTATGCGTACCTCGATTTGTGAGGGTATTGGGGCTTTTATAGTAGTAAGGGGTTGACCATTCTTTCTTGGAGTAGAAGTCTTTTCCATATAGGAATCCTTGTGAACGTAGATTACGGAATCCTTTCCTTATAGGACTCTAATATGTGGAATACAAGTAATTTCCTCATTTACCCGCGTGGTGGCCAAGTCATGGTTCTGCGAAAGCCGTCGGCCTTAAGACCGTCAGCTTGCCTCAATGTCGGCAGCCATACTGGCGTCAGCGTCATTGCTACGATTTGCAGGTTGCCCGTGAGCTTTGAGTCGCCGTCGGTTAATTCGAGGCCTTCAGCTTTTCAATTTGGCTGAACCCGTTAGTCTAAGCCGCGGGAAACTGACGGGTTGAGACAGTTTATTTTTGCATATCAGTTGCCCCCTACTCCATATCTCCGTTAGTTATAACTGACGGGTTATGGAGTATTCATTCGTTACTATCTGTTGCTTTAACCAGGAGAGAGAAAATATTCCAAAGCTGACACCTCGAGCAGTCATCATTAAATGCTTGGACACGTGGCGTGCTTGGGTTGGCTCCGCGTCCAAACGAGGGCGTCGCATCGTCTTCCATGCATTTCCCTTATATATATACATGGCCCACCTTCTCTCATTTCTCCTATTTCGCTTTCCCTGATTTCTGGAGAACAAATCCGTCGGTCATTATCCGTCAGTACTTCCTTACCGTTTGCCTGAGCTTCTACCGTCGCTTCTTCAGCCGTCGCACTTGTAAGTTCCTCCTTTTCCCTTCTGTACATACTTTATTTCTTTTGATTTCTTTGAAGCGAGGTCGTCCTGCTAGGTTCTTAGATTACGCCCGTCACTTGTAGGTAGGATGTCGAGTGACCGGCCGTCGGTCCGCGAGGGAGTGGGCTACGACGAGGTTTTTGGTTCAGGTAGTGAGTCCGGGAGTTTAGTCTGGTCGTCAGAGAGGGAGACGTCAGCCCAAACTTCCGTCGGGGAGGTAGGAAGTCATGGAGACGGAGGTCATGAGGAGGTAGTAGGTGAGGAGAGTGAAGCCGAAGTAGTGACGGGGATGAGGGCGACGAGGGGTCTTGTGAAGGGACTTCTGGAAGTCCTGGGGGTAACCGTCCCTTCATCCTTCCCAAGGAGTGGGCTGTAGATAAGTTCCTCCCAAAGACGACTCTCAAAATTTTCAACGAGTTACGAACTCGTTTCCAAATCCCCGATCATATTCCTATCCGTCTGCCTAGGGATGGTGAAAAATGTTATACGAGAAGACGTGGGTATGTATGACGCCATGTTTGCCGCCGGTCTTAGACTGCCCCTGACGGCCTTACACCGTCAGTTGGCTGACTTTCTCGGCTTATCCTTCAGCCAAATTGCTCCAAATTCGTGGAGGATTTTTATAGGTGCCGAGATACTGTGGGGTCGTCTAAGTGGAGGGAACCGTCAGCTTTCCTTGGACGAATTCTTTTATTGTTATAGACCTCGGCACCTTTCTTCTTCCAAAGGGATGTACCACTTTGCTGTCAGGGAGAAAGATTTGAGGTTGGTGTCTGAGATGCCGGATTCGAATAGAGCCTGGAAGAGCAGGTTCTTTTTCGTTGAAGGGACGGACTGGGTGTGCCGTCAGGAAGAATGGGAGACGATACCCCACGGCTATTTTGACAATACTTGGGCGTTTGTAAGGGAGTCAGGTTTTTAGCCGTCAGCTTTTAACCCGTCAACTTAAGTAAGTAATAATTTTTGTTTTTCAATGGTTCTAACGCCGTCAATTCACTTGTACTTTTCAGCCCTCATTCGCCCCTCCATAACCGGCGAGCAGGAAGACTTTATTCGTCGGGTTTTGGAGATTCCCCTAAAGGAGCGGTCGTGTCGAGACTTAATTACCCTTGATTATCTTCACGCTTACTGCGGGGGTCCCGAACCGACGCCTGAGGCTCGCAGGCAAGAAGGATTCTCCCATCATCGTGAGTAGACAGCGTTATTTTCGAAACTATTTTTGTATTGCTGTCGGTTTCGCTTATGTATTTCTTTCGCAGAAATGGACGTAGCTAAGCAACGGATAAGGGCTGCCGCTGCCCGTCTGAAAGAAGAGAAGAAAGCAAAGGGGGAGACGGTATCCTCATCGACCCCCAAGATCGTAGGGTTCTTCCAAGAGGAAATCTGATGGGGATAATAGCCGTCCACCTAAGAAGGCAGCCGTCGCTTCTGGGAATGAACCTCCAGCGAAGCCATCTCCTAAGTCGAGTCACGGGGCAGGGAAAGGTATGATGACTTCTTCTGGTCCCGTCGTGAAGGGGCCCCGTTGCCTGCTAACTCACAAGGATTTTGCTGTTGAGGCTGTGGAGTCACTTATAAAGCCGACGGACATAGATCCTTGTGATTTGTTGGCGACGGATGAGTTGGGGTCGTCAGTTTTGTTTGACCTCACTCGGGTAAGCCGTCTCTCCTAAATGGTTCTTTCCTCATCTTTTTCCTATTTTAATAACTGACGGTTGTATCCCTTTCTAGGCCTTGGTTCGCGTAAAGGCGCTTCAGGACCGGTGCGTGGCTAAGGAGGGTGTCATCACTCGCGTCAATAAACACAATGCCAATATGCGAGACCATCAGGCTCATTATAAAGAGGCAATGCGTCTTCTTAACGTCGAGCTGAAGGAAGTGAGGGAGAAGCTGGAGGAGGCGGATTGTCAGAAGGGTGAGCTAGAGAAGGAGCTGACGACTCTTCGTGCACAAATGGAGACTGCAGGGGTTGACGCGGTCGAGAAATTCAAGGCGTCAGATTCTTTCATTGATTCCTGTGCTGAATACTATGGCACATGATTTGATGATTGCCTCAGACAAGTGGCGTCAGCTTTCCCTGAGTTGGACTTATCTAGTATCACCCTAGATGACGCCCAGCCTATGACGCCTGCTAATGAGGCCGTCACTTCTGGGGCTGACGACTTAGTGGATTCTCCTTCACATGGAGGTGGTGGAGTTGTTTTGGCCCAACCTGCTGCGAACCTTCCAACAACTGCCCCGACCCCTCCTGTGGTGCTGCTTGACGGAGAAGATCCTTCTATTCAAAAAAAAGTAGATTGACGCCCCCTTGTATTTGACGTCTCTTTTTTCATTTATTTTGTAAACAGTTTTATTAAATGCCCATGTTTTTCGGGCTTTTTTGCTTGTAAGTGTTACACTATTATTCAGGTTATTGGCGCCCGTCGCTTTTGTTCTGTATCTTGCGCCTCTCTTTCTTGCTTTTGTGGATGTTAAGGCTACTTCCCAGTCTTAGGTTGGGGTCGTCAGCCTACTCACTTTTTATGCGCCCTTAGATCTGTATATCCGTCAGCTTTAGCTTCGACCGTAGTGCTAGGGCCGTTGGCTTAGTGAAGTCGTTAGATTTGGCCGTCTTTTAATAGACCGTCACCTATTTTGGCTCGTCCACTTTGTGGATGGGCAACTTGTCAGTCTTCTTAGGCCGTTAGCCTTATAGATTCGTCTACTTGTAGACTGACAGCTTCAGTCCTTTTAGACCGTCAGCCTTATAGATTCGTCCACTTGTGGACTTAGACAGTGTCGTTAGCTTTAATAGCTGAGTTTATTGTTGATTTAGTCATTTCGTCAGCATTTTATTTAGACCGTCAATTTTATTGTTTTGTCCATCTTGTGGGCTTGGTCATTTTTAGACCGTCAACTATTTGGCTCGTCCACTTTGTGGATTTGGTCATGTTTAGACCGTCAGCCTTATTGCCTTGTCCATCTTGTGGATTTGGCCATTTTTAGACCGTCAACTATTTGGCTCGTCCACTTTGTGGACTTGGTCATTTTTAGACCGTCAACTATTTAGCTCGTCCACTTTGTGGACTTGGTCATTTTTAGACCGTCAACTATTTGGCTCGTCCACTTTGTGGATTTGGTCATTCTTAGACCGTCAGACTTATTGCTTTGTCCATCTTGTGGACTTGGTCATTTTTTAGACCGTCAGTTTTATTGCTTTGTCCATCTTATGGACTTGGCCATTTCGTCGGTCTTTTGTGAATTTAAATTTGCAAGTAGAAACTTCAGTAGTTCTGAATAAATTCTTCTTATTACCATGCATCTATATAAAAAGTAGTTCCAAAATCCTGCCCTTTAAGGCTTATTGTAGCAAAAACCAAAGCAAAAAACAAAAAACATGCCCGTTGGGCTTATTGTAGCGAATACTTAAAGTAAACAGTAAATAAGAATAAAAAGGAGGGGTGTTGTTCTTTTACGTCATCGCTTCTACTGGTAGTACTTTCGCAGGTGTTCAGCATTCCAAGGATGCGGTAACTTTCGTCCGTCCAGTGTCTCTAGATGGTAGGTACCCTTCCTCAGCCACGCCGTGACTCGGTAAGGTCCTTCCCAATTAGGGCCGAGTTTTCCTTGGGTTGGGTCTCTTGCTGTGCCCATGACTTTCCTCAGAACGAGGTCTCCCACCTGGAAGTCTCTGTGTTTGACCCGGGAGTTGTAGTGCTTGGCCATGCGGTCCTGGTATCGTGCGAGCCTTTGCTCTGCCGCAGTCCTGACTTCGTCCACTAGATCGAGCTGTAGACGTATGGCTTCGTCATTTTTCCCTTCGTCATGGTTATGCACCCTGTAGCTTGTGAGGCCAACTTCGGCTGGGATGACAGCTTCGTTCCCGTATGTTAGCCGGAATGGTGTTTCCTGTGTTGGTGTCCTTGCCGTCGTCCTGTAGGCCCAAAGTATGCTCGGCAACTCTTCAGCCCATATACCCTTTGCCCCCTCGAGCCGAGTCTTGATAATTTTCAGCAAGGATCGGTTCGTGACTTCGACCAGTCCGTTGGCTTGAGGGTGGGTGGGGGAGGAGTAGTGGTTCCGTATCCCTAATTGCGAGCAGAAATCCTGGAAGGCATTGTTGTTGAATTGCTTCCCGTTGTCCGAGACTAAGACTCTAGGGATGCCAAATCTGCATATGATGCATCTCCAGACGAAATTGCGTATGTTTTTCTCCGTAATGGTGGCCAAGGCTTCAGCTTCTACCTATTTCGTAAAGTAGTCGATGCCTACTACTAGAAACTTCAGTTGTCGTATCGCCGTAGGAAACGGTCCCATGATGTCCAGTCCCCATTGAGCGAACGGCCACGGTGCCGTCATCGGGGTAAGCTCTTCTGGTGGTTGTCTGACGACATTGCTGAACCTTTGGCACTTGTCGTATTTCTTTACATAGGCCTCGGCATCCTTCTGCATAGTTGGCCAAAAATACCCTGTTCGAACTAGCTTGTGTATTAATGACCTCGACCCTGAGTGGTTTCCACAGATTCCTTCGTGCACTTCCCTCATGACGTAATCTGCTTCTTCAGGACCCAAGCATCGCAGGTAGGGGCGGGAGAAGCCTCTTTTGTACAAGACGTCTCTTATCAGGACGAACCTCGCTGCTTGGACCTTCAGCTTTCTCGCAGCCTCCTTTCCGTCCGGTAATACGCCGTTCTTTAAGTAGGAAACTAATGACGTAGTCCAATTACTTTCGGAACCGAGCTTCTGTACATCGACAGAATTTATAAGTGGAGAGAGCTGAACGAAAGAGAGTACGTTACCAAAGGTGGCCATATGTTCAGCTGAAGCGGCTTTGGCTAGGCGATCAGCTTGCTCATTTTCTTCTCGGGGAATCTGTGTAATTTCGGCCTTCAGCTCGCTGACCCTCCACATCGCCTGGTCCAGATATATTCTCATCCTTTCACCTTTACACTCATATTCCCCATTTATCTGGTTCACCATGACTTGAGAGTCGCAGTGAATGATCACTCTTTCGCTCCTGCAGCTTTGGCGAGGTCAAGCCCTGCTATCAGAGCTTCGTATTCCGCTTCGTTGTTGGTGGCAGGGAACTCGAGACGGATCATACACTCGATCATGTCTCCTTCGGGTGAGCGTAGTACGACGCCGGCTCCCTCGACCTGCTTGGCGGAGGACCCGTCTACATGTATGCTCCATCGGGGAGATTCTTCTGCCCCCTTGTCCTCGCCATTTGTAAATTCGGCTATGAAATCTGCAACGACCTGTCCTTTAATGGCGGTTCGCGGGCGATATTGTATGTCAAACTCGCTTAATTCTATTGCCCACAGCGCCAATCGCCCAGCAGCTTCAGGGTTGCTCATTGCTCGTCGCAAAGGCTTGTCAGTTAGGACAATCATCGTGTGGGCTTGAAAGTATGGCTTTAGTTTGCGTGCTGCTGTAACCAGCGCAAATGCGAGTTTTTCCATGGGCGGATAACTTTCTTTGGCTCCGCGTAGCGCCCGACTGGTGTAGTATACCGGTTTCTGCACTCTCTCTTCTTCTCTGATCAAGGCGGCGCTGACGGCGGCTGAGGAGACGGCGAGATAGAGAAAAAGTTCTTCACCCGGTTGCGAGGGACTCAATAATGGGGGGGAAGAGAGATAAATTTTCAATTCCTCGAACGCTTGTTGACACTCGGCAGTCCACGCAAAAGATCTCTTCAGTGTGCGGAAGAAGGGTAAGCACTTGTCAGTTGCCCTCGAGACGAACCTATTTAGTGCTGCTATCTTGCCGTTAAGGCTTTGTACTTCCTTCACATTCTTTGGTGGTGTCATCTCTATTATAGCTCGGATTTTGTCCGGATTGGCTTCGATGCCCCTTTGGGAAATCATGAATCCTAGGAATTTTCCTGCTGTCACCCCGAAGGCGCACTTTCCTGGATTCAGCTTCATTTTGTAAGAGCGAAGAGTGTCGAATGTTTCCCTGAGGTCTTTTAAGTGATCTTCCTCCCTTCGGCTTTTCACCAGCATATCATCTACGTAGACTTGGACATTTCTCCCGATTTGTGGCGCGAACATTTTGTTCATAAGCCTTTGATATGTTGCGCCCGCATTTTTTAGACCAAACGGCATTACCTTGTAACAGAAAAGGCCTTGGCTGGTCACGAACGAAGTTTTTTCTTGATCGGCTTCGTGCATCTTAATTTGGTTATAACCAGAGAAAGCGTCCATAAAACTTAACAGCTGGTGTTGAGCTGTAAAGTCTACTAAAGTGTCGACCCTCGGGAGGGGATAGCTGTCTTTGGGGCACGCTCTGTTTAGATTGGTGAAGTCCACACACATCCCCCACTTCCCGCTAGTTTTCTTAACCATCACTACGTTGGCTAGCCAGTCGGGGTAGTAAGCTTCTCTAATAAAATTTGCTTCCTGTAGCTTACGGACTTCTTCAACTATGGCTCGATCCCGTTCGGGGGCAAACACCCGCTTCTTTTGCCGGACGGGTGGAAAGGAGGGTGATACATTCAGCTTATGCACCATGACTGAAGGGTCTATTCCTTGCATGTCCTCGTGACTCCAGGCGAATACGTCCCGATTTTCTCTGAGGAAGGCTGAAAGCGCTTGTCGGACCATGGGACTCGCAAGGGTCCCAATCTTTGTTGTTTGGTCAGGCCTGGAGTCGTCAGGGGATATTTCTTCAAGCTTCTCGGCAGGCTCCGCCGTACTTCGATGCTCTTCTATGCTCATGGCTTGGAGTTGATCATCCATTTCCATCATAGCCACATAGCATTCGCGTGCGGCCACCTGATTTCCATGTAGTTCCTCTATCCCGTATTTGGTAGGGAATTTGATCATCAAGTGATAAGTCGAGGTTGCCGCCTTCCATGAATTGAGGGTGGGTCGCCCTAAAATAGCATTATAGGCGGACGAACAGTCGACCACGAGGAACGTCACGTCCTTTGTGATCTGCTGAGGATAGTCGCCTGCTGTTACAGACAATGTGACCGTGCCCAGGGGAAACACCCTCGTTCCTCCAAAGCCGACGAGTGGGGCATTCGTCGGAATCAATTGTTCTCTACTGATTCCCATCTGCTGGAATGCTGGATAGTACAGGATGTCCGCCGAGCTCCCATTGTCGATCAACACCCGGTGCAAGTTGTAGTCTCCCACTTGCAAACTGATAACAAGCGCGTCGTCGTGCGGATGGTGAAGACGTCGCGCATCTTCTTCGGAGAACCCGACGACGGGGCTCTCTCTCCGTGCTACTTTTGGTACTGAGCCCGTCAGCTGGACATTTTGGACCATCCTGAGGTACGTCTTCCGAGCCTTTTTGGATGACCCGTTAGGCGTCCCTCCTACAATCATCCTGATGTCGCCAATGGGCGGTCTAGGGCGGTCATTGTCTCGTCGGGGGGGCTGTTCCTGAGGTGGTGGATCCGTTCTTTCCTTGCTCACAAACTTCTGCAGTTTTCCTTGTCTTATGAGGGCCTCAATCTGCTGCTTCAAGTCGTAACAATCGGCTGTGTCATGGCCGTGATCTCGGTGGAAGCGGCAGTATTTGTCTCTAGAACGCCTGCTAGGATCTCCCTTCAGCTTTCCGGGGAAGGTCAGAGCCCCTTCGTCCTTGATTTGCATTAGGACTTGATCTATCGGGGTGGTTAGCGAGGTGAAGCTTGTGAACCTTCCTCCCGGAGGTTTAGGACGCCTCCCGTCCCTTCGATCTCCTGTTCTCGGCCTCTTCCGCCCTTGATCTTGTCGTGCATCTTCCTGCCTCTCCCTTTTTCTTGGTTTCTCTTTTCGGGCCTGCAGCGCGTCCTCAGCATTCATATACTTAGTGGCCCTGTAGAGTACTTCCGACACGGTCTTCGGGTCGTTTTTGTATAGGGAGAACAAAAACTTACCCTTTCGCAACCCATTTGTGAAGGCTGCTACAAGTATTTTGTCGTCGGCCTCGTCAATTGATAGCGCTTCCTTATTGAAGCGCGTTATGTAGGATCTCAGTGTCTTGTCCTCTCGTTGCTTGATACTCATCAAGCATGCCGTGGACTTCTTATACCTGTGGCCCTCAATGAAGTGTGTGGTGAACTGAGCGCTTAGTTCCTTGAAGGTGTTGATGGAGTTGGGCGTCAGTCGGCTGAACCATACCCTCGCGGGGCCTTTAAGTGTTGTGGGGAAGGCCCTGGACATGATCTCGTCTGCTACCCCCTGAAGATGCATTAGGGCCTTGAAGGTTTCTAGATGGTCCAGAGGATCCTTCACTCCGTCATAGCTGTCGATATGCAGCATGCGAAATTTGTGGGGTAAGGGGAAAGAGTTCACGGCCACAGTGAAGGGCGAGTCGGTGCGATTGACTAGATCGTCAAAATCGCTGGACACTCGTCCCTTAAGTGCGTTCATCATAACCTCCATCTGTTCCTTCATCGCCTGCATCTCTGCAATAATATGCGGTGGAGTCGCATCCGTGAGGGATGGCATGCTCAAGTTTTGCCTCTCTGGTTTGCTTGGGGCGTGGCTGCCTTCAGGTTTCTCCTGATTTTTCTTTGGAGTGCTGTTCCCCTCTTGATCCTCTTGTTGGTCGTTCAGTACTGCATTTTTCTGGCGCAGCTGCTCCTCCAAGTCGTGGTTTTGTTTGGTGAGGCGCTCCACGGCGGCACCAAGAGTCCGTACTTGTCTCTCGAGGGCAGTCGTGGGTTGCTCCTTTTCTTGAACGTCGTTAGTAGTTGCCATTGAGCGAGTGAGTACCATGCAACTCTTTAGTCCGGGAAACGATAGTATGGCTTACAGCGGTTCCCACAGACGGCGCCAACTGATGATGCCGAAAATCTCACCAGTGAGTTGCACAATGCTTGTACGCTCGAAACTACACCTGCACAACAAAAAAGGAGAAGACCTAACAGAGAGCACCGGTGTGGTGCCGGCCAAATACCTTCCGAAGGTCAAGTTAGGACTTGTTTCAACTCTAGAGTGCTAGAGAGGGGTTAATTATGCGTACCTCGATTTGTGAAGGTATTGGGGCTTTTATAGTAGTAAGGGGTTGACCATTCTTTCTTGGAGTAGAAGTCTTTTCCATATAGGAATCCTTGTGAACGTAGATTACGGAATCCTTTCCTTATAGGACTCTAATATGTGGAATACAAGTAATTTCCTTATTTACTCGCGTGGTGGCCAAGTCATGGTTCTATGAAAGCCGTTGGCCTTAAGACCGTCAGCTTTCCTCAATGTCGGCAGCCATATTGGCGTCAGCGTCATTGCTACGATTTGCGGATGGCCCGTGAGCTTCGAGTCACCGTCGGTTAATTCGAGACCTTCAGCTTTTCAAGTTGGTTGAACCCGTCAGTCTAAGCGCGGGAAACTGACGGGTTGAAACAGTTTATTTTTGCATATCAGACAATTATGGCAAAGTTGTGATTTTTAAGGTGATCTTGTTCCTAAAAACAAAAGTGGTCCTAGAAATTTTGATTTAATTTCTCTAGTTTGCATAGTATTATACGTATAATTAGAAGGTCATTTCCACTATCCAAAATATCTAAGTCTTATTCATAAGTCTTTGTCTATGACAATGACAACCAACTAGTATGCAAGACCATACAAAGAGTAAAGAGGAAGGTAGAGATAAATAAAATGAATAATTTTAAGACCACACCCTTCACCAAAACTATTTCATATGGTAAATTGTGACTGACTGCTTATCACTTTTACATAAACCCACTACTTTTTTTTTCACCTGTTCTCATAGCCAACATATGTGTATGTGTGTGAATGTGAAGTTGATTTCCTCAATGAATAGGACCCAAGTCTTCTTCCAATTGCACTGTTCTCATAGCTGACATATGTGTATGTGTGTGAATGTGAAGTTGATTCCCCCAATGAATAGCCCAAGTCTGTCTCCTAGTCTCTCTTTCGCGGTATTGGAAGAGTGGAAAAGAAGAGTTCTTTCTTATTTTCTATTTTTATTTTGAACAAAACGAATGAGAAAAAGAAAGTTGGATCGACCATTTTGTTTAAACTTACTTGTTTTGGTATACACTGATCCCACTCTATGACTCAGACCATTCTGTTTCGGGAAAGAGATAAGCTAAATACAACCACTTTAGTCTTAAAAAGCTTCTAAAGTCCAATCAGGAATAAAGTAATAAGGGGCTATCAAATCACAAATTATTTCACAAATTTAATACAGCAAACTGTAAGTGATTGTCTATCATTTACACATAAATTCATAATTTTTTTTCACCAATCACACTCTAGCTGTGTACCACATCATAATTATGACAAAAAAATTGTATATTAATTTGTCATACTAGATTTTTTCAATAAACGATAACTTTGATGATCATCCTTTTTGCTTCGATTTATCTTTTTTTTTTTTTTTTTTCTTCAAAAGAAAATTATAGGATCTTTCCCTAAAATTTGTGCCGGATTCAATTCTGGTAGGTGGATGAAAAATTAAAGTGGAAGCAAGGTCGAAGTTGCAGATGATGCCAGCTAGCCAGAGCTATCGTAGATGGAATTGACTTGCAGGAAAGCGAAACCTAATCAAAGCTAGAGATGACTTTCGAATTCTTTTATATCCATATTGTCTATATAAATACAAAATATTAAATTAATTCACTCTATTTTGTATCAGGTGTTCCAAATTAGAGTTTGAATTCACTCTATTGTGCCAAATACCTTTGTAATGTAAAAAGTTCTTCAAGTCCATTTAAGACTTACTTGCAATCAATTTGATGCTACTTCGAGGTTATTTAAACCTACTTCATTTGAAACAAATTAAAATTCTTTTACTAAAACCTATCATTAACTCAAATAAATAAAGTAGAATCTCAATGAAGGGATTAAGTTAAAATTTGTGCCAACAGGTCACAAATTAGTTATAGACCTTGCTGCGGTTCAAGACAGAAATGCGGCAAATGCCCGAAGAAGGGGTTTGTGGTTGGACAAACTCTATGCAAAATCACATCTTAAAGATGAGATTCACTTTCTTATGAATCTCATCTTGAGATATCAACTATTCATAAGTGAAGATAAGATTTTAAATGTAACTTTTAATTAAATCGCATGTTGAAGATGCGTGAGAAACGCTATCAAATGGGATTATAATTTTTAGTACCTCTGATAGTGTCCATCAAAAAAGTACCTCTGATAGTGAGCCTCATATTGGAAGCCCAACTATAGAAATTTAACCCTGAGAGTGAGGGATATACAATAGAGACACATGATTTATTTTGGACAAAAATAATCGGTAAAAACTTAATGAAACTACATTGCCTTGAAATCATATCACATTGTTCCAACACATAAAATAAAGATTACGAAACCCCATTTACTATTTTAAAAAAAAAAGTACATGATTTTGTTTCCAAGTTACATATTATAATGAATGAAAATTACATGGATAACTACTGATGTACATTCCTCTATTCAAATTCAAAGGCTAAGTAAGCAGTAAGACAGGAAATTAGTAGACACCCATCTTGCCCAGTCCAAAGACCAATCTCCTAAAAAAATGATGGACAATGGTGATTTACCCGTTTACCATAGGGAATTGGGGTGGACCTAGGAATATGCACATATAGTACATAATTTAGATATATTCAACTTTCAACACTCAAATAACCCAAACTGTTACTCGCTGGCATAACATAAAAAAAACAAGAGTTTGATTTGCTTATAGTACTTTTTTAACTAGACATCTTTTATTATTTTAAATATACAATAGTAAGTGGTAGTGAATTTTGTTGGGGATATTACATAAAGTAATAATGGAAGAACAAAGTTAACACAAAAGAAAAACAGAAAATAGATAATTTGGAGGCACAATATCGTTTTCCTTAGACAATATCCCCCCCCCCCCCCACCCCACACTATTGTTACTAAAATGTTATTGCAAATTTGTCCCTAGGATATAAGCAAGATGTTTCTACAGATAGCAATTCTAGATAATAACCACGGGATTTCAAGTGAACATAAATCTCTATTTATACCCATAGGATTATATTTCATCAAAAAACATGTATGGAGAGTTACACACATATTCATGAAACTGTTCACAAGGCTTGAAACCTTTTCAACCTTTCTGAACAGTCACCAAAAAAAAATCCTGATTTTCGACTTTCGATCGGTTGAAAGTTTCTTTCAATCGATCGAACAGGAATCGAACATCGATTGAGACATCCAGAGACTCCAGGATTTTTTTCTTACTATTTTCAATCGATTGAGTCAAAGATTCAACCGATCGAAAATATTGAACCAAAGATTCAACCGATCGAAAATGTTGAATTTCGAATTTTTACTTAGAAAATTTTAGAACTTGAATTTTCAATTTATATACAACAAATTTTAATTTCCACATTTTATTTAGTTAGTGGGTGACGTGGCGGTTTTTCAATAAAACAAAACGAAATTTCAATTAAAAAAGTATTAGAAATAAGCCACACCCAAAAAACAATGTATACCACAACATAGATCAAGGAAATTTCAAAATTGTATTATTTACTAACAAAATTAATCCAAAGCACTTAAAAACAGGCGTAGAAAACCAGGGTCAAAATTTTGTGGTTGGACCTATATAAAATCCGTGAGCACATTGTGGATGGGTAGAAGATCATTCATTATAAGAGTCTAATTTCCTTAAAAGAAAATAATAATAAAAAAGTTGAAAGCCACCAGTGATGATAATGTATGTTAAATAATTATTGCATAAATTTTTTTATTTTATGTAATGAAATTTCTATACCTACTTCGATGATGATGATGTCATCGTTTAGGGGTGTGGACCGTGGCAAAGCCACATGTATGGTATGTTTGGATACTGTTTATTACTGAAAACTAAAAATACTGTAGCAAAATAATTTTTAAATGTATGAATAGTACCGTAGGACCAGTTTTAAAGAAAAATTTGCTAAAATCCATACTTACGGGTCTCGTGAACGGTCCCGTGTGCACAAGACCCACACAAAAAAATGTAGATGCGCACGTCTGCTGTTTTCAGTGCAATCCAAACATACACGTAGACAAGGGGGCACTTTTTGAAAATTATTTATTTACCCATATGTTCTAATTATATTTACAATTAGCTCCTAAGAAAATGTCACTTGTTCTGTTAAATTTTTTTTTATATTTATATTCTTGTTTGTATGATCATATTAATATGTTTAGATTTTTCTTATTATAAATTAATTTATAATCCTCCCAAAATATATTTCAAAAGATAATAGATATAGGTTATATTTCAAATGATAGTAAAGTGTTTTTTCTTTGGTAAAATGTAATAATATCTCTTCAAATATAATTCATTTTTTTTATGTCATTTAGTTTTTAATTGTTTTAATCATGTGCTTACAACTTATAATTGATTTAGTCACAATTTTGCTCAATATATTGTTGGCAAATTGTTAAAAAAAATCAAATAATATTCTTGTTGCTTATAAATCGTGGTCATATGACATGTGATTTGAGAATATAAAATAGTCTTTTATAATTATAAAATTCAAAATAAAAACATAAAATATAAAAAGAAAATTTCAAATTATTCAACATATAAATTATAATAATACTTTAAGTTTCAAATCTTATCATATTTATTAAAAACAATCCTTGTAGTTTGAACTTTTTTGATATAGAATAATCATATATAATTTATATAAAATTATATTTCTCTAAGATTAAGGGTAATCATGATTCCCAAAAGAAAATTTTCTAACTTCCTCATTTGGTGTGGATGGGTTGAGTTGAGTTGAGTTGTTTTTAAGTTATATTCCACCAAAGAACATATAGTTTATGTCTTATGAGTTATGGTTTAAAAATAAAACTGGAGTAAACATGCTCAAAACAGTTTTTTTTTTTTAGAGAGAGTTTCAATCTATAGCATCCGCTCCTGATAATAGCTCTTTATCATCAGACTAAGACACCGATCAATTTTTGGTGTAGGTGGAGATTGAACCCTATATCTCTTATTCAACCATCAAAGTGGCAACCGAAAAAGAAGTCTTAATTTAGAACCACTTGTGCACACACGGATATAGCAGACTGCACGCTCAGCTACTCAGCCTCCAATAGACAAAGCCCAGAAAACCAGATACAAAAATAGGTAGAAAACTTCCATATTGTTCTCTAGGATTGAGATGCTTGATACAGAGAGTTGAAAAAAAAAAACTTTCAATCTCAACTATTAATTTATTAAAAATAAGAAAGAGGTAAAAATAAATAAATAAATAAAAAGGTGTAAGTTAAAAAATGAAAAGGGCAAAAATTTTCATAATTTTTTGTCACAACTATGACATGGTCAAGTGTAATTGGTGAAGAAAAAATAGTGAGTTCATATGTATCTAATAGCTAATCACTTATAATTTACCACATCAAAGTTGTGGCAAAAAAACTATGAAATAATTCGTGGTCCTAGAATTACTTCCTAAGAGCATTACCATTAGGTGTGCTAAATGTGCCAAATGCCAAATATTTGGCACATTTAGCACACCAAACACAAAAACAACCTCTCATGAGGTGTGCTAAATGTCTCAAAAATATGAGACATGCTACAGTACGCTCTCAAATATGAGAGCGTACGGACAGCCATGCCATTTCACTGTTTGGCATATTTAATTCTTTTTTCTCTCTCCTCCTCTCAGTTCTCTCTCTCTCTCGGTCATTCTGAAACCAATCTCTCTCTCTCTCGCTCTCGCTCTCTCTCTCTGGGGCACTCTCATCGCACTCTCATCGCCACGCCCACGCCCACGCCCACGCCGTCTCATCGCCGTCTCGCCACGCCCAAGCTCGCCACTGATCACTGACCCACTTTGCAACGAAGAGGAACTCCGGTGTGAAGGAAACGGTGGCCGGGAGTGAAAACTTCCATCGCCTTCTCGCCATCGCCGATCTTGCCGCGGTGTATGTCCGATTCAGTTTATGATGTTAGTGTAATTTGTAATTAATTTTATAATTGATTTGGTGGATTTGGGATGTGGGTTTGTTTAATTTGGTGGATGTGGGTTTGTGCGCCGGTGGTGGGTTTGGTGGATGTGGGTTCGATCTCTCTGGTTGTGTCTTTTTTTTTTTTTTTTTTTTTGAGGTGGCGTTGGTGGATGTGAGTTTGTGCCGGTGGTGGCTGTCGGTGTTGTTGCGGCAGTGGTTGTTGGTGGCTGTTGTTGCGGCAGTATAGGTTGTTGTTGTTGTTGTTGTTGTTGAGGACGAGGATGAGGATGAGGATGAGAATGAGAATGAGAATGATAGGGAGAAACCGTTTGAAGTTTTTTTTAATGGTATTTTAATGTGATTGATATATTATTTTAATATATGGGATTGAAAAATAGAACATCTGATAAATGAGATGTTGTAAAATGATGTTGTAAAATAGTAAAGTAGGCTTTTGATGTGTCAAAATGGCATTTTTTATGCAACGGCTGATGAGAATGCTCTAAGTATTGCATTGTTCTCAATATGTTCTCTAAGGGGCAATAGGGTGAAGTAGCTTTCTAAGAAATTATAGGATCCTCATGTTGGACCACATAATTTATCTACCATTTCACTAAAAGTCTCACACTTGTTTAAAATTACTGAGTCAATTTATGATAATTTTTTTTTTAAA
The DNA here is from genome assembly GCA_019022515.1 of Quercus aquifolioides. Lineage (NCBI taxonomy): Eukaryota > Viridiplantae > Streptophyta > Magnoliopsida > Fagales > Fagaceae > Quercus > Quercus aquifolioides. The sequence continues at coordinate 41,594,236 of CM032332.1, forward strand.
TTTCATTTTTAAATATATTGACTCAACAATTTTAAACAAGTAAATTTTTTTTAATGAAATTATGGACAAGTAACGTGATCCATCTTAAGTACCATATAATTTCTCTAACTTTTGACAATCTTAGGGTTTGGCATAATTTTCAACGGATCAGGTGTAATACGTTGCAATTACGTACCTAATTTCCCTCACTTTTTTTTTTTACAACTTTCACTTTTTACATTATACAGGCTGCTATAATGGCTGAGATTTATAAGTTACTTTTTTGCAAATTTAAATCCTAGCCATTCACAACTATTGCATGGGTGCAATACCTATATGACTATATCAATCCGTTTTCAACCGCGCGCCTCAGGAAATAGCAAAGGCACCAAGGTCTTTTTGCGAATTATTTAAAAAAAAAAAAAAGGTTCGGGGTCAAAGACTGGTCAAAACTCAAAATATAATACCTTCTCTTTGCAAAACTTTTTTTTTTGCCACGGAGAGTTACAACTTCTTTTAAATATATTTTAGCCACACGTTGCATTAATTATACTCGTACCATTTTTTTTTTTTTTTTTTTTTTTTTTTTTTTTTTTGGTGTTGTTGTTAAGTTGTAGCCTTCTAGGATCTCAGTTTGGTATCAAACGTGTTGACATTGGAGATCTTTTCGAATAGGTTTAGCACTAAAGAGTAAAGAGTGTTCTATATATATGAGGATGTCCTGTACAAATATTGCGAACAAAAAATTCCAATCAACTCCGTTTTTTATCTTTAGAGCGGTGATGTCTCCAATTAAAGGACCATTCACGACTCAGCTGCGCATCACGAAGATGCAGAGAATTATGCATATCCACTCCATACGTGAGTTTGAGTAACATCAATCACACAGGAAAATCTCCCCGATTTTGCTTCAATAACTTTGTGGATATGTTCATGTCTCGCCACAGTTTGCATGGGGCGAAGATACACTACTTTGCCCTCCACTGGTCTTTCGGAGAAGTCCTTCAAGATGCCATCCAGTGAATTCAGGCTTAAAAAAGATTGAACTTGAACTCACTAGTATTGAAAGCTTTGCCTTGCCACAATGTGTTCTTGGTTGTAAATCCATGAGTTATCTCTCCATCAAGAGCAACAACAGCATTCTCAAATTACCCACTTCATCATTGGCAGGTTGTGGTATCAATACTATGATCAGATATTAATTTTAGATTCTGTTTGAATCGAAGACGACTATTTTGGAGAATGGCTTTCACAATCATTTGAATCTTACAAGAATAAGCGGAATAAAGAGTTTGAGTATCCACAACTCATTATCACTTGGTTGTGGAATTGGTGCTTCGCTCCATAAATTAGTTCTAGATTCTCTTCAAATGGAAGACGACTATATTGGAGAATGGATTTCATGTTTCAAGTCCCTTAAGCAATTGCTTCTTACAAGAATAAGTGGAATAAAGAGGATGAGTATCCATAACTCGTCTAGTTGATGTGCTAGAAATTAATGATTGTGGATATTAGTATCTTTGCAGAGAAACTCCGACAACTTCATATACATTGGCGTCCTAATAACTCTTCTAGAGTTGGATCATTGAAAATCTGCATGTACTCCTAATCTTTAACAGTTTTATTGGAGTGGATCTTGACACTAATGTGTTTAGAATTTGAATTTACATTATCTTTGAGAGAATATTTATATATATGAAAGTGAAAAGTAAATTGTTTAAAATAATCATATGAAAATTAAAGCTATTTCAGTTATTTACTTTATAAGAGCATCCATATTGGTGGAGTTATAATTTTAGCTATTTAGTACTACAAAAAACTATTTTATCTATTTTACTTTCTCACTTTACAAAACATCTAATATTAGTGGTTTTATTTTAGCTTATAACATAATAAAATAATATAAACAAGACAATAAAATAATATATCCACTACAATAAGGATAAAAAGAAAAAAAAACAAAAAAATAATTAAAGTAGTGTAAACACAGGAATAAAAAAATGTTTTTTTTTTTTAACCTTTGAGCTATCAACATAATAAAATAATATAAACAATACAATAAAATAATATATCTACTACAATAAAGATAAAAAGAAAAAAAAGAAATCAGTAAAATAATTAAAGTAGTGTGAATGCAAGAATAAAAAAGTTTTTTTTTTTTTTTTAACCTTTGAGCTACAGTGCACAGCCATATTTGGCTGTGCACTGTAGTAAAGAAGCCAATAATTTTGGTTATAGCTCTACCAATGGAGCCTAACTTTTGCATTTGGTGGTACTAAAAATAGTAATATAACTTTTTAGCACCACCAATACTAATGCTTTAATAGTACATTTTTTATACAATAAAGAAATTCTACTCTAACCTAAGTGAATATGTGGAAACTTTAGTTTTGTGTCAATTAAAAAAAAAATTATTTTAGTTATTCACTTTATAATAGTACTTTTTTTTTTTACAAGATAAAAATTCTACTCTATTCTAAGTATATATATATGTGAAGCTACCTCTTAAAGACTTGAATTCCAGCTCTTACCTTCCCACACCCCACAAACACATACAGTTATATTTGTGGAGTGACCATCGCGCATCCTTATAATAATACTTTTATTCCTTCTAAGTTTGTTATTAAATTTTTAGGAAGGATCGAGCAACCGATATGATTGGTTTTTTTTTTTTTTTTTTGAGAAGAAACCGATATGATTGGCTAGACCATGCATTTGGAATATATCTTGGTTTCAAGATTCAACCAAGACAACAGTCCAATGTCTATGCTTTTTGTGGAGCATTTGGCGTGTATCATGAGAATGTGTGTCAAATCCTTGTCAATGTCTACAAGGTTTTGAACCATTTTTGCTTAATGACACCAAACTAAATGAAGAAATTATTTTGGCTGGTGGCATGATTTTTTTCCTTAAGGTTTAATTTAAATTTCAATGCTGTGAAGGGAAGGAAATTGTATTTCTAAATAGAATTAGGACCGTCATTGTTGAATTTTAAATTTGAATCTTAAAAATCAGTTTGGAAAAGGCAAATATAGGCTTTAATGAAGTGACTAAAGATGAGAATTTTCTATTGAAATTAAGCTTTTAAATTGAAATTTAAGTTGATATTTCTATTGGGAAAGTTTTTAATAAGTGATCGAATATTTTCTCAAATAATTTGGGTGATTAATGTCAAGATATTTCCTTTTAAGGTTTAATTAAAATTTGAATTGGAAATAAAACATGGAAATCATAAAAGATGTTTGGGTCTTAAATGAGGAGATTAGGTTAGGTTTTAAATCGAAAAAGGAAATAAGAAGAAAATTTATAATAGGAATTGTTTTTTATTATTTATAATTGGAAAAAAAAATATAATTTCAAGAGACGATTTTTTTTATTCCGATTTTGAGTGCACTATATTAGGGAATATAACATCAAACTTGCCAAAGGTGTTTTGACCAAAAAAAAAAAAAAAACTAAGATGGGTCAGGTTAAAACTTGAGTTTAACCCAAAAACCGAGAGAGCAAGACCCGAATCCGAAAGTTTACCTGACCCACCAAAGCCCTTCGGTTCATGTCGGGTCGGGCGAGTTTTCGGGTTGGGCGGTTCCATGCTCAGCCTTACTGGCTCTTCTAATCGGTTTAGGACTAAAAGATTGTTCTATATAAGGATGTACTGCACACATATAGCGAACAAAAAATTTCAATTAAATTTAGGTTAGCGATGAGGATGGCCCGACAGCAGAATTTTGCAGAAGATTTATTCAACAATCTTCCAGACTCCATTGTTCATCACATTCTTTTCTATCTCGACTTAAAAGACCGTTCACGACTCAGCTGCGTATCACGAAGATACAGAGAATTATGTATATCCACTCCAGCTGTGATTTTGAATAACAACAATTTAACTCGCCGATTTCGATTCAATAACTTTGTGGACAGGCTCTTGTCTCGCCGCAGTTGGCATGGGGTAAAGATACGAGATTTTACGCTCCGATGGGATTTCGGAGAATTCTTTGAAGAGGAGGCGTACAGGATCGACACGTGGTTGTACCATGTAGTGAATTTAGGGGTGCAAAGAATTCAATTGGACCTAATAACTAAACGCTTTGCCTTGCCACAATGTGTTCTAAATTGTAAATCTATAGTAGTTCTCCATATCAAGACCAAAGATGGCATTCTCAAATTACCCTCTACATCGTCAGCAGCTGGCTTTGGTATCAGTACCACGCTCCAGGAATTAGTTTTAATGTCTGTTCGAATCGAAGACGACGACTGTTTTGGAGAATGGCTTTCACAATTCAAGTCCCTTAAGGAATTGAATCTTACAAGAGTAAGCGGAAAAAAGAGTTTGAGCATCCACAACTCATCATCACTTGGTTGTGGTATTGATAATTCGCTCAAGAAATTGACTTTAGATTCTCTTCAAATCGAAGATGACTACTTTGGAGAATGGCTTTCACATTTCAAGTCCCTTAAGGTATTGATTCTTACAAGAGTAAGCGGAATAAAGAGTATGAGTATCCATAACTCGTCTATTGATGTGTTAGAAATTCAAGATTGTAATGACCTTGTGGATATTAGTATCTTTGCAGAGACACTCCGACGACTTCATATACTTCGGTATCCTTATAATTACTCTTCTAGTTTTGGATCATTGAAAATCTCTGCTCCTAATCTTGAAAATTTTCGTTGGGTTGGACATGTCGTGGATTACCATTGCAGAGGGGATTTCTCGCACAAGTTGAATCTCACAATTGCTCTCAGTTTATCTATCAATTATACGAATCTTCTACCAAGCACAATTTGCACATATAAGATTCTTCTAAGCATGCAAAGGGCCAAAGTTCTAACACTACGGGATGAGTTTGTTGATATAAATTATACCCCCCCTCCTTTTCTAAACCACATTCATTCTATACTCAATGTTTCTTCGAGTATTAAGAAGTTGAAATTTTAAAAATTACTAGATATGTTATAGTGCAAACTTAGTACTTACACGGATTTCAATTCTAAGAATTGACACTAATGTGTTTAGAATTTGAATTTACATTGTCTTTGAGAAAACATTTATATATATGAAAGTGAAAAGCAGATTGTTTAAAATAATCATATGGATGATACATACTTATTTCATAGCTTATTAACTACTAATATTTTGGCCTTTGGTTATTTTCTAATGAAAAAATAACCTAGAACATTGCTAAACTTTTTTTTTTTGGGGGGTAAATGCACAGTTTCTTTTTAAACTTAGTATTTCATATTCTCTCTTTTAATGAGAATTGAATTTAAGCCTCATATTAATAACTCTAATAATGATAAGATATACAAAAATTAGTATTTACTCTCTATAAGAAGTGAAAGTTAGGGTTCTCATAAGACTTCATGAGAATTTGGACGCTCATCTAAATTATAATTTTCAAAATTTTCATTAAGTATTTGGATACCGAAAGTTTTCAACGTTCAGCATTTTTAGTGGGTCCCGTGTATTGTTCACAAGACCCGCATGTACTTTTTTCAGCAAAAAAAAACTTTAAAAATGGATCTCATGGCACTATTCACATATTTTAAAATTATTTTGCTACAGTATTTTCAGTTTTCAGCAATAAGCGGTATTCAAATAAACCCTAACCACCAAACTTTTCATAAATTCCAAGAATTGACCAAGCTCTTCCTATATATTTGTCTAAAAAATATACCCAAAAGTTTAAATCTTTATTTTTCTTCAAAATTAACTTTGATTCTCTTTGAGTATAAGGTGTTTTTCTTTTTCCTGAATATACCAGCTTGTTTTATTTGCTTTAGAGCAATATATTTTTGTGCATGTTAAGAAATGTCATTTAACGAATTTTTATTTGCTTCCGACATATTTATTTTTGAGTTAAGAATTGACTTATAATTTTGTAGGTTTTGTTTAAGTATGGTTGCTTGCCATATTTATTTGATCATTTAGAGCATTTGGCAATAGTACGAATGTCTTCCTTTGAAGACAACATTCCAGCATTATCCTCATTTCTCAAAGAAACAATCAATCTGAAGAGACTTGTTATATTAAACGACGCAAAGGTAATTGAAAAAGTATTTTATACTTTCTCAAACTCTTTAATAAATTTCTGTCTTTTATAATTCAATCAATTTCATTTTTTTAAGGAAAATTCGATTAACAGATCTTGAATCACTTCACACTCTTGGTGTAATGGTCACTTCACAAGTATAAGTGCTTGTGGGATGTGGAGTGTGAGAGGCAAGGGTCGGAGTTCAAGTCTTCAAGATAGAGCTTCACACACATATACATTTAGATTAGACTATAGTAGAATTTATATCTTGTATTAAAAAAAAAAAAAAAAAAATCCTAAAGTTTGAGCTAAAACTAATCTAGTTCAAAACTTTTCAAAACTAACCAATTTGGTCACTAAAGCCAAATTAGTCCCTAAGACAGTTAACAAAAAATGACTAATTGGCCTAACTGTGTTTAGGAACTAAGTTGGTTTTAGGAACCAAATTGATCAGTTTTAAAAAGACTTAGACCTACTTAGCATTAGCCCAAACCTCATGGTATATTAATAAAATTTATCTTTTTTTTTTTTAATTTTTTATTATGATTCTCAAAAAAAAAAAAAAAAAAAATCACTTTCTTTTTAATATTGTAGTTTAGTGATATTTCTATTGTTATTTATAAAGAGGTATAGCATTAATTTTTCTATTGTCGGATTTATAAGGATTAAAAAAAATTTCTTTGACCTGTTAAAATAAAATAATTACAAAACTAATTATGTTCTCTCTTTTTAATTTTTTTTAAGCAGTTGGCAAACTCAATGCCTTCAGGGAAGCTCTCATTTAAATTAGAATATTGGGAATCTCAAAACCTCATGTTTACTAATCAACTGAAAATTGTAATTATGGAGCTTTCTAGGGGAAGTGATGTAGAACTGATGAAATATTTGCTCAAGAACACAAAAGAATTGGAAGAGGCGAGCATCATATCATCACCAGCAGTGCCAACAAATCTCATTATTGAGTTAAAAAAGTACAAGACACCTCGCACAAAATTGGTTCCCTATCACAAATCATCAAAAAATATATCTCATTTATGCAAAGGAATTTTTTTACCTTTAGGATTGATATCTGTATGATATCTAAGAGGGTGGCCATGACCTAATGTTGATTTCCACCCACATCCTAGGATTGTTGGTATTGAATATTGCAGGCAGGGAAAAGTTTGTGACTTTTTTTCTTTCTCTCGTTAAGTATACTTCATGTTGTTGAGAGTGGGTTTTACATTTCTTACACCTTAGACACGCGGGACAAAATTGGGAAATGCCCTGTTTGGGCAAAAATAGTAGCTTTATGCCCTCTTTCCCAAACTAATTAGGGAAATGCCCCTGTTTTGTAACTCGACAAACGGGAAATCGAGTTATATTGAAAAACTCGATATTACTATAATCGAGTTTGGTGTGAACTTTGTGCCACGCAGACAAAACAGACACACACATAACTCGGTAACCTGTAAATCGAGTTTTCTGAACCTGTTACCATTTCAAACCCCAACGTCTCAGAAACTGTTCACTCACTCTCTCCTGTATACTCTCCCTCGCTCTGCCATCACTCTCTCCTGTACTCTACCTTAACGTCTCCCTCTCCGTTAGTCTCACTCTCCCTCTACACTTTCCCTCACCCTCTCACTCTCCCTCTACACTTTCCCTCACCCTCTCACTCTCCGTGGTGCTTCCGTCGAACCCTCACCGCCGCCGTTGATTACAGGTACGTTGCTCTTCTCTTTCTCTTGTTTTGTGTATCACAACTGACCATAATTAGCCTTGCATGCATCTTGTTGGTTTAGAAAAAGTCATTTGGAAATCTCTGTTTCACACATACGAAGCAATTTTTTGTTGTGTGTGGGTATTTTGTGTGGGTATTTTGGGCTTTCAATCAATCTTGTGCACCGGCGTAGAGACCATATAAATAACTCCAATCAATGGCTACCTACGTCTTCCTGATTCATTTACAGTTTCCTGTTTATATGGGTCGTGCTCATTTACAATTTCCTGTGATCTCTGTGTTTATGGGTTCATGAATTTTAGCTTCAAGTAGAGATATTTGGATGACAATGGTGAAAGATGATTTTTGTCCGTGTCTGTTGGCAAAGTGCATTCTTTGAAACTTACTCAAAAGTAGTAATTTTAATAATAAAGATGAGAATTTTGTTGTGTTTTATATGCTGCAATGATGACATTATAAATGTAATGTGATTGTTTTGTTTAAATACTTTGCATAGTGTGTGAAAATTAACTTGTAAAAATTCCATTCTCATTCCTAAATCTAACTGCTTAGGGAACCTAGGTGTAAGTGCCTATACTTTATCCTTATTTGTATAAGGTTCTAGTCACTGTTTTAACACCAAACAGGCAAACAATCATCAGACTCATTCAAGATCCAAAATTTTTATTACCCAACCTACGTAAACCCTTAAACATCAAAACCCTATTCAAGAACCTTAACTGAATGCTGAGTTTTAAAATTCCTGCATCGAAATTTGTATCAGATCCATTAAGGCTTCTGTCCTGTATCAAATTTATGAAATTAAAGTTGTCACAATTCTTGTTTTGTGTTAGAGTGAAGTTACAGCAGTCTGAAATCATGCATCACCTCTATCTCTATTGTTAGAAGAGGAAGTGTATAATTGTATATTCAATCCCTATTACGAAAAAAGTTATCTTTGCTTGTTATTGTCCTTTTGTTTTTTAATTAAGTCTTTCTGAACAGTTGTCATAGCTTTCATATAATTCACCTCTATGCATTATACGATTTCATATTTTGATGAAGCTGTACAAATTTGACTGCTCCTTTTGTGCTGAATGCATAATGTATGCACTGAATCCTAGTGCCTCAAATTTTTATTGATCTTGGCATCTTGGGTTTAAATAACTGTTGGTCTGATTTGTTAATAAATAAACTATTGAGATGATATGTCAATATAGCTTGAGATGAAATTTGTCATCAAGAGTTGTGTTATGTGACCAATAGATTGATACTTGGTAACAGAATATTTTAATTATGTTACGATGGTTAATTCAGCTGAGTCCACAATAGGATAGGTAACTGGCTGCCTAAAATGGCTTAGCTATTGCCTCAACTTTGAACTTAAACTTTGGGTAAGCATGTGTTCAACATCTAGAAGTCTTAAAACCTGATACTAGCCTCAGTGCTGAGATAAAGAAAAGCCTTATATTTCTATTATATGTGTGCTGGCCTTTTATTTGACTTCATTATATACTATGTGGGAACAGCTTCATTATATACTATGTGCTACTAGCCCATGGTTCATACAATGAAGTGTAATAAAATGAGATATTGAAAAAGATAATTCACAAAGACTCACTGTGTGTGAACAATTGGTTGTGTTTGAAATTATTACCATTTTTCATTTTATTGTCAAATGCAATTGGTTTTTTATAAGTCAGTTTTTTAAGAAGGATGTGCATATATATAGCTTGTAATTTCCATTTTTTTTATCTTGAGATGATCTACTTTACCTTGGTATCATGAATATGTCATCAAGGGTTTGTGTTCTGTGACCAATATATTGATACTTGTGTGAGTTGCCTTAAATCAAACCCCCCATCTCTTCCCTTCTTTTCTCTTCAATTGATTGATTTAAAGTGGGAGAGGCAGCAGTTTGGTACAGAGGCGAATGGCTTAAGGTTGAGTTTTGTGATTTGAACTAAAAATTCATTATATTGGTCATAGAATGTATAAGACCATCCCCATAGTTGCAGTTTAATAAAAGACAGTGAAGGAAGTCTTTAAAGTAGTTTATAACACTAAAATATGAAAGGTCATCCTTGTCTATCTGAATGTTTTGTTTCTTGATTCTTTTTTAATTTCTTTGATTCTTATTTTTATTTTAACTAGTCGGTAACCCTGACCAAATGAGAGTTTTACTGAATACTACTTTTTCTCTCCTTTAAATTTTGTCCAAATATGAAATTGGATAATTATGATAGCTATTAATATGCATTTATTTGATAGTTGGGGGATAGGGGTTTTGAACATTGGAATCTGAACTGTAAATTCTAGGAGGTCATCTTTCATTTATGGCAATACTTGATCGTTATATGGTCATCTTTCTTTTTTATGAGTTTTTACCCACAATTTGATTACTATATGATTATGCCGGACTGCATGATTTGCTATTGTAATTACATCTTGTCATAGAGTGAATCATGAATAATTGCTAACAATCTATTTGCTGCCATGTCAGATATGCAGGCACTGGATAAAGTGCAGCCTGGACCCGACGATTGTAACCAGTTGCACCGGCAGCCGGATCATCGATCAACTCTGCTTTGGATGGCGCCGCCAACGAGGTATGTATTTGTATTATTAATACATCTCCGTTTTATAATTACTTCGTGTGTACTACCTAACACAATGGAAATCGATGCAGCAGGTGCCTGGCATCGTAAAGGTTCGACGCCGCAAATGTGTACTGCCGCAAGGTGGGCTAGACCCACGTATCACGCAGTACATAGATGCAGCAGGCTTCACTGGCTTGTTCAAGGTTCCCGATATGGAAATCGATCACGCCTTGATCACGGCCTTGGTCGAGCGGTGGCGTCCGGAGACGCACACGTTCCACTTACCCCATGGAGAAATGGGCATCACCTTGCAAGATATAGAGGTGATGTTGGGGATTCCGGTGGATGGGTTGCCTGTCATTGGGAGGACAGACATGAACTGGTGTCGGTTGTGCCAAGAGTTGTTGGGCCATCAACCTCCGCCCTCAATACCCAACTCAAACACGTCTACCCTTGCTGGGGCGAGGATAATGTACAAGTGGCTTGATGCACGGTTTGCCGCTCCCCCAGCTGCGGACGCCAGTAATGAAGTAGTGCAGCAACATGCCCGCTACCACCTACTTGTTTGGTTGGGGGCCCTGTTGTTCATGGACAAGTCGGCGGACCGGGTCTCACTCCTGCCTCTGCAACTCCTCAACCCAATCAGTAATGCGAGACAATATAGCTGGGGTAGTGCAGCGTTGGCCTGGCTCTACAGGCACCTTTGTAGAGCATCCATGAAGGATGTGATGCAGATTGGAGGAGCATTGGTGTTGGTGCAGCTATGGGCCTATTCAAGGTTCCCATGAATATGCCCAATTACGAGGCCACCTTTACCGCTAGTGCACTCAGGGCCCCTTGCCATTAGGTACGTTTATTGAGTTCTCATTATTTATGTGTAATAGTATATTATATATAATTTTTCTCTTTGATATAATTAAAAATATGCCAAACTAACAAAGAAACAAAACTTTGCTAATGCTTATATGGATTAAAAATATAAAGCATAGTAATGACATTGTTCACAATTCATCACACGAAAGTACACTAATGACCATTTGTCGAAACCCCATGTTTGCTAGGTGGAGCAGGCCAAAGAGCATCGCACAGCATGCCACACACGTCCTTGCTGCGTACCGGACATCATTGGCTACAATACGGGCAGAGCAGGTATTCGTATTCGGTTAACTTACGACCTCAATTCGCCACAATTTGAGGTTTTTATTTTTGTTTCCCTCAATTGAGTTGATCTCAGAATTTTGGTTCCTTGCTAGGTTGGTTGTGCTGGACCGAAATATCTAAACTTACTCGAGCATGAACAAATTTTACGACCATGGTCCAGTTATGTTGTACATTCTCAATTAGTTGGGCAGGAGACACACCTGCCATTACACTGCATATTAACAAGTCAACCCTCCAATTTTGGTTGTGATGCATGATTGAATTGTGCCCAACTTTCACATCTCAATTACATAGATGTTGCAATAAAATAGAGTTTGCTAATGCTACTCAATAAATAAATAAACCTCGATGACAGAAAACTTTAATATACTTTTGTAGTTTTAAGACATTCATTACTCTCAGTTTCTTCCAAATTCTTTAGGAATTGAATCTTGAAATAAAAAGCCAGAACATATGGTAAAATTAATTGGTTCTTTTTTACCGCTATCTGGTTGCTATCTGAGTTAAGTTCCAAAGGACATTTGCATACAGACTCATATTCAAATGCAATATGCCCCACCCCCACTAGACTTGGACTCAGATATCAAGTACCATCAGCTGAAACCCATATCCAGCTTACCAAATTTTAATTCATTATGCACACAAAAACAAAGAACAAGTGCAATTAATAGAGGTCCAGATAAGATTGATTTAATACTACCTTGATTTAATAGTGCAATTTATTTTGTCTATTCAAGATTTAATTGGGGTTCAAGTATGAAGTCCAATGGAACTGAAAATTGAGTGGTTTAAAGGCCCAGTTATATTTGCCTAAGGGTCAAAAAAGAAATTTAATTTGGGTTTGTATTTGTATTTTAAAAGTTATGGTAAATTTCGTTGATGTTGACAAATTGTAGTTTTTGCAATTCTTGTGGATTAGGGATATTTTGGTAATTTAGTTGAGTCAAGGATTTTCTAGGAGATCGTAAGTATCTTAGGTTTTATTTTCTTACGAGTCCTAGTAAGTCTTTTATTAGTTATTACCTTATTAGGCTTTTAGTTTACTAGTGAATGCACCGACTCCCATTACTATTGGTCCTACTACCATTAGTACAAGAATGAGTCCTTATATATATTTTTGTGCTCAAAGTACTTGAAAAATAGTTGGAGTTGACAAAAAATACTGAGTGGAAAGAATAAATTTTAACCTTTCACGTTTGAGCTTAAACACCCTAAATTTCAGTTAGTTATGTACGGTGTCAATGAAACTAGGGAAAATATTAGTGTGTTAGTGTATGGTTAGAATGTCAATGAAACCCAATTAAAATATTAGTGTGTTTGGCTCTAACCTATTTCCTTATTGTATTTATTTATTTATTTTTAAACTTTTGTGCTTTTTCTCTCAACCTTTTGGTAATAAACTAGATTTTAGTGTTTTGTATCTTGTATATCACATTTACAATTTCCTACTTTTGAGGTCTCCGCAATGATTGGTTTTGCACACCTTCATCTTTGATATGTCTAGTTGCTATGAAAAGCCTGTATTGAGTGTTATATTGATATGCAACTTGTCTAATTTATATGCATTTTTCTAGTGTGCGTTTTATGGGGAATAAGTCCATGTTGTCATAAACCTGCTTGTGTTTAGATATTTCAAATCTGAAATTGCAGTGTAGTAGCAATCAAATAATTTGCTGATAAATACTCTTTAAGTTCCATGACAAATGTCAACCATCCATCTTCACATAATCACTAAAATAACGATTCATTTATGCAGATTGTGTGGGAGCCGTACACGTTTGCACTGGGCTCCCTGCCTGCGTATTGCTCTGCCGGCCAGCATATTTGGAGGGCCGAGGTGCCACTGATATACTTTTGGATAGTGGAGGGGCATCATCCCGAGCGGGTCCTCCGTCAATTTGGAATGAAGCAACCAGTTCCAATGGTCGTGGATACGTCAAGCGACCTTCACAAGATATCCCTCCAGGGTAAATGGGAGAAGGATTGGGTGGCAGAACATGATGCCCATATTTAGCAATGGGCCATCCGAGGGCAACTTGTTCGCGCTGCCCCTCTCCTGGACGGTGATACGACATACCTTGCTGAGTACATGACATGGTACAATGGCAGCACAAGGAGGTACATAACAGTAGAGTCTGCGTACTGGGAACTCATGGTGAGGCAACAATTCCTGAACCTTTGTTGAAACCATTGTTTGATTAAATATCTTCAGCATGTTTACCTGGTAATTAAAACTTCACAATAATTGTTGTCGTTAATTGAAAATGAGTTTTATCTTTCATTATATTTTAAAGTGAGAAACATACTATGATTTAAGTTCTTCACTAACTTAGTGAATGTGTAGTATCCAAATTCCAAACACCATCTTTCTTTATTTGAAAACCTTCGACTCCATTAACTTGGTGGAGGATGGTGATACCAGCTGCGTCTGAGTGAGGTGTGACACCTACAACCATCTCTGGTTGTGGGCATGGAGGATAGTATGTCATCCTCACAGATTGCGTCCCATCTTCAAACAACTCCTCCATCTCTCCCATTTTCATCTCTAGGAGCTCTCCCAAATAACCAAAAAGTTGCATAGCAACTCTTTGTGACTGTAATAAGTAAGCCTCCAAAGTTTCTCTAGTGAAAACAGAAAATTAGTTTAGCAACCCAAAACTTAAGCTTAAAAAAATAAAGAAGGGGAAAGCTACAAATTTTACTAAAAACAAACTTATATAACAATAAATATAATTGATGCTACTTTAACAAAATTAAAAATAAATATAACTTTTTTTGTTGTGATTAACGATGTATTAGTTTGTAAAGCTTATGAAAAACAAAACAAATGATAAATGTGAGAGAGAGAGAGAGGGAACCTCAAAGATGAAGGGAGCTCTGGAAAGAGATAAGGCTTTCGTCTATGAAGAGGGTTTATTATCATATACATCCTATCACCCCAGTCAAGCCTTTGGTTATCGGATTAGACCACGGTTCCATAGCCTTGAACATCACCTGGCCTTATCTTGTACTTCATTTTTTCTTCCAAAGGAAGCTTGAAGAATCCTTCAATCTCATCATTCAGCTTCTCCAAGAGTGAAGAACTAACTCCATGATTTACCAACTGCGCAACAACAATATGACAACTATTAGGTTGTTTACTTGAGAAGAAAGTGATAATATCTTTTCCAATGCATGCAGCCAAGAAAATTTACAAAGACACATGAATTTCACAAAAAGTGAAATGTAAGCCCAAACTATCATGTTTGTTAATGAATTGAAAACTAATTAAAAAAATAGTTTAGAAAAAAACCTAAAAGAGACCCCATTATTTGCAACATTCATGCAACTTCCTTTTTTCTTAGTCTTTGGTTTCTAGGGAAACAAGTTGTTTCATGTCGATTGTGGGGATTGGTATAGGGGTTTCTAGAATTGGAGGGTCTTGACCAACGTGAACATAGCGTTCTAGGACTGTGATTTTGGGGTCTTTGGCGAGCTCTTCCTCAATGCTCAGGACTAAATGATAAGAACTAGCTAGACACACTGGCTGTGAAGATGGCATTGCTTAATTTGCCGATCCAAGTGCACCTACTATTATCATGGTGTGATGTGTACTTATATAGCCAGATAATTTTTGCAACAACGTGTGTCAAAATAAACTCTAGCTAGTACTAGCTTTTACAAGGTTATTGAATAAATATACCAGTGGGAAAACTCATAAAGAAATTAAAGAGATGGAAGAGAAGTCAACCTAGAATGGAGCAGAAAAGTGAAAGAGAAAAGGCTAGGGACTTTGTATTTTTTGGGTTAAAAAAGGCAGCATGGGATACCTGTCAGATAGAGAATTGTGGGTAAAGTCCGAAAGTCAATAATTATACCCTCATTAATATAATTTATTGCTTTCAAAAAATAAGAGATTTTGAGATTTGAACCAAATTTCTTTAATGGATAGTTCGGATGAGGGGAGAGTAGAGTAAAGTTATTTGGCTAACTTTACTTTAATCCTCTTTACTCTCCCTCCATTTAAACTGACCACAATAGAAAGATTTGAACTATAACATCAACAAGACTCTGGTTTCATTAATATAATATTTTCTCTTTTTTACTATTTATCGTAATAAAGGAATTATCCAAAAATAAAAGTAGATTGATAGAAGTTTTATTTGTCTTGTCTTGTAAAAGGTAACTAATTAGTTGATAAAATCTCTTTATTGTTGTACTCAATTACTAAGAGAAGGGAGATTAGGAAGAAGAGTAGCATTCATTAGGTGAATGCTATTTGCTATTTTCCTAACTCAATGGACTAGCAAGAGTCATTGTAACACGACACGTACAATAACTCTTTGTAAATCTAGGAGCAGGAGTAGCCACCCTATGGATTGAACATGGTTAGATCAAGATTTTTTCATGTCTGATTTCTTGGGAAAAAAATTGGGCTGCTCCAGCCCAGAGAAAGGATGGATTTGGGGCTAAAATTAAATGTACTTTGATCTTTCATGGCCTTGGGTTTAGCCCATATAGAAATCATGCACATGCTCAGGCCGAAGCCCATGTCCCACCCAAGTCCAAGTCTTTCTTATCTGTAGGTTGACCAACACTTCAATAAAATAGTATATCCTATACTTAATTAATACAACTATCACCTAGCTTTGTTGGAAGGAGGAGGTATATCATTAGAGGTCCACCACCCCATATAAGAGGGATGACTCATGTATCAAATAAATGGTGTATTTTTTCCATTAAAATAGATTAGATGTTCTAATTAAAGAAACAGAAATTTACATGACACATGAATACTATTCCAAACGAAATACATGAGCAACATGAAATATAATTAATCTTATTGTCCTGAAAATATAAGTGTAGGAAATTAATCCTCTAAATATACCTTTGAGATGAGATAAGGTCTTCTTCACTTTCTTCTCACACCCATAAGAATACAGAGGCACCATCATCTCCACATATTGTGCTTCCACATTCTTGCAAGCTGGTACAATTTGCATGTCAGCCATTATTCAAAACTCCCAAGTTCCCATGCAAATACTTGCTATTGTTCTTGATAATATTGTGCAGTTGCTTCTGAACTATAAGTTCGCATCGTTATATATATATCAGATAAAGGTCTAACATAATCCTAGATTCCCTAGAAAATAAAGATAGTACCCCCTTTTTTACTTTTCCTTTATTTCCTATACATTTTCCTTGGTCACGTTGCTTATGCTTTAACATCCTTGGCCGTTTGAGGTGGTTGAAGAGGATTGTGTCCTATTTAAAAGAGAGTACTTTGATTAGTGATTTGATTATAGAAATTCCTTTTTTGAATGGATATGTGGCCTGTTGAGTTGGATGAGTGCAAAGCTATGTCAGCATCTCTGTCTGGTTAACCAAAAGTGCATTGTATTCTATACTTATCATAGGAGTTTACATAGTCTTATATGTTGGCTCCCACATGGGTTGTTTTCCTTACCAAAGAAGATTGGTTCATGTGAATATTGCGATGTTGAAACTGTGGAAACTTAAAGATTAATAGATTCATTAAAATAATTTGAAGTTCGTTTTCTTTATGAAGAGAGAGAGAGATATTACAGCTTATAAGACTATGATTATGTTCCCATCGATTATAAATGTGAAGTTGTTATTATGAGGAAGTGCTCAAAGCATCACCATTTTATGCGCTCTCATTGATTAGACCACCATGCACATGCATGCATTCTTTCCTTAGATTTGCAATCAGGCCAATGCACCCTTAATCTTATCTTATCTCTAAATGTTATGGTCATTTTTTAATTGATACTTGCTAACAATATATTGATACTTCATATTTGTGTAATATTTGCCTTGCGTTATATTAAAAAGTTGTAAGGATTCATCCTTGCTTGGGATTTGAGGAAGACATTGGAAAGAACTTGGAATTACTTGACTGTTGAGAAAGCATATGAATTGTGCAAGCTAATTACATTTTAAGTTCAAAGTTATTTCAGTTTGGACCATTTAAAACCCTTCAACTTTCATTATGTTGTAACCAAAATTACTTATAAGTTCATAAAAAGATAATTTCACATGACCCCCTATTATAGTTTTGCATCATACCTGCGTTCCTCATTTTATGACGCCCTTGTTTTGCAGGTTCGGACCATGCTTCGGTCTCTACAGAGATGCAACCGAGGGTCCGACATGTACAATGACCTTAAGTTTACACTAGAGGTTGTGGATGAGCTGGGCTGACTTAAATTGGCGGATGCGCTCGCGGAAGCAGCCGACATTGATACACAGGTCCTGGGTCGCAGCGGGCAAAGTGGTGGGTCTTGAGGGGGTCGACGCCGTGGAGGTGGTCGAGCTGGTCCCGGATGTGCAACTAAGCCAGAACCCATCTACGAGGAAGGGGATGAGTCTGCCGTAGAAGAATCATGGCTTCAGGGTGATTGGGTATTCTCTGACGATGGCGCCAGGCCATCCCACCCCACCGGTGATGCTGCTGGGCCATCCCGTACTATGTCCTATGGTGCTAGCCAGGAGTATGAGGCCCTTCGACATTCCCCCCCGTATGTCGCCCCCAGTGTTCAGTGGATCTGCCCATGATGGTGGATGCATATTTGTACCCACACCAGGCATGCCCACCCCACCTCTAGTGCATGCGGAGCCCACCACAGGACCTTCACCTCCAGCCCCCCACGAAGAGGCTGTATAGATTGAGCAGATACCGGGTGAGGACATTCAGCCAGTGGAGGGTTTGCGGAGATCGTGACGCCCTCCTGCGCACGCGCCCGATTGCGGGACCGGGGACAGTATCTTCTTCCTCTACATTGCCCATCGTATTTAGCTAATTGTACTATGAATTTTATTGAATATGTTCATTTAATTAAGCTGTTATGTCTGATGAAATAGGTAAGATGAGACCTGTGAGGGCATATGGGCGGAAACGAAAAGGCCATTGAGCCGGCAGCAGAGTATTTGTGGATATTGCAGCTTCAGGAAAATATCCTATTGCACTATCTGAGTGCAAAAATTCTACGAATAAAGTAAAAGAATAAATGGTTTGAGGAAAGTAAAGTACAATATTAGTTTAGTACTTGTATTTTGTGATTGATTGCTTAGTAGACTGCTTACTTTGTGATGGACTGCTTAGTAAAGTACAATATTAGTTTCTGGACTGCTTACTGTATTTTGTGATGGACTGCAAAAAAACTTAGAAGAAAGAGAAAGACCAACCAGGCATAATATTAGTTTAGTACTTCTATTTTGTGATGGACTGCTTGAAGTTGAAGATGCTGTTTTGAGGTACAAGAATAGCTTTTGGTTCTGTTCTTACTTGTTCTAATAAAAGTAATAAAATAAACAGCAATGAAAAAAAGGATGTGCTGGATTGGAAAAGTGGGTCCCAAATTTGACCCAAAAATTATTTCCCCCTTGTCTTTTCTTTCTTACCTGTTTGTCTTTCTATTATGTTTCAAGGGTTGTTAAGCTAGATTTGTTTATATGCCGTACTTGTGAGAACACCTCATGAGAAGGGTTTTGTGAAAGTTTGGTGTGCTAAATGCCAAATATTTGGCATTTGGCACACCTGATGAGAATGCTCTTAGCTGGTATTATCAGAAAGATTTTGCAGTGTTCTATGCTACATGTATAATTCTAATTATGTGGATGGCAGGGCTATATAAGTATTTCTTACATGTTCTTTCTTTGTTGTTTTGCTATGATACAATTGGTATGCTTTTTAGGATAATGAACCATTGATGAGAGCACTCTCAAAGCTTATTTCCCTTCACAAGCCAGATCTGGTCTTGTTTGTTGGAGAGGCACTGGTTGGAAATGATGCAGTTGATCAGCTTTCCAAGTTCGATCAGGTTTGATTTTTTTATCCAGGATTGCATAAATTGTTTTCCGGCTCTTTTTAAAACATTATCCATTCAATCATATATAACATGAATTTGAAATCTGGAAATTTGGATTAATTGTACTTGTAGAAGCTTAATTAATTCATGGGGTTCGGTGTTTTTTTAGGCACTTTCAAATGGAAGATACAAGAGTTGCTTGCATAGGGCAGTGGTGAACAGCAAAACACCAAGGAAATCTCTAGCTTTCTTTTTGTGTCAAAAAAATGATAAGGTGGTAAGGCCACCAAGTGAATTGGTGGACACTATGTGTCCACGGGTATATTCGGATTTCACATGAGCTGCATTAATTTAACAGCTAATTTTTGTAAGTTTCTTTGATAATAGAGAAGGTTGTCAAATATCAATAGCAATTACCTGTTAGGCTTTTTTTTTTTTACCTCTATGTAAAATTGCATTGTCATATCTACTTCTTCTATAGACTACAGAGGCTGTAAGTTTATATGTGCTGTGTTATTTATTTATTTTTTTTTCAATTCTAACCATAATTAATCTTAGTAACATATACTAAAATGTATTAAGAAACAATCATTTTTTGTCTTTTCGTTTGCTCATAGTTTGTTATACTAAATTGATGTTATTTTGAATTTTCATGAATTTATTTTTTGTTCATACTTCAGGCCCCTAATCGAAATCTTGGTTCTGATCCTGTTTAGGACTAGTTAATCAAAATATTTAACATGCATTGATGTCCAGCCAAATAATTGATTTACCCACATTATGATAGCTTTAGATGCTTTCTACTGCTTCTAGATCTTGAGTTTTCCTATTTGTAAAAGAAACTTCTATCTTGCTTTGTAGAGCACTGGCCATGCATTGTTTCAGAGAATCAGTGGTCTGATATTAACTCATGTCGCGTTAATGAACTCAATTAATTCATTTATGTCAATACATTCATAAAATTAAAATTATAACAAAGCCCATAAATATGACTCTGAAGTTTGTTCTAATCAAAGCTTTGATTTAAATTTTTTTCATGATTTATAACCTATGGTGGTGCTTCCTGGTACCTTCAGCTATTTTGTACATGAATAATAGAAGAAGCATTTTAAGATTCTCCTTTCTCACCTTCTATGTCTTAACTCTTGACACTTTAGAAATTACCTCCGATAGAAGGTAAAGGAACTTACCCTTCTATGTAGTGAACCTTTGTATTGACAATTTGGGAGGATAAGTTATATCAGCTTTTATTTGGCTTTCTATGTTGAATAATAGAAGGTGTCTTATGCATTGGCATTGTCTAGAGAGTGAACAATAATATTAAAAGTACTATAGATTTTATGTTTGTTGTGCTTGTTTTGAAACTTGGTCCTGATGTACATTTTTGGCTGATAAATGAACTAAAGGAAGGACTGCCAATCATTTAACTATTGAGTTACTGATTAATCTGAATGTTTCTTTGGATTGAATTGGTTCAAATAGGAAGGGTTTAGAAGTTTTGCTCATATGTTTTAAGCCTATAAGCTTTTCTCAATTGTTTTCTTGACTTTTCTGGCATTTCTGGCATTTCTAGCCCTGTAGTTTTCTGCTCATATTTGATACTTATAATTCCTCCCGGCATCAAGTTTGCTTTGATGTGTCCCTTTGGGTTAGATCTAAAAGTTTTCCCATAATATCTAATCACCCATTTTCTGACCTTTGTTGATATGTCATGAATAGTTATTTAGGAATCCAAATCATTGGAAAAAACTATATATAACATAGTCTAGTGTGAAAATTTTCAGGCGAAAGAATGAAAGAATTGCTCTGTTTATTGATCTCCCCAACCACAGGGGCTATTCTCCTAGATTTGCTTGACTAGCAGCAGGACTGATTCTTATCACCAAGATTAAATGTGCTACAAGTATAAGAAGTTCTTGTGCTGTTTATAACACAGTCTAGTGTGACAGGTTGATGTTATTTCAAGTATGTCTGTTTGTCTAAATTTGACAGGTTGATGTTATTTAAGTACCATTTGTGTTGTGTTAATTCAAGTATGTTTGTTATTTGACCATCTGTGATCAAGGAGTACCATTTAAGCCAACTATGTGTGTAAATTTGAGTTGATGTTATTGGATATGTGTTAATTCAGGTTGGCTTTTGGATTGCAGTTATATAAATATGTTTTTGCCTTTTAATATGAGTCTTGACAGGTTTTTTTTTGTTATTGGATATGTGTTTTTTTTTTTTTTTTTTTGAACGTAACAGGTTGAGTTTTTTTTTTTTTTTTTATTTGAACGGATCAGGTTTTGAGTTCTTTTTTTTTTTTTTTAAGGTGACAGGTTCTAAGTTTTTATTTTTATTTTTTTTAAATGTTAAATGGAAAATATGGATTTAAAAAAAAATGACAGTTGAATAGGAGTATTTGAAAATGTTACCGTTGATTAGAACAAGAATATTTGAACAAGAATTACCGTTAGAACAAGAGCATGGCTGTTAGGAACAAATAATAAAAAAAGAATAAAAAAGAGTTAAGAAATAATATTTAAATGAAGTTGTAAAAAAATAGAACATCTGATAAATGGTATGTTGTAAAATGATGTGTTAAAATGATAAAGTAGGTTTTTGGTGTGTCAAAATGGCATTTTTTATGAGAGAGCTGATGAGAATGCTCTTAGTGTTGCAAACAACAACATATATTTGGGAAAGTGATGTTTGTAGCATGTTAGTTGGGTTGTTGAGGACCTACCTAGTTACTAGGTGGTTAGGGAGGCAAACTTAATAAATAAGAAAAAGAAATCATCTCTATAATCATTTCAAACCCGACCCAAATTCCATTCATTACAAACCGGCTTTCTTTCCTTTGTGATTTTGCACACTTGCTTTTGTTGACCCTTTTGTTTAGTTCATTACAATTTTAAGGGAAGGAAAAAAAAAAAAAAAAAGCTTTTAGAGCTACTAAAAAAAAGGGTATAGAATCAAAGGCCATATAAATTTCCCTCTTGGAATGTTTTATTACGCTCGGAATATTAAATTACTATATGTAACTACACTCAAGTGTGAGACCATTATATTGAACCCGAAATATAACTTGGAAAATTAACATCAATTTTTCATTAATGTAAAATTTTATCAAAAATGTTTGTACGAAATACCATCTTAAATAGATAAATAAAATTAAATCCATCTACTAGTAGAAAAACCCAAAATACCATTCAAATTATTTTACATTACATAGATTAATAAAAAAAATTGGGGGGAGGGGGGTGGTTTGTGATAAATATGATATTCTGTTCAATTTTTTCGTTAAATCTGAATCGTGTTAATGCTTTGATGCACATGCTTTTTCCACATCACCTATACTATATGCTAGGACTACATTCTGAATAATGCCAGGATCATAAATAATTACATAACTTTTACTACAACTCATTATACGTGGCTAGTTGTGAGTGGTGAAGGAGTTATGGGTCTACAACTCATCATGTAACGAGTTTGTGGCAAAAGCTATGCAATTGTTTGTGCTCCTAGCATTGCGCATACCATGTCTTAAAAAATAGCTAGGGTAAAGGACAAAAATCGTCGTTCAGGAGTTTAAGTTCCACCAATCAGGAGTTGAAATTTGCAAGAGATGTGAAATGAATTGCATCGTTTGTCTTTTTATTTTGATCTTGGTGGCTACACATTGTATAATATATTTGAGTAATCAAATTAATAATTTTTTTTTTCTTATTATTTCTTCCTTCTCTCCGGTGAAGTTACAATTTTAAGAAAACATTTGAATAATATAAGTTGTTTTGTAAGGAATACATTTAAAGATATAACGTAACAAATAGGGAAACTAAAAAATTCCCGCGCATGGGCGGAATAATTCTCATACGACCAAAGCTGACTGAATAGGATAAAATGGAGTGAATAGAACATACTGGACCAAATAAGACCAAACTAGACAGAATGGATCGAATAAACGCCAAAGTAGTGCGTAAACCAAAATATAAGGTTATTTCCTTTATATACACATTTCCCAGTCAAGCATCTAGAAAACGATGATACTTCTACTTAGACCTTTTGCAACAAGCGAAACTAGTTACTTTGCATATATACATATCCGACTGAATACCACAACAATAAATCATACTTTCACGTTCATTTATCCATACCTTCTCTCGTAGGTGCATCAACTTCATCATCCCCCACAACATGGGCCACCACTTCATTCAACATGTTCGCAGTCAAGGTTGCAATCCTCCTTGCGTGGTCACGCTCCTCAATGGCAACTTCCAACTGATACCTTAACATTGTGTTTGTAATGTCTCCACTGCAGTAGTTGGTTCCTTCGCTTGGAGAAGTGCCCGATGGAGTTGAGGTTGACATGTTCGGAGTTGCCCACGATGCGGATGCACCACCCTGCCCGTCCATACCATTACAATGCAAATACTCCATGTATGCAGCTTTTGCTTCCCTTCGATCTTTATATGATTTGTGATTAGCGTTTGGGAACTTATGAACTTGTCTGCTCGCAGCTAGCCAACTGTCGTACATGCCTGGAATACGACCATTAAACACAACATAGGTACGTCCCATCTTCCTCGACAAACACGCAATTGTGGGAAGTTATTGCACCAGAATGGTGGACGCATACCATTCTGGTGTTCAAGTCTGGGTTCTTATAGAAACAATGGCCACAGAACTCGATTATCAAGAGGACGAGTTACCAAATAACTCGACTTTCTAGTAATCGAGTTACAATTAACTCGCTTTATCAATTATCGAGTTACTGGATTGCCATCCCATCAATAGATTCTATAACAGTAACTCTATTACTTATATGACGAGTTTTAATATAACTCGATTATCTAGATATCGAGTTACATTGACCCCCTCATGATCAGAACCCATGCACGTGTCTGGCAATACGTCTGCTTTAAATCACATTACAGGGTAGGTTCTGAAAAAAGCAAGCCTACGAGCTGAACAAGTTTCAAGTGAGCATCTTCTTCCTCCCTATTGGATCCTCACCAAGTGTGACAAATTATTGTGGTCCCCTTCGTCATTGTTGTGGCACATCTCTCCTCAAAAGGTATATCTTCACTTTTGAACAAACTGTGATTACACTTGGATTCTAGTGTTGGTATCAATGTAATTACCTTCAGAATCATGTATGTGTCACTGTGTATATATATATATATATATATATGTGTGTGTGGATGGATTTACACACACACATGTTGCTATATATATCTATATATATGTATGTGTAGATATATCTATATATAAACATATAGGTATTGTTGTTGTATATAATGTGTGCCATATTAAACCATTTATTTTTGGTTGGATTTTGTTTGAAATTGCAAAACCTGTCAATACTCAATCAATTCATAATGCAAATTTCCCAAAAAATTAGCTATACCACATTACCAAAATCAAAATTGGTTCAGTAACATGTGTGTGTGTGTGTGTGTATGTGTGTGATAGTGACACTGTATACACACACACACACACATATATATATAGTAATGTATGTATAGATACCTGGGAATATGTATTTGAACAAACATTGTATGGCCACCCTATGATGATGATATATGCATTCATCGATAGGTATCAACAATGATGTAATGTGTGCAATAATTGGTTTAAATTGTATGGCTCTTTTAGTTCTAAAAGGCTTCAGTGTGTGGGTTCTGAAAAAAGAAAGCCTACGAGGTGAACAAGTTTTGCTGACCGTATTGGAATCAATGTTTGTGTACAAACGAATCAATGATTGCACTGAATACTTAGGATATGATTATAGTGCGTATGTAAAAGTTATATTGTCCGTTCACGTGCATATAGATTAATTACTGTTGCGTTAACATAACCCCCCTATCTTCTGCATGATAACCACAATTATATGTCCTTATCCAGGTCTGCCATGGGTCGTCATTGCTTCTACGTTTACTATGATGGGGAGCAGTATTTCCATGACTTGCATGGGCTGTCCTATGGAGGCGAGTCAGTGAAGAAGAAGTTCATTCAGTTGAAATGCAAAACACACTTCAGAAAAATGCACCGGAAGATAATGGAAGCTCTAGGGTTGGACAAGGAGTCACATAAGATATCCATCGTGTACCGTGCCCCCCAGCTACTTGTGAATACTCAGGTTGTTTACAACTCAAATCCGTTGTGTGGCGACGCCGACGTTGACATGATGTGGGCAGTGATTAAGCGGACCCCCCAGTTCATAGCGTCCGACTTGTATGTAACTATTGAGGCTATTGGGTTCCATGATGGTGCAAATTCGCAACATGCCAGTGGGGTGGAAGAGCCACGCTCAGGATATCTTCACGTGCAACCTTCCTTTGCCGATGCCATGCCATTGCCCTACAATACTGAACCATGCAGTGCAGTTGACCATTTGGAGAACACCGAACTGTTGGGTGCCACCCAGACACATGACGTGGGAGGGTCTACTCACGCATATGAACATGTCCAAGCCTATATGGACAGGGGAATTGATATTGATGCCAGCCGAGATGTGTACGAAGAGTTCATTGATACTGATGGACCGGTGGACGAAGCGGAGGTCTTAGATGGAACACAGCTCAAAGACAACGAGGAGGATTGCCCTATTACAGCTATCCCGGGATGGTTCACATCAAACACATGGGACAATATTAATGACCCATCACCTGCATTGGGTCCAGAAGAGCTTACAAGTTGGCACAAAGGTGACCAGCCGGCGAAGGGGATGCTATTCAATAATAAAGCCTCCGTTCAGTATGTGCTGACCCTTTACTCTGTGGAGCATAATAAGCAATACAAGGTCATCAAGTCTGACACCAATAGGCTAGTTGTGCGGTGCACACATGACGCATGTCCATGGTCAATTCGGGCTATTTTCAGCAAAAAGCACAGGTTGTGGCTAATCAGTAAATGTACAGGTCCCCACAGTTGCACATCCCTCCAGGTAGTGACCGATGGACGGATGATGGATTCAAGGTTCATTTCTATTGCACTTGAGCAATATGTACGGGAGGACATAACCCGATCCATAAAGGACTTGCGTAGTATGCTGCATGCGAAGCACGGGCATGATGTAACTATGTACAAGGTTTGGGAAGCCAAACAGAAGGCAGTTGCGCGTATTTACGGGGATTTTGATGAGTCGTACGCGGAATTGCCACGGTTTCTAGCGGCATTGGATGATGCAAATCCGGACACTGTAACTTTGCTAAATTATGACCCCCGTGTCCCGGGGACTTGTATATTCAACTCCGCATTTTGGGCGTTTGGTCCGTGTATTAGAGGGTTCAGGCATTGCAGGCCAGTGATAAGCACAGATGCAACGCACCTGTATGGCAAGTACAAAGGGAAGTTGTTGATAGCAATGGCAACAGATGGTAACAATGAGGTTTTTCCACTTGCGTTTGCCATTGTTGAAAGTGAGAACACGAAGACATGGGGATGGTTCTTGGCATGCCTGCTAAGCAGAGTTACGGATCGGACCAATATGTGTATAATCTCCGATAGGCACCGTGGGATACAATCATGCTTTGATGACACCACTAGGGGCTATTTGCAAGCACCGTTAGCCCATCACCGGTATTGCATCCGTCATTTAGTAAGCAATGTTAACACTAACTTCAATAGCGTGGTGTTGAAGAACTTGGTATGGAAGGCAACAATTGCAAATCAAGTTAGGAAGTTTGAAAACACCATGGATTGCATCAAGAATGTCAATCCAGATGCGTACGACTATCTGAACAATGTAGGTTTCGAAAAGTGGACACTTGCACATGACCATGGGCACTGATATGGGGCAATGACAACGAACCTATCAGATGCTTTAATGGGGTACTTAAGGGCACACGTTGCTTGCCCATTACTGCAATGGTGAAGTTCACATTTTACAAAGTGAACTCGTACTTTGATGACCGCCGAAACAAAGCCCTAGAGCAGTTGGAAGAGGGGCAAGAGTGGTACAAATATGCCTACGACAAGTTTGAGGCAAATCAAGAGAAGGCGAAGCTCCATATGGTTAGAAGGATGAGTGCGCAACATCGCTTATATACAGTGGAGACACAGTCTTCACTACTGAAAACTGGCAGGGGAGCTCACACCCATAGGGTTTCTCTCATGGACATGACATGCACGTGCGGGAAATGGGAAGCAAACAAGATCCCATGTTCACACTTGATAGCAGTTTGTGCCAAGTACAACCACGATGCAACGGAGTTTACGGATCGTTTCTACCGCGTGTCCGAACGGTATCAGAGCTACGAGCCGATATTCCAACCGTTGAAAGATAGGTTAGAATGGCCAGAGCCGGTAGAAAGGAGAAAAGTGATGCCGAACCCGCGATTTATTCGAGAGAAAGGGCACCCTAAGTCGACAAGAATCCGCAATGAGATGGATGACGAGGATAGGGAGTTGCCAACCTCGTTGTGGATTGAGAACGGACCAAAGTCCAAGTGTGGGTTGTGTCGCCAAGAGGGTCATAACCGTCGTAGATGTCCGACTCGGAACATGGAATCAACAAGCCACGGTTGTACATAGCAGGTAACAATTACAAGTCCTAGTAAGGAGGGGGGATATTTCATAAGTTATTCTTATTTAGTGTTGTCAATTATTCTTACAAGTCATAAGTTATTCTTACAAGTCCTGCTAGTAATGTGTACATTGTAACCATGATAGTATGGTTTGCAAATATGAGTACAACATGCGGTATTGATGTATTTTTTGTTGTACTTGTGCAGATATGGGATTTGTGGCAAAGAGGCAGTTGGTGTGGCACTAGTTCAACTCAAATTTCTTCTTGTAAACTATATATGACAAAACAACATTTATATGTAAATGGTTGTACTTACATTGTCAACAACTTGGTTCAATGGTTTTATGATAGATAATGGCTCTGTATGGATGATTTTCACTTCATGTGATTGTTTAATGAAGTGATTTGGTTATGGATGTGGTTGGAATTGTATGGATGATTTGATTATGAAAGTAGTTGGAACAATATGGATGAGTTGTTGATCAATGTGGTTGTGTACAGGTCCACCTTTATTATGACGAAAGTGGATGCAAATTAGTGTGGTTGTGAACAGTGTTGGATGACTTGCACGTAACTCGATTATTGAATAGCCGGGTTACGTGGAATATCCTTCTGGGCATTTGGATTCCACTTGGACTGCATATGGACCAGTCCAAATATATGGGCTGAAGAGTGGAAGCCCAGCGCACATAACTCGATTACTGTAAAATCGAGTAATAACTAAATAACCCGATTCTACAATAATCGAGTTACGTGGAAGCCCCACTGCACGTAACTCGATTATTAAATAGCCGGGTTACGTGGAAGATTCTTCTGGACAGTTGGATTCCACTTGGACTGCATATGGATCGGTCCAAATATATATGGGTTGGGTGTGGAAGCCCAGTGTACATAACTCGATTACTGTCAAATCGAGTAATAATTAAATAACCCGATTTCCCTATAATCGAGTTACTTGCAAGCCCCGCTGCACGTAACTCGATTATTCAATAGCCGGATTACGTGGAAGATTCTTCTGGACAGTTGGATTCCCCTTGGACTGCATATAGATCAGTCCAAGTGGACCCATATCAAATGGACCAAACTTGACTGAATGGACCGAAGTGGTAAAAATTGGACCGAAATGGTTTGAAGGGACTAAAAGGAATTGTTTGTGTTACGCTGCACGTAACTCGATTCTGGTATAATCGAGTTATGTGGAAGATTCTTATGGACAGTTGGATTCCACTTGGACTGCATCGGGATCAGTCCAAATATCTGGGCTCGGAGTGGCAGCCCAGTGCATATAACTCGATATCTGAAGAGTCGAGTTCTGTGCAAGCCAATACCCACATCATGGATTCCTTTCAGTTACAGTGCACACAACATGGATTTGTTACAGTTACACTGAACGTAACTTGATTTATGAGTAATCGAGTTATGTGGAATATGAACCACCATCGTGGACACTCTGTTTTAGTACTCGCCAGTGCACAGTCTCTCAACTTCATTTCATAATCTCAGCGAAGAAACAGTTTGGAGAACACCAGTACGATGACTTCTCAATGGCGGAGAGACAATGTGGATGATCCTGCTGATCTTCCCACACACTTTTTCAAGATTATTATGCCTCAAACACTTCAAGACGGAAAGCTTGTAAGTAAACTTCATTTCATTGCCGAGTTATGCACACTTGAATTGAGTCATTTTCCTTTGTTTGTTTAGTGTGTTTCAACTATCAAGTTAACACGACAACTAAAGACAAGGTTGTCATGTTAGCACCTCGAAATCTACTCACTTCCATGCCAAATCAACGATCATCTCATTATTTAATTAGTTATAAGTGATAACATAGTTATCATAACATCTTGCATCAAACTAGTGAAATGTACAAAATTTCGAGTTGGTATGAAAAGAATATCAGATTTATAATAACAAAAAAATTGATAAAAGCTGTGAAAACCCAAAAGTTTTTTAGAAAAAAAAAATACTAAACGATATGGTTTTATTTCAATCTTCTCGTTTTTTTTTTTTAATGTTGTTTTTCTGATATGCTTTAAATTATAGTTGCTAACTAGCTCCAATTTAGTACTGGATTATCTAATGGTTTGCACCTCTGAACATTTCGACATACAGAAAACTTCTTTCACACTAAATTTATGAAATTCTTTTGGCATTACCTTGTCTCAAATGCAATATGGTTTACTCTTTAAAATATTAATTGATGCTGTTAGTGAATTACTATAGGCTTGTTCTAAATGTGAATTTTCCACTCTAGTTGTAGCATAAAAAGAGAGTATAAGTATGTGATGAAAATTTCTTCTATTACTTTGGCTTAATTAGTACCGACAAGAAATTCAGGTAAGCTTCGTTTTCCTTCCTCACTAAGCATGTGGATGGTCTTATACTTGATGTGAATTGGTCTTGGTTTGGGTTGATATTCCAGGTACCTTGCATAAATTTCACATTTATAAACTGTTTTATATAATCCTTCTTTCTGTGTTTGATTTTTTGTCTTTGGCATGTGTATTTCCCTCCCTATCACTCTCTCCTCAAATCCCCAAACTGAACCATTGTTAATCACACCCCTCTGTTGTGGTGTTGGTTTTAATTACGATTGATTGATTATATTTGTATAATTTGTACATGTAGGGTATCTTTGAATTTTATGAGTCTTTCACCGAGTATCTGACAATTTTGCAATTTATAATTTTTTATTTATGTTAGAAATTTTTTTTTTTGGGTTAAATTTCTGTAACACAAATAAGGAAAAATCATTTGCCAACCTTCCAATTTGTTGGTGTCGATGATGAGAAAAGCTAGAAGTGTTAGTAAGATTGTTTGCTGGAATCTGCTTATTTTTACTAGTATTTCATTGGTTCACTCTTTTTTTTTGGGGTCTATAAGATTAGTTTAGAGGTTTTCATTTTGAACGACTTATTTACAGAAAATAACCAATGGCTTAAGTAGTTTTTTTAATGGGATAATAATATACATGAATGAGTTCTTTCTTTTTCGCAATTTGTTCAACTCTAAAAACAGAGCAAATATTGAGGTCTACTGATGTAGACATACACAAATCTTGAGATAGTCTTTATCTAAGTTGTGCGTTTCTTATCTTATACTTATCAAAAGCTTCTAAATTGATGTCGAATTTGTTCAAACAATTTCAGCAAAACCTTTTGTTCTTTCGGTTTGTAATGCCCATTGCATCATAATCACGAGTCTTTCGGTTTCCTAGTGGTTTTGCCTCGTTGTCTCCCTCGAACCACTTACATAGTCTTTTCTTCTTCTTCCTTCTCATCGTTGTCCACCTGTCCTGCAAGAAAGGAGGTTTTTTAATTAAAATGCATAGTTCATAATTTTTTTTTTTGTTGGGGGTAGGGGGAGCTCTTTTCTTGTGCTAAAATGTTATTTCTAATAGATGCTTAATAACACTTCCATTGAGAGCTGCAATAAGCAAAAGACCAAATTGCCACTTATTAACTGGCATCTTATAAACCTATATGGGCCTCACCGTTAAGCATCATATGGGAATTAACGCATCAGCTTTATGTTTTTTAGTTGTGATTGTTGAACAAATGTACATTTGTTGATGACCAAATTCAAGAAAAATATGTGATAATCCATGTTACATGTATAAAATCAATGATTATGTAATGCGGTGCACAGAAGGGAACAAAATATCCCATCAGTGTTTCTTTTATTTTCTGAATTACATGTTTCTGCCACATGAACTGGTTATGTGGATGATTTTGTTTCATCCAACAAGTATTATTGTAAAATATTGTGATAAAAATTACTTTTCCTGTAATGGTACTGATACTGACTGCACAACTCAAATTTCACTTGATTGATTGCATGTGTTTATTTACAAAGCTTGCATTTATGTTGATGTTCGTCTTTTTACAGTGGATTCCAAAGAAGTTTATAATCGAATATGGCGGTCATCTGTCAGATATGGCCTTGCTTACGATTCCAAATGGTACAAAATGGAAAGTGAAGTTGGCAAAGTCTGATGGAGAGGTTTGTTTTGGAAATGGCTAGTGTGAATTTGCAAGCTCTCATGCTCTAGCCCTGGGGCACTTGCTAGTGTTCAGATATGAAGGAAATTCAGAATTTTCTGTACTCATATTTGACGCCACTGCAACAGAAATAGAGTATCCTGCAGCTGAACTCCAAGATCGTAAAGGGGAGAAACCACCAGTACCTCTACCTCATAAGAGGGCAAAAACCAATCCATCAAGTTCTAAGGGGTCAAGGTTAGAGATATCAAAAATGCCATTTGGGGTATCTTTGACTAGGGGAGAGAGTTCAGGTATGAATCTTACACTTCTGTAAGGAACTGGTTGATTTTGTAAGCCTGTTCACTATAAATTTCATGTGCATGACTTCATATTTCCATGTCATTTCAGGATCAGCTCATGGGGTTGCTGGTGTAGCTGAAACTCTTGTGAGAGCGAATGCTTTCAAATCAGAAAATCCCCTTTTCACGGTTACCATTCATCCATCATACATTAATGGCAAGGATCGTGCGGTAAGCTTTCCCAGCTGAACATATTGTTGGGTTTTAGAAATGCAACTCCCATTAACTTTGATTTTCCATAGATCAATTAGAAAGCATGTAGCAGAGACTTGTTGATTTGCTTCATTGTGTTAGTTCAAATAGTATCATGTTTAGGTGGTAGAAGGACATCAATAGTACTGCCTGAAAACTGCATTTCATTCAAATGGGTAACTATTTTTTAATTGTATGTCTGATGACAGTTTTTGTACAGAGCTTACCCCATGGCATTACCAACTACTTACCAAGCGAAGGCTTTACCAAGGACTACACCACCAAAGGAAGTACATTCACTGTGAAGCTCGAGGTTGTGGACCGATTATGGCCTGTGAAGTTATACATTTATGAAGGAAAATACACATCCTGTGTCGTATCTGCTGGTTGGGCTGCATTTGCGAGGGACAATACATTGCGATTAGGAGATGTGTGTGTATTTGAAGTGATTATGAGGGACGAAGTTGTGTTCAAAGTCCACATTTTTAGATGCCCTCATTAAGTGGTTACTAACTTTGCATTGACAATAGAAGGTTGGATATGTACTGTTCTGGACTATGTTTCAGCAGATGTTTTGTCAAGACTTATGAACTTGTTGAGTTGTTAGTATTTACCGGTATTTATGTATAGACTGGATGACTGATTTTTGTGTTGGTATTTTTTAGTTATGATCTATAGCGGTTGAGTTGTTTTGTGTGATTTGTGTGTTGGTATTTATGATCTATTTACTGTTGAATCCTTTTGTGATTTGATATCGGTTGTTCTATATTATGATTGCTTAATACGTGCAAATATGCAATTAGTGAAGTTTAATGTCTCTTGCATGAACTGTAAACTTGATTGCAAAGTGATGGAAACCAAATTCAATTGGTTGAGAACTTGAACTAGACTTGCATTAAAATTAAGAATTAAAGCTGGAATTACAGAGAAACTGGAGAAATAAAGTTTCTGTCCAGGTCTGAAACTAAGTTAAATTCACATCAAAAACTGATTGTACTCTTACATAGCTATCCTATTTATAATCTTTAACTATTAGGAAATAAAGTAGCCAATAGTTACATAAGTTAAAGCTGTAATTTAAGAGGATACATGGCAGATATTAGCAGTCAAAATAAGGGGCTGCTGGCAGTCCTAAGAGGTCAGAAGGTTGGCTGGCTGGTTGTCAGTCCTAAGGATAGAGGGTGGCTGCATCATACTCCCCTCCATAAAGGAAACTTGCCCTCAAGTTTCAGTTGGAAAATAAGGCTTCAAATGCTTCACATTGAAGGCAGTAGAAATGTTTAAGTGAGGGGGTAGTTGGACTGTGTAGTCATTGTTATTGATTGTAGTCAATACTTTGCATGGACCTACTTCCCTTGCTCCCAACTTGGAATAGGAGCCATGAGGACACCTTACTTTAGTCAAAATCACCCATACAAGGTCCCCTTCCTTGAAAAGTAGTCTCCTTCGGTGAATATCAGCAGCAACTTTGTACTTTGCATTGGAATGTTCAATTCTCTCCTTGACTTGTGCATGGACAGATTGCATAAAATGTGTCATTTCTGTTGCTGCAAAAGCTTACCCACTTAGCATGCCTCTTGTTCACATTAGATTGGCTATTGAGATATTTCAAAGCCTCATGATTGGTGTGTAGAATAAACTCCTTGTAGGCCAAATAGTAACTCCAATGCTTGATGGCTTGAACAATAGCATAGAATTCCTTGTCATAGGTAGAATACCTAAGTTTTGCTTCATTCAACTTCTCACTAAAGAATGCTATGGGCTGCCCTTGATTTCATTGCAAAAGGCTCTCCAAATGATCTACATCTTTTATTTGCTGTTGCTTGGTCAATTTGGTGGAGTCGCAATCAAGCAATTCATAAGAATTCTGGAAGCTTCTAGCAAGGTACTCCCAGCGTGTGTTTACTGCTGAGATTTCAGAGTCTATTGCTGTTCTGGAAGGTGTGGTCCTTGCAGCAAAAATGGAGGTCTCTCATGCTATTATTGAGTCCGATGCCTTGTCCATTATTGAACCTATCAATGATGGGGTCTTTGGTGGTGAGCTAGGATACATGGCAGATATTTGGGAAGTCTCTTCTTCTTTTAGCTGGTGCTCCTTTCATCATCTGAAAAGGGAAGGCAACAGAGTTGCCCATGAACTTGCAAAAGTCGCCAGGATCACTAATATGTGTCAGGTTTGGGAAAGGACTATACCAAGTCCTGTTGAACATATTGTTATTTAGGAAATTTGCTTGTAATGCTTTTGCATTTTCTCTGTTGTATTTCAATTTCAGATTGAATGAAATTCATATGCTTCCTATCAACAAACAAAAAAAAAAAACTACTGAACTCAACTACAGAGAAGTGCTACATCAGCTTGTACGATCTTGCAATATCCCAAACCACCAGCGAATAATTTTTTTTTTTGATACGCAATCAGTACTTCTATTATTTATTCAAATTCTGAAACAAACTGATTTACATCTGAAGCAATCACATCTTCTATCATGGTTGGAGTTTCCTCCATCCATGTTACATAGTCATCTACGTACTGAGCATGTTACATAGCTGGTAATACAACCTTTAGTCTATTGGCTAACACTTACCAACAAATCTTTATTTTGTAACAATTAATAAAGATCCTACGACCATTTTATACGAATGTCATATAAACTTTAGAGAAAATATAATATATTCTCCAAATTATCAATAACGTGAGTCCCGCAGAAGTTCATTTATGTTAAATGACTATGTTAATTTAATTTAGTCCGTATATGATCTATATTAACTTAAATGGTTTGAGATTTTAGTAATAGTGGGAACATGAGTTTTACTGCTATGTGTTAGTTTACGGATGAAATTGGATAGGTTATGCAGCTGATGTGACGCAACGTGAGAGCAGCGGCATTAAACGCTACGCTTCAAGTTTTAGTAATATATAGATTAATAAAGATGAAACAACATGAATAATTCAAATAATTCAAACAAATTATTGTAGACTGAACTTACCTCAGGCGTGCTTAAAATAGCCAAGTGT
The DNA here is from genome assembly GCA_019022515.1 of Quercus aquifolioides. Lineage (NCBI taxonomy): Eukaryota > Viridiplantae > Streptophyta > Magnoliopsida > Fagales > Fagaceae > Quercus > Quercus aquifolioides. The sequence continues at coordinate 41,629,592 of CM032332.1, forward strand.
CAGTTGGACAAGGAACTTGGACAAGGAACAATAGACTGAAGTGGACAAAATGGACTAAACTAGATCAAAAGGACCGAGATATGTAGCAAATGGTCTGAATTGGACAGAAGTGGACTGAATTCACTGAAGTGGACCTAATAGAGTGAAGTGGACAAAAGGACCAAATCATTTGGGACCTAAGAGACCAAAGTGGACGAAATTGAGCAAAAGGACCTCATGGACTAACGTGTACCTAAGGGACGGAAGTGGACCAAAATGGACCATAAAGAGCGAATGTAAGGTGGTGGACTTCTGGACCAAATGGACTAAAGTAGACCTTCGGGACTGAAGTGGACCTCACTGGACCAAGTCTATTTCCTGCATGACCAAAGTGGACTGAATGGACCCATATGAACCAAATGGACCAAACTTGACTGAATGGACCGAAGTGGTGAAAATTGGATCGAAACGGATCTAATTGGACCAAATAAAGAAAATTGGACCGAAGTGGTTTGAAGGGACTAAAAGGAGTTGTTCGTGTTATGCTGCACATAACTCGATTCTGGAATAATCGATTTATGTGGAAGACCCTTCTGGCCAGTTGGAATCCTCTTGGACTGCATCTGGATCAGTCCAAATAAGTGGGCTGGGTCTGGGCGCGGTACAGCACATAACTCGATTTACGGATTATCGAGTATATATGTAACTCGATTTTTTTGTAATCGAGATATGTGATTACCCACATTTATAAACGCTCCCACTGTTGTGCAGAATTTGCAGCAGTCCGAAATTACATCTTCGCTTGCTCTCAGCTGCATCCGCTAGAATCGACAATTTTTCCGCTCAAAATCTTCAAAGGTTTTACATGGTAAGACTCGTTTAACTATTATTGTCTTTAAAATTACACATTGGTGATGCGTTAATCATATATTCATTTTTGGATGATGCTTCAAACTTCATTGTCTATGTACATTGGGATGAAATAGGGTGTTTGGCTAGTCAAATGGTTTGTTGTTAGTAAGGTTACTTGCTTATCTCTTTGGTTGTCTTCAACTAGTCTCCTTCCAGAAAATGAACTTGCCAGTGGCTCCATATGTGTGTGGTAGTCCTTATGCTGTTTCTATGTCTTAGTTGGTACATTGTGCAATTTAAGGTTGTTTGTACAAGTTGGTGAAACTTACTACATGTAGCTACAAAGTTCAAAAATGTTTCAGGTCTTACATCCACTTGTATGTTTCCTGTACAATATTATTGCTGTTAGAATGCTTGCTATTGGTGCGTGACATTATTGATCATTTTGAAAAAATTCAATATGTTAATAAATTGCATGTTCGCTCTCTGAGTTCAACTGAAGTTTATATACTATAGGTCAGAGATCTTCAAATTATTGAGTCGGTGCGAAATGCATTACAAATATTTCACCAACTAAACAACATGTTGGTAAGAATATTGTTTTTCAGTGTATTGTTGTAAACTGCTCTAGTTGGTACATTGTATGGATGATTTTCTACACATGGCAGTACGTTATTCAATGGTTTTTTGTTCTCTGCTTCAAAGAAAAAAATCTTCATTGTCTATGTAGATTGTGATGAAATGATATGTTTGGCTATGAAAATATGAATGGGTTAGGTAGTAGGAATGTTGTGTTTATCTCTTCGAAATGCAGTTTTTGGTTCTGTTTTGTTGATGCTTGATCGTGTTTCCACTGCTGACCATCAATTAGTTATGGCTCCAAAGAGGGCTAAGAAAGGAAAATCCAAAGCTGCATCCAAGCCTAAAGTGGTGTTTGATCGATTAAGGTTCCTCAAGCCTGAAAACGAGCAAACCTTTGAAACCTTGATTAAGCGTAGGCGTATTTGGGGAGAAAGGCAAATCAATCTACATGAATTGCATCCTTCTGTTTGTGATAAGCTACAGTCTAGGCATTGGCTGTCCCTGTGTACAAACATAGAACCCCCTCCAGCTGACTTGATTAGAGAATTCTATTCGAATATCTCGATGCATGAGGAGTAAGGTGGTCACAAAGTGGCATCGTGGATACGTGGTGTACCATTTACAATAACTAGGGCCAACGTATCTGCAGCTCTTGATGTACCTATAATTCGTACACCTACTTATCCATACTCTGTGTCTCCTCGTATTGATGATGTTATGGATGTTCTTTGTGGACGATCAATCACTCGGGGTTCTAACCGAAGTTTTAGCTCGAGTGAGTTAACTGAGCTTAATTATATCTTCTTTAGGATAGCTTGTCACAACATTTTCCCTATCTCTCATATCCATACAATACCTATAGACATGTGTTTCTTTCTTTACGCCCTTATCACCAATAGTTCCATTTGTTTTCCTTCCCTTTTCATTGAAACCATTGTGGAGGTGCGTAGGAGCAAGTATAAGAGGCATGGTCTTTTCTTTCTAGTTCTCATCCATAGGGTCCTTAAATATTTAGAATTACAGAACTTTCCTTCCCAAGAGTTGGTTCACATCCAAGCCCCCATAGGAGCCAAATTCCTGAAGTAGCGAAGTGCCCAAAAGAAGTTTGGCGATCCCAGTGTTGGTTCATCCAAGAGACCATGAGTACAATCTACTACTGGAGATGTTCCATATGAGGACATGCATGGAGATCCCACAGCTGCTATTGTCGAGGATGGTGATGATGAGGTAGATGTTGACACTACCGCTGCAGCGCAGACAGGCCCTCCTCCTCCCTCTCTTCGTGTTATGATGGAGACCATTATGACGACTCAAGCAACCCATGGGCAGGTTTTATATGGTCTTCTTGGCGACATTGCAGCTCTGCGGGCAGACGTAGCTGACTTTAGACGTCAGGTTCCACCTTCTCCATCATCTAACTCTTGATGATTACCATTGGCCATTGTACCCAAGGGGGGACTTCCTTTTTAGTACTTGCTGTAGCATATTTGAAGAATTGTATTCACACCAACTATGATGTGGCTTTCAGCCAATTGTATATTTTGTTATTTTAGTGGCAGCTTTGAAGAACATCATATGGTGGAAAGTAATTTTATTTTGTGCACATGATGGTTAGTTTCATGTCCATCGTTACTGTTATTAGTATTATTGAAATGGTTGTAATTGTAACAATTTTTTATGTTATTATGTGATTCTATATAATATAAAGGAGATCTGAAAATGTAAATAAGAATTATTTCATAATTCTATACGGCGCTCACCTGTTATTACATTATAGTAATTATTAATACAAATTGAAGGTTTGTGAAAGCACAATTGGTTTATAGGATTTGATATTGCCGATGAACCACCTAGGAGATTTTCCTTGGTGCAATGGCTCAACCTATATATTGACTTCTGGCAATTGTTTTTATTGGAGGTTTTGACCAATCACGCACACATTCCTCGCTGTGTCACATTAATTGACTACGATTAGAACAGATATTTCAGTGTTTCAGGCTATGGGGGCTGCATAATTTGTAAGAGTGATGTGTTTAACCTCTAAATGTTTAATGACCAAAGATAATAAACACTGTGAAGTTTACACACCGTGATGTGTAAACACCTTCAAAATGACCAAAGATAATAAACGCTGTGATGTTCAGGATATGTTTCGTGAAAGACCAAACACAAGTAAAGTCATTAATATAGTGTAATTTCAGCGTATGTCGCTATACACAATTAATATAGCAAAGTTTCAAGAAGACCAAGTTTGAACTCTGAGGGCACGTCACCAGCCCGCTGCTGTAGCACCAACTCTAGTCATATCAAATTCCTTCAATCGCAGCACATGCGCCAACAGGTGCGATTGTTTATATTGTCATGTTCGCAATTCTACATGTGCTGCTTAATAGCTCGGCACTGTTTCACACCCACACTCACGTGGATACACAATTGTGGAATTGGATGCACAGATGTCCCATTTACATCTAATGTTGCAACTATTTCCCACGTTTGATGTGACATTGGAAACCTTTAAAATCCTGTTGATATAATGTTTTTCCAGCCTGTATTGACATGACAAGCCCTAATAACTGACATTGTAATGCTTGGACCATGACATTACATTATAAATGCAACACAATAATGATCTTCTTTCTACCCTGCTAACTTCGTACATTGATTAAGCTATGCGTCGCAACGCCTCAACATCAAATCGTTCAATGCGAAACAAGTTTCGATCTACTTCAACAAATGAATCATCACAAGTTCCAAAAGATCAACAACTACAAATATACACAGACCACTATGGAGGGAAATGGTTTGGAAAGAAGAGAGATTTCGTTAATATGCCAATATACACGTATGAGAGTCTTGGAAGCGTCGGGCACATCATGGTCGGCAAACCTACAAAACTAAGTACAGATACCACCGTAATAGAGTTCACTGTAGCAGAACCACCATGGTCAGCCCTACACGAGAAGAGGTGTGAGTTAGAGGTGTATTGTCGATGGCACGGGATACGAGTTCCTAAGGCACGCTTAGCCGAGTTACCTAGAGATGAACTTGCCAACATACTTGCTCGTCTTGAACAAGAGAACAATCAAATGCAAAGGCGACTAGACCGTTTTCATGCAATCCAAAAAGCTAGGAAGCATCTAAAGGGGAAGGCACAAGAGCGAGCCATTAAGTCTGTTAATGAAATTACTACGTTAGATGATGAAAGAGATATTTCAGATTTCTCAGATTCAAGCAATGATGATTTCCAAAAATGTCTACCTACGAACATTAGACGTTGTTGTTAATATCTACACATTCTGTGCAATACAAAATGCTGTTGTTAATGTTTGACAAATGATGATTATGTACGTTCAACTTTTGCAACTCTACAGATTAATTGTTCATTAGTTTTGGCTAAGTAAAAGTAAAGTTGTTTCTCTTGTTTTCCCTGCTGTTCTTTGTTGCTGCATATGATTCTTGTGCTTTGGTTGGACAATGTCCTCTGCTTTCTAATGTACAAAAAACCTTAGGAAATTAAATGCCTCCGGTTAGATATGTTCATGTTTCCAATGTTCTGTCTGTGTAACTTGAAATGTTACACACATAACACTCATCACCCAAATTAGATTTATTGCACATTACTTGTAGGAAAATTTAATAGATTCAATACATACAGACTCATCCAAACCACACAAACCAACCACACATGTGATTCAATAATACGAATAATTCATTTATATGAGTTGATTAAGTCGCTGTATCATATACATGTATCTGTGTATCTTATTTCTGCTAGTGTACTACTTTATATAAATACATTACATACAGACTCATCCAAACAAAACTAACCACTCACTCACTAAAAATCCATATGGCTCACACAAGGTCATCATTACGATGATATTTGGCTTACTTAGGAATAGGCCAAATGCCTAAAATCCTGCTTAGCCTCTAAAATGTTTCATTCAAGTTATTGGTTTGTTGTAGCATTGCTCCAAAGCTCCCTAATGTTGCAATTGTGATGATCAAAAGTCATTGATGTAAACCTTGGAAGCATAGTTGCACTCATGTAATTTTACATTGATGTTGAGAAAATGTAACTACATCTTGTACTCACAAAGACTCGCTGAAAAGTTTGTAAGGGAATATGGGGATAAAACTCTCCAGTGTTGCTACACTCACTACTCGTAATAGTAGCATTTGGCAAGTGAGGTTAGAGAATGCTAACATACATTGGTTGGAATTGTTCAGCCAATTCATGTTCGCAGTTCTGCATGTGCTGCTCAACAGCTCGTCACTGTTGAACCCTGTTAAGTCATATCATCCATGCTCACGTGAAAACACAGATATGCAATGTTTTGCAATGCACTGTTTTCAATGATGCAGGGGATCCCTCAAAAGTGTAGGCAAAATTTTAGGGGTGAGCTATCCACCATTGCTACATTGATGTTTGCAATTCTGCATGTCATGCTCAACAGCTCGGTACTATTGAACCCTGACCACAAGTACCCATCCCCAGTCACGTGAATACACAGATGTGAAGCCCTTTGCAATGCACCGTTTTCGAGGAGGCAGAGCATCCCTAAATTGGTTCATTATAATCTTGGGGGTGAGCTGTCCACCATTGCTACACTGATGTTCGCAGTACTGCATGTGCTGCTCAATAGCTTCGCACTGTTAAACCCTATCCAGTCATATCACCTACACGCATGTCAATACACAGATATGCATCCATTTGCAATGCACCGTTTTCAAGGATGCAGAGCATCCCTGAAAAGTTTATGATACATTTAACACAGCTCGGCACTATCTAGTCAAGTCATGTCAGATGAAGCACAGGAATGCTGAATAGTCTTCAACAAGACATACCAATATAAGCATAAACATCACTAGTTTAAAATTTAAACAGGTTATCCTAGTACGAACTCTGATGGTCAACCAGGAATACAATATTAAGACACTAAGCACAATAGGCTTCCTCTCAATCACCTCGAAGACACAAACATCTCCTTGTTCTAAATTATTGTCTTTCGAAAATGCACCCCATCCCTTCCCGAATCTCGTTGCTGAATAAGTTTTGATGGGGGGTAATAGCACAAGACATTGAAGTGTGACAATTTGCTTCACAATAATATACTTGGTAAGAAATTTAGCAGGTACATACTGCACAAGAAGGAGAAACAACTAGGCATTAAAGCATATATGTTTCAAAGCCATATTTAAGAGAATATCACAATCACATTATGTATAAAGGCTCACCACCATATTATGCGGCCGCGAGATACCCATGAAAGAAGGATTTTTAGGCATGAACTTTTCAGCTGCTTCGATTGCTCTCTTCCTCTAGACATGCTAGAAAATATTTTCGTAACAACCATTTTCTCTGACTTCATGTTTTTTGGGCAAATCATTTGAGGGAGATATGTTTGTATCATCTTCATCTAAGTCTATTCTGTCTACCTGATGATCTTTCAATTTACAATTCTTGATGGGTGGATATTGAATCCCAGTGGCAGTCTTATCAAATATAAGAACATGAAAGCTTAACCATAATAGATACAATGATATTCAACGAAATCCTGCCAACCAAGTTTCTAGACCAAATGTTGTTATCAGCTTTCTTCAATCTCACTTGCCAAATACCACCATAGGGATCATTAAGTGTTGCATAGGATAGCTCAGCACTGTTGAACCTTAACCACAAGTACCCATCCACACTCACGTGAATACACATAGCATCCCTGAAAAGTTTATGCATCAATTTTGGGAGTGAGCTGTCCACCATTGCTACACTAATGTTCGCAGTTCTGCGTGTGCTACGCAACAGGTTCACACTGTTGAACCTTGTATAGTCATATCACCTACACGCACGTCAATACACAGATTTGTATCCTTTTGCAATGCACCGCTTTCAAGGATGCAGAGCATCCCTGAAAAGGTTATGATACATTTAACACAACTCAGCACTGTCTCGTCAAGTCATGTCAGATGAAGCATAGGAATGCTGAATAGTCTTCACGTGAATAAATACACAACCTCCTTTGCAGTACACATCACCAAACTCACTGTTGTAGCACAAGCTATAGCTATATCAACAGGTGCCACTGTATAGCCAAGTCGAGTCATATCATATTTATTCACGTGAATACTTATCATTACATACAGTCACATCCACGTGAATACTTGTCCTTGCAAAACTCCTATATAAAGTCCCATTTACATCTACCCATGCAAAACATCTACACATACCAAAGTCCCATTTACATCTACCCCTTGCAAAACATATACACATACCGATCAGAAGTCACATTTTCCAATGTCAATGCGCAATTGGATGCTATCTCGTTTTCCAAATAACTATAGGAGGGAGAGAGATTCCAACGAGACGGAATACTATGCCGGACTGCGCCGGGAATGGGACTTTCGCGTGAACGAGTCCAACGCTCTACACAATGATCTCGAGCGACTCGGAGCGCCTCTTGTCGACTGTACCTCGCTTACACTGCCACGGAGAAACATGCACCAATATGAGCGTGTGGTGACAAAAATAAAAAAAGAGAACAATCTGATGATACTTCGTAGGTCCAAGTATCACATGCTACAACTGGCAGAAGAGCTGGCTGATGCAACGAATAGGCAACTCACTCCGGCGGAACGTAACAATGTCCTCAACTATGAGGACTACCTGTCAGAGTGAATGCCTATGTGGTATATGTGTTGTGTCTAGGGTTAAGTTAATAATATTAGTAGTGTTAGTGTTCAATATGCAATGCATGCATATTGGTGACATTGTGTAAGTTATTTTAAGTTTGCTGTGTTATGTTGTAGGTGCTTATTGAAAAACATCATGTGTGAGAATATTTAAATTCTATGCGTTATGTGAGAATAATCTAAATTACGAATAACGTGCATGCTCCTCACAAATCAATAATAAGGTTTACATAGTACAAATTCAACAACAATGACACACATACATTTAAAACATAGTTAACCAAAACCAAAATAGTTCTCAAACAAAGTCTAATTACACCACGACACAATTACTCTTCATCTGACATCTCTACATCTGACTGATAAATGGGATCACCAAGAAGTGATTGCATGAATCGTGCATGCTCGTACCACCCTCCCTCTATTGACTCTCAAATCTCAACTTGGGTACAATATCGATAAGACATATTTTCATTCGATTATTTTCTTCTCTTATGCGGTTCAATACTTTACGAAGTTCGTCAATCGTGTCTCTGGGCATTTGCGATGCAAGTCGCCAAGGCATTGGCAACTTAAAACCAACAAACTCATCATAAAACATTTGTTGTTCACGAAATAACCAAGCCCACTCCTGTCTCATGGTATTGTGAACGTAAGCACTATTTCGCAGATTTGGATTGATTGGATAGCTGAACTCATCTTCCAATACCCAGCAACGACCCATAGCAGTGAACACATCGTGAGGCCTATAGAGTTCTGGGTGGCCAGAATCAGACATTGACGCTGAATACAATAACAGCAAATGATCAAGTTAACAGTGTGCATCAACTTTTGGTAAATAATGATTATGTGCAATATAAAATGTTGCTATAGTCAAGATTTCAATCTCTTCTGACCAACATTTACTACAACAAACAACCAAAATCACACCAATGTACTTATTCAACCAAAAAAATACAATTTCTTGTGACCAACATTTACTACAACAAACAACCAAAATCACACCAATGTACTTATTCAACCAAAAAAATACCATTGCCATAAAATTAAAAATTCAACCAAAAAAATTTGTATCAAATGTACTCATTCAACCAAAAAAATAAAAATTCATTACAATATCAAATAAAAATACCATTGCGACAAAATTATGGTGTGAGTTTTTTACCTGAGGTGATACAAATTTTACTTGAGTCCGGACGCAACTGTGGAGCAGAGCTGCAGAGTGCAAACAGTTCAGCCGAAATGCAAGACACTCTCAATGGGAGGGGGTGGGCAGGTAATATGCGAGAATAACTCGACTCTACGGAGTTCGAGTATGCTTTATAACTCGATATTATATTAATCGAGTTATGTTCGAAGACATGTGTCGTACACCTGACACCAAGACAGGGTAGACAGAGGTTTAACAAGCGCATAACTCGATAGCTGCATAGTCGGTTATATAACTCGGTTTTGGTATTATCGAGTTTTTCAGAAAGAAAATGCCACGCTGGTAGACCAGAGTGGAACATGGCTAAGTATAACTCGATTATAGTAATATCGAGTTTTTCAATATAACTCGATTTCCCGTTTGTCGAGTTACAAAACAGGGGCATTTCTCTAATTAGTTTGGGAAAGAGGGCATAAAGCTGCTATTTTTGCCCAAACAGGGCATTTCCCAATTTTGTCCTAGACACGCGTCTTAATGTTATTAGATGATGTTTAGTTTAGGCTTTGTCTAAGAAGCAAGTTGGGCCTGACGCTACGCAAAATGGGCTCCAAGGTACATTTTGCCACTGCCAGTTTGTGCGCAAACGTTGAGTCCAAAGTCCAAGGAAAGACGCTGCAAAATGGGCTTATTCTCTTTTTCTACCGCAGAAGAAACTTTTCTCTAGTTTCTGCTATAGGACTGACTTTTCTTAACTTTCTATTATGCAGTAAAGTTTTCTACACTTTTATACAGCGTGAGTGACCTTTCTCCATCTCTATCACAAAAGGAACATTTTTCCAGCTTCTGCTGTGGAACTAACTTTCCTTAACGTTTTGCTATGCAGTAAAGTTTTCTGCACTTTTCTGCAACGTGAATGACTACTCTTCATTTTCTACTGCAGAAAATATTTCTCTACTTCCTACATATAAACAACTCTAAAACCCAAAGAAAATACCCATCAAGCAAACATTAGCTTATTCTTGAATATATACATACATATATTCGTATATGTATACTTATACGTATTCACATATACATATATAAAATATACTTTGCAAAATATGAGCTACAATGTGTGTGTGTGTGTATACATTTATATACTTATGGCAGAATAATGATTAGTTCGTATTAAAAGAAAAACACGTAATAACAAAGAAATAGTGAAAGTTTCAGCAGAAAAGGTTAGCTAACATAACAGCTAATACAGCAAATATGATAAAAAGGTGCAATAGCAGAATAACTAATACAACAAATAAAGATACCATGGCAGAACAACTGATACAACAAAAAAATGATAAAAAGTTGTTGCAGCAGAACATATGTAAATACTCGTGACAAAGATAAAATTTTGCATTTTCTCATAAGAAGTAAACCAAAAAGGAACCCAAACCCCAACTTGAACAACCTTATTATAGACTTTGCTATTAAAGTTGTGCATTTTGGGGAATGAGCCTAAATGAGTACTTGTTACTAATTTCGGGATTCCAAAGAGTGGGTTTGCTGAAGAGGGAGGGAAAAGATGGTCTATTGATGTATGCTCTTATTTTTACCATGTTTTCCTTCTTCTTTTTACCACTTTCTTTCTTTCTTTTTTTATTTCTTTCTCTCCGTTCTTTTTTAATCTTAATTTCTTATTGCTATCTTGTCGTATTCACAGTCAAACACATTTATCTCTTTATTTACTCGGTCGGTGGAGAAAAAGAGGTTGAGTGTTGACCGTTTTGTTTAAAGTTTACTTGTTTTGGTATACGGTTGGTCCCATTGTCATACTCACACCATTCCGTTTTGGGAAAGAGATAAGCCAATGCAATAGACTTCTTTAGTCTTAAACACATGTTAATAGTAACTTTTTTTAAGACTTTCGTTGTTCTTTCGTTATTTTATTTTATTTTTTTATTATTTATTTAACTACACCTGAGATGAGATCAACCGGTGTGGTTAGTCGAAGGTACTTCAATTTGGTCAAGTTAGAGACAAAACATTGTCGGAAAATTTTGACCAAGTGCATGCGAAAATTTTCTTACCTCAATCCTATCAAAAATTTTTTTTTTTCTTACCTCAATTGAAATCTGGTGTTGGTATAATTAAATAGGCCTCGTATAAAGGTTTAGTATGAGAATACATTCTCCTTTTGTCTTTTTTATTTTTTTTTATTTTTTATTTTTTAAATTCTAACGAATAGCCTTAGAGTATTGATTAATAATTCATTGAAAAAAAAATTTTATGAGAAAAGAAAAAAAAACAATTAATATTTTGACAGTTTTTTTTATTTGCCATAAAAGTAGTATCAAAATTGTTTTTAAATGGATTGTTAACTAATGTCTCAAGGGTATTTGTTAGCATGACATTTTTTTTTTATAGGTTGCAAAGTAAAAGGCTTGTCAAATAATATTTAATGCGATTAAGTTAACATTTATAAGTGGTTTTAGTATCCTACTATTTTTATCGCAATTTTAACGTGGCAGACTATGAGTGGTTATTTATCACTTCCACACGAACTCACAATTTTTTTTTTCTTATCACTCAAAGTCTGTCATATTATAATTGTGGTAAGGTTATGGTAAAAAAAGTAGGTGGTCCTAGAATTTTTCAACACTAAATGTTGAGATGAATGGGGATGTAATTATGAAGACTCTTGGCTTGCTTATTGCCCAACCTCATTAGCTGAAAGCAATGACTTCAACTGACTGTCTGACTTCCCTAGTAATGGAGGGTATATCAGTCGGGTTGATATCTTTTGCCGAATAGGTGCATTGTAGTTCGATTGAAGCCAATTTGAGATGCCGAACAGAGTGGGGGAAGCACTCAATCATGATCTCTAATATTGTGTTATAACAATTAACAAGGCACTTAAGTTGGGCTTTATGATTTGCTTATTCCTCCGTACCAGTGCGCCTCATTCCACTAAGCTCCACCCCATGTCCTCAAGGTAAATATTCTTAATTTTAATCACTTGAATTTGATTAATCAATTTGTAAAACCTTGCTGGAATGCCATGTGATTTTATCAAATATTGCCAATAAGCAAGTGTGGGGGGTAAAAAACCCAACCTAATATATTGGGCCTAAGGCCCTGTTTGAGTACTGTTTGTCCGAGGAGATGAGCGTATTTGAGAAGAAGCCCATGTAAAAGGAATATACCCGAAGATGAACGTGGGGCATTGTCTGAAGAGATATTCAGTTGTCCGAAGAGGACATTGTCCTCGGATTCAAAGAATCTTGGTCAAACAGGTGTCTGGAGAGTTCAAATAATCCTCATAACAAGTTTAATGATAGAGATGAACCTCAGGCGCGCATGGGGATGTTAGGAACAGAGAAATATCTAGAAGACAAACTTCAACCACCACATTAAATGCACTGCATCTACTTTTCTGGCCGCATTAATGTGGAGAAGACCCCTGAACAGTACAATCTCAGCTACCGCCACTCACACAAGGCTAAAGAAGATACATGATGGGACATGCACTCAAGTGGGAGTTTAGATGATGAACAAGTGGACGATGAAGATGAAGGGAGAGTGTGTTATATAAGGAGGAGAGACCTCTGATAGAAGGGGGATCGGAAAAAAGAAAGAAAGAAGAAGAAAATATTTTTACTGTAGCTCTATTATGAACTGTAACCAACGTACATTCAATAAAACTCCTTTTCGGACGTTCATGCTTGCATTTGTCCGAGCATGATTGCATGTTAATTTATTCACAAACACCCCAATCCATTACTGTTTAATTCATTACTAGCCCAGCTCTTTCACCCACTCTCTACAAATTCATTGTACTGGGTTCATTGGGCTCACAACCCATAGCTTTTGGGCTTGAGTTACAAAAATAGACCCTACAATTGGCGCCGTCTGTGGGGAGAGCTTGTGCAAGAGTGAAAACAACAGTTGGTGATGGCAGAACAAAGACGACAGCAAGCGGAATCTAGGGCATCCCAACACGTTAACCCTTTTCTTAACTTAGAGAGGAGACAAGATCGTGAGGGGAGTGCACACACTGTGCATACTGGCCAAAGCCAGTCACATGTCAAAAGTCATGTGTCCCATGCACAGAAAAACCGAGACTTGCAATTAGAGGTTGAAAAACTGAAAAGGGAGTTGCGCCATGCAAAGAGGAAGCGGATTTCCTCGTACTCTGATAAGGATTCCGATAATGAGGAAGACGTCACTTATCAGCAGAAATCTCGGACACCAACTAGTGAGTCTTTTTCCTACGAAGAAGAGTCTCATCGCAAGAGGCAACATAGAAGCCCATCATGTGGAGGCGTAAGGAATGATGCTATGAGCAGGGCTTTGAACCAGATCTCCCGGTCGCCTTTTACTCGCAGAATTGAGGAAGTGAGACTCCTTCGGCGTTTCAACCAACCAACGTTCACCATCTACAATGGTAAAACAGACCCCGTGAAGCACGTGAGTCATTTTAACCAAAGGATGGCTGTCTACTCCAGAGATGAAGCCCTGATGTGTAAGGTCTTCCCATCCAGTCTTGGACCAGTTGCAATGAGGTGGTTTGACGGTCTGAAAGTAGACTCCATCAACTCCTTCAAAGAGCTCACTCAAGCATTCGGCTCCCGTTTTGTCACATGCCGAAGAGTGGCCAGGCCCCTGTCTTCACTGCTATCCTTGACCATGCAGGAGGGTGAGACCTTGAAGGCATATTCAGATAGATACTGGGAGATGTTCAATGATATGGAGGGCAACTCTGATGCAATGGCCCTCAGCACATTCAAGCTCGGCCTCCCTACTGACCATGGTTTGAGGACGTCCTTATCGGGTAAACCAGATACTAACACGCGTCAACTTATGGACCGTATAGAAAAGTACAAAAGAGTTGAAGAAGATCAGCAGCAGGGGAAGGGTAAGGACAAGGTTATCCCCCAGGAGAGGAGGGATTTCAGGTCGGACCGTTATAACCACAGTAAACCGCGGAGAGATTTTGTTGGACAATTAGGATCAACGAATCCTCAAGCAGTGAACACTGTATTCAAAGAGCCGGTACACCAAGTCTTGAAAAAGATCAAGAATGAACCATTCTTCAGGTGGCCGAACAAGATGGTGGGAAACCCTGAGAGGCACAATCATAATCTCTACTGTCAGTATCATCGGACCATGGGCATACCACGGAGGATTGTAGGAGCCTGTGGGATCACTTGGACCAACTGGTTCATGATGGTAGACTAAGACACCTCTTACACCCCTCCAGCGGCCGAGGAGGGCAGATGGGCTCAGGGCCACGAAGAGATGACCCATCAAAGCCGCCACTAGAAACTATTAACGTCGTCTTCGCCGCACCGGGGAGAACGGGATCCTGGCCATTGAAAGTTATGTCGGTAGGCCGACCACCAGCAGGGGATATAGGCCGAGGTCCGAAGATAGTTAAGTCTGGTGCTCCGCTTGTTATAGGGTTCTCGGACGAAGACATGATTGGCACCATCCAACCCCATGATGATGCATTAGTCATCACCTTCAGAATTGGAGGGTACGATGTGAAAAAGGGTGATGGTGGACCAGGGTAGCGCTGTGGAGATAATGTACCTTGATCTCTACAAGGGGCTAGGCCTGAAACCCCAGGACCTCACACCATACAATTCCCCCCTCGTGAGTTTTGAAGGAAGGGCTGTCATCCCAAAAGGCCAGATACGCTTACCTGTGCAGACTGGCTCTGAAGTGGTAGAGGTGGATTTTATAGTGGTGGACGTGTATTCGCCTTATACGGCAATTGTGGCCAGACCTTGGTTTCATACACTAGGGGCTGTTTCCTCTACTTTGCATCAAAAGGTCAAATACCCATCTGAAGGGCAAGTTTATGAGATCCGAGGAGATCAGTCCACAGCCCGACAATGCTTAGTGGCTGCCATCCAACATGAGCCCGAAGCCGAGTCCTCATCTAGAGCTGAAAGGGGTTTATAGCAGTTAAAGTCTCGGGAATTGCCCGTCGAAGGTTCAGACGAAGGCACTCGATGCGAAGATTTAACAAAAGTGGTTATTGGAGATGATCCTGATAAGTTCTTCCAAGTCAGATCTCAGCCACCTCTTCAAGAGAGGGAAGAGCTAATAGAGTTCCTCAAGCGAAATCTTGATGTATTTGCCTGGAGTGCTTACGAGGCCCCAAGGGTGGACCCTGAGTTCATATGTCACCACTTGAAGGTAAATCCACTGGTCACCCCTAAGAAACAGCCTCATCGGCGCCTATTCAAGGAGCATGCTGATGCGGTAAGAGAAGAAGTAGCAAAGCTCAAACAAGCTGGAGCTATTAAGGAGGTCTTTTATCCTGAGTGGCTGGCAAATACCGTGGTGGTAAAGAAAAAGAGTGGGAAATAGCGAGTGTGCGTGGACTTCACTGATTTGAATAAGACTTGCCCCAAAAACCCATTCCCTATGCCGAAAATTGATCAGCTAGTGGATGCCACTGTCGGCCATCCTCGGATGAGCTTCCTGGATGCCTTCCAAGGCTACCACCAAATACCACTAGCCCTGGATGATCAGGAGAAGATCGCTTTTGTCACCCCTATTGGTAACTACCACTATAAAGTGATGTCATTTGGCTTAAAGAACGCGGGGTCTACCTATCAGAGGATGATGACAAGGATGTTCGAGCCACAGCTGGGCAAAAATATCGAGGTCTACATAGATGACATGGTAGTAAAGAGCAAGGTTGTTGTTGAACATGTGAAGGACCTTGAAAGTACCTTTGAGGTTCTAAGGAAGTACAAGCTGCGCCTGAATGCGTCCAAGTGTTCATTCGGGGTAGGATCCAGCAAGTTTTTGGGATACATGGTGACTCATAGAGGAATTGAGGTTAACCCCAACCAGATAAAGGCCATCAACGATTTGCGAGCTCCTCGGAATCCCAAGGAGGTTCAAAAACTGACCGGAATGACTGCTGCCCTGAATCGATTTATCTCTCGATCAGCAGACAAGTGTCGGCCTTTCTTCTCTCTACTTAACAAGTGAAAGGGATTCGAATAGACTGAAGAATGTGCTTTGGCTTTTCAGCAGCTTAAAGATTATCTAGCCCGGCCACCAATTATGTCTAGTCCTGAGCCAGATGAAGTATTGTTTGCCTACATTGCTGTAGCTCTTTGTGCAGTGAGCCTGGTGTTGATACGATCAGACTCTGGTGTGCAAAGGCCGGTTTATTACGTAAGTAAGTCGCTGCATGAGGCCGAGATCCATTATTTGCCTCTGGAGAAGGCTATCTTAGCAATGGTGCTTGGTACACGAAAGTTACCTCACTATTTCCAGGCCCACACGGTCATTGTCCTCACTCAACTCCCACTCAAGGCTGTACTCCGAAGCGCTGACTACACTGGGCGGATTGCTAAATGGGGTACAATCTTAGGGGCTTTCGATATAAAATATATGCCCCGCACATCGGTCAAGGGCCAGATCCTTGCAGATTTGGTGGCTGAGTTCACGGAGCCCCAATTAGAAGAGGTAACGCCTACGTCCGACATGGATGAAAAATCAGTTGGCATGGTCTCCCAGCAGAGCCCCTCCCATTGGGAAGTGTACGTTGATGGCGCAGCAAACCAAAAAGGCTCTGGAATTGGGCTAGTGTTGATATCCCCTGAAAAAATCATTATCGAAAAGTCGTTAAGGCTGGACTTCTCAGCAACAAATAATGAGGTGGAGTACGAGGCCCTACTAATGGGAATGGCCATGGTCTGAAGAATGGGAGGAAAGGCAGTAGAGTTGTTCTCGGACTCAAGGTTAATCGTAGGTCAAGTACAAGGCGAGTTTGAGGCGAAAGATGAAAGAATGTAGGGGTACTTGAGTCGAGTTAAATGTCTGCAATCGGAGTTCGACTTTTTCAGTTTGCTGCACATCCCCAGAAATGGTAACGCACATGCTGACTCTTTAGCCACGCTTGCTACCTCTTCGGCGCAAAATTTGCCGAGAGTCATCCTCGTCGAGGACTTGCATGGGCCTACAGAGGCAAAAAAGGAAGTGGTTCAGGTTCACCAAGTCAAGACCGGACTCTGCTGGATGGACCCTATAATTAAGTTCTTGAAAGAAGACATCCTGCCTGAAGAAAGGGAGGAAGCTGACAAAATTCGGAGGAAGGCGACCAGATTCTGGCTATCTGAAGACCAGAAATTATACAAACACTCCTACTCAGGATCGTACTTATTATGCATGCATCCTGAAGCGGCCGAGTTATTACTAGAGGAATTACGTGAAGGGATATGTGGAAGCCATACTGGAGGGAGGTCCTTGGCTCACCGGGCTATTACTCAAGGTTATTGGTGGCCGAAGATGCAAAAGGATGCCCAGGATTACGTTAAAAAATGCGATCAGTGTCAGCGATTCACCCCAAACATTCATCAACCAGGGGGAACTCTTAATCCACTATCTAGCCCATGGCCTTTCGCCCAATGGGGCTTGGATATCGTGGGACCATTCCCTAAAGCTGTAGGAAACAAGAAGTACCTTTTGGTCGGCACAGACTATTTCACCAAATGGGTCAAAGCTGAACCACTGGCCAACATCAGAGACGTTGATGTACAGAAATTTGTGTGGAAGAGCATTGTCACTCGATTTGGGGTTCCTCGTACTCTCATCTCAGACAACGGCCTACAGTTTGATAGCAAGGCATTCAGGAATTATTGTAGCGAGCTGGGAATTACAAATAGATACTCCACTCCTGCCTATCCCTAGGGTAATGGGCAAGCAGAAGCTGTCAACAAGGTCATAGTAAATGGGTTGAAGAAGAGGCTGGATGATGCGAAGGGCAAATGGGTAGAAGAGTTGCCACATGTACTTTGGGCTTACAGAACTACGCCCCGCAGATCTACTGGAGAGACCCCTTTCTCAATGACCTATGGGGCTGAAGCTGTCATACCTTTAGAAACTGGGTTCCCAATGTTGAGAACCAGCTCGTTCAGTCCGACCGGCAACAATGGGCAGCTAGAGAACAGTTTGGATCTGATTGAGGAAAGGAGGGAGAATGCAATGGTTCGGATGGCACATTATCAACAAAAGCTTTGGCAGGGCTACGATGCTAACGTAAAGCTAAGGCCTCTAGAACCTGGTGATCTGGTGCTGAGGAAAGTTGTGGGCACTGCAAAGAACCCAGATTGGGGAAAATTAGGACCCAATTGGGAAGGGCCATATCGTATCACTTCGGGAGCTGGCATTGGGGCGTATTTCTTAGAAGACCTAGATGGTCATGTAATACCACGTCCTTGGAATGTAAATAACCTCAAGAGGTACTTTTATTAATCGAATCTTTTCTCCAGCTGATATGCCAATTCGCTACGTGAAGTGTTCTCTCAAGTGTTTAAACTTAAATCCAATCGTGCCTGTAGTCCTCGAACCAAATGATTTGGGTTAGTTAACACTCCGTTGCAGTCCTAAGTGTTTAAACTTAAATCCAATCATGCCTGTAGTCCTCGGACCAGATGATTTGGGTTAGTTAACACTCCGTTACAGTTCTAAGTGTTTAAACTTAAATCCAATCATGCCTGTAGTCCTCGGACCAGATGATTTGGGTTAGTTAACACTCCGTTACAGTTCTAAGTGTTTAAACTTAAATCCAATCATGCCTGTAGTCCTCGGACCAGATGATTTGGGTTAGTTAACACTCCACCTCGGTCTCTCTAAGTGTTTAAACTTAAATCCAATCATGCCTGTAGTCCTCGGACCAGATGATTTGGGTTAGTTAACACTCCGTTGCAGTCCTAAGTGTTTAAACTTAAATCCAATCATGCTTGTAGTCCTCGGACCAGATGATTTGGGTTAGTTAACACTCCGTTACAGTTCTAAGTGTTTAAACTTAAATTCAATCATGTTTGTAGTCCTCGGACCAGATGATTTGGGTTAGTTAACACTCCGCCTCGGTCTCTCTAAGTGTTTAAACTTAAATCCAATCATGCCTGTAGTCCTCGGACCAGATGATTTGGGTTAGTTAACACTCCGCCTCGGTTTCACTAAGTGTTTAAACTTAAATCCAGTCCTGCCTGCAGTCCTCGGACCAGATAATGTGGGTTAGTTATCGCTCCTTCGCTATCTCTATAGTCGTTTAAACTTAAATGCCTTCATGCCTGTAGTCCTCGGACCAGGTGACATGGGCCAGTTAACATCCCCGTACAGTTATTATTATTGAAATAGGACTTTGCAATGAGCCATGCTTGTGATTCTCGAATGTATTTAAACTAGTTCTAGCTTATATTGGCCCCTTCTTCTGCATGTTTGAAAAGACCTTTGAGGCTTTCATACACTCGTTGCATTTATTATCTAGTAGTAGTTCTTATACAAACTGCTCTCTCCAGTGCCAATGTTAGTTATGTGCATTATTAGTATGATATGGTGATCGCGTTTACCTACATTCCCATAATCACAAAATACAGTTCTTGGTAACAAAAGTAAGTCATATGATATGCAACAAGGATACCAAAAGTAAAAGAGAAACTGTTTCATTGATAAAAAGAGGGTAGTTTACAAAACCTTACATAAAAAAAACCTTACAAAAAAAAAAGAGCCTAAGTATCTATACTTTTGCTTGAGGGACCACAGGGTTGGCAGCCTGGTCTGTCCGAGTAGCAGCAGCTTCTGGGGCCTGATCCTTGGTCTCAGAAGAAGCCTTCCCCTTTTCCAACCCCTTGCCCTTGTCCTTGGGTGGCTCAGCTGGTTTGCCCTTATCACCTAGCTGATCAGACTCCTTGGAGGCCTCAAGAGTGGTTGGGGGAACTTGGCTGACCAAGGATTGCTCTAAAGCCTCTGGGCGCTGTGTTGGAGGTAAGGGGTCAGCCACTGGGAGCTCTCGGATTTCTGGGTCGTAATATACGCTCCCAGGCAGCCTCAGTTCTGAGTCAGCAGGGACTCCAGCAGCGTCCAGTGCCTTTTTCCAGGTTATGTCGCAATAGTCTCGACTAACCGAGGCAAATTGCTCCATAAGCTGGACCCCAGTCTCCTCCACCCCCAGCTGATAAGCTGCTTTCCTTTCAGCCTCAACTGCCTCCTTGGCCAGCTGAGCATCCTTCTGAGCTAGCTTGGCAGTTTCCTTGGCTTTCTGGAGCTCAGCTCGAAGTTGCCCCACAAGCACTTTTTCAGTTTCCAAGTTAATCTCGGTCATATGTAGTAGCTTGCGTTGCTCTTCGGCCTGCTTTTCAGCATTCTTCAGGCCAGCGTCCAGACTCTTCCGCTGATTACTCATCTCCTTTAACTACTCGGACAGCAGGGAGTAATCATCCTTCAGGCTGCCCAAAGACCTCTCTGCCTCAGACCGAGATTGGGCCGCTGCCTGGGCCTCAAGATAGGACTTTTTATTCCACTCCTCGGCCACAAAGATTTGCTGGGTAACCTACATAATGGAAATTTCGAATGTAAAGCATAGAAAAAAGGGAAAAAGTAAAAAGGCTCTGCGATTTAACCAAACAGACTAAGTTCACTTACCATGGCTATATCCCTCTTAAGGGATAGGAAGAGCTCCTGCTGGTTGAAGCGCCTGTAGGACTCCATGTCATGTGGAAGGCGGAGTGGCTGCTCCAAGGCCTCAGCAACATAACCTGCCCTCCCCCCGTCGTAATTCTTAAGGGAGGTGTCCCAGGAGATTGGAGTGCCATCCAACTCCAACCTTGGAGACCAGATGCGAGGTCCTCCTCGGCGTACATCAGCCACGATGACCTCATCTCGGCTCTCAGTAGATGAGGCCCTCGTGCTCCGGTGGTCTTTCACCACCTTCTGTTGCTTGGTCCCCTTGGGTGGCAACGCCTCCCTCTCTTCAGTCTCGAGGAGGGTCCTCTTCTTCTTCAGATCTTGCATGGGCTTCAGGCCGGGGTCAAGAACCTGGGATGGTGCTGGAGGTAGACTCACCACGGGTTGGGACGTACCAGTCCCTTTCTGCTCAGCCTTCTTACCCCTATTCTTCATCAAGTTCCTCAAGTCTGCCATATCTTCCTCGTCTGAAGAGTCGTCTAGAAGACCAGTTACTAGAATAGGAAGGTGTACAACAGATTGTCTGTCAGCTTCCTCCTCGGTGTCAGGCACTCGTATCACTTCAACTTCTCTTAAAGCCTTTCCTTCGAATTTGAACTTGTTTATCTGCTCTTCAAGCGAAGAGGTTGAAGAAGCGACTCTTTCCTCAGCCGCAGCGGGTTCAGGAGGAACCTGTTGAATTGGCTGAAGGAGCTAGGGTATATCCTGTGGATTGGGATGTGGCACAGGCAGGAGATCGTAGGGAGCCAAAAAGCCTTTCTGAGCTACGTCTATACGGTTGAGACGATAATCTCCCTGCCTTATCGCGTTGCCGACCGGTTGAAAATCCTTCTTGTGTGCCTTATAGCCGAGAATAAGGGGAACCGACCGAAGCTGCCCGTCCTCACTTACAAAGATCTCTGATCTTAACAAGTAGTTGAGCGCAGCAGTGTTTGTAAGGCTGAGCCGAGGAGAAACGTGTTCTCTATCTGTTAAACATCACAACAAAACGTAGTCAGAAACTCGAAAATAATGATACAAAAGAAGGAAAAATTGTTAGAAGGTGAAGATCCTAAGCCCACTGTTAGTAAACCTAAGTCTAACATATCCCACCTGGCTCTCTTGGCTTGGTTCGACAATGAGGACCATCATGCCACGCACCCGAGACGATCACGTAGTCGTCTTTCATCCCTTTGTTAGACTTGGGAAGGCAGGAGAGGAGCCTAACAACATCGGATCGAGATTTAAGATAATACCTTGCCCCTTGCTAGCTATGACACTCGTACATGTGTACCACGTCACGCCAGGTGAGCCCTAATCCGAGAAGACGGTTCAGATCGTCAATGGCTCCTAGGATCCTAAAAATGTTGGGTGCACATTGGTCAGGACTAAGCCTATGGTTTCGGAGGTAGTTACTAGTGATGGGACCCATAGGGATAGTCATCCCACCTTCTAAAAAAGCGATGATGGGGATCACAACTTCGCCCGTCTTTCGATCTGTTAGAATTCTCTCTGGGGGGCAGTACCTCAAACCCACATTTTGAGGTATGCGGTATGTTCTCCTAAACTCCTCTATTTGGGCGGGGCTATCTACCAGATGTTCAAATTTACCCATCTTCACTAACTGGGAAGAAGGAAACACTAAGCGTAGTGACTCAAAGATGACTATGTGAAAGCTGAGGAGGCTTGCCGAAGGGAGAACAGAAGGTTTTAATGGAGAAGAACTTACTCAAACTAAACTGGAGACTGACCCTCGAATTCGTTCAGAGATTCTTATGGATTCTGAGGAAGGTTAAGATCGGTGGTTGGAAGAACTTGGAAGATTCGAGTGCTTGAGTTTGCTGGGCGCTCTGAGAGTTTGCGAAGTAAAGGGGGAATGACTTGTTCTGAGACTTTATATAGGGACAAGCAAATGAATTAGAGTCATTGCGCCCAAATCCTGAGGAGAAATCATGTCCATTGGATCAATGGTCCACCGTTGGATACTAAAGACAAAGCGCCGCTTGGAGTAA
Organism: Quercus aquifolioides; assembly: GCA_019022515.1. NCBI lineage: Eukaryota > Viridiplantae > Streptophyta > Magnoliopsida > Fagales > Fagaceae > Quercus > Quercus aquifolioides. The sequence continues at coordinate 41,652,308 of CM032332.1, forward strand.
TTGATAACGCTTTGGGAATACTGAAACGACAGCAGCATTTATGAGGCGCCTACTTCTATGCCCACACGCGTGTAAGTTCAGATATTTTTGTTGTTTCAAACTGCCATTTCGTGACAAGTCAAAATCCTATTTTTTCTCCTCGGATGCGAGGGAAAAACTAAAATTTTGAGGGGCTATTGTGAGGGGTAAAAAGCCCAACCTAATATATTGGGCCTAAGGCCCTGTTTGAGTACTGTTTGTCCGAGGAGATGAGCGTATTTGAGAAGAAGCCCATGTAAAAGGAATATACCCGAAGATGAACGTGGGGCATTGTCCGAAGAGATATTCAGTTGTCCGAAGAGGCCATTATCCTCAGATTCGAAGAATCTTGGTCAAACAGGTGTCTAGAGAGTTCAAATAATCCTCTTGACAAGTCTAATGATAGAGATGAACCTCAGGCGCGCATGAGGATGTTAGGAACGGAGAAATATCTAGAAGACAAACTTCAACCACCACATTAAATGCACTGCATCTACTTTTCTGGCCGCATTAATGTGAAGAAGACCCCTGAACAGTACAATCTCAGCTACCACCACTCACACAAGGCTAAAGAAGATACATGATGAGACATGCACTCAAATGGGTGTTTAGATGATGAACAAGTGGACGATGAAGATGAAGGGAGAGGATGTTATATAAGGAGGAGAGACCTCTGATAGAAGGGGGATCGGAAAAAAGAAAGAAAAAAGAAGAAAATATCTTTATTGTAGCTCTATTATGAACTGTAACCAACGTACATTCAATAAAACTCCTCTTCGGACGTTCATGCTTGCATTTGTCCGAGCATGATTGCATGTTAATTTATTCACAAACACTCTAATCCATTACAGTTTAATTCATTACTAGCCCAACTCTTTCACCCACTCTCTACAAATTCATTGTACTGGGTTCATTGGGCTCACAACCCATAGCTTTTGGGCTTGAGCTACAAAAATAGACCCTACAGCAAGAATTATAACAAAAAGGTTATGGAAGCTCTAAAAAATGTGAGGCAAAAAGCCATCCAAACACTCCGAGGAGAATAGAAGTACTTCTATAATTTTACCAAAAAAACAAGTAAATAAATGCAATAGTCATAAAATAAAGTACTATTAACATATTGTTTGCAACCAAAGCAAGAAAACTTAATTAAGATTTGTTAAAAAGTAACAATTATCCTATGTGGCAGATTATGAATGGTTACTTATCACTTTCATATAAATTCACTACTTTTTTTTTACCACTTACAATTTATCACATGGACAATTATGGTAAAGTTGTGATTTTTAAGGTGATCCTATTCCTAAAAACAAAAGTGATCCTAGAAATTTTGATTTAATTTCTCCATTTTGCATAGTATTATACGTATAATTAGAAGGCCATTTCCACTATCCAAAATATCTAAGTCTTAGTCATAGGTCTTTGTCTATGACAATGACAAACAACTAATATGCAAGACAATGCGAAGAGTAAAGAGGAAGGTAGAGATAAATAAAATGAATAATTTTAAGACCACACCTTTTACCAAAACTATTTCAGAGGGTAAATTGTGACTGATTGCTTACCACTTTTACATGAACCCACTACTTTTTCTTCACCTGTTTTCACAGTCAACATATGTGTATGTGTGTGAATGTGAAGTTGATTTCCTCAATGAATAGGATCCAATTGCACTGTTCTCATAGCTGACATATGTGTATGTGTGAATGTGAAGTTGATTCCCTCAATGAATAGCACCCAAGTCTGTCTCCTAGTCTCTCTTTCGCAGATTGGAAGAGAGGAAAAGAAGAGTTCTTTCTTATTTTCTGTATTCATTTTGAACGAAACGAATGAGAAAAAGAAAGTTGTGTCGACCATTTTGTTTAAACTTACTTGTTTTGGTATACACTGATCCCACTCTATGACTCAGACCATTCTGTTTCGGGAAAAGATAAGCTCAATACAACTACTTTAGTCTTACAAAGCTTCTAAAGTCTAATCAGGAATAAAGTAATAAGGGGCTATCAAATCACAAACTATTTCACAAATTTAATGCAGTAAACTGTAAGTAATTGTCCATTATTTACACATGGATTCATAATTTTTTTTTCACCAATCACACTTCACCTGTGTACCACATCATAATTATGACAAAAAAATTGTATAATAATTTGTCATACTAGATTTTTTCAATAAACGATAACTTTGATAATCATCCTTCTTGCTTCGATTTATCTTTTTTTTTTTTTTTTTCTCTTTCAAAAGAAAATTATAGGATCTTTCCCTAAAATTTGTGCCGGATTCAATTCTGGTAGGTGGATGAAAAATTAAAGTGGAAGCAAGGTCGAAGTTGCAGATGATGCCAGCTAGCCAGAGCTATCGTAGATAGAATTGACTTGCAGGAAAGCGAAACCTAATCAAAGCTAGAGATGACTTTCGAATTCTTTTATATCCATATTGTCTATATAAATACAAAATATTAAATTAATTCACTCTATTTTGTATCAGGTGTTCCAAATTAGAGTTTGAATTCACTCTATTGTGCCAAATACCTTTGTAATGTAAAACTACTACTACAAGTTCTTCAAGTCCATTTAAGACTTACTTGCAATCAATTTGATGCTACTTCGAGGTTATTTAAACCTACTTCATTTGAAACAAATTAAAATTCTTTTACTAAAACCTATCATTAACCCTATCAAAAAAAAAAAACCTATCATTAACTCAAATAACTAAAGTAGAAGCTCAATGAAGGGATTAAGTTAAAATTTGTGCCAACAGGTCACAAATTAGTTATAGATCTTGCTGCGGTTCAAGAGAGAATTGCCCGAAGAAGGGGTTTGTGGTTGGACAAACTCTATGCAAAATCACATCTTAAAGATGAGATTCACTTTCTTATGAATCTCATCTTGAGATTTCAACTATTCATAAGTGAAGATAAGATTTTAAATGTAACTTTTAATTAAATCGCATGTTGAAGATGCGTGAGAAGTGCTATCAAATGGGATTATAATTTTTAGTACCCCTGATGGTGAGCCTCACATTGGAAGCCCAACTATAGAAATTTAACCCTGAGAGTGAGGGATTTACAATAGAGACACATGATTTATTTTGGACAAAAATAATCGGTAAAAACTTTAAGAAACTACATTGCCTTGAAATCATATCACATTGTTCCAACACATAAAATAAAGATTACGAAACCTAGGGGTGTGTGCAGTTCGGTAAGCTCAGTTTTTTTTCAAATTTGTTACCAAACCGATAGGGATCGGTTTTGTAATAATTAAAACTGATGCATACCGATTAAGGTCGGTTTTTCGACCTATAGCGGTGCGGTTTGATCGGCTCGGTATAATCGGTTTGATTTGAAACATTAACAATCTATTTTTGTTGTTGTTGTTGTTGTTGTTTTTTTTTTTTTTTTTTTTTTTTTTTTTTTTTTTTTTTTGAAATCTGTTCAAAAATCTGTTCAACAGAAACATTTCCGTGCCAAGTTTTCTTCAACCAAGGCAATGCCAAAAACCATTGCACGTATATAAATGGGTAGGTAGACTTAACTTTTTTTTTAAAAAAAAAGAAGAAGGAAGAGACATTGATAAGGATTAATAAATGACATGCACAGATATTAGGTTTAAGAATAACTGTGGACATTACATTCCAGTAAAATTTTGAAAAATACAACACTTAGCTTAGTTGCAAAATCAGCCTTCATATTTAATTATAGTTGAACCCATGGAAAATGATGCCTGCAAAATCAGATTTCATATTTAATTAAAGCTGTAACACATAACATATATCATATATGACATTTGTAATGAAATTCTCATATAATGCCAGATAAATATTGTGTAATCTAGTCAGTACACAATCATAGACTTCACAGTTACATAAATTCCAGAATTTTCACACATTACACAATCATGACCTAATTTTCTTACTTACTAAACCCACACCATCCTTTTCTATTCAAATATTCAACTTGGGATTTTGCAAATCTTTCACAATATTCCTTAAACTAATCCAACAATGACAAAAACCCATATCTCAAATTTGCAACTTTTTACATAAACATGTCACATTTCACATCATAATCAAAATATTAACCACCAACTATACATTTTCCATATATCAAAACACCTTCAACAAAATGAGAGCTTAGAGGTGGCTTACCGTTGGCGAGGTGAGGCGAGAGCGAGAGGCGAGAGCTCAAAGGCAAGGCGAGGCGTCACAGTTAGGCAAGAGCGAGAGAGAGAGTTAAAGGGTCATGAGAGACAAAAGGGTGAAATTATACTAGGGTAGAATCTGAAAACCTAGCCTAAACAGCACCGTTTTGTTTTTTTGTTTTTTTTAATAACACCCATACGAGTACGATGACGTTTTATAAAAATAAAAAAAAAACTTCAAATGAGATTATGAGAAGAGAACCTGTTACCTGTACGCTTTCAAAATGAAAGAGAAGAGAACCTGTAAAATAAGTCAACGACACCGTATCTAAACAGAACTGAGAAGTGGAGATGGAGGTATTGGTTCGGTTCGGTGACTTCTCGGTTTCGGATTTCCAGCTCCGGTGACTGCACCGCACCGGCATCGGAACTCCTTCGCACTTCGATTGCCAGCATCGGCTTCGTTGGTCGGTTGCAGTGGCGGTGCGGGACGATTGGCACCGGTCGGTTGGATTGGTGTCGGTGACTTTCTGCTCACCCCTAACAAAACCCCATTTACTATTTTTTTTTAAAAAAAAAAGTACATGATTTTGTTTCCAAGTTACATATTATAATGAATGAAAATTACATGGATAACTACTGATGTACATTCCTCTATTCAAATTCAAAGGTTAAGTAAGCAGTAGGACAGGAAATTAGTAGACACCCATCTTTCCCAGTCCAAAGACCAATCTCCTAAAAAAATGATGGACAATGGTGATTTACGCGTTTACCATAGGGAATTGGGGTGGACCTAGGGATATGTACATATAGTACATAATTTAGATATATTCAACTTTCAACACTCAAATAATCCAAACTGTTACTTGCTGGCATAACATAAAAAATAAAAAAAATAAAAAAAACAAGAGTTTTATTTGCTTCTAGTACTTTTTTAATTGGACATTTCTTATTATTTTAAATATACAATAGTAGGTGGTACTGAATTTTGTTAGGAATATTACATAAAGTAATAATGGAAGAACAGGGTTAACATAAAAGACAAACAGAAAATAGATAACTTGGAGGCACAATATCGTTTTCCTTAGACAATATTCCCCCCCCCCCCCCTCCCACACTGTTGTTGCTAAAGGGTTATTGCAAATTTGTCCCTAAGATACAAACAAGATGTTGGATTCTACAGATAGCAATTTTAGATAATAACCACAGGATTTCAAGTGAACATAAGTCTCTATTTATACCCATAGGGTTATATTTCATCAAAAGACATGTATGGAGAGTTAAAATGTTTCATAAAACTGTTCACAAGGCTTGAAACCTTTCCAACTTTTCTGAACAGTCACTAGAAAAAAAATCCTAATTTTCGACTTTCGATCAATCGAAAGTTCCTTTCAATCGATCGAGTGCTATCTTCAATTGATCGAACAGGAATCAAACATCGATTGAGACATCTAGAGACTCCAGGATTTTTTTCTTACTATTTTTGATCGATTGAGCCAAAGATTCGACTGATCGAAAATGTTGAATTTCGATTTTTTACTTAGAAAATTCCAGAACTTGAATTTTCACTTTATATACAACAAAATTTAATCTCCACATTTTATTTAGTTAGTGGGTGACGTGACAGTTTTTCAATAAAACAAAAGGAAATTCTAGTTAAAAAAGTACTAGAAATAAACCACACCCAAAAAACAATGTATACCACAACATAGATCAAGGAAATTTCAAAATTGTATTATTTACTAACAAAATTAATCCAAAGCACTTAAAAACAGGCGTAGAAAACCAGGGTCAAAATTTTGTGGTTGGACCTATATAAAATCCGTGAGCACATTGTGGATGGGTAGAAGATCATTCATTATAAGAGTCTAATTTCCTTAAAAGAAAATAATAATAAAAAAGTTGAAAGCCACCAGTGATGATAATGTATGTTAAATAATTATTGCATAAATTTTTTTATTTTATGTAATGAAATTTCTATACCTACTTCGATGATGATGATGTCATCGTTTAGGGGTGTGGACCGTGGCAAAGCCACATGTATGGTATGTTTGGATACTGTTTATTACTGAAAACTGAAAACACTGTAGCAAAATAATTTTTAAATATATGAATAGTGCCGTGAGACCTAGTTTTAAAGAAAAATTTGATAAAATCCGTACTTGTAGGTTCTGTGAACAGTCCCGTGTGCACGAGACCCGCACAAAAAAATGCAGATGCGCACGTCTGCTGTTTTCAGTGCAATCCAAACATACACGTAGACAAGGGGGCACTTTTTGAAAATTATTTATTTACCCATATGTTCTAATTATATTTACAATTAGCTCCTAAGAAAATGTCACTTGTTCTTTTAAATTTTTTTATATATTTTATATTTTTGTTTGTATAATCATATTAATATGTTTAGATTTTTCTTATAATAAATTAATTTATAATCCTCCCAAAATATATTTCAAAAGATAATAGATATAGGTTATATTTCAAATGATAGTAAAGTGTTTTTTCTTTGGTAAAATGTAATAATATCTCTTCAAATAATTCATTTTTTTTATGTCATTTAATTTTTAATTGTTTTAATCATGTGCTTACAACTTATAATTGATTTAGTCACAATTTTGCTCAATATATTGTTGGCAAATTGTTAAAAAAAATCAAATAATATTCCTGTTGCTTATAAATCGTGGTCATATGACATGTGATTTGAGAATATAAAATAGTCTTTTATAATTATAAAATTCAAAATAAAAACATAAATATAAAAAGAAAATTTCAAATTATTCAACATATAAATTATAATAATACTTTAAGTTTCAAATCTTATCATATTTATTAAAAAAAATCCTTGTAGTTTGTACTTTTTTGATATAGAATAATCATATATAATTTATATAAAATTATATTTCTATAAGATTAAGGGTAATCATGATTCCCAAAAAAAAAAATTCTGACTTCCTCGTTTGGTGTGAATAGGTTGAGTTGAGTTGTTTTTAAGTTATATTCCACCAAAGAACATATAGTTTATGTCTTATGAGTTATGATTTAAAAATAAAACTGGAGTAAACATGCTCAAAACAGTTTTTTTTTTTATTTTTAGAAAGAGTTTCAATCTATAGCGTTCACTCCTGATGATAGCTCTTTATCATCAGACTAAGACACCGATCAATTTTTGGTGTAGGTGGAGATTGAACCCTATATCTCTTATTCAACCATCAAAGACTTTACCAATTAAGCTAGCTGAAACTCACTGCTCAAAACAGTTTCATTAACCCTTTATTTGTCCTAATCAATTGAGGAACCCCATAAAAAAATTTTAATTAATTAACCGAGGAACCAACCAATAACAATCAAGGCTCATAAATGCACAAAAAATTGAACATGCCTAAATTGTACCTCAGTAAAGCCCTCACATAAAAGTGGCAGCCGAAAAAGAAGTTTTCATTTAGAACCACTTGTGCACACACCGATATAGCAAACTGCACGCTCAGCTACTCAGCCTCCAATAAACAAAGCCCAGAAAACCAGATACAAAAACAGGTAGAAAACTTCCATATTGTTCTCTAGGATTGAGATGCTTGATACAGAGAGTTGAAAAATAAAAACTTTCAATTTCAACTATTAATTTATTAAAAATAAGAAAGAGGTAAATAAAAAATAAAAAAATAAAAAGGTGTAAGTTAAAAAATGAAAAGGGCAAAAATTTTCATAACTTTTTGTCACAACTATGACATGGTTGAGGATAATTGGTGAAGAAAAAATAGTGAGTTCATGTGTATCTAATAGGTAATCACTTATAATTTACAACATCAAAGTTGTGGCAAAAAAACTGTGAAATAATTCGTGGTCCTAGAATTACTTCCTAAGTATTGCATTGTTCTCAATATGTTCTCTAAGGGGCAATAGGGTGGAGTAGCTTTCTAAGAAATTATAGGATCCTCATGTTAGACCACGTAATTTGTCCATCGTTCCATTAAAAGTCTCACACTTGTTTAAAATTGCCGAGTCAATTTATGATATATTTTTTTTAAAATTTCCTTCTTAAATATATTGACTCAACAATTTTAAACAAGTAGGAGTTTTTTAGTGAAATTATGGATAAGTAACATAGTCCACCATAAATACCATATAATTTCTCTAACTTTTGACAATTTTAGGGTTTGGCATAATTTTCAACAGATCAAGTGTAATACGTTGCAATTACGTACCTAATTTCCCTCACTTTTTTTTTACAACTTTCACTTTTTACATTATACAGATAATGGCTGAGATTTAAAGTTACTTTTTTTTTGCAAATTTAAATCCTAGCCATTCACAACTATTGCATGGGTGCAATACCTATATGACTATATCAATCCGTTTTCAACCGCGCGCCTCAGGAAATAGCAAAGTCACCACACCAAGGTCTTTTTGCGAATTAAAAAAAAAAAAAAAAGGTTCGGGGTCAAAGACTGGTCAGAACTCAAAATATAATACCTTCTCTTTGCAAAACTTTTTTTTTTTTTGCCACGTAGAGTTACAACTTCTTTTAAATATATTTTAGCCACACGTTGCATTAATTATATACTCGTACCTTTTTTTTTTTTTTTTTTTGGTGGTGTTGTTAAGTTGTAGCCTTCTGGATCTCAGTTTGGCGTCAAACGTGTTGACATTGGAGATCTTTTCGAATAGGTTTAGCACTAAAGAGTAAAGTGTGTTCTATATATATGAGGATGTCCTGTACAAATATTGCGAACAAAAAATTCCAATCAACTCCGTTTTTTATCTTTAGAGCGGTGATGTCTCCAATTAAAGGACCATTCACGACTCAGCTGCGCATCACGAAGATGCAGAGAATTATGCATATCCACTCCATACGTGAGTTTGAGTAACATCAATCACACAGGAAAATCTCCCCGATTTTGCTTCAATAACTTTGTGGATATGTTCATGTCTCGCCACAGTTTGCATGGGGCGAAGATACTCTACTTTGCCCTCCACTGGTCTTTCGGAGAAGTCCTTCAAGATGCCATCCAGTGAATTCAGGCGTAAAAAAGATTGAACTTGAGCTCACTAGTATTGAAAGCTTTGCCTTGCCACAATGTGTTCTTGGTTGTAAATCCATGAGTTATCTCTCCATCAAGAGCAACAACAGCATTCTCAAATTACCCACTTCATCATTGGCAGGTTGTGGTATCAATACTACGATCCAGATATTAATTTTAGATTCTGTTTGAATCGAAGACGACTATTTTGGAGAATGGCTTTCACAATCATTTGAATCTTACAAGAATAAGCGGAATAAAGAGTTTGAGTATCCACAACTCATCATCACTTGGTTGTGGAATTGGTGCTTCGCTCCATAAATTAGTTCTAGATTCTCTTCAAATGGAAGACGACTATATTGGAGAATGGATTTCATGTTTCAAGTCCCTTAAGCAATTGCTTCTTACAAGAATAAGTGGAATAAAGAGGATGAGTATCCATAACTCGTCTATATTGATGTGCTAGAAATTAATGATTGTGGATATTAGTATCTTTGCAGAGAAACTCCGACAACTTCAAATACATTGGCGTCCTAATAACTCTTCTAGAGTTGGATCATTGAAAATCTGTACTCCTAATCTTTAACAGTTTTATTGGAGTGGATCTTGACACTAATGTGTTTAGAATTTGAATTTACATTATCTTTGAGAGAATATTTATATATATGAAAGTGAAAAGTAAATTGTTTAAAATAATCATATGAAAATTAAAGCTATTTCAGTTATTTACTTTATAAGAGCATCCATATTGGTGGAGTTATAATTTTAACTATTTGGCACCATGAAATATTACTTTATCTATTTTATCTTCTCACTTTATAAAACATCTAACATTAGTGGTTTTATTTTAGCTTTCAACATAATAAAATAATATAAACAATACAATAAAATAATATATCTATTACAATAAAGATAAAAAGAAAAAAAAGAAATCAGTAAAATAATTAAAGTAGTGTGAATGCAAGAATAAAAAAGTTTTTTTTTTTTTTAACCTTTGAGCTATCAACATAATAAAATAATATAAACAATACAATAAAATAATATATCTACTACAATAAAGAAAAAAAGAAAAAAAAAGAAGTCAGTAAAATAATTAAAGTAGTGTGAATGCAAGAATAAAAAAGTTTTTTTTTTAACCTTTGAGCTATAGTGCATAGCCAAAGATGGCTGTGCACTGCAGTAAAGAAGCCAATAATTTTGGTTATAGCTCTACCAATAAAGCCTAACTTTTGCATTTGGTGGTACTAAAAATAGTAATATAACTTTTTAGCACCACCAATACTAATGCTCTAATAGTACATTTTTTATACATAAAGAAATTCTACTCTAACCTAAGTGAATATGTAGAAACTTTAGTTTTGTGTCAATTAAAAAAAAATTTATTTTAGTTATTCGCTTTATAATAGTACTTTTTTTTTTTACAAAATAAAAATTTTACTCTAGTCTAAGTATATATATATGTGAAGCTACCTCTTAAAGACTTGAATTCCAGCTCTTACCTTCCCACACCCCACAAACACATACAGTTATATTTGTGGAGTGACCATCGCGCATCCTTATAATAATACTTTTATTCCTTCTAAGTTTGTTATTAATTTTTTAGGAAGGATTGAGCAACCGATATGATTGGTTTTTTTTTTTTTTGAAGAAGAAGAAACCGATATGATTGGCTAGACCATGCATTTGGAATATATCTTGGTTTCAAGATTCGACCAAGACAACAGTCCAATGTCTATGCTTTTTGTGGAGCATTTGGCGTGTATCATGAGAATGTGTATCAAACCCTTGTCAATGTCTACAAGGTTTTGAACCATTTTTGCTTAATGACACCAAACTAAATGAAGAAATTATTTTGGCTGGTGGCATGATTTTTTTCCTTAAGGTTTAATTTAAATTTCAACGCTGTGAAGGGAAGGAAATTGTATTTCTAAATAGAATTAGGACCGTCATTGTTGAATTTTAAATTTGAATCTTAAAAATCAGTTTGGAAAAGGTAAATAAAGGCTTTAATGAAGTGACTAAAGATGAGAATTTTCCATTGAAATTAAGCTTTTAAATTCAAATTTAAGTTGACATTTCTATTGGGAAAGTTTTTAATAAGTGATTGAATATTTTCGCAAATAATTTGGGTGATTAATGTCAAGATATTTCCTTTTAAGGTTTAATTAAAATTTGAATTGGAAATAAAACATGGAAATCATAAAAGATGTTTGGGTCTTAAATGAGGAGATTAGGTTAGGTTTTAAATCGAAAAAGGAAATAAGAAGAAAATTATAATAGGAATTATTTTTTATTATTTATAATTGGAAACAAAAATATATAATTTCAAGAGACGATTTTTTTTATTCCGATTTTGAGTGCACTATATTAGGGAATATAACATCAAAATTGCCAAAGGTGTTTTGAAAAAAAATAAAATAAAAAATGAAAACTAAGATGGGTCAGGTTAAAACTTGAGTTTAACCCAAAAACCGAGAGAGCAAGACCCGAATCCGAAAGTTTACCTGACCCACCAAAGCCCTTCGGTTCATGTCGGGTCGGGCGAGTTTTCGGGTTGGGCGGTTCCATGCTCAGCCTTACTGGCTCTTCTAATCGGTTTAGGACTAAAAGATTGTTCTATATAAGGATGTACTGCACACATATAGCGAACAAAAAATTTCAATTAAATTTAGGTTAGCGATGAGGATGGCCCGACAGCAGAATTTTGCAGAATATGGTGATTTATTCAACAATCTTCCAGACTCCATTGTTCATCACATTCTTATCTTTCTCGGCTTAAAAGACCGTTCACGACTCAGCTGCGTATCACGAAGATACAGAGAATTATGTATATCCACTCCATGTGTGACTTTGAATAACACCAATTTAACTCGTCGTCGATTTCTCTTCAATAACTTTGTGGACAGGCTCTTGTCTCGCCGCAGTTGGCATGGGGTAAAGATACAAAATTTTATTCTCCAATGGGATTTCGAAGAATTCTTTGAAGAGGAGGCGTACAGGATAGACACGTGGTTGTACCATGTAGTGAATTTAGGCGTGCAAAGAATTGCATTGGACCTAATTACTAAACGCTTCGCCTTGCCACAATGTGTTCTAAATTGTAAATCTGTAGTAGTTCTCCGTATCAGGACCAAAGATGGCATTCTCAAATTACCCTCTACATCGTCAGCAGCTGGCTTTGGTATCAGTACTACGCTCCAGGCATTAGTTTTAATTTCTGTTCGAATCGAAGACGGCGACTGTTTTGGAGAATGGCTTTCACAATTCAAGTCCCTTAAGGAATTGAATCTTACAAGAGTAAGCGGAAAAAAGAGTTTGAGCATCCACAACTCATCATCACTTGGTTGTGGTATTGATAATTCGCTCAAGAAATTGACTTTAGATTCTCTTCAAATCGAAGATGACTACTTTGGAGAATGACTTTCACATTTCAAGTCCCTTAAGGTATTGATTCTTACAAGAGTAAGCGGAATAAAGAGTATGAGTATCCATAACTCGTCTATTGATGTGTTAGAAATTCAAGATTGTAATGACCTTGTGGATATTAGTATCTTTGCAGAGACACTCCGACGACTTCATATACTTCGATATCCTTATAATAACTCTTCTAGTTTTGGATCATTGAAAATCTCTGCTCCTAATCTTGAAAATTTTCGTTGGGTTGGACATGTCGTGGATTACCATTGCAGAGGGGATTTCACAAGTTGAATCTCACAATTGATCTCAGTTTATCTTATCAATTATACGGATCTTCAACCAAGTACTATTTGCATAAGATTCTTCATAGCATGCAAAGGGCCAAAGTTCTGACACTACGGGATGAGTTTGTTGAGGTAAATTATACTCCCCTCCTTTTCCAAACCACATTCATTCTTTCCTCAATGTTTCTTCGAGTGTTAAGAAGTTGAAATATTAAAAATGACTAGATGTGTTATGGTGCAAACTTAGTACTTAACACGGATTTCAATTCTAAGAATTGAAACTAATGTGTTTAGAATTTGAATTTACATTATCTTTGAGACAACATTTATATTAAAAGTGAAAAGTGTGATTGTTTAAAATAATCACATACATACTTATTTCATAGCTTATTAACTACAAATATTTTAACCACTGCTTCCCCTTGATGCGGTGGTCACTTTACACGTATAAATGCTTGTGGAGTGTGGGGGGTAAGGGCCGGGGTTCAAATCTACTAATATTTTGGCCTCTGGTTTTTTTCTAATGGAAAAATAATCTAGACATGGGTAAATACACAGTTTCTATTTTAACTTAGTACTACATATTCTCTCTTTTAATGAGAATTGAATTTAAGCCTGATATTAATAATAAGAACGATAAGATATACAAAAATTAGTATTTACTCTCTAAGGGATGAGAGTTAGGGTTCTCATATGAGAATTGGATGCTCGTTGAAATTATAATTTTCAAAATTTTCATTAAGTGCATGTTTGGATACCGAAAGTTTTCAGCTTTCAGCGTTTTTAGTGGGTCCTGTGCACTGTTCACGGGACTTGCATGTACTTTTTCAACAAAAAAAACTTTAGAACTGGGTCATACGGTACTATTCATACATTTAAAAATTATTTTGTTACAGTGTTTTTAGTTTTTAATTTTCAGCAATAAACGGTATCCAAACAGACCCTATGAACCACCAAACTTTTCACAAATTCCAAGAATTGACCAATCTCATTCTATATATTTGTCTAAAAAATATACTCAAAAGTTTATTTTTCTACAAAATTGACTTTGTTTCTCTTTGAGTATAAGGTGTTTTTCTTTTTCCTGAATATACCAGCTTGTTTTATTTGCTTTAGAGCAATATATTTTTGTGCATGTTAAGAAATGTCATTTAACGAATTTTTATTTGCTTCCGACATATTTATTTTTGAGTTAAGAATTGACTTATAATTTTGTAGGTTTTGTTTAAGTATGGTTGCTTGCCATATTTATTTGATCATTTAGAGCATTTGGCAATAGTACGAATGTCTTCCTTTGAAGACAACATTCCAGCATTATCCTCATTTCTCAAAGAAACAATCAATCTGAAGAGACTTGTTATATTAAACGACGCAAAGGTAATTGAAAAAGTATTTTATACTTTCTCAAACTCTTTAATAAATTTCTGTCTTTTATAATTCAATCAATTTCATTTTTTTAAGGAAAATTCGATTAATAGATATTGAACCATTGCACACCTTTGTGCGATGGTCACTCCACAAATATAAGTGCTTGTGGGATGTGGAGGGCAAGAGTCAGAGTTCAAGTTTTCAGAAGAGAGTTTCACACACATATACATTTAGATTAGGTTATAGTAGAATTTCTATTTTGTATTAAAAAAAAAAAAAAAAAATCCTGAAGTTTGAGCTAAAACTAACCTGGTTCAAGACTTTTCAAAACTAACCAATTTTTGTCACTAAAGCCAACTTAGTCCCTAAGACAGTTAACAAAAAATGACTAATTGGTCTAGCTGTGTTTAGGGACTAAGTTGGTTTTAAGAACCAAATTGATCAGTTTTAAAAAGACTTGGACCTACTTGGCATTAGCTCAAACCTCATGGTATATTAATAAAATTTATCTCTCTTTTCTTTTCTTTTTTTTTTATTTTTTTCTTTTTTATTTTTATGATTCTCAAAAAAAAAAAAAAAAAAATCACATTCTTTTTAATATTGTAGTTTAGTGATATTTCTATTGTTATTTATAAAGAGGTATAGCGTTAATTTTTCTATTGACGGATTTATAAGGATTAAAAAAAATTTCCTTGACCTGTTAAAATAAATAATTACAAAAGTAATTATGTTCTCTCTTTTTTATTTTTTTTAAGCAGGTGGCAAACTCAATGCCTTCAGGGAAGCTCTCATTTAAATTGGAATATTGGGAATCTCAAAACCTCATGTTTACTAATCAACTGAAAATTGTAATTATGGAGCTTTCCAATTGGGGAAGTGATGTAGAACTGATGAAATATTTGCTTAAGAACACGAAAGAATTGGAAGAGGCGAGCATCATATCATCACCAGCAGTGCCAACATATCTCATTATTGAGTTAAAAAAGTACAAGACACCTCGTACAAAATTGGTTCCCTATCACAAATCATCAAAAAATATGTCTCATTTATGCAAAGGAATTTTTTTACCTTTAGGATTGATATCTGTATGATATCTAAGAGGGTGGCCATGACCTAATGTTGATTTCCACCCACATCCTAGGATTGTTGGTATTGAATATTGCAGGCTGGGAAAAGTTTGTGACTTTTTTTCTCTCTCTCGTTAAGTATACTTCATGTTGTTGAGAGTGGGTTTTACATTTCTTATACCTTAGACACGCGTCTTAATGTTATTAGATGACATTTAGTTTAGGCTTTTTCTAAGAAGGAAGTTGGGCTTGACGCTCCGTGGAATGGACTCCAAGGTACATTTTGCCACTACCAGTTTGTACACAAACGTTGAGTCCAAAGTCCAAGGGAAGACGCTGCAAAATGGGCTTATTCTCCGTTTCTGCCGCAAAACTGACTTTTCTTAACTTTCTGTTGTGCAGTAAAGTTTTCTACACTTTTCTACAGCGTGAGTGACCTTTCTCCATCTCTATCACAAAAGGAACATTTTTCCAGCTTCTGCTGTGGAACTAACTTTCCTTAACATTTTGCTATGCAGTAAAGTTTTCTGCACTTTTCTACAACGTGAATGACTACTCTTCATTTTCTACTGCAGAAAATATTTCTCTACTTCCTACATATAAACAACTCTAAAACCCAAAGAAAATACCCATCAAGCAAACATTAGCTTATTCTCGAATATATACATACATATATTCGTATATGTATACTTATACGTATTCACATATACATATATAAAATATACTTTGCAAAATATGAGCTACAATGTGTGTGTGTGTGTATACATTTATATACTTATGGCAGAATAATGATTAGTTCGTATTAAAAGAAAAAACACGTAATAACAAAGAAATAGTGAAACCTTCAGCAAAAAAGGTTAGCTAACATAACAGCTAATACAGCAAATATGATAAAAAGGTGCAATAGCAGAATAACTAATACAACAAATAAAGATACCATGGCAGAACAACTGATACAACAAAAAAATGATAAAAAGTTGTTGCAGCAGAACATATGTAAATACTCGTGACAAAGATAAAATTTTGCATTTTCTCGTAAGAAGTAAACCAAAAAGAAACCCAAACCCCAACTTGAACAACCTTGTTATAGGCTTTGCTATTAAAGTTGGTGCATTTTGGGGAATGGGCCTAAATGACTACTTATTACTGCTTTTGGAATTCCAAAGAGTGGGTTTGCTAAAAATGAAAGGAAAAGATGGTTTATTGATGCGTGCCCCTATTTCTGCCGTGTTTTCTCTCTTCTTTTTACCACTTTCTTTCTTTTTCTTTTTTTTTCTTTCTCTTCGTTCTTTTTACTCTTAATTTCTTATTGCTATCTTGCCGTGGGTTCTCCCTTCTTTTTACCACTTCTTTCCCTTTTTTTCTCTGTTACTCCTATCTCCGTTTTCACTACTTTCTTCCCTTGGGTTGGGTCCTCCCTCCCTTTTGGGTGCCTCCTACCCTTTCTATAGTAAACTGATTTAATGGGATTTCTCCCTTTTACCCCTAAGGCTTCACCAACTATTTTTGGTTTGTTGTGGGCATTCCTTCAGGACTGCCCACCAACCCATTGGTTGCCCAGCCACTACCATTGCTCAGTACACGTTTGCTACATCACTACTTGTTTCATGACAAAAATCCTCTTTGTTTGGTTTTGTCGTGAGTCTCTACCTCTCAGTTCCAAATGGATAAGAATTTGAGTTTTTCCTCAACTACCTCTATGGCATGCATCAGGTGGTCCCAGCCATCTACTACCTCTTTTGGGTAAGATACCATCCCAGCAAGGTATATTCCAAAAAGAAATCACAGCTAGAAACCAAATATAGACCATTTTTCCTCCCACCACCAAACCACACCCTCTGAATCCCTTGACCGTAGGCCCACCTCCCTTGTATTGGCTGGGTACAGGTTGGTGGTGCTCCAATCTTGTGTGTTTACTCCACTATCCTTTGTTTTTGTCTTCTTTTATTCCCACGCTGTTTTTGCCATTACAAATTGGTTTTGTTTCATTCTGCTACATGTCCATTTTGCTCATGTTTATCCTCTGTGGAAGTAGGTATAGGTTCTTGGGCTTACCTTGTTTTCTTTTGTTTTTTTTTCTTGATTTTGCTTTCTTTCTCCTTCATGCATTTTCTACTGCTAGCTTTGTCTTATTTCTTCATGCGTTTCCTGCTGTGTTTGTCATTCCCTTTGGTTTGGCTCTTCTTTCCTTCACGTAGTTGCTGACACTTTTTACTGTTCCTTGTTTCTTTTCATCATGTTTCTTCATATTAGTTTTCACTCCTATCTTTTTATATAAAAGGATTTAAGCCTTTGTGGGTCAAATAATATTTACTAGATCAAAAGGGGTCCAAATTTGCCTTGATTTGCCAAAGCCATTATGCTGAAGAACTATATGCTACAGCAGATCTATATTCTGCTGTACATCACTTTCCTTTATATTTCTTTCTTAACCCAAGCGTAAATCTAGGCTTTTATTTCTTCTCTGTTTTATTTGGGCCTTTCTTGCTCTTCAGTCTTCTTGGCGGGCCTTTGAACCTTGCTTTTTATTGGGCTTTCTTCCTCCTGGGCTTTTAGGCCTTGCTTTTTGTTAGATGTTCCTCCTTATAGACTTTTGGGTACGGATTTGTAAAAACGAACATCAATGCAAGTTTCTTTTCAAATAATAATAAAAATCACTGACTCATTATACATTTTCTATTGAATATTTCATTTTTTTTTAATGTAATAGCTAGCTTTTATTTGTTTGGATTTGACTGACGGCAAAGTATATATATATGAAGAAAATCTATAATAGGAATTGATTTTTATTTTATTTTATAATTGGGAATAAAAATATATAATTTCAAAAGGAGTAATTCTTAGGTACGGAGCACGGGGAATGGTGTTCACTTCTCTCACATTCACCACAAATGTGAGAGGAGTGATGCGGGATGCGGAAACATCATAAAGCAGAACACGTCTGCTTCTAGAAAACAAGAAACAAAGCTTGTTTGCTTCCAAAAATAACATCGAAATCTATGAGGGTTCCTTGAATTAATCCACAAGGAGAAAGGGTCTGGAATTTACCAAAAAATAAAAAGACAAAAGTTTGAATTTTTATTGATTGAATAATTGTTAAAAAAACGTTTACAAACTTAGGGGCCTATTTAAGGGCTTCGTAAGACTTAACAAACAAGAAAATATAATCTAAAATAACTCCTATTAATACCTAACCTTAATAGGAACCAAATTTGACCTAAAAAGCATTATTAAAAGCACCTAAAAACAAGAAAATGATAACCCTAAACCTAAAAAGCTGAGACCTTATACAGGAGAGCATTAGGTTCTGCCATGTGGTGCACTCTATGAAAAGAATTGAAATACTCTTAAGCCACATAAGAGATAAGAACAAATTAATTATAGACTTTTTGTTTTATTTGGTTCAATTTTTTAAGACTTTTCTAATTAAAAAATAAATATTCTTTGTATATTTTAGTTCAATGTTTCAAGACGTTTCATCCCTCACACATACATACAAAACTCTTTGCATTTTAATTCGGTATTTTCACCTTTTGCACTTCTACCTCTTTATATATACCTACCCATCACCCTTCATGTCATTCCATGTCAATTACACACTGAAAAAAAATGATGTCATTTACCTTCAATCTTTTGGCAACACCTACTTAGCTATAATCCTACCCTGTTTGAGTTTGCTACAATTAAGGAAGGAGGGCTTGCATTTTGTATTAAGTGACAACGACGATTACGATTTTGATGTCAAGTTCGAACGTTGTGAATTTGTGGGTTTTGTAAATGATGTCATTAACTGTGGGTGTTTGAGATGTGTATTTTGTTTTAGAATTAAGGAGAAAGAAAAAGACACCTTCTATATCAAATTTTATTCTATAATTTTTCTCCAAAGTTTTTTTTTCTCATTACTTCAATTGAATAATTATAATGGATATTTGTATACAATTTATAATTGTTACTTTTTATGATCAACTCATTACTAATAAAGTTTTATAATAATTATGCAATAATACATATACAACATTCTCTAAAACCATCTTACATAAAACATTACAATATTATCCATGCATTGCACAGGTAACTTACTAGTTACAATAATTAAATAGTAAATTGTGTCCTACATAAAGGAGGGAACATTATTTCTCTATGTTTCAAGAGTACCTAAGAATTTTCTTTTCAGAAGACGATATTTTTTGGATTTAAGAACACTATTTTAGGGAATATAACGTCAAACCCGCCAAAGGTGTAAAAACTTAAAATAAAATTTAAAAAAATGCATGATTAGGTGGGTCGGGTTATACTCGAGACCAACCCGAAACTCGAAAATGCCTGAGAGCGAGACCTGAACCCAAACCGAACGTCCACCTGACTTGTCCAAAGCCTTTCTGGTCGGTCGGATTAGGCAGGTCTCTACTCACCCCTATGACCTGTTGCACAAGGATAGTTTTGTTCGAAAGGCTAGTCACTTTTGTATTTCCATTTTCTCTCCCTATTTCTCCTCAATTTGGGGAGATTGTATTCTAGTGGGCCCGAAGAGAAAACCCGTGTCAGCACCAATTTTTCCTTCTCTCTCTCTCTCTCTCAAATCGTCTCCCAAATCTCCCCAACAAAAGATAGTCTTTGGGTTCAGAATAGGGATAGTAATTTTCCCTTGACTCACTTGACCCACTACTCCCCACTTCGCCCCACGTGGGTTTTCCTCGCCTCGCTAAGGTAGTGGGGCGGGGATGGGGCGAGATTTTAGCCCCGCACCATGGGGCGGGGCAGGGATGGGTTTATACTTTTTAGACCAAACCTGCCCCACCCCGTCCCGCATTGATAAGGGTTAAATTGTAAATTTTTCATACTTTAAAACCCTACTATTTAAACAAACATATCATCAGCTTATTTTATTTTACCCAACAAGGTTTTCTGACTTTTTTTTTTCTCTAGCAAGGTTGAAAATAAGGTACCAATTTTAACTTTTTTTTTTTTTTTTTTGCCTTTAGTATAAACAAATTTATATACTATTGAATCATTGATTTTGTATTATAAGATTTTTGTTTTTGTTGTGATATTGTGTTGTTAAACATTTTTATAATATTATTCAATTTTTGCTAAAAATTGTATGATTTGATGGGATAAATTTATTTGTAATTTTAAGTATATTTTTATTAACGAAACATGTTTTATTAAAAACAATTTTAATAGTTGTGGGCAAATTAACAAAAAGTAGAGTTTTAAGGGGTGGGGCGGTGCTTCACAGGGCCCCAAGGGGTGGGGGCGGGGATGGGGCAAGAAAATTTTTCACGTCGTGCGGGACGGAGCAGGGATAGGGTAAGACAAAACCATGCGGGGTGGAGGCAAAGACCCTATCCTTCGGACCCGCCCTGCCCCATTGCTATCCCTAGTTTGGAACAGTATTCAACAGCTACAGGAAAAACAAAAATGGAAAGTGATAATACGCGTGAGCCGAAAGCTAGTTTTTATTATTATTATTATTATTATTATTATTTTGGGTTCTCAGTTTGGCATTGTGTTATGCGTATCATACAAACTAATTCGTGTTGGCATCGGAGATCTTTCCGAATTTTAGGGCTAAAGAGTGTTCTATATAAGGATGTATAGTACACAACTTGTCAACTACACACAGGGGGGGGGGGGGGGGGCGAGAGGGGGCAGGTGCCCCCTCTGAACTTTCAATTTTTTTTACTAATAATATTATAATGACCTAAAATGCCTTATTTGCCCCCCTTGACACAAAAGACAATATATATATATATATATATATATCAATTCACGGACCTTTTCTCGGTAGATTTCTCCTCCAACTACAATTCTAATATATAAAACCAATGGGTCCCACTTATTAATGCTTAAAAAAAAAAAACAATCTCTATATTGAATAGGATAGAGTCTAAACACACTACACAGTAGCTTGATGGACTTTTAAAAACAAAAACGTACAACTATAATATAAAACCATGAGTCTCACTTGGTAATGATTAAAAAAATAAAAAAAGATGTTTCATATCCATTAGTGGCTTTGGCATTGTTCTTATTAGTTGCAACATCTATTGTTAAAAGAGCTTTTTCGGTAATAAACATATTTAAAAATTGATTACGCAATTGAATAGGAGATCAGTGGATGAATAATTGCTTAGTCACATATATTGAGAAAGATATATTCAAGACTATTGAGTGTGAAGAAATCATGCAACGATTTCAAAATATGAAAAATCGTCGAGGGAAATTGAGTAAAATAAGCTAGGTGTAAAAAAATAAATTAAAGTTTACATTTTATGTTAGATTCTGTATAACAATTATATTATCATATAGTAGTTTATTTATTTTGTTATTAATATTAATTAATTTTTTTAGATTAATTTTTTACTTTCAATCTTGCCCCCCCTGACCTAAATTCCTAGCTCCGCCACTGACTACACAAATATTGCGAAACAAAAAATTATCAATTAACTCCTTTTTTTTTCATAGCAATAATGTTGAACAAACTTCCAGACTCTATTGTTCATCACATTCTTTTCTTTCTCCACATAAAAGACTATTCACGACTCAGCTGCGTATCACGAAGATGCAGAGACTTATGCATATCCACTCCATATGTGGCTTTGAGCAACATGAATTACACTATAACTGAATTATCTCGTCGATTTCGCTTCAATAACTTTGTCGATAGGTTCATGTCTCGCCGCAATTGGCATGGCACTAAGTTACACACCTTTATTCTCAATTGGTGTTTCGAACTACCCCTTACAGACGAGGCATACAGAGTCGACACATGGTTGTCCCATGCAGTGAATTCAGGCGTACAAAGAATTCAACTTGAACTCTCTGGAACTGAACGCTTTCCCTTGCCACAATTTATTCTTAGTTGTAAATCCATGAGTTTTCTCTCGGTCAAGACCAACAACAGCATTCTCAAATTACCCTCTACATCATCAGCTGGCCGTGGCATCAATACTACTCTACAGATTTTAGTTTTAGATTATCTTCAAATCGAAGATGACTTTTTTGGAGTGTTAGAAATACTGAATATAATTGTACTGTATTTCATCAATGAAAGAATGTACATAGATGCCTTTATATATGAGGCATATGTGTGCAGTACAAGTAAATATGTGTGCTATACAAGTAACCTAACTGGGCCTAAAGCCCACAACACTATATATGTTAACAGCCCCCCTCAAACTCAAGGTGGGTGTGAGACTAATTTGAGGTTGCCAACCAAAGCACAAAGGCGTCCCTTAGGATATGACTTGGTGAAGATATCTGCAAGTTGATCTTTAGAGGAGACTGAGATCAGCTTGAGAGCACCATGGACAAGATGAAAACGGATAAAATGACAATCGATCTCAATGTGTTTAGTCCGTTCATGGAAGACATCATTGTGAGCAATATGAATAGCACTCTGGTTGTCACAATAAAGAGGAGTAGCAGAGGATGTAGACACACCTAAGTCTTTGAGAAGCCATCGTAGCCAAAGGAGCTCAGATGTGGTATCAGCAAGGGCACGATATTCTGCTTCAGTACTGGAGCGGGCCACATGAGTTTGTTTCTTGCTTCGCCAAGAAATCAGAGAAGAACCAAGAAGAAAGCAATAACCAGTGGTGGACCTGTGATCAGTGGGGTCTCCTGCCCAATCAGCATCAGAAAATGCACGAAGAGTAAGAGGAGACTGAGCAGAGTAGAAAAGACCATGGAAGAGAGTGCCCTTTAAGTATCGAAGAATGCGCAGAACAGCAGCATAGTGAGTCGATCGTGGAGCAGACAGATACTGGCTCACTTGGTGAACAACATAGGAAATGTCTGGACGAGTGACAGTGAGATAAACCAAGCTGCCAACCAAGCGTCTGTAAAGAGAGGGATTAGACAATGGTTTCCCCCCTGAGGGAGTTAGATGCGCATTAAGCTCAACTGGAGTGTCCACAGTCTTGCTATCAGTGAGTCCAACGCGAGACAAGAGTTCAGAGGCATACTTGGCTTGAGTAATATAAAGTCCATCTGTAGAATGAGTGATTTCAAGACCCAAGAAGTAGCTGAGATATCCAAGATCTTTCATCTCAAACTGCTGACTGAGAAAAGCCTTGAGTTCTTGAATGCCACTGAGGTCATCACCAGTTATGATCATATTATCCACATATAAGAGAAGTAAAATAGTGCCTTTGTCAGTGCGACGAAGAAATAAGGCAGAATCATAGTGACTGGCCATGTAACCCAAGTGAGAGATGGTAGAGCTGAATTTGGCAAACCAAGCTCGTGGAGCTTGTTTAAGGTCATAAAGTGCACGTCGAAGGTGGCAAACCTTGTTTGAGTCAACAGAGAGACCAGGAGGAGGTTGCATATACACTTCTTCACTTAAATCCCCATTAAGAAATGCATTTTTGACATCCATCTGAAAAAGGTCCCATTTACTGGCAGCAGCAACAGCTAAGAGGGCACGGACATATGAGATACGAGCAACCGGAGCAAAGGTCTCTTCATAATCAATCCCATACTCTTATGTAAAACCTTTTACAACAAGACGAGTTTTGTAGCGCTCAATGGACCCATCAGAGCGAGTCTTAATCTTGTAGATCCACTTACAACCAACCACAGATTTCCTAGGAGGAAGTGTCACCAAATCCCAAGTATGGTTTTTAGATAATGCATCAAGTTCCTCTTTCATTGCAATCTGCCATAAAGGGTCAGTGGAGGCCTCACGATAGGTGTGAGGCTCGTGTAGTGTAGCAAGAGCAGTGTAACAATGATAGTCAAGTAAATGTGCAAGAATAGATCTTACCCGAGTTGAGTGACAAGGTGGAATGTCTTGTGCAAGATCTTCAGGCGAAGCAGGAGCAGAAGACCCAAGCTTAGGATTGGGGTTGGGTAGCTCGTCTTCAACCTGTTCATCTTCCACCTGTTCATTAAAGGGTGAACTAGGAAAGGGATCAGTGATATCTGGTGGTTGGACAGAGAAGTCTACAGCAACAGAATCAGGAGCAACTACAGGAGGATCAGGAGCAGCTACAGAAGGAATATGTGTTTCATCTGGAAAAAGATCTAAGACAGAGGAGGAAGACAAGGAAGCACTGAAATGAGAAAGTTCGACAAAGAGGCGATGTTCCCAAAAGACAACATTGCGGGAGACACAAAGACGATAAGAGACAGGATCATAACACCTATACCCTTTTTGAGTTTCGCCATAGCCAAGAAAACAACAAAGCCTTGACCGAGGCTCAAGTTTGTTATGCTCATGTGGCTGAAGAAGAACGAAATAAGCAGAACCGAAGGAGCGAAGGTGGTGATAGTCTGGAGGTGACCCAAAAAGGCGCTCATATGGAGTTTGATTTTGGATAACAGGACTCGAAATGCGATTAATAGTATGAACAGCATGAAGAGCAGTTTCACCCCAAAAAGGAGCAGGAACTTTAGCAGAGAGAAGGAGAGCACGAACAGTGTCAAGAATATGACGAAGTTTTCGTTCGGCTCTACCATTTTGCTGAGAGGTACCTGGACAAGTTAGTTGATGAACAGTGCCATAGGAATGCAAAACAGCTTGGAAAGCATATTGAGTGTATTCAAGAGCATTATCAGATCGAAAAATTTTGATGCGTCTGGAAAACTGGGTTTCAACCATTTTTGCAAAATTAGAATATACTTCCAATAATTCAGAACGATGTTTCATATTAAAAATCCAACTATAGCGAGAGTAATCATCAACAAAGACAACAAAATATCTAGACCCACCAATACTAGAGACAGAGGAAGGCCCCCAAACATCAGAATGAATAAGGTCAAAGATATCAGTGGATATGGATTCACTAGTATTGAAAGGCAAAGCTGGTTGTTTTCCTAACTGACATGAAACACAATCAAAATTTTCTGTGGACACTGAACCTAACAAACCTCTAGAAGCCAATTGTTGTACTCGAGAGGAAGATGCGTGACCAAGTCGAGCATGCCAAAGTGCAAGGGAAGGAGTGGAAGAAACTGCAGCAGCTGCAGCAATAGAAACAGGAGCGACAAGTGGAAGACGAAGGTTGTCCACGGGAAACATCCGCCCAACTCTGGGACCGGTCCCAAGCTCCTGTCCCGTCCTAGGATCCTACACAATGCATCCAGAATAATCAAAGGTAATGCGATAACCCAACTCAGCTAATTGTCCCACAGAAAATAAGTTATAAGAAAGGTCAGGAACATTAAAGACTCCAGGAACCGAGAGGTTGGAGGTTGAAACTGAACCTATATTATGACCAGACATTGTGGAACCATTTGCTGTATGAATATTAAGAGGGTGTGGTGCAGGTTTAAGGTCAGAAAATAAGGATGAGTGAGGTGTCATGTGATTGCAACAAGCAGAATCCATAAGCCAAGAGGTAGGAGACATACCAGATAAAGCTGAGAGAGAAGAGGAATAAGATGCATTACCAACCATACGAATGACATTGGTGATGATATTTACAAGGTCATCTTTGGAAATGGAGAAAGTGGATCCAGAAGACTGAGACTGTGCAGAGACAGGAGCCATGGGTTGGACACTCTCAGTGTTAGCAACTGTAGCAGCAGAAGTAGAAACAGCTGATTTGTTGCGCTGATAGCAAGTCTCAATATTATGGCCAAAACGTTTGCAAAAATTGCAAAACCGTTTGTTGGATTGTCGGCGACGATTGTTGCAAAAGGAAGCAAACTTGTCCTTATTCTTCATTTAGAAGCAAAATATGCAAAAATGGATTGCAAAAATGAAATCTACGCGAAAAACTGGGTAAGAAGCACCTGAACTCCAAAAAAAAAGTCAACCGTAGAAAAGTCAACGGTCAAAGTCAACGCTGGTCAAGGTCAAAGTCAACGGCCCAGTCAACGGTCAGTCAATGACGTCAGCTTGGCGGATGACGTCAGCATATGAGTGGATGATGACGTCAGCCCTAAGTGACGTGGCAAGATGACGTCACGGATGACGTCAGCAGAACCGCGTGAGGGCGCGTGACATAGCGCGTGACAGAGGCTGTGACGGCGCGTGAAGGCGCGTGTGGCGCGTGACTGAGGCGCTGCTTCTTCAGGCTGCGCGTGAGAGCGCGTGCAGACTCCGATGCTTGCGAGACTTCCACGAGTACGTAGATCGAGGCGAGACGATCACGGTGGTATCTGCAAAAACTTTATCGGAGGAAGATACACGGCGGAGACGATGGTTGCAGTGGTCTGTGTGGTGCGGGACTCCTCAACGACGGCGGCTGCAGTTCCGGAACCTGAGAACAACGGCTGACAGACGTCGTAGGTTCAACGGTGAGTGGCTGCAGTGGCTGTTGTGACGGCGGAAGCGATAAGGGTGGAGTAACACCAAGAGAGACAAGACTGCTAAAAGAAAGGTCAGAGCAGTGGCTCTGATACCATGTTAGAAATACTGAATGTAATTGTATTGTATTTAATCCATGAAAGAATGTTCATAGATGTCTTTATATAGGAGGCATATGTGTGCAGTACAAGTAAATATGTGTGCTATACAAGTAACATAACTGGGCCTAAAGCCCACAACACTATATATGTTAACATGGAGAATGGCTTTCACAATTCAAGTCCCTCAAGAAATTGAATCTTACAAGAATAAGCAGAATAAAGAGAATATCATTAGTTGGTTGTGGTATTGATACTTCGCTCCAAACATTAGTTTTAGATTCTGTTCAAATTGAAGAAGAGGACTACTTTGGAGAATGGCTTTCACATTTCAAGTCCCTTAAGCTATTGAATCTTACAAGAATAAGAGGAATAAAAAGTATGAGTATCCACAACTCGTCTATTGATGTGTTAGCAATTAAAGATTGTGATGACCTTGTGGATATTAGTATCTTTGCAGAGAAACTCCGAAAACTTCATATACTTTGGCATCCTCATAATAAATCTTCTAGCGTTGGATCATTGAAAATCTTGGCTCCTATTCTTGAAGATTTTCGTTGGGGTGGACATGTCGTGGATTACTATTGCATAGAGGATTTCTCGAGCAAGTTGAATCTCATAGTTGCTCTCAGGTTATCTGATCAATTATACGAATCTTCAACCAAGTACTATTTGCATAAGATTCTTTGTAGCATGCAAAGGGCCAAAGTCCTAACACTACGGGATGAATTTGTTGAGGTAAATATATTATACTCCCTTCCTTTTCCAAATCACATTCATTCTTTTCTCCTTTACCCTCCATCAATGTTAATTTCTTCGGGTATTAAGAAATTGAAATTTTAAAAATTACTAGATGTGTTATGGTGCAAATTTAGTACTTACAAGGATTTTAATGCTAAGAATTGACACTAATGTGTTTAGAATTTGAATTTACATATATGAAAGTGAAAAATAAAGTGAGATTGTTTAAAATAATCACATAAATACTTATTTCATAGTTTTTTTTTTTTAAGTAAATAGTAATACTTATTAGAACACACACGAAAATGGTAATATTTGTGTTTTAAACCGGATTTATAATACATTACATAATCAAAGTACAACTACAAAAGGGCTTAACCTTTGTAGTTGTAGACTGGGGTTATAAATAGCAGATACTAAACACACACAACCAATGTGAGATAAACATCCTTTTTTTTTAGTAAACACTTATATTTATTTGAATATACACGAAAATAGTAATATTAGTGTTTTAAACCGAGTTTATAATACATTACATAACCAAAGTACAACTACAAAAAAGTCTAACCTTTGTAGTTATAGACTGAGGTTATAATATTTCATAGGTTAGTAACTAATATTTTGGCCTTTGGTTTTTTTCTAATGGAAAAATAACCTGGAACATTGCTAAACATTATATATTCTCTCTTTTAATGAGAATTGAGAATTGAATTTAAGCCTCATATTAATAATTCTAAGAGAGATAAGATATACAAAAATTAGTATTTACTCTCTAAGAGGTGAGAGTTAGGACTTAGGATTCTCATCAAACTTCATGAGAATTTGGATGCTCATCGAAATTATATAATTTTAAAAAGTTTCATTAAATGAACCATCAAACTTTTCACTAATTTCAAGGATTGACCAATACCATTCTATATTTTTGTCTTAAGAATATACTTAAAAGTTTAAATATTTATTTTTCCTCAAAATTAACTTTGTTTCTCCTTCAAACTATAACATGTTTATCTTTTTCCTGAATATAAGATGTTTTATTTGCATTAGAGAAATTTATTTTTGTGCATGTTAAGAGAGAAGAGAGCATAAATAAAAATAAAAATAAAAAGATTTTAGTAGTAGCAATAATAGTGTCTTGTTGGTTGTGGTAAGTTCAAATTGAATGTTGATTTTTTTTTTTTTTTTTTTTTAGTTTGTTGAGACTGATGTGTGAGCCTTTTGCGAGTTTTTAGCTACATTATTAACCTCAGATTAATTTGTTGAAACTTAAATGTGAATGCTTTAAGATATGCCATTTAGTAAATTTTTATTTGCTTCGGACATATTTATTTTTTATTTAAGAATTGGCTTATAATTTTGCAGGTTTTGTTTAAGTATGGTTGCTTGCCATATTCATTTGATAATTTAGAGTATTTGACTATAGTACGAACGTCTTCCTTTGAAGACAAGATTCCAGCAGTATCCTCCCTTCTTAGAGAAACAATAAGTCTAAAGTGGCTTTTCTTATTAAACGACACGAAGGTAAGTGAGAATGTATTATGCTTTCTCAAACTATTTACTAATTCTCCGTCTTCACAATCTAAAAATAATAATAATAATTCTCCGTCTTTTAACTCAAATCAATTTCACTTTTTTTCATGATTCTCAAAAATAAATAATAATAATAATAATAAAAACATTCTTTTTAACATTGTAATTTTAGTGATATTTCTATTGTTATCAAGTCCGGCATAATGTTATAGACAAATGAGGCAGTCGCCTAAGACCTCCAAAATTTTAACCAATAAAGTAATTTTTTTTAATTGTAATAAAATTAATTAGGCCCAAATATTAACCAATAAATAAAATAATATTTTTTATCAAATGAAAAAAAAAAAAAAAAAAGTAAGAAATGGTACCTTCATAATATTTGTTACTTATAAAGGGGGGTGGCATTAATTTTTCTATGACCTGTCAAAATAAAATAATTACAATACTAATTTTGTTCCTTTTTTTGTTATTTTTAAAGCAGGTGCCTTCAAAGAAGCTCTCATTTAAATTGGAATATTGGGAATCTCAAAACCTCATGTTTATTAATCAACTGAAAGGTATAGTTATGGAGCTTTCCAATCGGGGGAGTGATGTAGAACTAATGAAATATTTACTCAAGAACACAAAAGAATTGGAAAGGGCGGCCATCATATATCCACAAACAGTGCCAACAAATCTCATTATTGAGTTAAGAAAGTACAAGACACCTCCCACAGAATTGGTTTGTTATCACAAATCATCAAAATTTGTACGTCAAATACGCAACAGATATTTTGACATTTAGGATTGTTGGTATTGAATATTTCAGGCGGGGAAAATTTTGTGACTCTTTTTTCTTTTTCTCTCGTTGAGTGTACTTCATGTTTCTATTTAAAATATTTAAAAAAAAAAAAAAAAACTGTGACTCATTATAAATTTTCTATTAAATATTTCATTTCTTTTTCTTTTTCTTTTTTTATGTAATAGCTAGCTTTTATTTGTTTGGATTTGACTGACGGCAAAGTAGATATCTAAGATCTTGAATTAAGATAAAATCATATTGCTCAATTTAATTTTTTAATCGACAAAAATTGGTTCATACATAATGATGCATTTGATAGGATTCTTCCAACACAAATAATGCTTAAATTTAATATATAAACAATGAAAATAGAAGAGTATACACTCTTTTTATTAGCCTTCAAACTTATTTCAAACACCTTCTATACAGTAACTTAAGCCTTGAAACTTAGGTTTGGGAATGTAGACTCAAGTTCCTTTTTCTTATAATTTTTAATTTTTAGATTGTAATAAGGTCAAAAAGCCTTATCTTTTTAAATTTCTTAAATTGTACTTAGAATCAAATCCTTGCATCATTTTCATTGAGACAAAATGGGCTTCTGCCCTTTTCGGGCAAATTATATAGGAAAATGCCGCCCTTCCCAAGCTAAATAGGGAAATGTCCATCTTTTAAAACTCGATTTTTGATAAATCGAGTTTTAAAAAAAAAAAAAATTGAAGCCCTATAGTGGCGTTTTAAGGAGCTTATAGTGACGTTTTAAAAATCTATAGTGACGTTTTTTAACTCGACTTCAAAGAAATTGGTTTATAGGTAAAAAAACGCCATTATAGGTCGATTTCATTGTCTATAACTCAATTTCAATGAAGTAGAGTTAAAAAACATCACTATAGGCTCCTTAAAAACGCCACTATAGGCTACTTAAAAACGCTACTATGGGGTTTAATTTGATTTATCAAAAATCGAGTTTTAAAAGATGGGCATTTCCCTATATAATTTGCCCGAAAAGGACAGAAGCTCATTTTGTCCTTTTTATTGAGTTGATGTACTATTTGTAATTTAATAAAATTTTGCGATTTTTCTTAATTTTTATTTCTTAAAATAAATTAAATGACAACTCCATCACAAATCTCTTAATCTAGGAGGGACTATGACTCAGTATGTCCATACTCCATAGTTTAGCTACCATTATGAAACTTACTACCAAAACATGCTAAAAATCTCAGTGCCCTCGAATTGTGGTTCTAGTTTTGCCAACTCCCGTTAGGATGGACAAATGAATCCTTGTCGGACACCAATCTTGAAGTAGTGATTTTCGTTGTTCCCTTTTTGATCTTCGTACTACATTTGAGGTGATCCTCCTCCTTGAGTCGTTCATGGTTGCTCATGTTCAAAACAAGATGAGACAACTTTGAATATAAGCCCCCCAAGCTTTGATGCTGACGAGAAAGACAGAAAAACATTCCTGATAAAAATAAAAATAAAAATGACACTTTCCGCGTTGAAGATTTGTTGATATGAGCATATGGCAATAAAGGTTAATCGTGTTAAAAAAAAATTTGAGATAGGGAAATTTAAATGACAGGAAAATGATTATTTAATCAATCACTATTGAGTATTGCTATTGGTAGTTCTCTGATAAGCGATTAGATTGGAAACTATGTTTACCCTTGGGTTCTTTTCATTAAAAATGGAAACTATTAGGAACTCTCGCTTCTCTATAGTAAGGAAAATCTGGATCTCTCTCTATAGTCTATACTACAGTAAGAAAATTTGGAAAGAGACTTCGATTCTTTTCATTTGATATGGAAACTAAGCTTGCCCTTAGGTTTTTGAATCATCCTGTGTTAGGAACTCCTGGTTCTCTATAGTAAGTAAAATCTGGATCATTATAGTAAGGAAAATTAGGTAAGAGGCTTTGAAGATGGCAAAATTGAAGGGAGATTTGAACCCTTGTTCCCTTACTAAATGAGAGTTGACTATACCACTACATAGCTCTTGAATTTCAAGATGCAATTCAATTGGTAGAAGAATTAGTCACTTATAAAAATTTAGCAGCAAGCTTGGACGCAGATGCAGTGGAGGCATCCATGATCCATGAACACAGTTTGAGTTTTCTCTGCGTGCTTAAACTTCAGGGACCAGTCTTGAGCCAACTTATCTGCCGGAGGATTTTGTCATATCAAATTATGGAAGAACTGATTGTCATTGTCATTGGTATTGGTAAATATTAAAAACCAGTGACCAAGCATACCTTACATTCTGATTTATATCTAACTCTCTTAGTTAAAATTTTACAATAATTGAAAGTCACAAGCGTTTCACATTTCATCCATATTCATCAAATGCATATGAAATTCAAACATCCAATCTAAAGGAAACATAAAATAAAAAATACAAACTACTATTTAACTTTTCCTCTTATTTACGAGGTACAAATTCTTCAGCCTCTTGCATAATCATTCAAAGCTTGTGCATCTATCACTGATGTCTGAAGACTCTGAACCACACCCACGGTCTAATATCAAAACGGTGATCTTTGTACAGATTACTGCTATACACAATCTTATACAACCAACTCCTTATTATATCAGCAACCACAGATTAATGATTTACTGTTCAGAAGCCTTACCTCTTGGTGACAGTATCTATCTCCCAGCATAAGCTGTTCACTCGTACATTATATGGAATATTGGATGGACAAATTATATCACGCATAAACCTCACTATATGATTTCATCCTCATTTATCTCTATGCTTATCATAGCTTATCGGATGGGCAGAGAGATCATAACAAACATTCACCTTCCTGTACATGAATGCTGTTATGCTTATTTAACTGTACATTTCATCAAAGGATTAATAATTAGCTTTAAGTCACAGTAACTAATTCAGTTGTTCCATAATATGTACAAAACTACCTCCACTGAAATTCCCAACGTCAATTCCTTAAGCATCTTGCACTAGTTTGATTTGCTTGTAATCTCTTAGAAGCTGCTGAACTATTGTGCAAACTTATAGGAGTTTCCCAAAAATTCTTAACCGCTATGAACGTTATAGTCTTGACCGACGATTGCATTTAATACCATTGAAAAGAGAATTTCTTCGAGCAGAAGCAAATGGCTGCCCATTTACAGTGCCTCCAAATTTAATATCCCAACCTTCCACATTCTTGGGAACACAAACATCAAAGAGGATTTGGCCAAGTACACTATGTGCATTAATGCTTGGGGGGTTAGGCAAATAAATTGCTCTCTCTTTTTGTTCATCTTGTAAAGAAGAATCTCTATCATTGTGATACTCTGCTGAACTCGGCAAGAAGAAGTGGTCACTTGGCCCTAGTGCTACTCTTCTTAGGCTCTGGTTTGAGTCAACTGCCACTTTCTGGAGGTCCCAGATTAACTCAGATATCTCATCATGCATACCTTCTGTGCCGGTTCTTTCTCCCAGTATTCGAATTCTTTGGGAAAAAACTGAAACTGCCTTGTCAAGCAAATTAGTCACAGCAGCCCTATATTGGATTGGATAATGCTTGTAATGGCCTGAAGTAATATAAGAATCACTTAGTTCAGTTCTAATGAGCCACAATGATTGGATAAAAATTTTATAAGAATGGAGAGATTGAAAAGAATGTGAATCATAGGAAAAGAGCATGGTGGATGAAGTGGAAAAATGTATTAGGAGCATTATGTGATCTTAGAAAACCTAGTAAGTTAAAGAGAAGGTCTTATAAGATTGCCATACAATGCCCTCCTCTACCTCCCCCTTCCACTCACTTAGCCTACAACCCCTTTGTGTGTGATTATTTAGATACAGGGGCGTTCATTGAACCCAAGGAGACTCAGCCAATCGGATTTAATCAGTTTCGATGACATGCATATGGTAATGGTCGTTAAAATCGGGATCCTATGCAGGATTGGTGAAATTTTTAGTGGATTTTATCAGGGATCATAAGATTTTACTTTCCATAAAGATATAAGTTCAAAATTCACCATTATTTATGATGTATGTTAAATCATTGTTGGAAAAAAAAATATAATATAGACATAATGAATTTAAGGGTGTGCTGGGGTCAGGTTTGGGGTACTTTTCAACCCAACCAGACATCCTAAGGTTGAGAAATTCCCAACCCATGATTCCATGACAGATCTGAAAACCACCCAACCTAACCCACAGCGGTTGGGTTGGGTCACAAGGTTGAAGCAATTTTGTCAAGCCTGTAAAAATAAATATCAATTCCTTTACTTCACCTTCATTTCCTCGACAAAAATCAGTTCAAAAATAAAATATGAACACTAAACAGGCACACACATCCCTAGCCATGCCATCGCTAAAATACACTATAAAAACTAGAAACAAATATAAAATTAAAATCAAACAAGCATACACTTCCATAACCATCAATAAAATCCAACATGAACATATTAACAATTAAACTAACACAACATCTACCTCCAAAAGGACCAAAACCCTGAAAAAACATCACTAACAAATACACCCAAATTTAGAGAAAAATCATTGATAAGAAAACCATTCAACCATAATATCCATTCATCAAAAATTTCATATTTGCGACCCCAATACCCTCACCCAAACCCTGAAAATTCACCAAAAACCCTCAATCAATGGCCAATCGACCCATCCATCCTCGCACACAAAAAAGTCAATCAACCCAAACAAACACAAGCTGAGACAAGACAAAGAAGCATTACTGTGATGTTAACAGAGGTCAAAAGACTGAAATTATTCAGAACAAACTTCTGGCAACTAAAATGAGTGAGGATTTCAAGCAGACAGAGAGAGAGAGAGAGATATGAGAAGTGGGATAGAGAGAAGAGAAGAGGTTGTAGGCTAAGTGAGTGGAAGGGGGAGGCAAAGGAGGTTGTCATCCAAAGAAAGCACGAGCAAAGTATTGGAGAAAGAAAGCAGAGAGAGAGAGAGAGAGAGAGAGAGAGAGTTAAGAAACATAGAGAAGCATAATGAGATTACTAATTTAATCATTATTCAAAATGAACAATTGTGTTAAATGGTAAATGAAAATAGTATTTCTAGAATTCTTTTTTTATTTTTAAAATGGTTATTGAAAATATTCTTCTCTTTTGCTAAAATATATATATATATATATATTACTTGCTCAATTACCAGGTCTAACCATATTATTATTCTAACTATTTTTTTTTTGCCATCTAAAAAAGGGAAAAAAAAAAAAGAAAAAAAAAAGAAAAAAAAAAAAAGAAAAAGAAAAGAAAAGAAGAAGTCACAATTGTAGACAAACTAGTTTATGCACCAAGCCCAAGGTGTCCTTAACTCGAGTAAGAAAATCCCAGCCCACTAATAGAGTATCTAACAGCCAAACAGGAAAGCAATCAGCAGATTCAATTTCTTTTTGTGATTGCTTTCAAAAGCATATTCCGTTCTAAAGTTTTTTCTAAAAGTGAAACCACCAAGCTTCAAGTGGGGAGAAACCTCTTGTCAACGGCCAACCCTCCGGCAGGCACGTCATGACCAAGATTTAAGAGCGCCAACCTGCAGGAGGCCTTCAACACCACCATCTCTGTTAACCCCCCACATCATCTCTCTTTTGGGTTTGATTTTTTTTGGAAATTGTAAGTTTAGTATGTGAAAATGTTTTTGTTAGGCCTTTGAGAAGGAGGATGTTTATATTTTGGGCTAAAAAAAATGGGTATTGATTTGGGCTTGTGGTTCAATCACCCAAGATAGGCTGATCCCATTATCTGGCCTACGATTCTACTTCAATTCCACTATATAAATGATTCTATGGCAATCTAGATTGCAATTCTAACAACCTTGAATATGGTTTCCTTAGAACCAAAACATTTGCATGAGTTATGGAGGTAGCTTACTACTGTTAATATTCTAAAACTACAGCATGTTGAGGTAATAACAAACAAAGATCGGTTTTGAGACAAACCTATATGAGGGGAACCATTCAGTTTCACAAGCTTAACATCCCCCCCAAGATCCTGTAAGCGTTGAGCAAATTTGCAAATAATTTGGTACGGTGCAAGCTCATCCTTCTCTGAGCATATGATGAGAAAAGGTGCACCCAAGTTCTACAAAACAAGAGAAAGAAACATTAGACTAACCAAAGGAAATGAGGTAAAGACAATTTTAATGGCTGAAAGTCAAGATAATAACTTACAACGGAGGAGTACAAAGCCTGCCAATACTCAATACGTTGGGATTCAAACCTTGTAAGATATAGTGCATCCAGACCAGAAGCAATGCCTTTTGCCACCCAAGAAACAAGTTTCGATGATCCAGGCATTTTCAGGATGGAGGGGTGTAAAGCAAATCGTGCACCCAAATCACTTGTAAAATCTAGTGGACTAGAATCATATATGTGTCCGGAAACACAATTTCTGACCAACTGATAGCGGCCCTTCAACAACAGAAAGGGGAAAAAATTAAAAATTAAAAATTAAAAAAGAAGAGAGAAGAGAGAATTTAGTGAATGAAATAATAATAATCTAATTAAGTAAACATTGTCAACAAAAAATGCAACACATGGCCCTAAAATTTTAACCATTACAAAGAAAAAATTCATACCGCATACATCTGACCCTCACATGTTCCATTAATAACCTGCACAGTGAATGGTAAATCATTTTTGTTTGGCAGTAAAAGAAGAAATTCATTGATAAAAGAAACAGGGGGAGGGAACATTTGAAATAAAAGTAATAAACAAGTTAACATCATTGGAGATTCATATATATATATATATAGCCAAAGCTGAGCAAAAAATCCAATTAGAATCCAAATTGGAGTTTAATTTTGTGCCATGTGTCCATCTAAACTTTTAATTTCTGTGTCAAGTGAGTTAATTTAATGCAAAATACGAGGAGTCCAATAAACCATAAGAAACTCAATCTTATATCTAAAATTAGTAGAAGAGAGAGTTTGAAAGATTATGCTATCCAATGCCATTTGTCTGTCTAAAATAATACTATGAACCGTCATTATTTATTAGGTAGAAACTTATATAAATGGTGAGTGAGTGTGTGTGTGTTTTAAATTGTACCTATGCACAGGGTTCT
Source organism: Quercus aquifolioides (assembly GCA_019022515.1). Classification (NCBI taxonomy): domain Eukaryota; kingdom Viridiplantae; phylum Streptophyta; class Magnoliopsida; order Fagales; family Fagaceae; genus Quercus; species Quercus aquifolioides. Next base: position 41,689,087 of record CM032332.1, read on the forward strand.
AAACTAGTATGATCTATAAGGAAAGCTTGGGTTACAGTTCTTTGCCCCCAAAATATAAAATTTGATGTCTATAATTTCACAAAGTTTACCTGAAAAAGCTTGTACATGCAAGCTTTAGGACCACCAGAAAAGGCTACAAACACTAATGGGCATGGCTTAATCCTTAGCTCCTGCACATCCAAAACCGAAAAAGCAATTTCGTATGCGCCACCAAATGTAAGCAAAATTGAAAACTATTAAAAATTTCCCAATTCCTCAATAAATTACAGAATGGATCAGATAGCTCGGCCACGTTTCATCGAAATTTGAAAGTGTGGCAAAACGTTTTAACTAAACTGACCTCAACAAGCTCATTGAGAACAACAAACGCTAATGACATAGCTCTCTCAGGATAAAATCTGCATATATAATTAACCATTAACAAAAACAAGAACACATTCCTGATCAAAACGCAGAGAATAGCTTGAATTGAAACTCATTGAAGCTATAAAAATGAAGGAACATACGCATTGAGAAAATCGGCATGGCAAACGAGGGAATTCCATCGGAGAGAGGCGTACAAATCGACGTAGGTCCTCAAATGGCGGTCCTGGATCGAAGCCCAAGCGAATATCACAGCGATTCCTCTGGATTCAGATTTCTCCTTCCTTCCCCAATAGATCTCACCACCACCAACACCGCCGCCGCCGCCACCGCCACCGCTCCACATATTTTCAAGAATGGAGATTTATTGAAGAGGCTTGGTTCTGGTGGGGAATTTCAAAAAGTTTGGGAAATTAGGGTTTGGGAAATTGAGGGAGTTTGGTTGAATTGAATGGTTGGTGGTGTTGGTTTGAGCCACTCGTGTGGTGTGGCGAGGTGAGGTGAGAGAGTGTGAAAGATTTTGCTTTTGATAGTTAGGGTAGTGGTAGCTATAGATCGCTGTGTAGGAGGACCGTAAAAATGAGTTTTGGGGGTACCACGTCAGATTCTACGGACCTCGATCATCTTCGTATTGGGATAAGCTTTTTTTGTTTTGTTTTGTTTTGTTTTTCTACCTGATGGGACAGGCTTTCATTTAAGTACATGCGGTAATCGATATGGAAGGTGCTAAAATCCCATCAAGACTTTGTCACACAAGTGGACGTGAGAATGGATGTGTCCTTCAGCATTACTTAGGCCCAATTAAGATCCGGTGCAATAGTTTTTGAATGGTTTAGATCAAAAGGTTGGTTTATATATATATATATATATATATATATCAACCATTGGATCAAAAAAAGTTATTAAAAAAAAAAAAGTTTGCAAGTTTGAAAATGTTGAAATTTTGTATGGGAATTGCACGGTAAGGATATTACACCAGATCTCAATTTGTGGGAAATCACATCTTACAAAGTCGGATTGTCATTTTTTGCAGCCTTCTTATTAGTGCAAAAAAAAAAAAATATATATATATATATATATAGAGTAATCTTGAGAACTTCATCTTACTTCAATTTCTTACTTCAAATTTTTTTTTTTAAATTTAATAAAGGTTCATATTAAAGAGTAATAAATATTCAATTAATGGAAGAGTCATTATCAAGGACTCTCTCATCAACGGCTCACAATAATTGTCTCAAGTCAGATGTTACTGAATTAAATGTGATTTCAAAAGAGGTGGTGGAGGCTAGGGTTTCCTTGCACAACAATCACCTGCGTGTCCTTCCTAAGTGGACTCGTCTAGTCAAACCTGTCATCAAAGAACCCATCCAAAATCCAAGCACTACCCAATGCTATGGGAAGAGAAGTCTAGAGCAGGTTGAATTCCTTTTAGATTTACTTGGAAAACGTCTACAAGTTTTGAAGATTGGAGATGGTACACCTTTGGGTTTGGTGGAGGCTGAGGTTCAGCCCTGCAAATCATAATGAATTGCCTAGTTTGGAACTGTCATGGGCTTGAGAACCTACGTACAGAAAAGGAGTTTGTAGAAATTATACGACCAAAAGATTCCTCTGTTGTGTTTATAGCCGAAACATGAGCAGATGAAGCAAGGTTTAATCGAGTACAACAAGAAATAGAATTTGAAAATAAATGGGTGGTGACAAGCAATAGTAGGGGAGGCGGTTTGGTTCTTTTTTGGAAATCATCAGTCAACCTTACAGTGGAGGGTTCATCAAAGTATTTCATTGATTCCTATATTGATAAAAACACTGAGAATGCTTGGCATTTTATAGGGTTTTATGGTGAACCAGATAGAGCAAAATGATGGGAAGCTTGGAATGATCTCTGTGGTCTCATCCATCCTCCAAATATTCCCTGGGTTTGTGCAGGGGATTTTAACGAGATTACAAAACAAAGCAAAAAGATGGGTGGATTCAAATGTAGTAATACAGGGAAGTAATAGATGAGTGTGGATTCATGGATCTGGGTTTCATAGGTCCTTGCTTCACATGGGCTAGACATTTTCAGGACGGAAGGTCAATTTAGGAGAGATTGGACAGAGGCTTGACAACAAATTCCATTTTCTTGAAATTCCCTAGTACCTGTGTTCATCACTTAAGGTGTTTTTCATCGGATCACTCTTCTCTTCTAATTAACCTTTCGGGTTTGGATCCTTTATCAGGAAAAAAAAAGGTTTCGATTCGAGGAGATGTGGTTATCCGATGACCGATGTGGCGAGACGGTGGAAGCATCTTGGAGATTTGGTGGAGATGGAAATTCGGATGGAACTTTAGGCACATTAGTGCTTTAAAAAGTTGAAAATGTGGGAAAGATTTAGAATGGTGGAACCGAAATTGCTTTGGGAATGTAAGAAGAGAATTGGAAAAGAAGAAATTACTCCTTACCCAAGCCAAGTTTCATGCACAAAAGAGTGGGTGTTCATAAAGTTAGAGAATTAAAAGTAGAAATCAGTATCCTTGTGGAGAGGGAGGCATGAATGTGGAGTCAAAGGCCACAAGTACTATGGGCTAGCAAAGGTGATAGCAACACCAAATTCTTTCACAGTTAAGCCAACAAAAGATTCAGGAAAAGCACAATTCGGGGAATTAGAGATGAGACAAACTAGTGGCGTGAGGATCCAAATGAAATTGCATCTATTTTGAATAACTACTACCAAGACCTGTTTTCAACATCAAATTCGAACCATGCAGCAGAGGTCCTATCCCATGTTTTGCCATGCATCACTAATGAAATGAATGATTTAACCGCTGATTTTCATGAATGGGAAGTGGCTGCAGCACTCAAGGACATGGCCCCTCTTAAAGCACCTGGACCAGATGGTATGTCATCGTTGTTCTACCAGCACTTTTGGAATGTTGTTGATAATGATGTTACACAGGATCTCCTTTTGTGGTTGAATACAGGTATTCTCCCTGAACCTGTTAACCATACCTTCCTTACTCTTATTCCTAAAAAATCAAACCCTGAACATGTCCATGAATTTTGGCCAATAAGCTTATGTAATGTTTTGTATAAAATATTTTCTAAAGTAATTACAAATAAGTTGAAAAAAGTGCTACCAAATATTATCTCTGAACACCAATCAGCTTTTGTTAAGGATCGTTTGATTTCAAATAATTTTTTGGTTGCTTTTGAAACTTTGCATTGTATGAAGAATCATAAATCAGGGAAGACAGGTTACATGACTCTCAAAATGGACATGAGTAAGGCGTATGACAGGGTGAAGTGGTCATTTTTGGAAGTTTTGATGCAAAAAATGGGGTTTGCTGATAGGTGGATCGACCTCATCGTGAGGTGTGTTACAACAGTCACCTACTCAATAATTTTGAATGAAGAACCAAAGGGACTAATTCATCCCAACAGAGGCATCAGACAAGGAGATCCCTTATTCCCATTCCTTTTCCTTTTATGCATAGAAGGCCTACATGGGCTGATCAGGAGTGTTGCTAGGAAGGGGAAAATAAGGGGGTTCTCTTTGTGCAGAAGAGGACCAAAACTACCCTATTTATTTTTTGCAGATGATAGCCTCCTTTTTTGCAGAGCCAATTCCAATGAATGCAATGTGATCCTAGACCTCTTGTGTTCCTACGAAAGTGTATCGGGTCAGAAAATAAACAAAAGTAAAACAACACTCTTTTTTAGTAAATCCACTCCAGATGAAACTAAAGAAATTATTAAAGGCTTACTTGAGGTGCAGGAAATTCAGCATTATGAGAAATATTTAAGCCTTCCCTCATTGGTAGGGAAAGGTAAAAAAGATAGCTTCAATTACATCAAGTAAAGGGTGTGGAAGAAACTGCAAGGGTGGGAAGGAAGATTACTGTCACAAGCAGGGCGTGAGGTGTTGATCAAATCAGTTATTCAAGCTATCCCTTCTTTTGTTATGAGTTGCTTCAAAATACCAATAAAGGAAAAATACATTGGCTTAAGTGGGATGAAATAACAAAATAAAAAATGATGGGTAAAATGGGTTCAGAGATTTGGCGATGTTCAATGATTCATTATTAGCAAAACAAGTATAGCGACTCTTGACCAATAAAAATTCTTTGCTCTATAGAATTTTCAAAGCAAGATTTTTTCTTCACTGTACCATTATGGAAGCGACAGATTTGAGATTAGGTTCTTATGCATGGAAGAGTATCCTACATAGTAGAGACGTAATTTTAAGGGGTGCAAAATGGCGTATTGGGAACAAAAAATTGATCCAAGTCTACAATCATAGGTGGCTGCCTCCAAAAAACCATGACATGATTATGTCTCCAGTTGTGGAATTAATGCGTGCGGCAACAATTGATTTCCTAATTGACCTGAAATCAAAATAATGGAACAATGATATGTTGGATGGCCTTTTCACTCCCCTAAAAGCCGATATCATAAAAAACATCCCTCTTGCCCAAGTTGATGCTGAAGACAATCTCTACTAGCCCTTGTCACATGATGGGCAGTATACCTGCAAATCAGGATACCGCTTTTAAAGGAAGAGGCAAAACCAGATCAAGAGAGGACACCATTAGCTCATGAAACCTAGTTGTGGAAAAAATTATGGCTACTGCGAACTCTGAACAAGGTAAAGAACCATGTATGGAGAGCTTGTTATGACTCATTGCCCATGAAACAAAACCTGCTGTAGCGAACAATAATCTCAAATCCTGTTGGTGATAGGTGTGAAGAGCATCCTAAAACTACATTACATGCAATGTGGACGTGCCCAAAATTGGATGAAGTTTGGAAAGATTCGGAACAAAGGGGTTTCCACCAAAATAGAAGTTTTATGGACTTCAAAGAACTGCTCTCATCGGTGATATAGGAACAAAAGAATCCAGAGTTGTTCTCAATAATGGTGTGGTCGGTCTGGACTCAGAGGAATCAAGCTCGCCTCAATAAGCCCCACTGTGCACTAACTCAAATTGCATCCTCTGCAAAGGCACGATTGGATAAGTTTACTGCAGCTCAGCTCATTGCAAGTCCACCCCAGCGAAGCCCTCATATATCCTGGCAGGGCCCTCCCTGTGATTTGTTTAAAATCAACTTTGATGGCACCACTTTCGAACAAGAGGGAAAGTCTGGTATTGGAGTTGTAATTCGAGACTCGTTTGGAGCACCCATTGCAACTCTTTCTCAGTAGGTTCCTTATGCTTACCAAGCAGCAGACATTGAGGCAATTGTAGCAACCAGGGCGTTGGAATTTGCAAAAGAGATTGGGATTAGTAATGACATTTTGGAAGGAGACTCTTGGTTGGTTTATCGTGCCTTAACAAGTGGTGAAAAGTCCTTGTCTCCATTTGGTTTGTTGGTTGAGGATGTTCAATTTTTTTCAACTTGTTTTAGTAGATTACTTTACTTTCACACAAAGAGAGAAGATAATAAGGTTGCCCATGGTTTAGTCAGACATGCTATTCATGTTTCAGATTATGTTATGTGGATGGAGTTTGTTCCTCTGCTTTCTTATACTGTTTTTCAGACTGATTTAGTTAGTATTATTCAATAATAAAAAAACTTGATAGGCCAGTTTCTCCACACACAAAAAAAAAAAAACAAAAAAAAAACTAGCATGTTGCATTTGTGTTTTGCATGTCTTTTAGTAAGTAAATTGTTATCTTTGACTATTAAAAGTGAAATGTGTACGTAGTGTAACTTTCTCTTTTATTGAGAACTCTTTTGTGTAAAACTTATTTGTAAAGAGAAATTTCAACTACTATAATGTGTACAACTCTTTTTTTAAAATGTGTGGGAAAGGTGAGATCCGAGTGCAAAATAGAGCTTCGTGGGCCTAGCCCAAGGAGGTGGAAGGACCCATTCCCTCATTAGTTCTTACCTAACACGCAGATGAGAGCCTAAGAATAGAGGCCGACTGCCCAAGGAGTCCAAAGAGCGAGCGTTCCGCGGAAGGCATTGAGCAGGCCACTTAGACCAGAAGACAAAATACCGAGGAAGGTAGTAGAGACGTGTAAGCAAAGAAGAAGGGAAATATCCAGGTAAAGTACCCATTACCTCCGCATTCAATGCATTGCACCAACTCAACTGGTCGTATTAATGGCAGAATGACTCCTAAACAGTACCGTCACAACTTGCAACACATTCTACCACCTCTAGCAAAACCCTAATGGGACAAGCATCCAAAAGAATATCAATGACTGTACAAGTGGAGGGTTATGATGCAATTTAGATAGCTATATAAAGAAAGGGAACACCTCCAGATTAGGGGGACAAAAAAAACTTGAAAGAGAAACATACTATGTGCAACATTACCTTGTAACCGAGATTTGAACATTATATGAACTAGCGCTCCTCAGACTAACCCGAGGAAGAGTTAATATCAAAATCTACTTCTCCCTTATGATTTATTTGATATTTTTTCCATTAACTTAAAAGCTAAACCATATAGGCATACTAAGGTTGACCTCGGAAATCCATTCTTTACAAATTAATTGTATTGGGCTATCATATATTAACTCTCCATCTAACATGAGTTAAAACTGATTCTCGCCCGCTTACAAAATGTATTATTAGTAATGCATTTGCTTTTAAGAACGTATTTATTTTGGTTGTGTTTATTTTTCTTGATATCTATGCAAATTTAACTTTATTTTCTAATTAAATATTAAATATACCTTTAACATATACTCTAAAGACAATATTAACAATCAAATTTTTCTTAATGATAGAAAAAAATACAAAAAGAAAACCTTGCTTCCTTTAAATATATTCTTTCATAGGTATATGAGACAATAATTAAAGGTATGTTTTATATAGTTTATAGGCTACGCTTACTTTTTTTTTTTTAATTTATTTTAAGTACAAACTTTTAAATTAAATCTTTTCTTAAATACAAGTTCATTTTTATTTAATTTATTTTTTTAAGTAAAATAAATTGAGTTTGGGGGTGCCACATCATGGTGGTGGTTCGCTGTGTGGGATCGCAAAATGAGTCTGGGGTGCCACGTTAGATCCAACATACCTCGCACATGTTCGTATGGGGATAAGCTATTCTTTGTTTTTCTACTAGGTGTCATTACACACACACACACACACACACACAAAGGACTTGAGATTATTTAGCTCCATTTTTTTTTATATATATAAACATGCGGGCTAATATTAAAGAATAATAAATATTTTTTGTAAAAATGTGTGGGGCCAGAATAAGTCAGCAACTCCGGCCCATTCCAAGCCAGGCCCAGAAGCCCACGCCGAGGACGCCTTCAAGGTCCGAGGTCCGAGGACGAAAGTTTAAATCCCAGGGCCCAAAGAGCATTGCCGAGGATGGTTACATCCTCGGGTGGCCGAGGTCAGAAGGTGGGCAAACAGCATACCTTTAAGGGGAATCTCCCCAAGCATCCAAGGAGCAAATAGCAAGAACCAATTACCGTACATTGAAGCATGGTGGAGGAGCGAGTCCCAGGTGAACTGTCACCTCCACATTAAATGCCCTCAACCAACGCTCTGGCCGCATTAATGAGGATAGGACCTCTGAACAGAGCCATCTGGGGCGCTGCAACCCACTGAAGGTATGGGAATGCGGCTGATGGGACAAGCTCTCAAGTGGAAACCGGGCTGATCGACAAATGTAGGGCTAGGATTAACTGAAGGAGAAGTATATAATGTAAAAAGTCCCTCTTGTGAGGGGGACGGAGAAAAAACCAGAGAAAGGAAAAATACTGTAGCAGAGTATTCTCTCTCAACCATTGTAACCTCACTTGAAAGAAATAAGAACAACTTCGACCTCTGTAAACCTGTCCGAGGAGCCTTTTTGTGTACTCCAACCCATATTTAGGATACCAGCATTCACGTACAACCATGCATGGCCGTTGCATTCTTTGCTAAGGCCTAGTTCTAGAGCCCATACTTTATAAATTTATTGGAGGGTTAGCTGGGCTTGAGTCCACTCTCTCAATCCGTAGAGAGCGCTCGAAACCGGTCCCTACAAAATGCATTTATCAATAATTCATTTGTTTGTAAGTACTATTTTTTTTTATAACATTGTTTGTAAGTACTTATTTATTGTAGATTTTTTTTTTTTGAATTATTTGCAATTGAACTTTACTTTTTTTAAGTTATATAAAAGTATCATTTAATAAAATATTAGATGTACCCATGGTTTTAAAAATCGGAACAGTCAAAGAACTGAAAAATTGATAAATTCTTAATTTTTACCAGTTTAATCGCTAGTTTTTTTTTTTTTTTTACCTAACTAAATTAGGGTCTGGTTCTCATTTGAACCAACCAATTTGATCTAGTTTTTAAAACTATGGATATATCTTAACATATACTCTTAACAAACTACTACTAACAATAATATTTTTATCAAAGATAGACTAATTACAAATAGTAAAAGAAGCTTCTCATAGATAAATCTTTCATAGGTATATCATATATGCGACAATAATCAAAGGTATATTTAATGGCTTATTTAGTTTTTAAGTTATAATTCTTTTTTGTGGATTTATTTTAAAGTTATATTGAGTACAATCTGTCTGAACAAGCAAGCAGCAGAGTACTTGGAGGAGTATCGTCGTTCACAGTCTCATTTGACAGCAGAAACGGTGTTGCAGTCCAGGAGGGATGTCTGGAAGCCTCCTCCACAATCGGTCTACAAGCTGAATTTTGATGCTGCATTGTTCACGGGTTTGGACAAGTCTGGATTTGGGGCAGTGATTAGGAATGATAAAGGGGAGGTAATGGCAGCCATGTCTGCCAAGGGTCCAGCAGTGCAATGCAGTGAGGAAGCAGAGATGCTTGCGTGCCGAAAAGCGATTGAATTTGCGATGGATGCTGGGTTTTCAGAGCTTGTAATTGAAGGGGATAACACTAATGTCATGCATGCTATTTCCTCTTTGAAGGTTGAGCAGTCATTGATGGGGAATTTGGTGGGTGATATTCAACAATTGATTTGTAGTCTGCACTGGGTGAACATTGGCAGCACGAGAAGAGGAGGCAATAAGGTCGCTCATGTGCTTGCACAACATGCTAGAACTATTTCAGATGATATGTATTGGATGAAAGATTTACCTCCATTAGCTATGGAAGTCTTGTATCAGGATGCTATTATTTTTTGAATGAAATGAATGGTCTGTTTTCAAAACCAAAAAAAAAAAGTAAAATCTTTTAAAATCATTTTTAAAGTACAGTTAGCATTTTTTTTTTTTAACATATTTGTTAAGTAAAATAAATTAATAAAATAATTCATCTCAAGGCGAGTTTGTACTCCTTAAAATAACAAGGTTATTTTAAGGTTTGTTGGGTTTTTCTTTGTGGGGTGGGAAAACACTTCAGTGTTCTTTTTGTAGTATCTTTTTCTCAGTTCTTTTCGAATCATCTAGAGGATTTGACCTCTAATTAAACGACAAAGAAGTCCAGTTTGAGGGAACAAGGTATAGGTTCAGTGGGGGGGGGCAGAGAGGTCTTCACGAACAAAGTGCATGGTCCGGCGCCGGTGGGGAAGAAGCAAGCGGACAATCAAGGCCGCATTAATCACAGAAAAAATCACGGAAGGAAAGAAGTTCCTGACTTGGTAACACATGCTTCAGTAATGGTAGAATCAGTTAATTCTAAGGGGTCTTGCCAGCTACACCCAATCTCGAAACCTAAGGAAACCCTAAACCATCAACCACGTGCCTCATTTAACTAGCTAAATATTGGTGCAACGCTTGATGACATTTATGAGGAGGCGCCAATAGACTCCGCCACAGACTTTACTACCCAGCCAAACCGTAACATCCTATCATCCTTAAACACAATTTTCAACCCTAGTAATGTACCTCAGCCACATAATAACCTACCTAATAACCCTCCAACAACTGGCATACCATCCCCATGTGACAAACATGTGGTGTGTAAGTCAGAAAAAATCCCAGCATAGCCGCGATGGACTAGGATTGTTCGATGGGCTTCAGTGCAATCTGTTACCCAAGGCTGTGACCTTCAAAAATATGGAAGTTGTATGAGAAGATGAGTCATCATGGGCTTGTCGAGGAACCACTGCATTCATGGACTTCAAAGAGTTGCTGTCGTGGATGATTAGAACGCAACAGAATACAGAGTTGTTCTCGGTCACGGTTTGGACAATATGGACACATCGGAATCGAGTCAGAACTAACCAACCTTGTTGCAGTCTAAAGCAGCTCACAAACATGGCCAAAGAACTCCTAATGGAATTCCAGGCGATGCAGCAACCTTCCCAACCACAGTCCACACCGATCCGAGTTCGTTGGAGAGCTCCTATCTTGGACATGGTAAATGGTCAATTTTGATGGTGCAATATTCAATAGGGAGCAAAAATCAGGGATTGGAGTTGTTATACGCGATGCACAGGGAGTTGTCTTAGCCTCTCTATCCAGGATTCTAAGCTGTGTACACTCTCCATTTGAAGTTGAGTGTATAGCTGCAGCTTCGGCCTTGCAGCTAGCTTCAGACTTGGGGTTTCAAGATGTCATTTTGGAGGGGGATTGTGAAGTCCTCATGCATGCCCTCAAACATGACAGCCCCTTCTTGTCAACAGATGGTATAATACTTGATGCAGTGAGGTCAAATGCTAGATGTTTTAGTAAATTACACCACTCACATGTTAAGGGAGATGGTAATATGGTTGCTCATGTTTTAGTTCGTTTTGCTTTAAATGTTTCAGTTTATAGTGTGTGGATGGAGGATGTTTCACTACGGTTTCATTCTTTTGTTTTAGCAGACTTTGATGGTATTCATTGAATAAAAGGCACTATGTTATTTCTCCAAAAAAAAAATTTCTCAAAAAAAAAAAAAAAAACAAAACAAAAAACAAAGAGCTAAAAGAGAAAGGAAAAAAATAATAATAAGATTAAAAATTGCAAATCAAGCTAAGGACGAACTCACATGGATGCAATGTCAGAAGGAATTAAGAAAAGAAGAGTATTTAATGTGTCAATGGATCCAACACCCAAGTATTTAAGAGTATATCTCAAGCATATACTTGGTGTATAGACTTATAGCGTATTAAAAGGTAAAACAAATTGTAAGCACAATTATTGTGTATATAAACATTAAGATGTGCAAGTTGAGTTATTAACCTCTTTATTATTAATTTATTATTTTCCTCCCTTTTAACAAAGAGCTAAAAGAGAAAGGGAAAAAAAAAAAAAAAGATTAAAAATTGTAAATCAAGCTAAGGACGAACTCGCATGGATGCAATGTCAGAAGGAATTAAGAAAAGAAGAGTATTTAATGTGTCAATGGATCCAATACCCCAGGGTTCTACTTAAAATCAACTAGGTGTTTCATAGAATTTTGCTCAAGAAGAGTGACGAATACGGACAAAACTATAGTGATGTAATTGAGGTTTGAGGATAGTGATGAAGATTTATACCAAGGAAGAGATTGATAGGTCTAGACGATTTTCTGAATCACCCAACAATATATGATTTAGTGTCCGTTTGAAAACAACTTAATTAGCTTTTTTTTTTAAAAAATTTTGTTTAATGTATATTAAAGTATACTTATACTTTAAAAAAGTGAAAAAAAAAAAAAGTAAGAAAAAATGAGATTTTAAAACAGGGGCGGCTCCAGGATTTTTGTCCAGGGGGGTCAATAAGATCTGCATCTTGGGTAGAAGATGAATTTTGCAGCCTACAGGATTTCCTTATTACAAATTTATCCATAGTACTAGCAAAAGAACAAAAAATAAACTATAAGTTCATTTGACATTTTTTTCTAATACAATAAATATATTAATTATTGTTATTAAGTGATTTTTTTGCAATTCTTTAATTTATAAGTTTACAATTCTTTAAATATTTTATATTTTTATTGTCTTTAATGTTAATGTATTGACTAAGTCACATAGCTAACAACCACACACAAATCCTAAGTCACATTCAACAAAATTAAAAAACTACTCACAAGTTACAAATTAGTCAAATAGTCAAAGTAATAAGTCATGACTCAACTTTATATCAAAACACTTAGTCACTTATAGCAAGTTAGCAACTCTGCAACATCTAATAGTAAAGAAACTTTACTCAAGTACTCAGCAACAATAAAACACTGAACTAATAAAAGTAATAAGTTGTAAGTCTATGACTCTATAACCCATTAACCCCCAAAGGCCCACACATAGTCAGACACGGTCAAACTTTACTTTAGAGACTCAAAACCCAAGTTGAGTACTCAGCAACAAACAACAAAAGTTCTGAACACACGCCACAGCTCCCACACACACAGTCCAAGATTCAAAAACTCAACAAAAAATATCAAAAGATAGGTAACTCCACACATACATACGGTGATTCACTCACAGTGAAAGAAAGAGAGAGCTGAAAACCAGATCAAGCGGCAGCAGAAGGGCCCTCCAAGCGGCGGCAGCAGCGGCAGATTAGGGACAGTCAGGGCCTCAGGCAGCGGCAGATTTGTGTGTGTGTGATGCAGAGGCAACCTTTTTCCTTTGGGTTTGAAGAGTAAAAAAGAATAATGAGAAATTTTGGAGGTTAGGCAGCAATAAATTCTTAAGTTTTATTTGACCCTTTTTATTTATTTATGATTTCTCAAATTTTGATTAATGGGCTTTTTATTTTTGAGATTAAAGACCAAAATTTTTATTTGAACTTATTTTTTTTTGGGAGTTTAAGTTGGGCTCACGGGGAGGGGGTGCAAATTTGTATTTGCAGGGGGTTCAAAATAAATTTTTTTTTTAAAATATTATATATATATATATATAAAATTTCGGGTCAGGGGGTTCATTTGAACCCCCTGACTATAACGTGCCGCCGCCCCTGTTTTAAAAAACTATATATAAATTTTTTTTTTAGAAAGAACTATACATAAAAGTTAAAAAGTTAATTGTATTACACAATGCAAATCAGACATTTAGTATTGTGTGACAGAATAATTGAATCTTACTGTTTGCAATTAGTTTGAATATCTTTTAAAGTTCGTAGCCTAAAAAAATACATAAAATAAAAATAAAATAAAATAAAAAACTTGTAATTCTAAGAACAAAGGCAGAATTCAACATAGAGTTCGACTAGTCTTTGCATGCCTTCTCTTGTTATAAAGTTCTTGTTTAATAATATAAGTTTAGCCTTGTTTGTCTTCTGCCTATAAATATATATTAATCTGTTATGAAACAGCTGAAGTAAGTCAAAATGTAGCATTCTTGGTATTTTGCGACGGCATCTTTTAGAATTCTATTACGCAACCAGTAGGGTAAACTTCAAACAATTCTAAAAGTCAACAGTATCATTCTTGGTATTTTGCGACGGCATCTTTTTTCTGCATTGACTATTTTACCCTTTTTTTGGTCGGGCCTTCGATTGAATTATTGACCCATTCCATTCTTTGTTTGGGCCCAAGGGTCATCTGGATTAATGTTGGAGCTAAAGCCTGTAAGGCATTTCGGCCCTAATTTCATGCTTATAGCCGAGCTTAGTCTGGGTATATGAACAGATAACAAGGTAAGCCCATACGCCCTCATTCCAAATTTCCATTTCCAACCCTATTTGGAAGAATGCCCTTTCTTGTAACCCAAATTGTAGTAATATGGCTTTCAATTCTCTTGATTTTCCCCCTCACTAATCACTATTGGAAGGGTTTCCTTTCTTGGTTTTCAATGATTGTTAAAACTCTTCAATTTTTTTGAAATGCTAACTGGACAATTATCTTTCTTTCTTTTTTTCCCTTTCTTGGGGGGGGTGGGGTGGTTATTGAGAGTGAATTCTCTTTTATTTTTTTATTTTTTCTCTTCAATATAAAACTCATGGACCTATAATCTGTTCGATTGAACCTAAAACTTCTGAGATTGATGAACACACAACTCGAGAAAAAAGTTGTAGTCTTTTTTTTTTTTTTTTTTTATAAGAAGTTGTAGTCTTTTTAAACTAAAAGAAAAGCACATTATGTTAACAACCAATCAAATTAAAGTGTCAATCACATCATCATTTATACCCTTAAAATGATTAGTCAAATTATAATTGAAGTTTCTTGTAACCACTTATAAATAAATAAAACTCATCAGATAAACACTTGATGTGTGGATTCAACACATGTCCATACAATTCACACTAAAATAACTAATCCATATAATTTGGAGTATCATGCTTATGGTTCCTAATTATAACTATTTACTAAAAATTGACATTTTCATTCATAATTTTTTTTTTTTAAAGTATTTTCACTTTCTACGTGAATCCAAAAGTTGTTATTTATTGGATCCGTTTGGATTGAACTTATTGTTTCTGAAACTGAAAACTGAAAACACTGTAGCAAAATAATTTTTAAATGTGTAAATAGTACCGTGGGACCTATTTTTAATATTTTTTAGTGCGTGAACAGTGCTGTGAACAGTGCTAAATAGTGCGTGAACAGTGATTTTTGTCTCATGCACAGTGAACCCATGTGAGGTTACTGTTTACGCGCAGGGGGAAAAAAAAAATCTGAAAACGCAGAAGGGAAACGTGGACGCCGAATCCAAACGGCCACATTATAGAAGTAAAGTAATCAAAAATTGATACAAAGGTAGTGTCATCCTATTTATATCTATAGTTGGCATTTTGCTTATAACAAAATCTTATGGTTAAGTGGGTTCTAATTTGTTTAACTAGTAAAATATCTAATAGTTAAATAAGAAATCTAGACTTCAATAATTACTTACACAAAAAACCGGTTGATATTTTAGTCAATTTTTTTTTTTTTTCATAATTCGTGTGTTTAGCCTTGGCAAAGAGATTAGTTGTCCGGAAAGTTGAAAATCAAAATCATAAAGGGGAGAGAGAGAGAGAGAGAGAGCATTAAATTGGTCATGAAACATTATTACCCAAAGTGGTATATCAAAAGCTTTGCATGGTTCTCAGCTATGCGTAAATTTAACCAAAATTTACATAGAAGGCAACAAACAATCTTGAAGTAACAAATAATGCACATTTAAGCACAATAAACCATTTTCGTGATAGAAAACGGTCAGAAACACCAAAATCGAAACCAATCTCCGTCATTATTAAGCAACATTCTAATATACTCTTCCCCACCTCTCTTCTCACCTATCTGTCTCTGAACCCATTAAAATATAACAAAGCCTCAGATCCAAAGCAAAGCCTTAGTTAGGCGACCACTGCTCTACCACTGCACGTGCAGGCCTTCCCTCTTTTCTCATTATCTTTATTCTTTTATGCTTTTTATAAAAAACACTTTTATAAAAGGCTTTTTTCTTTATAATATTTCTTTCTTTTCTGTACTTTTAAAAGTGTTTAGAGCCGAGAAGGCTGGAAACCCCCCACATGCAAATGAGACTACTACTTTTGCTTGCATTGTATTTCACACGTGTGACAATGTGCATGTACCTGTTTTCTTTTGTTTCAGACATATAGTACAATACCCTCTCTCTGCCACTGATTCTAGCTGATGACAGAATTTATTTTGTCCACCCCCATGCTTCATAACCATAAGGGCGATCTAGGCTTGTAGCTCTGTGAGAACCACCAAAACGCATTAAATAAACAAAGCATAAAAAAATAAAGAAATAAAGCAACAAGACCAAGAAAAATTAAATTAAATTAAATTTTGATTCTTTTGTCTATTTGCTCCACAGGTACAACTTTACAAGCACTTCATATCCATATTCTGTAGAGTGAATATGACCCGCCGCACTTTGTGCGCTCTAAAAAGAACCCACGACGGCCGACCTCATGCACGTCAACTTCAAAACTCAAATAATTAGAATTGCATCAAATTCACAAATATGATTTTAATAAAATCCTAATTTTTTTTTGAGTTTTACCGACTAATATACTTAAGACATGTATTAGTAAATTATTTTAAAAAATTGTTTATTGAAAAATGAAAAAATTACTAATTTTTTTGAGAACTTGGTTTCGGACAGTGATACGTGTTTAAAAATGGATATATGTCATCATCTCAACGGATCTAGTGTTACTAAACACTGGACTTAAGTTTGACTATTTTTTTGACAATTTTTTCAATTCTTCGTAACATTAATCGGACCCTTTTTTAATTACTATTTTACTGATTATTATAATTAAAAAAAATCAATTTGTTTATAGTTTTTTTATTTCACCATAAAATATTTCAAAAAATGGATGATTGACAAACTCAGTTTACTTTTTGACAGTGGGTTCCTAGACCAAGTAAAAATTGTGATTAAACGTACAAACAACAATTAGTGGAAACATCAAATTATTCTGTAGGGTAAAGCATTACAATATTTTTGGCTAGTTTAAACGTCTATTCGCCTTGTTTCCTTTTGTGGTTTGTGTCATACATATACAGTGTGTGCTGAAGTGAAAGCTTCAATGATAGAGAGTGGAATGTGGTAGGCCTTATTTGCATACTCACAATATAAGCCTTATAATTCTAGGGAAATGTTAACAAGCACCAGGCTTGTTAACATTTTTTTTTTTTTGGATCTCACTTAAAAAAAAAAATTGTTAAAAAAATTACCAAAAAATATTAAAAAATTGTCAAAATCTATTAAAAAGCTGCCAAAAAATCTGAAAAGTTTCAAAAATTATGTTGTTAACAGGCATTTTACGGTGTCTATTAACACAACTCATAATTCTAAGCTTGTTTTACTCAAAGCAGAGAATTGGAGCTTTTTATTCGTGGTCCCAACAATCAAAAGAATCAAAATCCCGTTATTGAGAGAATATTACAAAACAGGCTCAAATC
Source organism: Quercus aquifolioides (assembly GCA_019022515.1). NCBI lineage: Eukaryota > Viridiplantae > Streptophyta > Magnoliopsida > Fagales > Fagaceae > Quercus > Quercus aquifolioides. The sequence continues at coordinate 41,706,155 of CM032332.1, forward strand.
ATTGTGGGGGAAAAGAAAGTGAAGGATAAGAAAATCAGGTACGAACGCAAAAAAGCAAAACTGAAAAGGAAATCTGTCTAAAAACAGCCAAAACATAAAATTCTTTCAATTGTACAAAATCAAATCAAACCCATCAACGCACAAACTATATGAATCCAAAAATAAGATTAAAATTCACTGACTATTATTACTGTACTAAGAGATAGATTCAAGTAGAAATAGAAGCTTCTATTTTTTTTACTGTTGTAGGACAAAGCTTCGTTTTTTTATCTTACATAGTACTAGTGGAAAAAGAGAAAGCTGTACAATAATAATAAATCCAAAACCACCTTCCACTACCACCTAAACCCAATTGCATGCAACTCTCTGTGCTAACCAGTGACTTTAGCAAATCTCTCTCTCTCTCTCTCTCTCTCTCTCTCTCTCTTACTCTCACAGTCTCAACCCACTCATGGCTTCAAAGGAATCCACTGGTAACGACCCTCCAATGGCACATCCTTCACAATGTCATAGTTGTAGCTGCAATTTAAAAAAAATTAAAAAAAAAAAAAAGTTGTTAGTTAGTTAGAATTTGATTCCTCGCTCAGCTAAAATGTACTTCTATAGTGAATCCTCTTATCCTGCGCACAATCTCTTCTTTTTCTAAAAAACACAGACAATGAGAGAGAGCTAGAGAGACTCACTTCTCTGCGAATCGCTTTTGCTCGCGCTTTTCTGCAAATGCGAAGAAATCGTCGATCTCTTCTTTCGGTGGCATCTTCGCCGGAGGATGATTCTTCGTCGCCGCCGGCGAGTCCATTTCGTCTGAGTCTACACAGAGCGAGCTCGACGGTGTGGCTTCTCTGCTAAATAGGAAGAAGAAGAAGAAGAAGAAGCAGCAGCTTAAAGAAGTGAGAATCGAACGGTTACGAAACGTTTGGTTTGGTTTTGAATTTGAACAATTTGAAAGAGTGAGAGAGTGTGAGAGAGAGAGAGAGAGATAAATGAACCTGAATTTGTTGTTGTTGTTTATGTACGTTGTTGAGTCAACGGTTTCGAAACTCTTGGCCTGAAATGCACATTCAAGAAGCGTAAATAAATACGAAATATAAAAGCAATAATTGATAGTATAAGCAATTAAAATTGAGTACTGGAATTTCAGCTCAAGTAAGCCTAAATTTACAATTTCGAATTCCTAAGTTAAAAAAAAAAAAAAATCATTGCTTTTGTTTTTTTTTTTCTCAGCAACCAAACGGAGAGTAACAGAGACAAAATCTCAGAGAAATTCACCTCCAGATCTATGAGGCTGAAGCCATCCCTGACGACCTCGCTCGACTCATTGCTAGAGCAACAAGAAACCGGAAACTGGTCCATACAGAAGCTCGTGCACAAATCACCGGCGTTCATCACTCCGCCGGAATTCACAGCCTTCTCCGGCGAATCAAAGCAAAAACGAGCGTCGTGGAGTTCCACATCCGAAGAAGTCAAGCCAATGATTCTCCTTTTCTTCGAGACCTCCATGGTTGTGCTTGAGCCAGAGCCAGAACCAGAACCATCCACCACCGCAATTCGCTTAAAATTTCTCACACAATCGCCCATCTCTCTCTCTCTCACTATACGCACTCTCAAATCTCAACTCTCTCTTACTTTTTCTTTAAAAAAATTTATTTAATTTTTTTTTTCTCGTTTTGTTCGTGGGTTTGCTATATTTGTGTTTTTGAAAAAGATGAAAGGGAAAGACTGTGAGTGCGTCTGTGAGCGAGTGAGAGTGGGAGATCCAAGAGTAAGAGAAGATGTTGATGTTGAGGATGAGAAAGGTGACTTTTTTTATGAGATTAAATTGACGGTTGAGATTTGATGCTAAAAGTGCGGGTGGGTTTGTTACTACGAGTTTGTTACTACGAGGTGTGGTCCTGAGTGAAAAAAGAAACGAAAAGAGAGAATCGGAAGGAACGGTGGGTGCTGTGCTGTGCTGCTGTTTTGGGAGTGAAGAAGCTGTCACCAAAGATCTGGCTGTTGAAGGATCCCAGGTTCATACCTTCATTCTCGTAGTCGTGGCTTAATCTTATAATATACCGCTCACACGTTGAAACGCTTCGTTTTTCCACTATTTATTTCTTTTCAATTCTTGTTTTTAATAAATAGATAAGAGTAAATAGTAGTAACTACCAAGTTTAAAAACACACAAATAGACTTATTAAATTCAATATAAGGTTTTAAAATTCAAACCAATTAAAACAATTCTTTTTGATAAACTGGAAAAACATTTTATTCCCAATGCAAAAAAATTATAAATAGGAAACACTAAGTCTTGCGTCCGAAATTCTAAAACTCCAAATTTGCTATCTAGCAACACAAACACGAAAAAACACATTATATTCAAGTTGTCAAAACTAAAAATTCTGTCTACTTCTTTTTATTCTCTTTCATAGTTTTTTTTTTTTGCGTTGAGAAAGGTTTCTCATGGTTAAATGAATTCTTATTGGGTTTTTTAATATTATATAATGAGTTATATGTTAAAATAAGAGATGAGACGTAAGATGCATTATTAAGTAAAAATTTAAAATACTCCATCCATCCCAACATCATTTATTGTCTTGTCTACCTTTTAAAATTGTGAAAGTTCCCAAAATTACCCTTAAATAAATTTATCAAAAAATTGAATTATTAATAAAATAGGAGTATAATAGGAACATTAGTAAAATAATAACTTTTATTTTTAGAAACAGGACAATATTTTGGGACATCTCAAAATGGAATAGAGGACAAACAAAGTGGGACGAAAGTAGTAGATAATAGTAACTTTATGAAATGCTGAATGCTAAACTTTTTAGAGATAAACTTTTTTTTTTTTTAATTCAATTACATCAGGTATTTGAATTCAATTGGAAAAATTAATATATTGCGATTAAAGTATTGTACCTAAGTTTTATCATTTACTGTGGGTTCCAGTTAGCTCAACTGGTAAAATCTCTGATGGTTGAATAAGAGATCTGGGGTTCAATCCCCGCCTACACCAAAAACTGATTGGTGTCTTGGTCTGATGATAAAGAGTTATCATCAGGAGTGGACGTCATAAGTTGAAACTCTCTAAAAAAAAAGTTTTATCATTTACTAAATGGCTAGTATGTGTAAATGTAACATATAAATCCAAACTTTGTACTAAACCATAACTTCTTTAATAGAATATTTCATTTTTTCTATTAAAAAGAATTATACTCAAACTATGTACGAAATGATGAATTCTCCTTTGAGATTGTATAAATGAATACAAATATTTTTAAATATGGAATATTTCATTAGGCTTCATGAGATGAGAAGACGCACGTATTTGTTCTATTTATACAAATCTTTAGAGGGTGTATCATTTCGTCCATAATTTGGGAGTGTGTAATTTCATGAGATTTTAAGAGATATTTTTTTGAGAGAGAGATTTTAAGAGATATTATTGTATTTTTTCCCAAATAGAAAAATCTGGATTTTTTAAAACAAAGTAGAAATTTTATTCTAACCTAATCTGTATGTGTGTATAAACCTCCCTCATAAAGACTTGAACTCTGAACCTTACCCCCACACTCTATAAGTGCTTATACATGTAAAGTTCAATCCTGGATTATTTATAAATATCCATATTTAAGAATGGTAACAAAGTCGAGTTTGGGAATGAAAAAAAAATTAAACTCAAATCATCTAAATATTTTACATACCAAACCTATTAAATTTGAGAAATCATCCCAAGCCCGTCTCATTTATATTTGAAAAATCCAAACTAGTAATAGACCTGTTGGTTTATCTTATCATGAGTAAGATCAAATGGTTCAAATCAAATTGTTTTGTCTAAGATTAGACGTCTAAAATACCATTTAACAAATTTTACCATTAGTATGCATTTTTACACTAGATTAAAGAATTAAACAATAACATAAGAGAGAAAAGAGAGTCATAATTTTTAGTATAAAACAAATATCTAATTGTTTTTAGGGCATTTACTCAAAAAAAAAAAAAAAGAGAGTTTTTGGGGCAATAGCTAACTTATTTGTTTTTAAGCATAGCCCTCATCTATACTCTGATAGTTCTTACCTCAAAAAGGAATCCAAAGCTAGTATACTGTGAATCTAGTACAAGTAGTGCAACATCGGAGACGAATATACAGCGAAAATGAAGGAATACACCGATTGGTATCTGAATGGAAATTATTGCACCCACTGAGAGAGTACCTTCCAAGTTCCAATAATTTGTTCCATCTTTAGTTTGCCCAACATGTAAAAGAAGAAAAATATATGGCCTTTTTTAAATAAATAAAAAAGACTCAAAGAGGCCAAAAAAAAAAAAAAAAAGATAGCTTAAGTGGTTAAAGCTATAATTAATGAGTTCGTTAATGGGTGCATTAGAGTATTTAAGAATTGACTATTTTAGAAAATTTTTGATATTTAATTTATAAAAAATATCAAAAATTATTAAAAAAATTGGTTACTTTTTTTTTCTTATGAAAAGTTTTTAGAATTATTTTTAAAATTAATGTATTTATTATATCCGTTAACTTTTTTTTCTTATATTTAATGAGTAGGAATAATGGTAACGCATTTGATGAAATTTTTGCCAAAATAATTATCCCATCTTAAGGGTAGCTTCCTAGCTAACTGGTAAGAAACCATCAGAGATTTTATATTTCTAGGATGAAATGAGAGATTTTACACTTGACTTGACGGTGCTCAACAAAGTCCAGCGAATTGTAAGCTTGAGGCATGTCCTTTGTGCATTGTCCAGCCCAGATGGCACAGAGAAGATAAACAAAAATGATGCTTCATGGCTTATGATTATGAGCTACAAGTTACAACTCCTCAGAGGTGAGGTTCAAACTTCAAGAGTGACAACGAATTACGTACCCTCTTTCAGTTCTGGCTCTGAGACTGTCACTAATTACTACTAATTAACACTGGGGATGATTTGATGGGAGATGAAACATTTTTATTACCCTAGCACAAAGGACCATAGGGTAACGATTATTTATTTATTTTATTTCATTTGTGATTTTAAAAAAAGCATAAACATATTATCTCATAAAAAAAAAAAATTCACAATCGAATTACTACTATTCATCTTAAATTATAAGAATTTAATTTCACCTGTGGGAGGGAAATTTGTTTAAAACCCCAACAAATGAATTGTTCGCTTTAGAAATAGGCTAAGGAAACTGATGTTATTCTCACAAATTTGCTCAATCTCACATCGGAGAGAGACACCTCCCACACATACCTTATAAGCTTGAGCCTAAGACATGAGTGTACCACTATTATACCTGTGTTTTAGAGCAAGTCTCAAAAACTGCTAGCGCATGTCTGTGGTAGTGCACTCGGGTGGCATCGGCCTCAACGGTCCAGTCCCGGGGAAGGTGGGGGTTTCCCCTTAAACCCCAATAAAAGCTAGCAGTTTTTGAGACTTGCTCTAGAACATGTGTAGTAGTGGTACACTCATGTCTCTCCCCACTGTGAGATTGAGCAAATTTGTGAGGGTGGAATCGGTTTTCTCAGCCCATTTTCAAAGCAAACAATTCCTTTGTTAGAGTCAGAGACAAATCTCCATTTTGAAATTAAATTCCCATATTTTAAGATGAATAGTAGTAATTCGTTTGTGAATTTCTTTTTTTTTGAGAAACAAAGCTTAACATTACTTAAGTTTGAAGATTATAAAGACATTAATATAATTTGACCTAAATATTTTCAATGTGCACCATCATTAACACTATAATTTGAAATCTGAAAATCAACACTGTAATTTGAAATTATTGTCTCAACTAATTCGTTAATTTGGACACTAATTTAAATGGTGTGGTGTTAATTACAAAATTTTATAACGTGTGATAGACATTGCAAATACCCGTAGTTTTAAATGGACAATTGCAATTAATTCTAGTAACGTTTTAAATGTCTTGACTTGGTTAAAGAAAGCAATTGACTTAAATGAATTAATCAATTCCAAATAAAATAAATTAAGAGAAATATACGTTTACAACATTTTCATAACAAATCCTAAATGACAGGTTGTTATTGGTTGTTATTAGTGGACAAAAAAGTAATTTTAATTGTGAGTTCAAATTGGAACCAATAACAACTTATTACTTATAATTTATTGTCAAAATGTGTGAAAATATTGTAAACCTAACACTTTTTATAAATTAAATAAGAAGTCATACCCAATCCACAAAGCTCTCATTTTTGCGGAATCTAGAAAAGGTCAAGGTAAGCAACTTAAGTCCAATTAAGCATGAATAAAGCAAATTCTTAATCAATGATCCAGTATTTTTTTTTTTTTTTTTTGGATTTTGTTATGGACACTTGTCTATGAAATACTTTTTATGAAAAAATGAAAAAACAATGGATTTTTTTTTTCTTTTTTATATTTTCTATAAATGTTGTATCAAGACTTTTTTAAACTGATTCATTAATGAATGTCCTAAGGATATCATTAATAGACCTTTATTTAAAGAACATTAATTCAATATTAAGCATTGCCCTTACTTAGGAGACGGTATAAGGTCTACATAGCTGTGAGAGGCGTACTCCATTAATATTGGATGGGTGTATGAGATAATTTTTCTTACTTTTATTATTATTATTATTATTATTATTTGAGAAACATAATTTTCTCTTACCTTGGTCTTAGGCAAGACTCAAATTCTAGTTCTTATTTATTTCCTCAGAAAGCATAATAAAGCTAGTCCATCGTGGAACGTCGGAGATGGATAAATATACAACAAATATTACGGAGCAGTTAATGAGAATTATTACACCTACTGCCACTGACAGTATCTTTCCAATAAATTGCTTGATCTTACTTTAACCCTTTGGTTTAAATGTAGGGCTTCCTCGTGTGAAATAATAGAGTTTATACTTTATATCTCAACAACCGTAACTAAAAGCCAATACAGGGAGCACTTAATAAGGTTTCACGAATGGAAGGAGTGAAGGTATAGGGAGTGAAAGGATGAAAATCAGAACGTTTTGCAGTTTAGGAATGAAAATATAACTTTTAAAATTTCAAGGATGAAAAATAAACTTTTGTGATAATTTAAGGATAAAAATTATATTTTATCCAAATTTTTAACACAAGAAAAAATAGATGACTTTTTTTTAGGGAAAATAATAAATAAATAACCGATGATGGGTATTTGGTTTATTGTGATGTGTCATTAATATGATGCACATTACGATAATGTGACATTAAAGTTTTCAATTTATTTTATTTTTTCTAACATTACTATAATTTAAAATTACAAAATATATCACATTATCTTAATCTCATAACATTTCTAAACAATGTAATGTTATATTCTTGTATTGAGATTACATTAATGTAAGATTATAATAACATAATATAATGTTATAGTGTAATATAACATTACGATGAACTAAACACCCTCTAAGTGTTATATGTTACACTACTCACTTGTTCAAATTTTCTACTAGAATAATATCTTTTAACATTACCATTAGAATGCCCACGATCAGGGTATATATAATTATTAGGCATTTTTCTTATTGCCTAAGATTATTCATTGGTGTTCATATGATCGTATATATAGAGATTTCAAGGGAGTTAAATAGTAAAAAATTCCATTTGAAAAAAAAAAAAAAAAAAAAAAAAAAAACCTACCTACCCTCAGTTTGCCAAATTTTCTACTGAAAGTAATATCTCTTGACTTTGTCATGGGAGTATTCCGTTAGTAGGCATTTTATTTTTTGTCATAGGTTAGATCATAGAGATTTGAAGGAACTTGGGAATCGATCTTGCGTTAGCTAAATTATTTTATATGAACTTATAATGAATCACATCGTGAAATTATGTCATACAAACGTGAGTGTGTGTGTGTGTGTATATATATATATATATATATATATAAGGTTGGGTTCAAGTTACACCTAATGTAACTGTAAGCAATGTTACACTACCGAATAACTTGTTATAAAATTCAAATTTTGAAAATCCCACCATTCAATTACATGTTTTATATGTTTTTAATATTTTTGCCAATTTTCATGTCAATTGGATGTCATTTATTATTCAATCCATAAACTCATATTTTATGCATTATTTTAAACTACAAAAATTTGAATTTAAACAATTGATTGATGACATGACTATTAATATTTGATCACCATGAAAATTTGCAAACATAGAGTATATACGAATATAATGTAATCTAATGGTGAATTTTTAAAAATTCACATTCAATTAAAAAATATTGAGTGATGTAACATTACTTAAAATTACACTAGGTGTAACTCTCTCTCTCTCTCTCTCTCTCTCTCTCTCTCTCTCTCTCTCTCTCTCTCTCTCTCTCTCTCTCTCTCTCTCCACACACACATTGAACCACATAGTTAAAACATGACGTGAACGACCCAATTTGTTATTAAAAAAAAAAAATTGTGGTTGACTATATATATATATACACACATACATATATATACATTGAACCACATATTTAGAACATGACGTGAACGACCCAATTTGTTATTAAAAAAAAAAGTTATGGTTGACTACTAAAATAACATACGATAAATTATAAACTTCTCTTATTTTTTTAATAAAATCTTGGTAGTAGAATTTTAATCAAGTAGTAGAAAAAAAAAAGGGAGAAAAATGGGTGTTTGGTTCGCTATAATATGATGTGCCCTTAATATGATATACATTACGATGATGCGACTTTAAGGTTTTTTGTTTATTTTATTTTTTATAACATTACCATAATTTAAAATTACAAAATATATCATATTATTTTAATCTCATCATATTCTTAAACAATGTAATGTTGTATTTTTGTATTGAGATTATATTAATGTAAGATTACAATAACGTAATATTACGACGTAATATAACGTCACAACGAACCAAACGTCCCCTAAGTATTATATGTTATACTACTCCCTTGTCCAAATTTTCTACCGAAGTAATATCTTTTAACATTATAATTAGAATGTCCTTGATTGGGGTATATATAATTAGTAGGCATTTTTCTTATTGCCTAAGATTATTCACTGGTGTTCATATGATCGTATATAGATTTCAAGGGAGTTAAATAGAAAAAAATTCCATTTGTAAAGGAATTAAAATAAATAAATAAATAAAAACGAAAAACCTACCTACCTTCAGTTTGCCGGCCAGATTTTCTACTGATAGTAATATCTCTTGACTTTGTCATGGGAGTTTTCCATTAGTGGGAAATTTTCTTTTTGTCATAGGTTAGATCATGATTTCAAGGAACTTGGGAATCGATCTTACGTTAGCTAAATTATTTTATATGAACTTATAATGAATCACGTCGTGAAATTATGTCATACAAACGTACGTATTTAATTATATACTTACATTGAACCACATAGTTAAAACATGACGTGAACGAACGACCAAATTTGTTATTAAAAAAAAAGTTATGGTTGACTACTAAAATAACATAAAATAAATTATAAACTTCTCTTAATTTTTTAATAAAATCTTGGTAGTAGAATTTTAATCGAGTAGTAGAAAAAAAAGAGAGAAAAAAATAGAGAATATTCGCTTAATGCAACCATAGCATGTAGAACACCATTTTATTACATAGTAGTAATATATAATATACACTTCTCTCATTTATTTTCTAAATATGAATTTGAATAAATTATTAATAAGTATTTCTTATGATTGTATTATTATTTATTCTACCATTTAAAGAAATTATTATATGATGATAATAGAATATGTGAATATAGAAGGTTTTATAAGGAACCCTTATAGAATTTAAAGTCAATTATCACACACACATACACACATTAGAATAATGATGTGAAAAATTGTAATGCCTATATTAGAACTATTTATTCTAGTCGTAATCTGGCCTATGCAATACGAATGAAAATTTAACAAATTATAACTTTTTGTTCTTTATTTTTTTAGAGTAATGCTACAACTACAAGCTATTTTACAAACGGTTGATGTAGCCAACTTATTATTACTTTTTATTTAGGCTCACTATCACTTTTATCATTTATTAATAACTACTCACCATATCAGCAGTTTGTAAAAAAATTTGTAAAAAAGTTTGTATTTTTAGCATTACTCTTTTTTTAAAATCTAAATATAAAGAGTAATATTATAATCACAAACTATTTTATAACATTTTTACAATACAAACTATTGATGTAGTCAATTCTTATTGATTCTCATTTGAACCCACCACAAACATCACTTTTTCACTTACCAATAATCACTCACTATATCAGTAGTTTGTAAAAAATATTATAAAACAGTTTGTATCTCTAGCATTTTCCAAATATGAAATATGATAATTATGATAATTATTAATAGAAATTTATTATGATTTTGTTTGTATATGTAACAATCTATTCTATCAATTAAAGAAAATATTATGTGACAAGACTCAAGGAAGGTTTAAATATAGCATTGAATTTTAATTAGATAAAAAAAATATTATGTTTGTATATGGAAGTTTTAAATATATAATAAAATCTAAACTCAATTAAAGAAAATATGATGATGTGGATAATTGTAATGGAAATTTTAAATATAGAAAATAATTTAAACTTAATATATTTATATTTATATATATATATATATATATATTATAGAATAATGACTTGTAAAATTATAAGGCCTCCAAAAACTTATGTGGCACGATATAAAGAGATCAAGTGAAAATAAAATATCTAATAAAGTTAACAAAAAAGACACGTACGGAAAGTTCATTAAAATGAGGCAACACCTCATTTTAGGAGTGTAATTACTTGCGGTTATAAGTGGTATTGTAAGGACTGGGTTTGAGCACTTCTACTATTGAGTGAGTGGACTCAAGTCTAGCTAGCCCAATACAATGAATTTGTAGAGAGCGAGTTCAAAAACTAGGCCCTAGCAAGCGAGTAACGCCCAATGCAGCGTTCGCCACCATTCAACATAGACAAACCGAAGTTATCCTCAAAAGTTTGTCCTCGGCCCAGTCCGAGGAGCTTGGTGATAGTCCTTCTTTTTCTCTTCAGAACCCCCCCCCCCTCTTTGATCTGCTTCTTCCCCTTATATAGTCCTCCTCCTACGATCACTTTCCTCCACTTGTTGATCATCTATGCTTCCTTCTGACAACCCGTCCCATCAGCCACCTTACCAGAGCTCCTAGTGAGTTGCAGCAACCAAGGTAGCACTGTTCAAGGGTCACTTCCCCATTAATGCTGCTTGAACATCAGTAGTGCGCATTTAATGTGGAAGTGACAATTCAATCCTGGCTTTGCTCCTCGGCCACCCTTCCACGGCTGATGTGTTGTACTTGGTATTTCTCCTTAGATGCCCTGGAGGGCCGCCTATGGTAGTCGTTACTTCCCCCGCCCATGGTCCTGCTTTGCCGAGGACATGGCTGTCCTCGGCGAGGGCACTGGGCTTCCTCCTCCTCAGCATGGGCCTTGGGCTTGGTGTAAAGTGGGCCACTGGGTTGCCAAATTCTCCGGCCCCACAAGTATTTTCCTGCATGGTTCTCTCTCTCTCTCTCTCTCTCTCTCTCTCTCTCTCTCTCTCTATATATATATATTTTTTTTTTTTTTTTTTTTTTTGTGTGTGTGTGCTTATTTTGGTGTGGTTAACTAGTTATCATCTCCTTCTAGGCTTCAACTATCTTCTCAAAAATTTAATAAAAAAAGAAAGAAAAAGGAGTGCTATGTACATAACATGTTTACAATATTTTCACAACAAATTATAAGTGGTAAGTTGTTATTGAATCTACCACTGAAATTACTTTTTTACCTATCAATAAAAACCTGTAACAACTTGTTACTAGCATTTTTCAAAGAAAAATCCTTGAGCATGAACATAATAGTAAGGCTAGTATAATATTAATTTAATAATGACTCGGAGACATTAGTCAATTACTAAACAACTTATTATATAATTTCATGGTTTCTCAAAGAAAAAAATTTATATAATTTCATAATTCTCATACATACTATCAAAGATCTTATTAAAAATGAAAAAAAAATGGCAAAAAGATGGCATCCACTTGGCACAATCATAACATGTAGGACACAATATTTATTTTGTAGTATATGATATGAACATAAATTTATATAATATTGTGAATGTTTTGCTGACAATAACTAATGACTAATTGTTGTACAATTTCACAGTTCTCATATATATAGTGTACCACATATTTTTATAATTTCTCATCAAAAAACCTTTTTATGTTTAGACATATTTTAGTCATTGTTGTGCATTTCCATTACTGTTAGTATAGTGACTCATTAAGAGCATGATTATTATTATTATTATTATTATTTATTTTTTGATTTTTACAAATGAGGGTATTTAGACCTATTCAAGCATCTGATTATTCTTTTGGGTGTATTTAGTCTCTCCGCCCCATACACATACGGGTTATTAAGAGTATGAATTGAAACAATTGAAAATTAATGATTTTGATGACTTAAAAAAATTTAAGATTTAATTTGAAGCTACACCCAAATGTAAGGAAACTTTGTAATTTAATAAAATCTTTAATAAAGGAAATCACTTAATTCATTTGATGGATTTTTATTTTAGTTCACTATGTATAGTTGCAAGACCCCTTAAAAAATAATAAATAAATAAAAAGAAGAAAACCTATACGAGCAGATTTGCACAATTGATACTGTTGAATAGACTAAATTTATGTACACACCTTAATTTTTTAATTTTTAAGTTATTAAAATAACAGATTGTGATTAGTATGTGACAGTGGTAGGTTCATGTCTCTGTCCATGACTTAACAACTCAACAAATTACAAAATATTACAAAATAAGTCGTTGATTAGTATCTTTTTATTAGAGGTGAATTTTGACAAATGTACTATTAGATTACATTTTCTTCGTATATCCTCCATACTTGCAAAATTTCTAGAAAATTAAAGATCAATAACTATGTCATTAATAAATTTTTTAAATTGCAAATTTTTGTAGTTTAAAATAATGCATAAAATATAAGCTTATAGATCATATAATAAATAATATATGATTAATACAAAATTTGACATGTGTATTAAGAGCGTAAAAACGTAAAGAATATGCAATTCAATAGTTAAAATTTTAAAATATATATCAATGTTAGTTTTTTTAAAAGAATTTTGTAACTAAATTTTGTCATTTTAAAAAAAAATTAGATACAGAGAATTAAAAAAAAAAAAAAAAAAAGGATGGGTTATGACTCCTCTAAGGTATTGTCCTAACTTCAAGAGTAACATTAGTTTACAATCAGTACTCAATTCTGGTTCTGAGACTGCCACTAAAAGTTAATTAACAATGGAGATAATACCATATATAGCATAGCAGTGGAAAGTCATGGTAGATGAAATTTAAATACATACCGTAAACAATTTTCTGGCTCTAATAGAAAGCAAGTCAGGAGAGTAAGTTAGAATGGTGTAGCTAATTCATACCACTGGCTTGATTAGGTTAACAAATGCCTGCTTATCAACAGAGGAAGCATTTGAATGCCCTGATGCCTGAGCATTGTACAAAAAGAAAATGGAAAAAGGAAAACAGTGACTTTGCTTTGAATTTGTATATATATAAAAGAGTTAATTACTTTTACGGTGTTCCATAAAAAGTTTCTTAAACTGATTTATTAATGTATGCCCTTTTATATATATATATATATATATATATATATATGTAAATGCTACACTGTTCTTCCTTTGGACTGTCATGGAGGTAGAGCTACCCTTTTCAGAAGATACCAAATTTGGCCAAGAAATTACAAATTAGTTAGTTAAAATAGGACCACATTGTGTGTGTCCTTAATTTGGTCAGATCACTCTCTGTGTCCCAGGGTGTAAGTACTCAGTTGTTTAGTGATTTTCTTGCTATACATGTACTAACAACTGGGCCACCATGGTTCTAGCTTTAGCGTCATAGACTCATACATCAGAATGGTTAACACCTGCCCCGATTACAACACAATTTTTTGCGGACTAATATTTAGTACATAAATGGGTTCTTATTAAAATGGATCAATTGTATCGCCATGTTCAGATTTAGCATAATATTCTGGTTTGTAAAGCTTTGAATTGTTAAGAGTTCAACATCAAATGTGTATCTGGCCTATATGAAAGATTTTTTGCTCGATACAAAGCTCAAACTATTTAGAAATCTTTTAAACTTGTTTTCATTAGCTTTTTTTTTTACTTAAAAATAAAGTTGAACAAAATTACAGCTTTTTATTTTTTATTTTTAAACTACAGTAAAATGACAGCAACCAAACAGCTTTTTTCTGGTCAGGGGGGGCCCTTTTTTCTATTTTTAATTGGTGTTTTTAAAAAATATTCTGGGTTTAGTACACACTGCATGTTTTAGAAACATGCGTGTTTTTAGAATAAAGCTCACAGTGACAGTGGTCTTGTTCCTCTCAATTTCAAAAGCATCTCTGCTTTGTCTAAAACTTTTAGTACCACTGAAAAGTGTTCCAAGGCTAGGCTTTCAGGCTCTCACTCACATGAACTTCAACAAATTCCTTTGAATTCAGGCTGGTGCTATTGTTACTTACATAAACAAGATATATATAAAATCATATAAACTTGGATCTCCTAGAGGCACATAGAAAAGCTCAGTGTGTTTCATTTTGCTATGATCTGCATTCACATGCAGCGTTTTGTCATAAACAACCTTTGCATAACAACTGTATCATCTTTTGGACTATTGAGCTTTAACAATGCCAACTACCCAGTTCTGAAAGCATTTATATATTTAAAAAACAGTCAACTATTTGTTTTAGGAACACAATTGTTCAAACTCTCAATTCCTTTGGATACCAAAACCCATAAATTTTCCATTATGACTAAGATTTTCATGTTTTTTTGTTAAAGGAACTTCTTCTTAATACCTATTCATGATTGAAGCCACTTCTTTTATTCACCCAAAATTTAATCCTACTTGTTTGTAGGTGGTAAAGCTAGGAAGAGATTACTACTAGTTAAGTTTGGAGGTAGTTAAAAAGGTACACCATTTTGATCCTGATGCTATGATACATCCACAAATGCTCCAAGTGCTAAAGGCTTAAAGAACCAATTGAGCATTCACTATTCACAAGCACATGTTGGACTTAAATTGTGTAGTTAGATAGGGTTATCTAGGTGGGGACCAAAGGTGAGCTAAATAAAGAACGAAACACTTGAGGAGGAGGAAGCTCCCATGAACAATTATCATCATTATTCCGTATCAAGATGCCTTGAGAGTGTCAAGATTGTTAGGTCTCAGCATTATTGTAGCAGATCATAATAAGAGTTTCAACTTTCAAGCTATTCAAGGTTAAATTAAGGCCAGGCCTAGCAGTACGTTGGGTGGTGAGGCATACAGTTGGTACATCATGGACTACTTATTGTGCTACAGAAAAATCTTGAAATGTATATTGATTTGCATATAATGGTAGTGGATGGTTTTGCAGAGTATGGTTTTGCAGAGTTACTCTGATTGTACTTTGGAACTACTCTCTCTCTCTCTCTCTGCATAATGGAAAATACCAAAACTAGTTACTACTGCCAATTAATTTTACTATAAATGCTAATAAATTGGTCCCAATTTAATACCATAATAAATTCAATTGTTTAAATTACTTTTTTTATAAGGTTTTTGGAGTAAAATCTGTAATTTTTTTTTTTTGAAAAAAAAAACTGTAATATGAGTAGCAATAATTACACATTATGCGTGCAAGACATATAGCTGAAATCGTGTTTTCACAATCTCATAATTAGTTAGTGTGTACGGCAGTGGTATAATTCAACATGTATAGCAACAATTAGCGTTGTAATATTACCAATAGTTGCTCTTACATAATTATTGACTCTTGCAAAACATTGCAAACTAACTCTTACCATATTCTCCCCCTCAAAAAAAAAAACTCTTACCATATTCCGAAACTGGAACAACTATAAGACGCCATTACATATTAAACCCACAAGAATCCAGTGGAAGAAAAATGGCCAATTTGAAGCCTTTCAAAAATTTTCCTTGTAGAAATGTTGGAAGAAAATGCAGGTTTCTTAAATAATTTAATCACAATCTCTACTTAAGAAAGATAAGACAATGGTAATGCTGTAAGCATTAGCTAGGATTTTGCCAGAAGGGAATCATGGAGTAAAGGCTCAAAACTAACATTAATGGGGTACCATATCAGGGGACACCTTCCTTTTTTTTCTCCCCTGTTGTTTGTCGTGGTACTGAAAATTCGGCTTAATTCAGAGGTTAGAGGACCACTAATTTAGGACTCACCTACTTTCATGAAGGGACATAGCAGCCAGTAGGAAGAACTGAGTAACAACACAACCATTTTGAGAATGTACGTACATGAAATTAAGACCCATTCGGCATACCATTAAAACATATTCACCAGAAATTTTGATTCTACCTATACTGTACTATTGAACGTGAATGAGAGATGGGGAATATCATATCGCAGACACGGCATTCCGTTATAATATATTGTAGGGTAATAATAGTTCAGTAAAACTAGTATGAAATTATGAATGCCAAAAACTACTTCTTCTGTTATCCAGTCTTATGTCTCTTTCTCAAATAAAGGAATTTTAGGTTTCATTGCCCAAAAGAAAAAAGAAAAAAAAGAAAAAAAAAAGGTTTTTGTCTCCTTTTCCAAAAAAAAAGAGGGAAAGTATCATGTGTCAATGTTCTCCTTTGGTTTGAATCCCCCTTCCCCTATACAAAGAAGAGAAGCTTTTAAACCCTAATAAGAATAGAAGCTTTTTAAGGGAAGTTAATTATGGGATTTTTTTATAAAAAAATTAAGGGAAGTTAATTATAGTTATCCATTCTAAACTATGAGAATTACTGAATTTACAACCTAAATGACAATTTTAATCAAAATTGTAATTCAAAATTTGCAATCCAAACTAACGGATTAATAGAAGTTTGGCCTTTTAAGCTAAATTATGTGACGCCTCGATATTTACCCTAAATTATGGGATCATTCACAAGTATAAATTAAAAAAAATTGCAATCAATACCCTAATTTCAAGATTAATTTTCCCAATAATCCATTAATTTAAACATTAATTTGAATGGTGTAGTGAACATTATAAAATTCATTTCAAACTAGGGTATCGATTACAAAATTTTCAAGAAAGACAAAGAGGTTCTTCAATTTAAAAAAGCTAATTACCAACTGGTGTTTAAATCCTTTGAGCCCAAGGATGCAGGATAAATTCATTCCTCTTCCCTAAACACCTTCATAGAATTGTTTTAAACTCACAGAACATGGATATAACCTAGGGGTGTCAAATGGATAGATTTGGGGGGGTCATAATTGGGTTGGATATATAAAACTCATTTACTCATTAAAACCCATTTAAACTAATTGCTTCTAACTCAAATCCAACCCAACCCAATTATTATGGGTAAATCCAAACTTACCCAATTACCCAATTATCAAAATTACTAAAATGCCATTATAGTAAAAACCCCAACACTTTCTTGAATTCTCTTTTCCACTCTCTCTAGTTTCCATTTTCGAGATTAAAAAATTTCACATAAGCACATCCATGTTAGCAATAATATTAAAAATCCAAATAAAAAAATATTTTCTTTTTTTTTCTATTTTCTCTCACTTTCTTGGCAACCAAACAGTGCAACAAATACAAAAAATGTCATTTCAAGCTCAAAATTTTCCTAGAATTTCGAAAGCAACTATCCTAGAAACAAATAGAAATTCTACTGAACCAAAAAAAGAGAAAAATGAACGCATCCTTATCAATAACAATTTTCTTAAATTACCCAAATTAAAAAAAAAAAAAAAAAAAAATTTAAACCCAGTAATGGTGTTTGAAATATAATGTGAAAACTATCAAGTCAAAAAGTACCCCAACTCAAGCTTTTGTCTTTCACAATCAGTGAGCTTGGCAGCAAACCCATTGAAACTCCTTTTGTAACTTCTAACCAAGCAATTTTCTATAGAACTAGAGAGAGAGGGAGCGAGCATAAAAAGTAATAATTGCTTGCTAGTGATACAATAAAAAGTTCGAGCGGTGCTCCGGTGGAGATGACTGCGAGCCGAGTCTGGACTTGGCGATGAGCCTTCACGTTTCGGCGGCGATCTACTCGAGTTTAGGGCGGTTCGAGGAGGCGATTCTGGTTCTGGAACGGGCCATTCAAGTTCCGGATCCTCCTAGAAGCGCCGATCACGCGTTCGCGGCATGTTCCTGTCACATGCAACTCGGCGACACGTTTTCGATGCTTGGACAGGTGGATCGCTCAATCACTTGCTATGAAGAAGGGCTTAAGATCCAGATCGAAGCCTTGGGCAAAACCAATCCACGCGTTGGTGAAACTTGCAGGTTTGAATTTTTGTGCTTTTGATTTGCTAAATGTAGATTGGATTGCCATAGAGAAATGTGTTTGTTGTGCCTCATTGTACTCTGTGAGAGCTAGAGAGAGAGTAAGCAAGAGGAGAGAGAGAGAAGTGTTTGGGGTCTGAGAAAGTGAAGGAAAATAAAAATATTGAAACGTCAGAGGGTTTTTTTTTTTTTTTTTTTTTTATGAGAAGGGTTGGGTTGAATTTGGGTGTATTGTTTTGGGTTAAATGAGTCTCAATGGGTTTTTAAGTTAAAACCCAATAATTATTGGGTCTAATTGGGTTAATGCCCATTTAACCCAACTAATAATTGGGTGAATTTGGGTTCAATTAGAGTGGGTGAGTTTGAGTAGGCAAATAGATTTGGGCTTATTTTGCCACCCCTAATATAACCATAAATTCATTCCTCTTCGTTGAAATTAAACTCAGAACATGGATATAACCAAAAGAACAGGAAAGCTACAGAAGGTTGCTTTGTGAACTATTTTAATAGAAGCAACATTCATCATGGGAGACGGCATTCAGAATAGTTTAAATTTTAAGCATGGGTGAAGAGAGAGAAGGATAACACCACTGTTGTAACCTTACATTTTTAAGGCATGAATAAATTGATGGGAATTATATAATGTAATGAATGTGAAATGTCCTTTAGCACCGCTGATATGGTACAAGTTTCATGTTACAAAAAGTTCTTCCTGTAATCTACTATCACTGAATTTTGCTTCTACATAAAAATTTGGAACTCTTTGAGATATCAAACAGTGAAGAAAAAATTGTATCTGAGAATTACCCATCCTCAGCAGCATTTTTATTGTTATGGTCTTAGAGGGCTTTCTTTATTTGAAAGAAGTTAGAACATTCCTTGTGAGCGGCTTCAACATCATCTGGAGATGCCACTGCAACCACAACACCTTTATCTTTAACTGCCTCAACTGCATCCGCAAATTCCTTGAAGTCTTTCAAACTGTGAGGAAAAGAGGATAAACTTAATATATTGAACTAAGATTCATAGGTCATAAACAGAAAACTTTGAATTAATATGCCATGAACAGACTTAAGGCATCATCCAACCATTGCTTCAACACTAAACTTTCGGGTTCAATGAAAACAATGTCAATTAGAAGGAAAATTCAAATTCTCTCTCTATCTACGGATCATTTTGCATCAATTTAGTCTAGTTTTCTTAAAAGTGCCAATCATTTAAAATTGCTCAATCCATTTTTGTCATAATTTCCTCAATGGCAGCAAAATAATCCTCACCCCCCCACCCCCCTTTTTTCATTTCATAGCCTCTGGCCTAGCTTTGGCATACTTTACAACACGAGTCCATGCATCAATTAAGAAAACATCCTCTTTTACCTGGTTGATAATATCTCTCCCCGTCTTCTTTGCCTTTCTTCATCTGTGATGCCCAACAAATGCCGCAACAAACTAGAGAAAGAAGAGAAGGAAAGAGTAAATTTGAGTTTTACTCATGCTAAAAACAGTAACAGTATGTTTAGAGTCCAATTAGTATCTAACATTAGCAGTGACCTCCCCTACAAGGTATTTTGCCTTTGAGCCATGATGTGAAGT
Source organism: Quercus aquifolioides (assembly GCA_019022515.1). NCBI lineage: Eukaryota > Viridiplantae > Streptophyta > Magnoliopsida > Fagales > Fagaceae > Quercus > Quercus aquifolioides. The sequence continues at coordinate 41,726,073 of CM032332.1, forward strand.
TACATCTTCAGGCTTATACAGTTAATATTTTTCAAAGTAACTGTTAACTTCAAGTGCAGAAGCCACCTTTTAAAGACTGCTGTCCATATACCTGCTATAACCTTTGGCATCAGGAAGCTGATATGAATCCACATCTCCGATGGTCCCAATAATAGCTTTTGTAAGAGTATCGTCATCCATTTCTAACCCACGGAGAAAGTCTCCAGTTCCATTGTATACATCAAGTGTCTTTAACAAGTTGGGGTCACGATAAGATAAGAAGGAGAATACTCCTAAACAAGAGAACCCAAAATGTAAGATTCCTGAACAACTTATAATCGCTTCACAAATAGCTAAGAGCACGAAATTTTACCCGAGTGAGTATCAAAGTCGCAGAAGCCTCCATAGGCCCCACCACTAACACGCACACGATCCCATAACCAAGTATTACTAATGTATTTTGAAATTACATACGCACTCCCATCAAGTTGATAACCAGTTTCATAAAGGTTAGCTGCTTTTCCAACATAATTAACCTGCAGAACATAAATAATAACATGTTATAAAGAAAGCTAAAAGGAAAAACAAGCAGCAGGAGGCAGGGGAAAAAAAATCACCTGAGTTGGTATCACAATGGCCTCGTTTTCTGAAGGAAGTCGAGCATTCCAAGTAGCTGTTCCAACAAGAGGGTTGCTGGGAAGTGAATCAAGAAATTTGCTAACAAACTTTCCTGAATCTGAGAGGATTCTTCCATCAGCAGTCATATTTATCAAGCAACCATTCCTCGAAAGTATGGACTTGCGAATCTCCTCAAGAGATGAAGAAATTTCATCCCAATCTTTATCAACTTTCTCTTCAAGGGTTTGTAAGAATTCCAGGTAACTACAAGACCAGAAAAATAAACTATATCAGGACCATCCAGTTTGTAATTCAGAGCTAGTGGATCTCGAAAACATATATACCATAGAACTTGAATCTTTTGATGTGTACCAAAGCATAACAAATATATCTATAAGAAACATTCAAGTCCTACGAAGCACAAACACAGGTACAGGTACAGATATGACATGGCGACACAAGTAATTCCTGAAAAATGATAACATGACATGGCGAATACAACACAAGTACGACATTGGTATTGTACCCCAAATGAAGTGTCTGTGCTTCCTAGTTCAAGTCATCATGTGTGTAATTTTACTGCATTCACAAAGTCCTGGAAATGAGCCTAGTTTCTTTTTTTGAGACCTATAATCAAGAAAATACATTACTATAGTTCATTATATAATATAAATGTTAATTCCTAGACAATCCTCTCACTGGAAGGATAAATGCTTAAACAGAGTAAGGAGTAAGACAGATGTCATTGTAGCCTACATAGATTAGTCCAAAAGAAAGATCACTTCAAAATAAATAGTCCAACCTGACACCACCCATCTGTTCAGAAATCCACCCGGCAACATTTAACTTAGCATCCATCCTTGCAGCCGCAACTCCATGACCACCACCTCTTAACCGGTTCTGAAAACATATATAAATTGAGATTTAATGACGAAATATAAAGGTCCAGTTGGGTTGCCTATTTTTTTCCACAAAATTCTGTACATACCTCCATTCTAGCTTTGCTTTGGGCAACAAACTGCTTAAACCGCTGCTGATCCGTAAACTGGACTTCTTGAAGAACACAGGTAACCTATATATGCATGAATCCCTCAGTCACTCATTATCCACAGAAGTAAACTAAATTAATGACACTGTATAGCAAAAAGCTAAAGTATGAAGTAGAACTGGCTGGTTGTATGGTTACTATGGTATACTATAGTCAGAAGTGGTCTCTATAGGCATTCATTTTTATAATAATTGAGGGGGCCTCATCAATGAAGAAAACATTTGCAAACAGATGATAGTCAATTGGTAATAGATATGAACAAATTTCATAGGACCCAGTAACTAGACAAACGAGTGTTGATTTATAGCTGTCTACAAAAAGATTAAATCAGGCTTGCAGCCCCCAACTACTTAAGCATAGGAACTCTATTCTTTGTACAATGTTTTGTTCCTTTCCATTAGGTGAAAGGGATCAATAAATCAACAAAAGGTAACAGAAAGCAGTTAGAAGACTTGAGAATAGGCAGAGGTTCTAAATAAGCCATGATCCAACTTTCATGAGCAGTGAAAGCTATGTAAACTTTACGTGTATAATAAGCTTTGGCCCCAAGGGGAGGGAGAGGGAGATATTCAAACTAGTGACTTCCAGGCCAAAAGGTGTGGTCCCCAGTCAATGTAAACTAATTACCACAATATCTAAAATGTTCCAAGTGGTTCAAATTATGTCATTGTCAATCTTGATGATTACATGTGAAGTCTGAAAAGAATAGATACCAGGTTGAATAGGTCTTCAGCACGTCCTGCCATGGCTTTGCCTCTAACAATTATATGGCAACATGGATCCTCCCTGCCCCGTACAGATGATGTGAATGGAAAAACTGATATTCCTCCAGTTTTTCTTCCTATTAACTGATTAAGTTGCACAAAAGTCAAGTCTTTTGTACCCATCTCCAGCAATGATTGGCTGTTAAGAACAATATTAAATAGTCAAAATATGTGATCTCAATCATCCTAGAAGAAGAAACATATGCATAATCATCAGTATTAACACTGCTGTTACACCGGCATTAACATCCTTTCCTTTGCTTTTGGTGTCAATATGCATTAACCCTATAGAATTAACATTCTAGAGGTTGCTCTTCCTTTTTATGAGGTTTGATAAGAGACATCAAGCTAAAAGATTGGACAAAAGAAGCCCTCACACTCAGGCACCATAATAAGGAAAAGAAAAATGGAAACCTCAATGTAATACACATTTGGCAGGTCCATGAAGGATATTGTAGCATAGTTAACAAAAAAATACCTGCCTTCTGCGCAGTACATATAATCTTTCTTTTCAGAACTTAATGTGGTGAAAGATCTTGTTCTGCTCAGATACTAATAGAATGGAAGTATGGAACATGACATATCAATACCAAGTTTAGCAACAAAATAAACAGTGGTTCTTTAAGGCAACAACAACTCACCAAAAAAGTGGTACCAAGGGGAGAAGCTCTTGCTTCAGTGAACCCATATTGAAGACAACCTCAGTGTAAAGGACATCATTTGTGAAGAGGTCATGCTGCAAAACTTTTACTCCATCTATATCCCCAACCTACAGTGAACAAAATGCTCAGTATGCTCTATAACAGAAAAGCAAAAGAAGAAGCCATGTAGGACATTCAAACACGAGTTGCTAAAGGTAATGACAACCTCTGTAGGAATGTGAATAGGTTCTTTTGGAATATCTAGTAGAGAGAGGCTTGGGACACTTTTTAGAGCTTCTGGTGGGTCAGGAGTTTCCTGCTTCAGTCGCAACTCCTGTGTAGCACATGCTAGCTCAGCAAGATCTTCCTCAGTCATACTTGCTTTAAGTTTCTTCAAGATTTCTTTCTCAGCTTCTTCTTCACGAGAAGCTTTATCAGGATCAGGCTGATGCAGAAAATACCCCCAACATATAATTAATACAAAAGCATCACATGCACACAGCAACTGAAAACATTTAGGCTAACAAGATTTGGTGACTACCTGCATTTCTACTGTAACTTGATGGGGATTGTTCAAGATGAATTTCTCTATTAGAGGAGAAAAAACAGCATTAGAGCCTTCCTGTGCTATTCTGGCTTTTAGGGCCACTAAGGGTTTCTCATACTTTAATGGCTCAAAGGGGTCCATATCATATATCCATTTCCCCTGAAAAAAAAGAAAAAAGAAAAAAGAAAAAGGAACAAAGAACATATGTGAATATAAATAATTATGACGAGGATGCTTGTAAAACAACAGAGACAGGCATATCATATCTTACAATGGATCGAAGCATCAGTGACAAACCACGAGGAAATGATCCGGTGTTGTTTTCCCTGAGAGAAAACTCAATTGTATTCATGGATGCCTCTACAGCATCTGCATCAAAACCTTCATCTGCTAATTTTTTAAGGGTACTCACAACTAATTCTTCTACCTTTTGAATGTCATCTTTATAGACGCCCTTCAACCCAATACTAAACTGAGGCTGGAGGAGCTCATCTTCAACCCCACCACCAACAATGGCATCTCCTAATCCACTTTCCAGCAAGATTTTCCTTAATGGAGAAGCAGGAGTTCCCAACATAAGATGGTCCAAGAACCCAAGGGTAAGCTCAGTTTCCAGATCTAGGGGCTTATCAGAGAGCAACCAATTAAGGCATACCATATTCTTCTTCTTCATATCCCCACCCTCACCAGCAGGATATTTCTCAACAATCCTTACTGGCTCTGAAAATAGTTTTTGTGTTTCAACCTTTGATTCATTGGGAGCAGTACTTGCATCAAACATATCTAGATACTCTGAGAGAAAGAGAGTAAGGTGTTACATTTTAAATGAATTTCACACAATCCTAAAATGATCATTGAACTAAACAAAAAATAAAAATAAACACTTGACATCAATGTAGACTGTAAATACTTGGTAGCGATTGGTTTGACAACCATTCAAAATTGAAAAAAAAATGAACTTTCTTATCACTAGTTTAAGTGTCATTTTTTGTGAAAGAGAGACTGAGAGAGAGAGAAAAAAACGTAATGTCTTTAATATAAGAAACAGATAATGTAGTATGCTTAAACACCAAAAATTACAACTTTGTAGTTTTTCTTTTATATGTAAAGAAGTTATGCACAAGCCACCAAAGACCTGTTATTAGTTTTAGCCTTTAGGTTTCCATGGTTTAATGGCTACACAAGTCTAGTTTTGCATCAATTATCTTTTGGGACGAATCACTCACATACATCAGGGGCAAGGGTCAGGGATACAAGACATAAGAAGAAAGTTATTGGGGCCATATATTCATAAAAGTAGATGTCATTTGTTACCACTCAAGATCCGAAGGCGCTCAATTGGATCATCATCTCCATAAAACCATATTCTAGCATTGCTGGGGTGATAATATTTACGGTGAAATTCCTGTAATTTTTTTTCAGAAGAATAGCACCAATCATGTCATACAAAAAGAAATAATATTCATAACTGCACTTGAGGTCACATGCATAATAATGTGTGCAGATAAAATTCATGTATGCTACTGGAAAGAAGCCTAAAAATTTTCTAAGACATATGCTAGAGAAACCTTGAATGGTAAAACACCAAAAGGTTTTCACAGACTCCAAAATAAGGTAGTTAAAAACTTGTAACCCAATCCTAAATATTAAATCTATATATCAATAACATTGAAAGAGTCCTTGTAGATGTCACAAAAATCAATCAACTATCTCCATGTGAAGCCGAAATCCAGAAAACTTCGGCACAATTCCATATAAAAAAAATGCATCACTTAAAAAAAGCCACAATAGTAATAGTATTATAATAAATACAATGTTTGTAAAAGCATGAGGTGCATTTAAGCACAAAGGCCTCTGGGAGCCTAGGTGCAAAGAACAAGTGCTCGCTTCATTAAAATAAAGCGCACATTCTTAAAATATGATCTAGTACATTTGAAAACACTTATTATTGTACAACATGAAAATTAAGTGATCAACTAATCATAATATCATCTAAATTTGAAATCAACTAATCTATGAATTACAAGGAGAGAAAATTTATGAAATTAACAAAAGACATTGATGGGATGCCACCCATGGCATGCATCCAATCATACAAGGATCACAAGATAGCCTTTGATTACAAAATTAGGATGTTCAACTCTATCAAAGACCCTCTTGTTTATATGACTTAACGAGTCATGCAATTAATATATGTGGATGGTCATTTAAATTGCCACATACTGGGTTGGAATAGATTCCTCTAAACCAGTTTAACGGAAAACTTGTACTAAATAAAAATAGATTTTGAGTTATTGAATTGCCCCCAGAAAAAAAAAAAAAAAAAAATGATATCTACCAACAATGGTGTGAAAATTAAAAACAAAATTATTGTATGGGCATATACCAGAATTTCATTCCATATTTATAAATAAATAATTATCATGATACAACATTTAGGTTAAGGCAATAAGTTAGTTACCACAAAGATACATCAGCTAAACTACCGCTGTTTGAAGGTTACACAATCTTAATACCAACATAGTTAAACAAAAATCTCAACATGGTGCATGCAACAAACCTTGAATTCCTCATATGTCAGTTTGGGAATAACTCGTGGATCACCCCCACTATCAACACCATAAGTATTGTCTGGGAAAAGAGCCTGTGCCAAAATTTACAAGTAAGAGCTATCAATAGAATAAAAATAGAAACAATTTTTTTTTTTTAATAATAATAACACAAAGCTTTTGGAGAACAATGGACATTTGGCAAAAATAGAGATCATACTAGTAACATTGAGCCATTCAGAAGTTCCTTCCAGCACAAGTCAAGCCATATGGTTTTACTGGTCAACTCCAAGTAATATCAACATACATTATGACAAATAAATGTGTGCCTTAGTGGGAGTACTGTTTAAAACTACACCTTTCTAAGGTATAGCTTTTTAATACCACACTTTTTTTAAAGTACAACTTTTTCAAAAGCCCCTTTTCAAAAAATGGAAAAACAAGCTATACCAAATGGGCACTTGATATGTTAGTAACATGGATATTTGGCATGGCCAAGACCCAATGACCCTATCAAACTCCCAAATGCATGAATCACTATGATTTTGAACACAAATAAAAACTGGATTCTTTTTTTTTTTTTTTAATCAGAAAGAAAAGAAATTCATTGATTAAAAATAATAATAATAATAAGAGAGAGAGTGGCTGAGGCCAGTACACGGAGTATATTACGGACACTCCAAAGGAGAAAAAAGAAAGCATAAATTAACCAAGAGCATGTCCATAAACTTTAAAATGTCTGAAACTAGACCAGAAGATGGAAAATGAGCTTGCTACCACTCGGAAAGTGGCCCCACTAGCTGCAATTTAAGTTGAACAAAAATGGTCTTTCATTTCATAGGTACACAGATTTCTCTCTCTAAATAGTCCACATCACACAAGACAGATCATAGCCCCCCAGATACTTGAATACGTCCTTTTACCACATAGAACACAGCAGTTTTCTCTCCTCAAATAGTTCACATAAAAAGAAAATGTTGCTCTAAACCATGTAGTTTATGATTTTGTATTATGTGAGTTTCTAAGTATGATTTATTTCAATCTACTAATACAATCTGCCATATCATTAAGAACTACTAGAGTATGATATACAAACAAAAATAAATGAATGAATACAGGAAACAATCAATAACACAGTATCAGCGAGAGAGAGAGCATCACACGAATGATTGATTAATGATCAATGCATAATAAATAAATTATAAAAAAAAAAAAAGTGAAACCAGTCCAGATGGGATCAAAAAAAATTTACAGTCAAATTATCAGCACATGGTATAAGAAGATCCTTTGGCTGGACTGATTAATAAACTTCCGACAGATCAAATTTAATTGAGAATGCACAACTTGTTCTGCAAAGGTATCAAAGCCTAAGAAATATAAAAAACAATATACAAGAGACTTGCCTGTTGAGCTGCCCGCCCTAATATATTATCAGGCTGAGAATAGACACCTTTCATCTCGTTGAAAACAACACCTAAAAATAAGAACAAAATCATTTAGGAAGGAAAGGAAATGCATTATATGATTAGGAGTCAGATGGATTCCAAAAACAGGAAGCTTGAAACTCATCCCAAAGGTATAAAACACTCCAGAACAATCTGCAACAGAACTAATGACCTTTATAAGATATATCTTCTGAAGGATTGTTGAGCTCATAATGCCAACCCTCCTGTTGGAAAGTCTGATAATCCTCCAAACATTTAGGGAAGAAGACAGCATCCAGGTATACATCTACCAGATTATAGAAATCCTGTTTGGAGAAAATAAACGACCATGCATTAAAATCCAAACTAGACCCAAGATTCAAAACATCTAAATTCCCAAATTCCATTCTAGCTCGCTTTTACCTTTGTGTTTGTTGAAGCAACTGGGTAACAAGTCCTATCGGGATATGTGAAAGCATTCAGAAAAGTGTGCAAGCTCCCTTTCAATAATTCAACAAATGGCTCTTTCAAGGGATACTTTCTTGACCCACACAATACACTGTGTTCCAGTATGTGTGGAATCCCAGTGGAATCATTTCTACATTAAAATTTGGATACAAGAGGATGATTAGATCTTGAGCAACTATCACTCAAACATTAATGAGAGTAATTTCCACAAGAGTTCAAAACAGTGTAATTGTTCTTCCATAAAACTGCTTGTAGCTCCCAAAAAAAAAAAAAAAATCCCAACATCCAGCCATAAATTTGCTCTACACTCAATCCTTTATTTTATTTATTTATTTTTAAATATTTCCTAATAAATAAGAAAGCACTAGCTTGATCCAATGGTGTTTTTTTTTTTTTTTTTCTTTTTTTTATTGTTAAGTTACACACGCATTCAGTGAGTATTTTTGCCTGAAAACACGTTTCAGAATCAGTTTCAGAATCAGAATTACAATCGTACTTTTTGGCCCAAAAACGCTGAACCAAAACGGGCACTTAAACTTGTAACCTCACCCTCCATCCCATTATTATGGGAGGAGGAACTGCCAATTGAGCTATATAGCTCATTGGTGGCAGTGGCTTGATCCAATGCTAAACCTAATTTAAACTCTGCCGCGTCTCACATTCAATTCATGCAGACCGAATTCCCTCTATTCCAAAAAAAAAAGCAGAAGCCTTAGAAATGACTAATTGACAATAAGTCACATTCTTTACTGCTAATACAATTCCATTTCTAATAAAAAATCGTAGTCTGCATATATTCATTTTTATACTCCTATTGAAATGTTTCTAAATTAGAACATGCCTGAATCAAATTCACCATTACATCAAAACACAAAAACCGAAAACCACAACTTGTAGATTAAATTGGCACAATGAGAATACTCACGGTGGAGTGCGAAAGACAATGCCGAAGACCTTGTTCTCGTCGTCGTTCAGCACCGACATGACCTCGGCGCCGGTCTTCTTGTGCTTGAAAAGCACGGCTTTCGACTTGCACTCTCCGATGACCTCTTCGGAAACTTTCTCGAACCCGAGCTTCTCCGCAGCCTCATTGTCAGCCCCTGCAAACTCTGCAAAACGCCGCGTTTCAGCTCAATGAAATTCCAAAAACATATCTCATAGTTTTCAGGGTTCAAAAATGAGAATTTACCTGAAGGAGAGTGAGCGTGGGAAGTGGCGACGGCGCGTGGGGAGAGAGAGGAGAAGTGTTTTCTGAGGTTGAAGGAAGCGGCGGCGGCGGCGGAGGGGGAGGAGGATGAAGTGGCGCGGAGCAATCGGAGGCGGAGCGAGGATTTTCGGGTGGCGGGATTGGGGATTGTACGGTGACGTTTTGGGGCGAGAGAAGAGGAAAAGCGAGAGAGTCTGTGAGAAGAGCGGAAGAGCAATCTGTTGGAAGAGAGAGAACGAACTAGTAGAGCTGTTCTGTCCATTTTGGATAACAGAACAGAATAGAATAGAAGAACCCTAAGCTATTAAAGAGAGAGTTGGGGTTGTTTTTATATATTGGGAGTGGAGGGAAATATCTAGAGAGAGTAGAGTAGCGTGGATGGGTGGTTTTGAAAGTGACAAAATGGTGAATTCCTGCCCAGAGAAATATGCTAAAGGGTGAGCTTGGTCTTTTCTTGCTGTGTGGTGCAAGAGATAGACAAGAATGATTAAGAAAATAAAATAATTACCAAAATTAGATTATTCTCTAATTCCTATAAAATATATATATATATATATATATATATATATATATCTTCAATGAATCAAGAAGAGATCATTATTAGAGAAATTTCATAAATTATAAACAAATTGAAAATTGAATTTGTTCTTCAAATTTTTCTTACAATTTTATAAAAAAAATTAAAAGAAGCCTTAATATTCTTATAATTCCATTTTATTAAATATGCATTACCTTAATATTCATATCCATCTTATTACACGTGCATAACCTTAATATCCATTACAGGGGTTTTTTAGAAAATAACTACAAAACTCAAACAATATTATTAGTTAGGCAACGTTTCAAACATATTGCATTTCTAACAATTCGACTTCAGAGAAGTCGATTTTACTGTTCATAACGCCTATTTTTTGCGCCACGTAGATAAAGAAATCGAGTCCTTTGGACTCATTTCTTATACACAGAAACCGACTTCTCTGGAGTCGTTTTCTATACAAAGAAATCGACTTCAGATATTCAAACACTGAATCAAGCTTTTTGTGTATTTCAGATGAGCCTCTTCATTACTTACAGCTACTGGGAGCTGGGCATAAGCGGACACGGCGGTCCAGGCAGAGTCAGACGGTGGTGGCGCCTGCATCGTCGGCGTTCTGAATGAGCTCCTTTAGCACCGTCGTACCTCACGGATCCGCCGAGTCTGACCGAAGTCTTCCAGTATCACAAACATCGACGACAACTCCATTTCGAGATCAGATCAGATTTGTCATTCGTGGAGTAAAGCTGTTTGGGTTTCGTTTGGGTTTCGTACCTCACAGATCTGTTTGGGTTTCATTTTTTTTGGAATTGAATTGGTCGCCTGAGGGCAATTGAGGCTATTTGCAGTTTGTAGTTGTACTGGGTCGCCTGGGATTTCGGTTTCTATATAAATTGACTTCGCTGGAGTTGTTTTCTCTACAAAGAAATCGACTTCAGTGAAGTCGATTTATTTGTATAGAAAACGACTCCAAAGAAGTCGTTTTCTGTGTATGAGAAATGAGTCCAAAAAATAGGCGATATGAACAGTAAAATCGACTCCTCTGAAGTCGAATTGTTAGAAATGCAATATGTTTGAAACGTTGCCTAACTAATAATATTGTTTGGGTTTTGTAGTTATTTTCTAAAAAATCCCTCCATTACATTGACACCAAACAAGAGTTCACCTTGATTCAATATTAGAATTATATTGTTTTCCGAAAAAAAAGACTTATATTGATTATTACCCAATAATTGAATAATTGTGTCGGCAAATATTTTATTCCTAAACTAGTCTATAACCCGTGCATATACACGATATAATTAAAAGAAATTACAATTACACACATATATAAATTCAAATTATACTTTCTCTTTCTCTCTTTTATTTTTATTTTTTAATTTTTTTTGGATATACATATGAGTTTACTCTTTCTTTTTTATTCATTGAGTTTTTGATAATTTATTTATATTATATCATTCGTCTTTTGCACCTCATTAACTTACCTAGAACAAAAATTAAAAAAAAAAAAAACTTAAATAGGACACGTGGCACAAAATTAGACAACAATTGGAATCCAATTTAAAACCTAATTATATGTTCTCTCAGCTTTACCTATATACATACATATATATATATATATATATATATATGGTTTCTTCTTTATCAGATTTAGGCCCTAGAAAAATGCTTTTTTTTTTTTTTTTTTTTGGAGAAAGCAGAAAAATTCTAGTTGTTACTTGTTATTGTTCGTATGTTATGATATTAATATACACACTCTAATTTTTTAAAAGGAAAATTTACCCCTTCTAATTAATTGTGTCTTTAAAGTAATGCGAGAGATATAAACTTTTTTATAACAAATTTTACAAACTGCTGATGTGGTGGGTGGTTATTAGTAAATGCAAAAGTAATGTTAATGATAGGCCTTAATGAAAACTAATAAGAAGTTGGCCACATCAACAGTTTGTAAAAATGTTGTAAAATAGTTTGTGTCTCTAGCATTATTCTTCTAATAATCTTTAAAGTATTTTTCATAGGAATGTATTTAATATGAATTTTTTTTTTTTTTAAAGAATACTAAGTGTGGGGCCTAAGAATCCGACGATCCCAGCCCACTTCATATTAAGCCCAAAGCCCACACCGAGGATGAAGAATTGCCCGAGAATGAGCATAGAAAGCCTAAGTGGCCAAGGGATATCGCCGAGGACGATCCTGTTCTCGGACATTCGAGACCACAGGGAGGAAGGGCAGCACGCCACCAAGGGCGGCCTCCCTGAGCACTCCAGGGAAAAGACAAGTAGGAGGGGCCATCCGTGGAAGCATGGTGGAGGAGTAATTTAAGGAAGAGATGATACCTCCACATTAAATGCGCACAACTAATGTTCTAGCAGCATTAATGGAGAAATGACCCCTGAGCAGTGCTGTCTCGGTTGCTGCAACTCACAGGAAGTTTGGTAAAGTGGTTGATAGGACGGGTTGTTAGAGGGAGGCATGGATGATCAACAAGTGGAAGGAAAGGGTTGTTGGGGGAGGACTATATAATGGGAAGAAACAGATCAAAAGGGGGCGACCATTCTCATGGGATAAATACTACCACCAAGCTCCTCGGACGAGCTGAGGACAGACTTTCTAAGATAATTTCAGTTCATCTACGTTCGATGGTAGCGAATATCACATTGGGTGTTGTCTGCGTGCTAAGGCCAAGTTCTTAAACTCATTCTCTACAAATTCATTGTATTGGGCTAGTTGGATCTGATTCCACTCTTCCAGTAGTAGAACTGCTCAGATCCAGTCCCTACAATTGGCGCCGTCTGTGGGGAGAACTTGTGCGTTAGCAAGCGCAATGGTCAATTGTTCCTACGTTGCTAGCTTGCACAAAGTTAGGCAAATTTTTCGTCGTCACCGCCGCTAACACCGATTCCGAGTCCCGTTAAAAAAAAAAAAAAAAAAAAGAAAACAACGCACCCACTCAAGAAACACTTGTTGCAGAAAAATGAAAGATTCAGAGAATGAAGCAAGTAAACAGTACAACCTTTTTATTAAATGAAGGAAAAGTACATCATACACCCGAAGGCTTAGAAAAACTTGTTCTAAAGCTAAAAATACAAACAATGGCTTAGACAAGCTTGTTCTAAAGCTAAATGTACAAACGGAGGCTTAGACAGGCTTGTTCTAAAGCTAACCGTAGGAAAGGGAGGCTGAGGTAGGCTTGTTTTAAGGCTACCAACAACTCCCGAGCCCGTATGGATGGTATCGGCGACAAGAGAGGAGAAGAAATGGAAGCGCTTGACGACCCCATCCCAGGATGTTCCCTTGATGCTTTCCCAGCCTCATGATAATTAAGCATTGGAGGCGGCAACACCCGGGCACCAATCGTAACGTAATCTTGCAAACCTCCATTGGTGGGTAAGCTGGGCACGAATCACTACCAGCTTAAAGGGCAGGCATGGACGCATACCAGAGAAAAATATTATGTTCCTCACGGACCTCCCTCCTAACTGCCAGACGCACTACCATCAGGATGACACCCAAGCTTTGCCGCACTGAAAATATGACGCGATCTACGACTGCTACGACTCTCAACTGAAGAAGGAGGACCTTCCTTCTTGCTCGGTTGAAAGGTAGGGACATCTTTGGCCCCTGCCCCCTTTGCCTCAACTGCGTCGTCTAGGGTCTAGGCGGCATCTCTGATTCCTAAATGGGGCTTGGCTTCCTTGCCCTTGCCCTCATCTAGGGTCATCCCATTCCCCTAAGCCTTGATCGTGATCCTGGCAAAATTCTTGGAAATACCCAGAGGATTGAGAGCTCAGAGCTCCTGTTGAACTCAAAGATTCGTGAAATGTATAAGGATGATTCCCCCCAGAGGGCCTTATATAGAAGGCGAGGGTTGGTGGGAATTAATCCGCAAGGAATTCGAAGGAAGAATTACCAGCGACACCAATCCTGACCAATTTCCAAAGAGGCCACCAACCGCTGGATCTGCATTAACCCATGAAGATATTAATGAGGGCGCGCCTCGCGCACCGAAACGTCAAGCACACAACTCGAATAGCCAAAAGACGCCTCGTAATCAGAAGCGGCGAAAGGCTGGCGCAATAGGGCTACTGTCGCACGTAAGGGTGGAGGGGCAAGCCGAACTCGTCCAGGTCAATGTTGGGCTAATTGCACGTAAAGGAGAAAGAGCCTATCCTCGGCAAGGCAAGGCCAAGGCTGTTATCGCTCTAGAGGCAAATATCCCAACATTAAGGACAAGTTCCTTCACTCCGAACAGTGACAATGAAGTACTAGACAAAACCAAGGTCTTGGATGTTCCTCGGACTCAAACCTATAGGGAAACTAGCTACTTCACAAGACTAAGTACTAGACAGAACCAAGGTCTTGCATGGTCCTCGAACTTAAAACTATGGGGAAACTAGCTACTTCACAAGACTAAGTACTAAACAGAACCAAGGTCTTGCTTGGTCCTCGGACTCAAACCTATTGAGAAACTAGCTACTTCACAAGACTAAGTACTAGACAGAACTAAGGTCTTGCATGGTCCTCGGACTCAAACCTATGGGGAAACTAGGTACTTCACAAGACTAAGTACTAGACAGAACCAAGGTCTTGCATGGTCTTCGGACTCAAACCTATGGGGAAACTAGTTACTTCACAAGACTAAATGCTAAACTAGTTACTTTCAACAAAACGGAGCGAGAGCATTTAACTAAGTTGCGAACACAGCCGGAGGGGAGTCTAGTGCCTCGGATCACTTGCCCCCACCTACTTCGATAAAGATGCAAAACTAAAGCAAGCCCATGAGCATCGCTTAAAGCACTTTAAGTGCTGAAACGCTCTCTTAGGCTCGGCAAGCTTACGAAGGACGTATGATTGTGTAACGTATACATCGTGGACCAGAATCCTTTGCGACTCATCCAAAGGGAAAACAAGTTGCATTGCTGAGACAGTTCAGTTTCTGATTAAAGCCTGAGGCAAAATTTACATCGCGGGCCCATCCTTTTCAATTATCCAAGCACTACTGGCACACCGCTAGGATCAACCGATTATTGAGCAAAGCATTAAAGCAAGATAAATAAAGGGATGCGTCGTTCGAAGAAATAGACACAGACGATTGGATATATTACACCAAAAAACAGTTTCATTACAATATCACCAAGACAAAAAAACGGAACGAAAAGAAAAAGAGACCATAATGAACCAAGTCGACAAAATAAGATAACCCGTCAAGATGGCCTATTTCTTCAACTTGATAGGCAGCTTGTCCTTGGGGGTCTACCAAGAAGCTTCATCTGATGCCTCGAGATCCTGGCTCGGAGGGGTAACTTCGGAGGACTCCTTCTCGGTGGGAAGAGCCTGGGAGTCAACAGGGGTAGCTTGGGAGTCAGCAGGAGGCTTCACCACGTCCTGGGGCGCTGTTGGGTTACTGATTTATTCTTTCCCCAACATCCCTTGGTGCCCAGTCTCCTCAGCAGGCTTATCAGTTGACATTGGATCGTTGGCAGCACTGGCCTGGCCTTCGTCCGTCGCTTTAAAGGCGGTGCCAGCTTCGGGGTCAGCGGAGGCAGCCTCACGAATGGCGGGGGGATAATACACCCTCTCAGCCCTCCTAAGCTCAGACGAGGCCTCAACCCCAGCTCGGTTGAGGGCCTCATTCCAAGTCTGGGAGTAGTAGTGTCTGCATACCTCGAGTACTTGAGCCTTAAGACTAGCCTCGGTCTTAGCCACTCCCTCGCAAAGGCCTCTTCCTCCGCTTGTTCTTTAGAGCTCTCAGCCTCTGTCCTCGCAAACTCAGCCTCTACTTTAGCCCTCAAGGCCTCGTCCCTGGCGTACTCGACAACACCTCTGGCTCCCTCTGCCTCAGCCAGCTTCTTCTTCAGGTCGGCGATATGCTCTTTGGCAATCTACAGCTGACCCTCAACCTCCAGCAGACGCCCTGTCTGGTCCTCGGCCTGTTTTTTAGCTCCAGCTAGGCTAGATACCGTGCTGTCTTTGGCCCTCGTCATCTCCTTCAAGTCCTCCATTGCCTTCTTGAGATCAGCCTTGAATTTCTTAAGGGTATTCGCGGCATCCAAGTACTTGTCGCGCTCCTGATCCAGGGCTCTACTCTGGTTATTGGCCTCCTCTTCCAGCCTAAAAGTGGCCTGGACAGCCTGCCAATCAAAACAAGTACACCGTAAGTTGGGAATTAAGGAATAAAATTGAACAAAGGCACAAGTATCAGAAGTCTTACCATACCCAGGTACCTTTTGAGGTTAAGGGCAACTTCCTGCCTCCTCAAGCCCCCCAGCTCGGCCATGTCAGTGGGGAGAAGCAGGGACCTCTCCAGGGCATTGGCCACGTAAGCGCCCTCGCCCCTTCGGAAGTCCCTGAGGGTGGCGCCATTCATCAAAGGCTTCCCATGAAGCATGGCGGCAGGCAACCAAGCCTGGGGCTTGGACTGCTGGGTGACCTCCTTTCCCTTGCCCTGACCACCGATCCTCAGCTGCTTAGAAGGTCGGCGGGCTTCATCTTCCTCTTGGGAGGAATGAGATCTCCCCCCATCCACTAAGTCTTTGCCCTTGGAGGGCCTCTTCCTTTTCGGATCAGTGTACTCGAGCCGAGGGTCCGAGGTAGGCAGAGTGGAAGACAACTTAGTCTGCGCAGGCAAAAACTTAGGTAGGGGAGGAGGAAGCTTGGGTGGAGGAAGAGGAAGCTTGGATTGTGACTTCCCTGGCTGGCCCTCAAGCAGGTCGAACAGGCTGGTTTGAGATTGTCTCTTGAAACCCATCTCGGCCTGAGTACCAGTCCTTGATGACAGAAGGTCTGCTTCAGATAAATGGGGGTCACCCAAGTCACCAAAAGGATCCTCGGATAGATGGACTTGGTCGAATGCACCAAATTCGTCCTCGGACGGACCCAGATCAGCTACTTCTTCCCCTCTTTCCAAACTTCCTCCCTCAGCCTCCGCAACTTGGTGGGACGAGGAAAAGCCTGCCAGAAGGACGCCCTCTGGGATGGAAGATCCTTCAGAAAACGAGAACCAGTGCTCCACCACAGTGATTTGGAGAAGCCTAGGGTCCTTGGCTCTGATCACGTATCTGGGAGCCGAGAAAGACTTCTGGATCGGTTTGTACCCAAGAATCTTGTGGGCGGCTCTAACCTGGTTGTCAGCCTCATTCACAAAGACCTCTGCCTTGAGTACAGTTTCCAAGTCTTCCTTGTTGACCAAATGGAAGTGCCGTTCAAAGGTGTGTGGATCTGCAAAAGAAAAAGCTAGTTCTTGTTAACAACCAAGCAATGCAAACTGTGAAAATATCGCAGATCAACCTCCCCATATTCCGAGTACCCTACCTGGCTCCCCTTCTACTGTCAGGCAGTGAAGGCTATCGTGCCACTCCCCCGACACGATGAGAAAATCCTTATTCAACCTCTTGCTAGACTCGGGGAGACACTGGATGAGTCTAACTCTATCATCCCTCGTCTTCATGTACTAAGACTTACCCGTTAGGTGCTGGAGGTTGTAGCACCAATTCACGTCGTGATGGGTTAACCTTAACCCCATCTTCTCGTTCAAGGCATCCACGCAACCCAGGATCCTAAACACGTTAGTGACGCACTGGGTAGGGGCTAATCGGAAGTGCCTAAGGTAGCCCCTCATCACTGGCCCCATAGGGATCCTCATACCACCTTTAAGGAAGGCGATTATGGGAATCACTACCTCACCAACCTCCCTCCTAATATACCAATCCCCCTCCTCGCAGTACCTCAGACCCACGTTACTGGGTATCCTATGAGTGGCAATGAATTCCTCCATCACCTCCTCAGACTCAACCAACTTCTTAAACCTACCCATCCTGAAGAACGGCTAAGAGACTCAAGGAAGAGCGAAAGGAAGAGAGGAATAAAGGGAGAAGAAAATCAAAAAGGGAAAAGCACAAAATAGGGTAAGAAGAAAACTTACAAAAATTAGGGAAGGGGCTTAGAACAGGCTTTTTAGGCTGCGAAGAGACGTGAGTTGGGTTGGAAACTTGACCGGATTCAGGGTGTGTGCATAAGAACTCTTGAATGCAAAAGTGAAGAGGCAAATCGGTTCAAATAGGTATTTATCCCCTCACCAAAGACAATTGTGCAAGGCTTCCCGCCCATAATGGCGAAAGATCCCCACCGTCGGATTACCATCACACCATTGAACGTGGGGAGTATAGAGCCGCCAAAATTTAATATGGGTATGTATCGCATATCGAAGCGCCAGAAACATGCATTAGATAGGTGAAAAGACTCTAAGCGCTGACTTAGAACCAGACTGGACAAGCCACGGTAAAGGCCCGAGGATATCAAAATTCTCCTCCCCATCTGAGGAACTGGACAGCAGGATTTTGAGGGGCTATTGTGGAGCCTGAGAATCCGACGATCCTAGCCCACGCCGAGGATGAAGAATCACCCGAGAATGAGCATAAAAAGCCCAAGTAGCCAAGGGATATCGCCGAGGACGATCCTGTTCTCGGACATTCGAGACCACAGGGAGGCAGGGCAACACGCCACCAAGGGCGGCCTCCCTGAGCACTCCAGGGAAAAGACAAGTAGGAGGGGCCATCCATGGAAGCATGGTGGATGAGTAATTTAAAGAGGAGTTGTCACCTCCACATTAAATGCGCACAACTAATGTTCTGGCAACATTAATGGAGAAATGACCCCTAAGCAGTGCTGCCTCGGTTGCTGCAACTCACATGAGGTTTGGTAAAGTGGCTGATAGGACGGGTTGTCAGAGATAGCCATGGATGATCAACAAGTGGAAGAAATGGGTCGTTGGAGGAGGACTATATAATGGGAAGAAACAGATCAAAAGGGGGCGACCATTCTCATGGGATAAATACTACCACCAAGCTCCTCAGACCGAGCCGAGGACAGACTTTCTAAGATAATTTCAATTCATCTACGTTCGATGGTGGCAAATATCACATTGGGCGTTGTCCGCGTGCTAAGACCTAGTTCTTAAACCCATTCTCTACAAATTCATTGTTTTGGGCCAGTTGGATCTGATTCCACTCTTCCAGCAGTAGAACTGCTCAGATCCAATCCCTACACTAAGTATTTTAACAAACACACAGAAAATGAGAGAATGTCTTAAAAAAACTGATAGTGGTGTATATTCAAAAGGGTATAACTCTTAGATACACAAAACAGGTTTTAAACCTATGAATTAAATTTGAATTGAATCTATGAATTTTCTAATTATGAGTTGAGCCCATTAAACATTCAACAATAGATGTTTAGAGGGATCCTCATACATTGTGCATGACCAACTTCCAATTGAAATTAAATCTTTAGGATAAATCAATGCAATTAAGAAAGACTCAGAAATTTTGAATTTTTGAATGTATAAAGCTATTGAGAGAGATGGATAATTCTCATTGTTCCTTTAATTAATGAACTTGATTTAATTTAGTGGGATCTTTTATCCGCATTTTTTTTCTATTAATAATGTTTTATAAACTTTTCACTTTTGGACTCCTGAATTTGGAATAACTTACTTTCATGCAATTTATTGTGTTTAATAAAAGATAAATATTTTCATTAGTGGCAGCTCCACTTGTATGTGCTCACTTGCCATTTTTTTTTTTACGCTTAGCAAAAAAATTATATAAATAATTAGTTTAAACAAATATGTTATGTGACCACCTGACTTGAAAAATAAAATGTATATATATACACTCTTATAAAAAATATATATTATATACTAAATTAACATATTTTGACCACCCTAATAAAAATGTTAAACACCCTAATTTGAAAATCACAAGAATTTGAGTTCAACAAAAATAAGAGTAATGCTACATCCATAATATTTTCACAATAAATATTATGTGGTAAGTAGTTACTAATTCTAATTTGGGCTCAACATTGAAATGTTTTACCCACCAATAACAACTTATTGCGTAAGATTTGTTATGAAATTGTTGTGGTCACTTTATTATACTCATTTTAGCATTTTGAATTTTAAATTTCCACTTTATTTCTTACTAGTCTATTTTTTTTTCTTTCACTTTTTTAGTACAAAAAAATTGTAATATTTAATGTATTTGTGTGTGTGTGTGTGTGTGTGTTTTTTTTTTTGTGACATTGATATATTCAAGTTTCCTCTTTATTAGATTTTGTATAATTTAAATTTCTTAGTGACCACCCTAAAAAAAATTCCTAAAGCTGCAACTAATTTTCATGATCAAGGGTATAGTATTATTTGTAGTAGTTCTCCTTATATATCTATCATATTAACAATCAAAAGATTGTTAAATGAAAAAAAGAAAAATTGATTAAGCATGATTTCTTTCCAAGTCCATGAATTTACATTAAATATTTTTTTTTTCTCCTAGCTTTTCTAATATCATTAGGTTGATTGTTTTGCTCACATATCATGAATAAAAATCTATAAGAACCATTTCTAGAAAAGAATACTTAAAGCTCTCCTAAATTCCTAAGAACTAATTTAATAGGGATTTGTGGTAAGTGGAGCCGTGGAGGAGGGACAAGATACATACATACATACATACATACATACATATATATATATATATATATATATATATATATAAAAGATTTCTAATGAAATTGTTATTGGTTTGAAATCTCTTTTAAAGAGAAATATATCAAATATCTAGAGTTCCTTTTTGTTCAAATATTCAAGAAAAATAAAACACATAATCAACTTGAATTCATGACAACTACTTGAAATCATAGTAAATGCTAGATCTGTTGTCTCATTTTTGCTTTTCATGAACAAAATATCAATTTAAAGATGAGGGTTTCTTCAAATAAGAAATAACAGTGCTAACTATTCAATCAAATAATATTGAGCACGTTTCCTATTGAAAAGCAAATAGGCTTTTTTTTTTTTTTTTTTTTTTGCAAAATAGTGCTCAACTTTATAGGTGACAATTTTGATTAGTTATATATGTACTAACTAATATATGATTGGCTCTATTACTATGAATTTAGATAGGGATTCCAACAGAAGCCCTTCCATTTTGTTTATAGTTGTGATTTTTTCCCCCTGGATAACCACCTTTATTCTACAAAAGCACCCAAAGGGCCAGGATCGTCTCTTCTTGCCAGAGCCGCAAGGCCCACAATAGAGGCAGTGAGAAAAGAGATGGAAACTGGCCCAAAGATACAAGAAGTAAGGATCCCAAACAACCACACTATGGGCCAAAACATTTTCATTCTACCAACATGGATAAAGTCCCACGTAACAAAATTAGAGAGAACTTGACGGTCTGGTCTTGATTTTCAAATCATGCATAGAACTTATAAGTCACCACAAAAGTGTTTTGAGTCTTTTTTTTTTTTTTGGGAGAACACACAAAAGTGGTGAATTGATGTTAAATTGTTGATTGGGGCATAAATATAGCTTGATAGCAGCATGGTTTAAAAAAAAATAATACTAGTACCACTTATTTTCATATATTTTACTAAAAGTCATTTATAGTCTGTCACGTCAGATAATTGTATAATATTAGCATTTTTGTTATTAAAATCACATTCTTGGTGTCCAAAAGAAATGATATGATAATGGTATACATTCTTTTAAGACAAGGCTCCGCTAATTTTTTTTTTGAAATATTTACTTATGATAGTTTTTAGTCAAGCCTTATTTTATAACAAAAAAAAGTTCGACCTAACTTTTTTTTAAATTTTTTTTTTTTTATATCAAGTTCTACCTAACTTTAGTTTACCTTAATTTTTTCTTTCCATAAAAAATAAAACAGCTTTTTTTCTACCAACTTTTTTTTTTTGAGAATTTTTTTTCTACCAACCTAACCGTATGTGGTGGAGAAGATGGGCCCATTTAATAAGAGATTTCTAGTAATGTTATTTATATTTTTTGAAAATACATATGAGTGAAAAAGTGTGTAAAAATACGTGTAATGTTGTTTAAACATTGAAAACTATTGTTTTAACAACCGTAACAAACGGCCCTATATTATTGGTTCAACAAAACTTAAGCAACAATACAATTATTGGTATGACTCATATGAGAACATGATCTAGCTAGGAACCATAGGCTCCTTTGTTCTTTTGTTTTTTAGTGAACATGTGTTTAATTTTAGCAAAAAATAAAATAAAATAAGAAGGGCATGCTTAACGTGAGAAATAGAAGCAACAATACAATTATTGGTATGACTCATATGAGAACATGATCTAGCTAGGAACCATTGGCTCCTTTGTTCTTTTGTTTTTTAGTGAACATGGCGTTTTGCATTTTCCTTCTTCATTTTTATTTTTATGCACGTGTTTCAGCATTTAGGAGACAAAGTGCACTGTTCATGCACTGTTCACGGGACCCACAAATACTTTATTCAGAAAAAAAAAAATTAAAAATAGGTCCTACGACACTGGATTCAGATCCTTTAGATTTCCTAAGGAACTCTACCAGTAGATTTCTTTAAATCCTAACCACTCTTTAATGATTTAATGGTCAAGATTCTGCCATGTTAGCATTCTACTAACAATATTCTTAAAATAATAAAATAATGTTGCAAACAAAACAATTAATATTATTGTTAGTGGAATGCTGACATGGCAGAATCTTGACCATTAAATCATTAAAGAGTGGTTAGGATTTAAGAAAATCTACTTGGTAGAGTACCCTAAGAAATCTAGAAGATCTGAATCCCTACGACACTATTTACACATTTAAAAATTATTTTGCTACAGTGTTTTTAGTTTTCAGTTTTCAGCAAAATAAGTTGTGTCCAAATAGAGCCTAAAAGGAGCATTATTATTAGTCACTACTCCTAATCCATCTTTAGAGGGATCATATTATATATCAAGGTGCATAAATAAGAAGGGCATAAATATAGCTTGATTGCAACATGGTTTTTTTTTTTTTTTAAATAATAATAATACTAGTACCACTTGCTTTCACACACATTTTATTACAAGTCATCTATAGTCTGTTACGTAGGACAATTGTGATAAAGTGTATAATACTAGCATTTTTATTAAAATTGCATTCTTGGTGTCCAAAAGAAATGATATGATAATGGTACACATTCTTTTAAGACAAGGCTCCACTATTTTTTTTTTTGAAATATTTACCTATGATAGGTTTTAGTCAAGCCTTATTTTATAATAAAAAAAGTTCTACCTAACTTTAGTTTACCTTAATTTTTTCTTTCCATAAAAAATAAAACAGTATTTTTTTCTACCAACTTTTTAAATTTTTTTTGAGGAAAATTTTTTCTACCAACCTAACCGTACATGGTGGAGAATATATTATTGGTTCAATAAAAGCAACAATACAATTATTGGTATGACTCATATGAGAAATGATCTAGGAACTATAGGCTCCTTTGTTCTTTAGAGGATCATATTATATATTGAGGTGCATTCATATCCTCCTTGCTTCAACGATGGATTCAAGGACAAGTGAAGTAGTACACGAATTCCTCCCATATTTCCGAGCATACAAAGATGGGCGAGTGGAGAGAAACTTTGGCACCGATATAGTCCCTCCATCAATCAATTCCCAAAGTGGCATTTCCACCAAAGATGTTGAAATTGTTAAAGAAACTGGCCTATCAGCCAGGGTTTACATTCCAAGTACCATTAGTCCAGGCCAGAAGTTGCCTATTCTAGTGTACTATCATGGTGGGGGCTTCTTTATGGGTTCACCATTTTGTCCAACATATCATAACCATGTTGCTGCTCTTATAGCTGAGGCTAATATAGTTGCAGTTTCTGTTGATTACAGATTAGCCCCAGAACACCCTGTGCCAATAGGCTATGAAGATTCATGGATTGCACTTCGATGGGTTGCTTCTCACTATAATGGTCAAGGCCCTGAGGCCTGGCTGAGAGAACATGGCGATTTTCAGCGTTTTTTTCTGGCTGGGGACAGTATTGGAGGCAATATTGTGCATAACATGTTAGCACAAGCTGGGGTTGAAGGTCTCCAAGGAGTGAAATTATTAGGAGCTTGTTTGGTTCAACCTTACGTTAGTAAAACAGAAAGTGTTCATACTAGTGTGGAGGACAGATCATGGCTTTTTTCATGTCCAACAACAAGTGGTTTCGATGATCCAAGGATAAACCCAGCTGAGGATTCAAGGCTTTCGAGGCTAGGGTGCTCCAAGGTGCTAATTTTTATTGCTGAGAAGGATGATATGAGGGAGAGGGGTTTGTTCTATTATGAGACATTGAGGAAGAGTGGGTGGGAGGGAGAGGTGGAGATTGTGGAGACAGAAGGAGAGGATCATGTGTTTCATTTGTTCAACCCAAATTGTGAGAAGGCTTTGGCCTTGTTGAAAATGTTGGCTTCTTTCATAAACCAAGATAAGGCTTCTTAGTACTTAATTAGCCTATGTTTTTTTCATAAACCAAGAAAAGGCTCTTAGTACTTGCCAATGTCTTAGATCCTAATGAACTTGTATTAGCAATAATTACCTAATATATAGCAGGTTATTTAGCTATATTTCTGAGTTTGTGATGAGCTTAATTGCATTATAATAAAGGTGACATGAACAAATGTCAACTCGCAGTGTTGATGGTTGATGAAATGCATTACATTTATAACATGCTAAGTCAATTCGTATGAAATTGTGTTATCCTTGATTAAAGTCATTAAATTCATATGAAATTTTTTTCTCTTAAGGTATGTTTGGATGACAAGATTTGGGCATATATATTTGGATTTGAGTTATTAAAATCCAAACACTTTGTTTGAAGGTATTTTGATAGTTTACTAAGGGTCAAAATTTTGGATTTAACAAATCCATCAAAGATTTTAAACCTTTAGGTCTGTTTGGTTAGGGAGATAGAAAAGTGAGAAGATAGAAAATTGTGAAAAGATAGAAAAGTGAGAGGATAAAAAATATTTAGTTTTTCCTCATGTGTGTTTAGTTGGAGGGATGGAAAAGTAGAGGGATGAAAAATTTCTTTGTTTGGTTGAGAAAAAAAAAAAAAAATGAGAAGATGAAAAATGTAGTCTATACAAATATACTCTCATGCCTTTATTAGATAAAAATAAAATAAAAGTAACAAATTAGAGGGGGCAAAATGGATGAACCAAAAAAATAAGACCAAAACAAATGAACAACAACATCAACAAAAATTGAATGAGAAGTACTAGAAAAAGTAAAAAACCAAAAAAGAAAAAAAAAAGAAACATCTGAGTAACATAAAAGACCAAAAAAAAAAAAAAAAAAAACCAAAGAAAAAAAAGGGAAGAAATGGCCAAAGAAGAAAACACAAATATGGAATACCCTCTGAGCTTTGCACAAGAGGTCACATGGCCTTTTTGGTCATTCTCTTTTGTTTTGGGTTTTCTCTTCTATTTTCTCCCTCATTTGGAGAGATAGCATTTTGGTGGTCGGAGAAAATGCTCAGGCTCCACTAGTTTTCTCTTCTTAAAATTCACCTAATCAAACACCCCAAAACTCATTTAATTTCCTCTCTTTTCCGTCATTCCTAAAATCTACCAAACCAAAACGGGCCATTATGAATGAAAACTAGGAAGATAAAAAATGGGGGAGAGACGTGTTTAGTTGGGAGAGAAAATTTGGGAATAAAATAGTGAGATCATTAATTTTCTCCTTGAGCCTACCAAAACTCTATCTTCCCAAATTTGATAGAAAATATGATAAAAAAAAGTTTCGCTTTTTTGGAAAAACTATCCCCAGCCCCGCATTCAAATTTTGAACACTTTTCCTTCTTTCCTTTTGTCTTTTTTCTTATCTTGTCTCATTCTATCTTAATTTTCACTTTTTTTTTTTGGTTCTTGAACTTCTTGTGTGTGTGTGTGTGTGTGTTTTTTTTTTTTAATAAAATGAAGTGCTCATTTATACACAATTTTTTAATGAAAATATAAAATGTTACCTTTTGTTTTATATGATAAGACATAATGGTAAATTTATATTAACTCTTTTTTCTTTTCTTTTTTTCCAACCAAACAAATTAGTTTTTTATCTCTTCAATTTTCCACTCTTTCAACCAAACATATATGAGAGAAAACTAAATATCTTCTATCCTCTAACCAAACTTTCACCCCTCCAACCAAACGGATCCTTAATCCTTTAATTTGAAATAATTTCTAAACCCATAATATTTTAAAAATCCATATGACGTACTAAAATATTTATGGATTTGGAATTAAGGCATTTTAAATCCATCATTTTAAAATTCAAAACCAAATTCAAGTATTTAATTACAAACTTAAGGAGGAAATAGGTAGGAAAGTGGTCAAATCACTTTTAACTATGAGTGAATATGGGAAAAGATAGCAAGGGATTGATTATTGTTTCTTTTTTCATGAATAATATTATTTGGATGAAGCATCTATTTAGAAGTGAACTACCTATCGCAGTTACACTGATTTTAGTTACAAGTCATTTAGAACATTATGTAGAATAGTCAGCATAGGTCTTCCTAGAGTAGCAAAGGCATCGAAAGTCACCACTCAAGATCAAGGGGGTTGCCAATAGAGGCCATCAGGGTGATGATGTCGGAATTATATGAAATTTGGTAGATTGAAGGGAAACGATATTCTATTTTAGACTCAAGTTTGTTGCCTCGAGCATGGCCTAAATTTAGGCAAATTCCTTCGTTAAGGCACTGAAAACAATGTTTTTGCTATTTATAATAATATTTATTTTTCTTTAATAACTTTTAGTTTAAAAGTCATAATAAAGTCTTGTTTGTTTTGAAACGTCTCTTAGAGATAGTATTTTTTTAATTTTCGCAATGATCTAAATTTCGTTATTTTTGGCAAAATAGCTATTTTGCCACCTAATTATGTGATTAGCACATATTAGGGTTTCTAGGCGTTTTCATAGTCGTCCTAGAATTTCTTTTACTATTTAAACATATTATAACCTCCAAGGTAATTCTGTTTTTCAGATTAATAAAAATACAGACTTTGTCTATTTTTCACTAGTAGATTCCAGAACCCTATCACTTTGTGAATTCAAGAGATTCCTTGTGGATTCGAGGTTTTCATTCAGAAGCTAACGTGGTTAGTTTCTTTTCTATTTAGAAAATAACGTGTTTGTTTTCTTGTAACTTCTAAAACATTAGAGCATGTATGTATTGCATGATCTAAACAATCCATGCAACAAAAATATCAAACCTATTATTAATTTTACTACAAAAATTTAAAATTTGAAATTTAAAATTTGAGATAATTTTCATTTTTAAAATAGAGATTCTCATAAATATTAAAAAAAAAAAAAAAAAAAAAACTATTGCAGATTGCTAATCTCTCTTTTCTCAGCCACAAAGCCTCACAATGGTTCTAGAGTCAAGAGTCTTGACTAGGTAACTGCGCCCCACTTGATTCTTCTTGCATAGATTGTATTATAGTCTATGATACAAGGACTCGGCTTTGAGAAACTTCGAGGTCCAAAACAAATTCTTCCCAAAATGCGAGGAGTAATCATATTGCATTAGTGATCTAGACCAAATTGGTCATGTACTCGGTTATAATTGTGAGATATATCATTACCTGAAAGTTGCGTCAAATCCCAGTCCCATCGTGCTCCGATCTTGTCGCAAAGTAATTTGAAAGCACAATTCCAATATGACCAAGCCCAACCCCACTACCTCAGCAAGAAAAAAAAGAAAGAAAGAAGAGGACCAACCCCACTGCTTTCGTCACAGGGCCGGCCCTAGGCCTAGGCTATTTGGGCCATGGCTAGGCCCATAGCATGGAAAGGCCTCCAAATATGGGGCAGTAAGTTTTTTATTTTTTATTTTTTTTATTAAAGAAAAAATGTGAGTTAAGTGTACATTTTTTTTTTCAAAGCCTAAAATATTAGAGTTATAATAGTTTAACATATTAGAGTTACAAGTTTATTACCTAAGTTCTATAAATTGATATGTTACGAATCACATAAAGTAATTCAATACTCATTTATGCTTTTGTTGAAGTGTCACCTTATTGCAACATTAGTTTGTATGCTTTTGTAATAAAATTTATAATAAGTTTAATGTTTTCTCCAAAATATATATATATATATATATATATATATATATGAATTAATAGAAATGCAACCTAATTTCCATTAAGTGAATGAAAAATACTAAAGTTAATACAAATTTTACAACAAAAACTTATAAATTGATGTGACATTAGTATTATCGGTGTCACTTAAACAGTATAATAAATGAATGTTTGAATAAGTTTTTTTGAATTGGTGATATGCTAGTTTATAAAATCTATATAGTAAGTATCATTAACTCACTTTGGGTGAATTAATCACGTTAATAAGTATGAATTAATAATAGATTTGAAATAAAAAATATATAATAAAAAAACTAAATATTATTTAAGTGATTTCAACAAGAGTGAAAAAAAAAAACTGTACAAAAGTTTGATCTTAGCTAAAAGGCTGGTAAAACAGAATACAAGTGTATCACGGGTATGTAATGCTAGGACTACTGAAATTGGCATAGTGCCACAAAATTGTGCCAATTTCGGTGGTCCTAGCATTACTCATAATAAATTCATGTTATGTTATACACTTACCTCGTGCTATGTTACTGTAAACTTTACTAAATAAAAACTTTTTTAGGGACACATCCATTTTTATACCAAAATTCATGCCCTGTTTATTCGTTAACTTTGGATTGGATTTTGAAACTTTCACATATTAACTGAAATTCAATCAAGAGCGTAGACATAATAAGAAGGATGTGGATTTGAGCGTCGGAATAGGTGTAATACCTAAATATATATAATCACAAAGAATAATTGGTTAGCTTTACCATTTTCCATGTTCATTACCTCCGCACATACAGTCCTTGAATCAAAGAAGCTTTTATCATTGCGTTCTACTCTTTGAAACAATTATTTATCAAGGGTGCATTGAACTTCTTCCGCAGCTTCAAACCTTCAAGAATGGATTCAACACCAACTGAAGTTGTGTTCGAGTTTGGTCCATATTTACGGGCATACAAAAATGGAAGAGTAGAGAGATTCTTTGGCACCGACAAGGTTCCTTCATCAAATAATTCTGATCATGCTGTTTCCTCCAAAGACGTTCTAATCGATCAAGAAACCGGCTTATCAGCACGTATTTTCATTCCTAGCTCCATTAAACCAGGCCAAAAGCTTCCTCTCTTAGTGTACTATCATGGCGGGGCCTTTCTAGTTGGATCACCATTCTGTCCCACATATCACAATTATATGACTTCTCTTGTAGCCGAAGCTAATATAATCACAGTCTCTGTTGATTATAGACTAGCCCCTGAGTACCATATCCCCATAGCTTATGAAGATTCATGGGCTGCACTTCAGTGGGTAGCAAAACACTATAACAATGAAGGCCCAGAACCAGAAGGCTGGCTGAGTGACCATGCTGATTTCCAGCGAGTTTTTCTGGCTGGAGATAGTGCTGGAGGCAATATAGTGTATAACATGGTAGCTCGAGCTGGAATTGAAGACTTGGCTGGCATGAAAATATTAGGGGCTTGTTTAGTCCATACCTATTTTGGAAGGAAAGATAGTGAAGTGGACAATCATTGGCTTTTTGTGTGTCCTAATACAAGTGGAATCAATGATCCAAGAATAAACCCAGCTATGGATTCAAGGTTGTCGAGCCTCGGGTGCACCAGGGTGCTAATTTGTGTTGCAGAGAAGGATGTGTTGAAAGAGAGGGGGTTGTTCTTTTGTGAGACATTAAGGAAGAGTGGTTGGGATGGAGAGGTGCAGATTGTAGAGACAGAAGGAGAAGAGCATGTGTTCCATTTGTTCAACCCAGATTGTGAGAAGGCAGTGATCTTGTTGAAAAGGTTGGCAGTAGTGGTACACTACCCAAGCTCCTGAAGCATTATAAAGGGTAGTGGGGCGCTCTCTCTAACCGATGTGGGATTCCACTTGTCCAAGCTAAGCGCTTGCATGCTAGGGCCATACTCGGGGACGAGGGGCAAAACCGCACCGCGCCAGGCACCGCGGTAGGATACAATCAGATGTTGTGTGAAATTCTTCACCTACACTACTTATTAATACTACTTTTAAAAATTGTGACCTTTGATTAGATGATCTTAATAGGAATTTGACCCCTCATCTCCTTTAAACTTAATGTAGCAAAGAAAAGAAAAAAGCATAGCAACTAGCCTTAAGTAAGTAGGATTATAAATTAATGAGCCAAACCGTTTATGAGCACTATAGTTTAAGTTTGAGAAGAATTTGTTTATATTTGTTTATTTAGTAAGTGAGTTAAGTTCAAGTTCATGTTTAGGTTCAATTATTAAATGAGTCAAATATAATAATGTGTTTTAAAACACATGGGTAAACATAAGGTTCAATTTAAGTATATATCAAATTATATAATTATATGTATAAATGTATAAATATGTGAGTTTGTAAATAAGTTATCAAATTATTATTTGTAATTTATTGATAATATGAACGGTCTATTTTGTAGTAAAAATTGTGTATATTTTTTAACAATACAAAGTTAGTGAATCCAATTTTTATAATTTCATAAAAATAAAATCATTCCATCAAGTAACTCGAATAATATAATTTAGATTATAATTTTTCTATTAATTATTAGCATAGATTTGTGAAGAGGTTACAAATTTTATTAATGATATTTACTATATATGGGAATAATAATATAGCTTATAAACAAACTCAAACTTATTCGACAATATATGAATAAAGGTTGAACATATAATCTAGTTTGTTGTTGAGTTTGAACTCGAGTCATATTCGAAATAAAATCAAATAAACAATCTTGAATTTTTAATACTCAACTCCACTCAACCCTATAAACAAATAGGTGCCAAATTATTAAGTTTCCTCAAACATGGGCAGTACTATATTAAATCATCCTTCTTCCAAATTTTGTGAAATGTTTTATTTTTCCTTAAAAGATCATTTTTAGTATAATATACAACTAATCTCCCAAAAAATTCTCTATTACACATGCCCATATAACATTAAATTATAGATAAGTTTTTTCTTATTTGGTTTGGTCCTTGTTATATATACACACACACATATATATATGTATGTATGTATGTATTTATGTATTTATATGTATATAATTTGATAGTTAAAATAGGCAAAAAGAATTTAAATCTCAACGTCTTCGTTGAAAACACTAAAGTTGATAGTAGAGTTTTAATTCTTGACAATTTGCACCCAATCTCACCCACTTGACATTTAGGTGGGGGTGGGGGGAACTAAATCATAACTTTCCTTCCCTCTAATTTTCCTCTACCCAACAAAACAATTCAAGGACAAGACAAGCAAGGAAAAGGAAAAAAAGAACGGAATACCTATCAATTGTGTGGTTGAGAATAGCTCAACCATAAGAGAAAGTAAATCAATCTTGGCTTGATTATGAGAAAACAGAGATGCATGTTTTTTAGTTGAAAATTTAGCGCGTGTTCCATGTGATATCAGTACAAGGCAATCTGATATTGCAGATTCCTTGCAAGTATAAAGTGTATGAGGTTATGTACGCTGGACCATGAATGTTTGAGAGTTTTTTATTTTTATTTTTTTGAATGACCATTTTTGAGAGAGCTGTTAGTGACATTTTTACAGGCATCATACACACCAAAATGGATGTTGAGGAGAATGTGGATTCGCCCATACCAAATACTCCCTCGATATAATCATAAAAACTTTAACATCAAATCAGAAAATATATAGTGGAGTTCTACAAGCTGTTTGTGGCACTATTCTAGGGCAGCTTTGTCAATCCGTAGCTAATCTTTTTTTTTTTTTCGAAATTTCTGGGTATACTTAATAACACATTAAAATTTGAAGATCATGCAAGCAAAATTAACAAAATTTGGGTATAATACTTGAGTGCTGTTCTTTAAGTGCTATTTTTAAAATTCAGCTATATAACTTTTTTTTCATGAGATAAAAATGTATTTTTAGTTTAGTACAGCGGCTAAATCTTAAAAAGAAAATTTAAGGCACATCGCCTAAGTATTGTACCCCAAATTAGAATGGATGGGAGTTCCTGAAACCGCAACTTCTATATATATCAGCTTCAACAATTTTCATAAATTAATTAATACAACCTCATGGTAAAAACGATGAATTTAACTCGAAATCAGCAAAGTGGATTTGGTATTTGTTACGTCTAAAGTCATCAAATTGTTTATATAAAGCATTATGATTTAACAACAAAAAGCTATAATAGATCTAAAAAGCTCATTCAATCATGCTAAATAGAGATCTTATCTTCACTGATCAAATCAAACAACGACATCTTTAATGGATTTGTTCACCACTTTCTGGATTATCTGTCTCTTTCTTTCATTAAACAAACCTCAATCAGAGTAACCATAACCAAATAGAAACTAATTATTTTTCAATTGAAATACCCCTAATGAGACTATTGAAAGAGAGACAGATATAGAATATAACCATTTCAAGCCTGACCCTGATTGATGAAAGAAACAATCCTTTTGAGCAAGGCAACACTATTTTCACAAGTTGAGTTCATCAAATGGAACACATGGTCCTCTCCTTTTGCTTCCATGACCTCCACAACCCCTCTGTATCCACTTTTACCCAATAACTCACTGTAATACCAACCCCTATCCTTCAACATGTCCTTCTCAGCAATACAAATTAGCACTCTCTTACACCCCAAACGCCCTAGTTTTGGATCCGTACCTGGGTTTATATACGGATCATCAGCGCCACTCGTTGCTGGACATGTAAATCGCCACAAAGCTTCAACCTTTCCTCTCTTCTCAGCGTCAGTATCTTCCCCACCAATTGGTTCTTTGCCCCAAAAATAGGGATGCACTAAAACAATCCCGTCAAGCTTAACACCAGCAAGTCCTTCTAATCCAACCCTCAACCCCATGTGATGAGCAATATTAGCCCCAGCACTGTCCCCAGCAAAAAATACGCTTTCAAAATCTGCATGGTTTTTCAACCATTCATCAGGACCTTTTCCATCAGTATGAGACGCAACCCATTTAAGCGCAGCCCATGAATCATCGTAAGCAATAGGAACAGGCTGTTCTGGGGCTCTCCTATATTCAACAGAGACCGCAACAACATTGGCTTCAGCCACAAACGAGTTCAAGTAGTTGTGGTACTGTGGAGAGAAAGCGGTTTCGATGCAAAACCCTCCACCATGAAAGTAAACAAGGAGAGGAAGTTTTTTTTGTGATTCCTTTGTGGTTTTTGGAATGTAAAGCCTAGCAGATACGCCTGTTTCGGGTGAGATAACCACGTCTTTGGATTCAACACCGGTTTTGGAATCCAGAGATGGGGGTACGATCTCTATGCCTGCAATTCGCTCTATTCGACCGTCTTTATATATCTTAAGAAAAGGAGAGTGGTCATGGGCTATTTCAGTACTGTCGCTTGAATCCATAGTAAGAGAAGAAGAAGCAGCAGCAGCTACAATTTGGAGAGTGGGTTTTCTATGATTTATGGAAGACAAACGGGAAAGTTTTTATGTAGGGGAGAAAATTGTGCGACAGTGTGTGGCTGGAGCACAGCAGGAAACCGAGGGATTAAAAATTTGCCGAGAGAGAGAGATTGGGCAGAGAAAGATAAGGTGATTATTGGTTGATTCATTTTCCACCCTTCAAATTTCTAATAATAAGACTTTTTGTTTTTAGTATTATAAATAGCGGATGTGTAATTTAAGAAATTATTGGTAATAATTTTTTAGTTGGAATAGAAATTAAATTTCTTTAAACTTTAGGTAGTAAAAGATTATTTAAGTTAAACTATTTTTAAATCTTAATTTTTGTTTGAAGAAAATATATCTAATAATTATTTTTATAAAAATAAAATAAAAATTAATTTAATAATTAAAGATAGTGCAGCTTTGAAAAAGAGGAGAAAATCACTTGGCATAGTCACTTTTTTTTTTAATATAAATCTAGATCAACTATTCTATTACATGATATATAATATTAATATAAGCCCCTTCCTTTAGAACTACCCGTTTCACAATTGACAGAAGTTACAGTGATATGTATCTTTCAACTTTTTGTATGTATGTGTGTTTTTTCTTTTTGGTTGGCTAGTGTCTAATTTATGGTATGCGTTACATGTAGCTATCTTTACTGGTTTTTTTTTTCTTCCCCTCTTTTGCTTTTGTCGCCAAGTGTTAATTTGTTTTATTATTATTTTTGAGAGAGGCAAGTGTTAATTTTGTGATATGCCTTACATGCAGATTTATGTAATAATTATTTCGTGAGCTCTAATTAGCTTAACTGATGAAGCCTTTTATATGAGATTGTTCGGTTTGGGGTTTGATCCCACCTATACCAAATACTAAGTTTTTGTATAATAATAAAGAGCAATCACCAGAAACAGACTTCATAAGTTGAAATATCTCTAAGAAAAAAAAAAGGTAATAAATAATTTTTTTAATCTCTTATTCATTTTTTTTTGTAAATCTGAAATTTAATGATAATGGTTGTTATTAAGAAAACCTTTATTATCATGATTTTGTTTGTATATGTAATATATTATTCTATAAAAGAAAATATGATGTACCAAAATTCTATTGGAAGGTTTAAATAGAGAATAAAGTTTAAATTCAATTATATATATATATATATATATATATATAACCATAGCTTAGTAAAAATAAATAAGTAAATTTGTATCCGTTTCACTTTTAGTTGACCTTCTAGTATTGTGCTATATAATCTTTTGAAAATCTATAATTTTACACATTATTATTCTAATATATATATATATATATATATATATATATTATAGATTATAGATGAGATATCTTTTTCAACTAAGGGAGAGAATGATGAATGATTTTTTTTTTTAAGAAGCTAGAATAAGATAAAAATGAATTATATGATTCACTTGGATTCTATCCATGTTGGCGAGGATCGCAAACTTTTATATAGTAGATTTTATATCCGTAAGTAAATATATCAAAGCTTGTTTTGATTGGATTATGTTACCACTTATGTAAAGATGCACATAACACATCAGTTATGACATATGGGCGTGGTTTGCTAAGTTGTTAATATTTGTTAACTAAACAAACCTTTTATTGAATGTTCGAAAAAATGTCTATTACTCACAATCACACAAATTAATATGTGCAATATTTTTTTTATTGAAACATGTTGTGAAATTGAATGTGCAATATCCTTAAAAAGTTAAAATTACTCTAAACCCTAAAACCAAAATTATAAGTAAAAACAAAAACAAAAGCAAAAGCCAAAGAAAGAAATTTTAAGAAAAAAAAAAAGTTTATTTATTTCTTTAGAGCATTCACAATAAAACATCTAAAAAATATAGCTTTTAACAACTCAAAAAGCCACCTTATCTATTTTAACAACTCACTTTATAATACACCTAACATCAAATGTTATATTTTAGCATACAACAAATTAAAATAATATAAACAACACAATAAAATAATATATCCTACAAAATAAACACTATAAAAAACTAAAAAAGGAAAAAAGAAGGACAGCAATATTGGGGATATTTGTAGTGTGTTGGGGGTAAACTAAATTTTTAGTTATTTTGACTACTTTATTGTGAAAGCTCCTAGTGGGGCACTCGGCCTTGTATCTTTCTCTCTCTCCTTTTCCTTGTTATGGGCTAAACTTACGGGAGGTTAAAAAAAAAAAAGTTAAAGAAAAAAATTACAGGAACAGAAGGAAACTTTTTTTATTATTTATTTTGGAAAATCGAAAGAAAGAAACTAAGGTTAAAAGTGTGGTTTTGAAATAAGGTTAAAAGGTGGCTTAACTTTTAAGTAGCTTTTTTTCTTTGTTTTTACTATTCACGAATCCCACAAAAGAAGCTTTATTTTGGCATAGGTAGCTGAGCCCATGCAGGTCCCCATTTTTATGATTCGGTGAAAAAGTAAAATTTAATTAATTATTTATAGGTTTCACTGTAATTTTTGCTTAAAATGCCAAGTTTTTTTTTATTATAGTATTGTTAACAAAAAAAAATATTAATTAGTTAATTTTATTTAATTTTAAAAAAATTAGGTAAATTATTCTCAAACAAACACTAAAAAAAATCTACCTAAACAAAGTCAAACAATTTCTTTTGAAATAAGGTTAAAAGTTGGCTTAACATTTAAGCAGTTTTTTTTTATTTTTTTTTATTTTTTTATTTTTTTTTTAACTATTCACGAATCCCACAAAAGAAGCTTTTTTCTGGCATAGATAGCTGAGCCCATGCAGGTCCCCATTTTTATGATTTGGTGAAATCTAATTATCTATTTGTGGGTCTCACTTCAATTTTTGGTTAAAATGCCAAGTTCCTTTTACTATAGTATTTTTAGCCAAAAAAAAAAATTAATTAGTTAATTTTATTTAATTTAAGAAAAAAAAAAATTAGATAAGTTGTTCTCAAACAAGCACTAAAAAAGATCTACCTAAACAAAGTCAAACAATTTCTCAAAAAAAAAAAAAAAGTCAAACAATTTCAATTTTATTATATGTCATATATTATAGATAATATATGTTAAGGTTATATTTTATGTAATTGGCTAGTCCTTTAACAAAATGCACTTTACTTGTAATTGGGTAAATCTAAAATGAGTTTAATACATCAAGAAATATGTTGTTCAAAGCATATCAAGTGTTTGTATTAAAAATCATGAATATTGGTCCAAGAAACAAGTAAAGAAAAACTATTAATTAAGTCTCGACAGATAGCTCGACAGATGCCTGTTATCAAAACTTAATGTGAAACTTGATAGATAGCTCGACAGTAGCTCGATCTATTGAGAATTACGATTTTCAGTTTTCTAGATCTGAAATTCGGCCTAGGCTTATGTATTTGTTTAGGGGTTTTTTTTTCTCACAACTCTAGACATATATAAGGCTTATTTTAAAAGCTGTCACACACGGATACAGAGACCAGGAGATTTAATTTTTCTAAGAGAAACTACTGCGTTTATATGCCATAGGGTTTTGTAACCAAGTGCTTTCTAATCTTTATTGTTAATGAAGTGAAGAACTTTATAGCCAACAATATCATTCAAGTTGTTAGAGTTAGTCACGTACTAGGATCCGCGCAAAGGGTTAGTCACAGATTGGAGATTTGTGCATCAAAGGAAAGAAGACTACTACAAGATCAAGTTCAATTGGGTACTAGAGCGAAAGTTCAACTGTAGGTTGGTATTTCGAGATAAGCCAGGGTAGTTGGTAAGATTTCTTGTACTTGTAACCGTTTGATTGTTGATTTATGGATTCTTTAGAGTGGTGACCTTAAAAACATCCGGTGAGATTTTTGCTTTGTGAGAGGTTTTCCCCATTTGTCAACAAATCACTGTGTCAATTTAATTTCCGCTGCATTTAGTTTAATTGGTGATTTTTTGGTGCCTTCATGATTTGCATGCGATTTAACCTAATTAATCAACTTGGATAATTGAATTAATTAACCGGGGTCAAGTTATCTTAACTCAACATTATACATTTTCAACTAAGGAAGGGAAAGATGAAATTTTTTAACAACTAGAATAAGTTAAAAAGGATTATATGATTTACTTGGATTATATTTGTATTAATGAGGACGAATCTTGATATAATAGATTTTATATCTATAAGAGCATTCAAATCAACTTAAGCATAAATTTTTGTCTATTTTAGCTAATCATTTTTCAAAACACCCACATCTGATTATTTATTTTATACTCTATTTCAGTGAAATATTATTCTTTTACGCAAATTTTTATTATTTCTCCCAAATCTACGCTATCTCTCTCTTGTCTCTACCAATCCTTAACCTCCTCAGTCCTTCGTCTTTGCGGCTTGAGCTTGAGCATGAGCGGGTTGCAGGACTAGCTGGTGAAGCTACTGCCTGTTCTTCTTGCAACACCACATGTCTTGACCCTTGAGCGGGGATGGAGTCAGAGTTTTGAGTTAGGGGAGGCAAAATTCTTCTAAGATTGAATCTCACAAAATGACTAATTTTTGTTTGTTTTTTTTTTTTTTTTTATAAGAACAAAAGGACTAATTATTATTACTAAATAAAGACAAATATAAGAATGTGGACAGTATGCGTAAGAAATTAATTATAAATTTATTACTTATCAATTCATAATGTAGTTTCCAATTTATAAAGTTATTAGCTTGTTATAGCTAATAAATTATTTTCTTTCTTTAACTTTACTAAGTAATTTTTTTAGTAATTACTCACTCTATCTATTCTCTTTATAAGTTATAATAGGTATGGAGGGAGACACAAATAATATAAATGGGTATGGAGGGAGATTCCAAGAGATAAACAAAATACATAAATGGGTATGGAGGAAGAGAGAAGAAATGCCTGCTATTCATGTACACTAAATTGTTTGGGATGATCTGTCTTTTTATTTGGGTTGGTTTGTGGTGTTATTTAGGCATTTTTTTTTGTTAAAGGGGCCAAGAGTTTGGAGACCGAGGGTTAGGTTTAATTTTTCTTGGGCCTAAATTGTAACTCAAGCCTATTGCATATATATATATATATATATTTGCACGCGCGCGTGCACACACACACATATATTGAAAATCTCGAGGGGGGGGGGGATGGCTCCCTAATGACAAACTGTAGCTTCGTCCTTGCCCTTGAGCTTAACCAAATCCACTAGATTGAAAATGTTTTACTGTTGCTGGCAGAACCAGTGGTATTGGACCCATCCTTGTTGGTTGATTGGTGTAGCAAGAAGAAAATGATATAGTGAGGGTGAGAGAGCAGACCGTGGTTGGGAAAAAAAGATATGTTAAAATATTGATTTTCCTAAGCTATAGTGCCTCTTAAATTTGGACTAGAACTATAGCAAAATCTCATTTTGCCTCACTAGTTAATTAATTGACGTGAGTATTTTTTTGAGTTGTATTGGCTAAATTTTAGTGTTTACGTTATTTTACACGACTTGACGTGAATGCTCTAAATAAATATATCAAAACTTATTTTGATTGGATTATGTTACCACTTATGTAATTAAAGAAGCACATGGTATGCATAAAACAAGAAGTTTGATATTCATCTATATCTATATATATCTAAAAGCTGAAGCATAGCGTTTAATATTGCTGCACTCCTGTTAAGCCACATCATCAGCACCACTTTACAATTACACATTCTTCAACATTTACTTACTTTTACATTTTTATCTATCTACTACTCTATACCTTAACCTTACAATTTCTCCATCCCTTCATCTTTATTTTATTTTGACTCTTCTTCTCCCCATTTTTTTTTTACCATGAAAATTTGTTATTTTCTCTTTCATTCAATCCATATTTTGCTTACACAAAAAGGTGAATACTCTCTCTCTCTCTCTCTCTCTCTCTATATATATATATATATTCTTTCTTTTGGTGGATGTTTAATTCTTTAGATTGATGAATTTTTATGTTTAACTCTACTTTAGGTTGGTATGATTTGGTTATATTCTAATTTTTTATATTTTTTATTTTATTTTCTTTATTTGTTACATGGTATCCTATGAAATTACAGAATGATTTAATGTTGTTGGTGCAAATACAATGATAATGGAAATAACACAACGAGAAACTGATAATACTTCTGAATATTATTAATGTAAAGAAAGGAATTACACAACATTGTTTGGACTGAGGCGTGACACTCACTCTCTTTAAGGAGATTCAAGCCTTTGGTTGGCTAAACTTTGTAATCGGTGCAGACTGTCTCTGACTTGTCTCCCCTAGGATACAACAGCCTAACAAGTGTCGTATGGCTAGAACAACCTTTGCACAAAGTGTTCAAGCCCAAAGCTCCACCAGAAAGAACACCCTTCCTTGCCAAGAATCTCTCTATTTTTTCTTTTTTGTGTGTATTGCAATGACATGGATTGGGTCTGAATGAGTCTATTTATAAGCTCAATGGGCCTCACGAAATTACTACCCAATTTATTATGATTAATTAGGTCCATTATTCTAATGTAGTGGGTGTTACAAGATTAATTGTTGGATATTAATTTGATAGGCTAGAGTTACTCAATTAATGGTGAGATAAGGAGTTTCTGAAGAATGAAAAGGCCCAAACGGATAGTCCATTAAGTGGGTTAATGGCTCTTCATTGTCCATAATGAAAATGGAGTACTAATTCGGGTCATTTACTCACCAATGGATATGGTAATTACTCTGAATGAACTGTCAAGTAGGAGGATCCAAGAGGCTAATTCATTTCCAATTTTGATACCTCCACTCTTCACCTCCCCGTTGTGCACGTATCAAGCCTAATATCTGAGACAATTCATTTTAGCCCATTAATCACCACAATTAAAAAGAATAAAATAGTCTCTCTCATTTTCAATGTGGGATTAAACATTTTCACTAACTCCTTATCTTCCATATTCACTCCCACATCTTTACATTTATGTTATAACATTTATTCATTTTAATTATTTAATATTAAAATGCTCCAACAAATGTTATTCTATTACATAGCATGACTTGGATAATTGGGTATTTACAACTATATATTTTCTTTTGAGTATTCTTCTACTCATCTTCTTTTATATAATTTTGTTATTTGTCTCACATTCTCTTCCAAAAAGGGTAATTGTTCTCTCTCTCTCTCTCTCTCTCTCTCATTAATTCTTTCTTGCAACTCTATTTTAGATTGATGATTTTTTTTTTGTCTCTACTTTTAGATGATACACTTTGGTTGTGTGTTTTTTTGAGTTAATTATCACATGTACTCTCTATCCCTCTTATAGTTTTGGTTTGAGTTAATTTTTAGATATTTTAAAAGTGAGTTGATTATGTTTTTGAATGTCTCTATAAATTATTTGAGTAATATATGTTGTAAATTTTTGATGAGGTTTGGTTATCATGATAATCTTCTTAAGAAAATGAGAAATTCAAATAATTAATTTTGGAACTTAAAATTTTAGTTGTAGAAAAAAAAAAAACCATAACACACTATACAAAAGTTTGAATAATATAGATCGCTTGAAAAAAGAATAGTATTTCTATCTTTTGTCTCAAAACAAATAATGGAATAAGATCAATCAAATGCACCTAAGTTTTTCAAAAAAAAAAACAAACTCAAAATAATAAAATGGTATATTTGTAGAGATGGAGAACAAACGACGCAAGATGACAATGCATTGACAATTTTTTCAATAAAAAAAAATAGTATGTGTTTAGTTGAATTTTTTTTTTTTTATTACTTAGAGAATGGTTGTTTGATTTCTTTTGCAAAACCATTAAGGCCACGGTGGTGATTTCCTTCCATTAATATTTTCCTCATAATTTTGGTAAGGTGAATAAATTTGAATTTTTTTTTTTGTAGCATTAAATAATGGTTATGGTAGCGGATTGATGGTATGATAGAATCTTAGTCTTTTATGTTAAAAGGAATGTGAGGATATAAAGAACTCTATATGGTAAACTATCTTGGGTTACGATAGTCTATTAAAATTATGGTTTTTCAAAACTCAATCAATTGGTAACCATTCTTTTCTTAGAAGCTTTTGAAGGAAGGGGAATAAATATTTTGTTTTTCCTAGATGGTGCTTGATAATTTGCTTTTTATGGATCAACACACATCAGTTATATTAGATTTCCTTTTTCTTATATTAATAATTTGTTGTTTATTGTTTAATTGGACTATTTGGAAACCTAGAAATTGTGAAAATGGAAGAGAAAAGAGAGTTGAGTTTGAATCTTAATTTTTTTTTTGGTTGCATGCAATTTGGGGTCTAACAATTTTTTTTTTTTTTATCTTAATTTTTTAAATGAAATTTAAATTCTTCAAAGTACATCAGTTTAAGTAGACTATTGTCTTGTGGTTGGAATTTTTGTGTTTTGGACCTTAGTTGGCTTGTTTGGTTATGAATAACTTTGTGGATTGTTTAGCTTTTGAGATATTGTTTGGGATTTTAGGAGTGATGAAATTCAAAGAACTAAATTCCTTTTAAATTCCATTAGTATCTAGCTTTAAGCTAATTGTTGTGTGGATGGAAAAATTAATTGGTTCTTGATTTGAATATCTATCTATAATATTTTGTACATGAACAATAGTTGGGTTTATAGTTTTAGATTTTGGATTATGTAATTTTTTTCAATAATTTGATTTTCTTTTAGAATTTTCTCCTCTTGAATATCTAGAATACTGTGTACATGAATATTAGACAAAACTTCACAAGGTATTGAATATCTAATGTCAATGCAGGATCAACTAGGACAAAAATAAAGTATCGGGTTGAACACTTCTTTGGTGTCAAGGTAACAGCTATGAATAGTCATTGACTCTTGGGAAAGGGTAGAAGAATGAGACCTATTATGGGATAAACAATGCATTACAGACGTATGATCATTACGCTTTTTTTTTTAACATAATATTTAGTTATTTTGGAAGTGAGATTTTGAATTTATATCAAAATACAATCATGAATATGTATTTGAATGTGTTTATCAGCTATTAAAACCGCTCAAGATGAATATGTATAGACAATATTTTTGTTTTAATTTTTCATTGTTTAATTTTTGGAAAATAAAGTCTTCTCTAGAAAAAATGGAAATTAAAGAAGTGGTAAAGAGGAGTAAAAAATTAAAATAAAGATGACCATATATAGGACATTAAAAGCTTTACAGTGCAATAAAATCAACAATTACATTCATTTAATTAAATCAATAATCAAAAATTAAAAATAATAATACAAAATTAAAAATTGAAACTAATCAAACTCTAACTAGGGAAATTATATTTCCTATCATAACTAAAAGCCCAATACTATTTTGGCAACTTTTACAAAAAGCCCAATATCACTTTGGCAACATTTTATCAAAATTTAAACTTAAAACTAATCAAACACTAACTAGGAAAATTATATTTCCAATCATAAAAAAAAATGCCCAATACTATTTTGGCAACTTTTACAAAAAGCCCAATATCACTTTGGCAACATTTTATCAAAAACCCCCCAAACTATTGGGCAAACAATTACTCTATCAAATCCCAAATATTATTTGGCAAAAGTAATATATTATGCTCAAAGCCCAAAATTAACCTTTGGCAACAATGTATTTTGATATACTAAATTTCCTAGCAAATATGCTAACTCATGGAAATATAAATTATTTATGACATATTACCCATCTCTTAAAACTATTTATTCTACAAAATTTATGGGGACTATGCTTATTTTTTCCATAAGAAATTGTAACTACAAAAGCCCATGTATATTGCAAACCTATGGCAAGACTATTTATTTTGTAGTGATGTGCAAGCCCAAGAAGCCCAATAACAAGGCTTAGCTGAAACAGTCCAACCCATGTGCCAAATCCCAACAACTAAAGCCCATGTGGTTGACTAAAATGGTCAGGCCGGTCACAATTCAAGTTTCAGGACAACTAGACTGACAGCTAGGACCCACTCAATCACCTTCAGCTTGTCAAATCAGGTTAGAATGACACATGTCAAGCTGAGCATAAACCCTTCCTTGGGAAGTTGATTTCTAACGATAATTGACAAGACATAAAGCTTTGTTGATGTATAAAGGCTAAAGTCGGCCACTCTCCTTCTCTTCTCTAACAAATTCGGTTAAGGAGCAAAGGGAAGCCATAACCAGACCTTGGAAGCTTCTGGAATCACTACTATATAGCTCACTACCTTGTCCAAAATATGTATTTTCTAGTTCATGAACCAAGTACATGAACCAAGTACATGAACCCTAATGGGGAAACTTATGGAAATGTGGTTTGGAGGGCACCAAGGAGATCTCCAACAGAGTTTCTAGCAAAGGGCTCCAAA
Source organism: Quercus aquifolioides (assembly GCA_019022515.1). Lineage (NCBI taxonomy): Eukaryota > Viridiplantae > Streptophyta > Magnoliopsida > Fagales > Fagaceae > Quercus > Quercus aquifolioides. The sequence goes on from CM032332.1 coordinate 41,769,517, forward strand.
TTTGACACTTGACTTGGGGTGACACAATCTGCCCTAAGAACTCTGATACTAGCCTAATTACTATATATACTATCTTCATGAGCATATCTAGGCATAATAGTGATCTTGCTATGATAGCTGGAAAATCTCTCTCTTCCTTCATCTCACACTAAGCTTTCCCCATTATTTGCTATAATAGACCCCATAGTGTTTGTTTATTTCTTTACCATTGAAGGCTATAATGTAATTGTGACTATAGAGTTTTTCCTTCATGTTGTTATATTGGAGGAATTTTTTTCGATGGGTTCCTTGGATGACGATTTTGGAGATGTAGACACTCTCCTTTATTTATGAAGTAACTAACGGCTGGTTGTTTATTCAGTTTTGTTTTATTTTATTGTTGGAATATTTTACTGCTGGAACATTTTATCAGTTTTGTCTTATTTTATTGCTGCAGTATTTTATCGCTAGAACATTTTACTGCTGGAATATTTTACTACTGGGATGTTTCTTTATTGCAGTGGGTTTTTTACATTTGTACTTACGTGTTTGTTGTAGGAAATGTTTTGGGCCTAACTTAGGCCAAAGCATAAAAAAAAAAAGGCAAATCTCTCAAAAGTTTCACCGATAGCCGTTGGGTCGTACTTCAAGCCCATTGTCGAGTTTTGGTTTGGCCCCCAACCCAACTACAAACACATTTATCGGAGGGAAAACATTTTCGCCCCGACAAAAAGCAAATAGACTACTTTTTTTGCAAAATAGTGCTCAACTGTATAGGTGACAATTTTGATTAGTTAGATATTGATTAGTTATGTAGGTACTACCTAATATATAATTGGCTCTATTACTATGAATTTAGATAAGGATTCCAACAGAAGCCCCTCCATTTTGTTTATAGTTCCCTCATTGGATAACCACGTTTATTCTACAAAAACACCTAAAGGGCCAGGATCATCTCTTCTTGCTAGAGCTGCAATGCCCACAATCGAGGCAGTGAGAAAAGAGATGGAAATTGGCCCAAAGATAAAAGAAGTAAGGATCCCAAACAACCACACTATGGGCCAAAACATTTGCATTCTACCAACATGGATAAAGTCCCATGTAAGAGCAACCGCATTAGTTAGTGTAAAACTTTCCTTCTATTTTACACTAAAAGCCGACTTTTTCTATTTTACACACCTATTTTTACAAAACACCCACATCAATTTATCTATTCTATCATCTATTTTATTTAAATAATTATTTTTCTCACTTTTTTTTATTATTATTTTATTTCAAACTCTCTCTCTCCACTCACGAGACTCTCTCTATTCCAGACTCCTCTCTATTCCAACAAACTCACTCCTCTTTGAAACTCCTTTCTATTCCAAACTCCTTTCTGAAATTTCGATCTAAGCACAGCGCCGATCTATTCCATCTGAAACTCTGATCCAAGCACACTGAGAAGAACGTTGATCCAAGCATGGCGAGAAACTCTTCTCTCTAAAACTCCGATCCAAGCACGGCGAGAAGAACTCCAATCCAAACATGTTGATCCAAGCACCAATACTCGCTGATCCACAAGCGCCAATTCGTCACAAGCGCCAATCCACAAGCGTCGATCCGCCACAAGCACCGATCTACAAGCGCCGATGCACTCTCTCTGTCTTTGTTCGTGTGTCCGTGTGTGGGTGTTTTTGGTTTTGTGGTGTCTGTGGTTGATTTTGTTGTTGATTTTGTGGTTGATTTTTGATTTTGTGTTTGTGGGAGTGTGTGTATCAAAGGAAGAAGCAGATGATAAGGGCGTTGGTTTTGCAGATAGAGAAGAGAGAGAGAAAAAAAAGGAGCGAAATTAGAAATTATTAAAATAATGTATAGAAGAGCTACAGTAACCATGCATATATGCACAGTTACTGTAACTCTTGTGCATTTATGCACAATTTTACACCCTAGGTGTTTTTTTGGTCAAAATGTGTAAAATGAGCTGCTTTTTGTATTTTGCAAGATTATCCATGGACTGATGCGGTTGCTCTAACAAAATTAGAGAGAACTTGATGGCCTAGTCTAGATGTTTAAATCATGCGTAGAACTTATAAGTCACCACAAAAGTGGTGAGTTTTTTTTTTGTTGTTATGAATACAGAAAAGTGGTGAGTTGATATTAAATTGTTGATTGAGGCATAAATAAAGCTTGATAGTAACATGTTTTTTTTTTTAAAATAATAATAATAATACTAGTACCACTTGCTTTCACACACATCTTACCACAAGTCACTTATAGTCTATTACGTAGGACAATTGTGACAAAGTGTGTAATACTAGCATTTTTGATATTAAAATCACATTCTTGGTGCCCAAAATAAATGATATGATAATGGTACACATTCTTTTAAGACAAGGCTCCACTATTTTTTTTTTTTTTTGGAAATATTTACCTATGATAGTTTTTAGTCAAGCCTCATTTTATAACAAAAAAAAGTTCTACCTAACTTTAGTTTACCTTAATTTTTTCTTTCCATAAAAAATAAAACAACATTTTTTCTACCAACTTTTTTTTTTTTTGAGGAATTTTTTTCTACCAACCTAACCATACGTGGTGGAGAATATATAATTGGTTCAACAAAACTTAAGCAACAATACAATTATTGGTATGACTCATATGAGACCATGATCTAGGAACCATAGGCTCCTTTGTTCTTTTGTTTTTAGTGAACATGTGTTTTAGTTTTAGCAAAAAAAGAAGAAGAAAAAAAAAGAAGGGTATGATTAACATGAGAAATAGAAAACGTAGACTAAGGGTCTATTTCGGATTCGCTTATTTTGCTGAAACTGAAAACTTTTTGCTGAAAGTATTGTAGATAAAGGTAAACGTTAGTTGAAATAGTACAATAAAATCCATTAATAGTATTAAAAAGTGCAGTGAGGCCCATGAAATAGTAAAATAAGTTGGCAAAAAATAAGCTAGCCAAACAAACACTAAAAGGAGCATTATTATTAGTCACCACTCCTAATCCATCTTTAGAGGATCATATTATATATCAAGGTGCATAAATAAGAAGGGCATAAATATAGCTTGATAGTAGCATGGTTTTTAAAATAAGAATAATAATACAAGTACCACTTGCTTTCACACATATTTTACCAGAAGTCACTTATAGTCTGTCACGTAGGACAATTGTGACAAAGTGTGTAATACTAGCATTTTTGTTATTTTTTGATACAAGATAAAAATTCTACTTTAGCCTAATTTAAATGTATATGTGTGTGAAACTCCATTCTGGAAACTTGAACCCCGGCCCTTACCCTCCCCCCCCCCCCTCCCACACCCCACAAGTACTTATACTTGTGGAGTAACCATCGTACCAAAGCATTTTTGTTATTAAAATCACATTCTTGGTGCCCAAAAGAAATGATATGATAATGGTACACATTCTTTTAAGACAAGGCTCCACTAAATTTTTTTTTTTTGGAAATATTTACCTATGATAGTTTTTAGTCTTGCCTTATTTTATAACAAAAAAAAGTTCCACCTAACTTTAGTTTACCTTAATTTTTTCTATCCATTAAAAATAAAAGAGCATTTTTCTACCAACCTAACCTTACGCGGTGGAGAATATATTATTGGTTCAACAAAACTTAAGCAACAATACAATTATTGGTATGACTCATATGAGAACATGATCTAGGAACCATAGTGGAAGACCCCTTTGAACTAGTGGAAGAAGAAATGGCCAAAGAAAAAAAAAACAAATATGGAATAGTGGAAGACCCCTTTGAACTATGCGCAGGAGGTCACGTGGGCTTTTTGGTCCTTCTCTTTTGTTTCGGTTTTCTCTTATATTTTCTCCCCAATTTGGTGAGAGAAAATTTTGATGGGCTTGAGGAGAACACCAACCAAACACCTCAAAAAGCATTTCCTCTCATCTCTTTTCTATCATCCCTAAAATCCACTAAACCAAACAGACCTTTATGAGTGAAAATAAGGAGGATAGAAAATGGGGGAGAGGTGTGTTTGGTTGGGAGGGGAAAATGGGGAATAAAATAGTAGGTTTGGCAGTTTTCTCTGTGGCCCACCAAAACTCATAAAGGTGGGCCATAGAAATGGCCAAAGAAGAAAATGCAAATACGAAATAGTGGAAGACCCTTTGAACTATGCCTAGGAGTTCAAGTGAGCTTTTTGGTCCTTCTCTTTTGTTCCGATTTTCTTTTCTATTTTCTCCCCAATTTTGGGAGATAGCATTTTGGTGGGCACACCCAGGCCTCACCAATTTTTCCTTATTAAAATTCACCTAACCAAACACCCCAAAAATCATTTCATCTCCTCTCTTTTCCATCATCCCAAAAATCCACCAAACCAAATGGACCCTTATGACTGAAAATGGTGAGGATAAAAAATGGGGGAGAGGTATGTTTGGTTGGGAGGGAAAATAGGGAATAAAATAATGGGGTCCGACAATTTTCTCCTTAGGCCCACCAAAACTCTATCTTCCAAAATTGGGAAGAAAATATAAACAAGTTTTGCTTTTTTGGAAAAAATTACCCCTAGCCCCACAATCATTTTTGAAAAAAATTTCTTCTTTTCTTCTTTCCTTTTTTGCATTTTTTTAATCTTGTCTCATTCATTTCTTTATCACTTTATTTTATTTTTTGGGTTCTTGAATTTCTTGTGTGTGTGTGATTATATATATTAAATGAAGAGCCCATTTGTACACAATTTTTCAATAAAAATTAGGACGTGTTACTTTTTGTTTTATATAATAAGACATAATAGTAAATTTATATCAACTCTATTTTCTATCCTCATTTTTCTTCTCAACAAAAAAATGAGTTTTTTTTTATCTTTCCACTTTTTCATTCTCCCAACCAAACACATATGAAAGAAAACTAAATTTCTTCTATTTTCTCACTTTTCCACCCCTCCAACCAAACGGACCATTAATCCTTAAATTTGAAATAATTTCTAAACCCATAAAATTTTAAAAATCTATATGACATACTTAAATATTTACGGATTTGGAATTAAGGCATTTAAAATCCATCACTTTAAAATTCAAATCCAAATTCAAGTATCCAAATACAACCTTAAGGAGGAAATAGGTAGTGAGGTGGGCAAATTACTTTTAACTATGAGTGAATATGGGAAAAGAAAGTAGGGGCAAATTTCTTTTAACTATGAGTGAATATGGGAAAAGAAAGTAGGGGATCTGATTATTGTCTCTTTTTTCATGAGTAATATTATCTAGATGAAGCATCTATTTAGAAGTGAACTACCTATGGCAATTACACTAATTTTGGTTACCAGTCATTTAGACTATGTATGTATTGCATGATCTAAACAATCTATGCAACAAAAATAACAAAGCTATTACTAATTTCACTACAAAAGATTTTATAATTGAGATAATTAATTATGCCATTTCATTTTTAAAATAGAGATTCTCATAAAAAAAAATTGCAGATTGCTAATCTCTCTTCTCAGTCTCTGTGGTAACTGCACTAATTGATTCTTCTTGCAGAGATTGTATTATAGACTTCATAGTCTATGATACGAGGACTCGGCTTTAAGAAGCTTTGAGGTCCAAAACAAATTCTTCCCAAAATGCGAGAGTAATCATATTGCATTATTGCTCTAGACCAAATTGGTCATGTACTCAGTTATAATTGTGAGATATATCATTACCAGAAAGTTGCGTCAAATCCCAGTTCCCATCGTGCTCCTATCTCGTCGCAAAGTACTTTGAAAGCATATTGCAATATGGCCAAGACCAACCCCACCGCTTTTCGTCACTCTTTACCTTTTCTTTCTTTCTATCCATAGGGGCTGTGACTGTGAGTCATGCTTTATTTACTTTTCAGCAAGAGTGATAAAAAGCTGTACAAAAGTTTTATCTTAGCTGAAGGCTTGTAAAATAGTATACAAGTGTATCACGTGTATGTTATATTCACGTCCTGCTGCACAATTACTTTATGCTATGTTACAGTAAACTTTACTAAATAAAACAAAACCTTGTTTATATGTCAGCTTTTGATTGGATTTCAAAACTTTCTCAAGAGTCTACTGTCTACTACATATAATTGAAAAAACTGAAATCTAATCAAAAGTTGACACGTAAGAAGGACGTGAATTTGAGTGTCGGAAAAGGTGTAATTCTCACAGACTAATATATATATATATATGTATTCAGTCCTTGAATCAAAGAAGCTTTTATCATTGCGCACTCCTCTTTGAAACAATTATTTATCAAGGGTGCATTGAACTTCTTCCGCAGCTTCAAGCCTTCAAGAATGGATTCAACACCAACTGAAGTAGTTGTGTTCGAGTTTGGTCCATATTTCCGGGCATACAAAAATGGAAGAGTAGAGAGATTCTTTGGCACCGACAAGGTTCCTTCATCAAATAATGCTGATCACGCTGTTTCCTCCAAAGACGTTTTAATCGATCAAGAAACCGGCTTATCAGCACGTATTTTCATTCCTAACAGCATCAAACCGGGCCAAAAGCTTCCTCTCTTAGTGTACTATCATGGAGGGGCCTTTCTAGTTGGATCACCATTCTGTCCCACATATCATAATTATATGACTTCACTTGTAGCTGAAGCTAATATAATCACAGTCTCTGTTGATTATAGACTAGCCCCTGAGCACCATATCCCCATAGCTTATGAAGATTCATGGGCTGCACTTCAGTGGGTAGCAAAACATCATAACAATGAAGGCCCAGAAGGCTGGCTGAGTGACCATGCAGATTTCCAGCGAGTTTTTCTGGCTGGAGATAGTGCTGGAGGCAATATAGTGTATAACATGGTAGCTAGAGCTGGAATTGAAGACTTGGCTGGCATGAAAATATTAGGGGCATGTTTAGTCCATACCTATTTTAGCAGGAAAGATTGTGAAGTGGACAATTATTGGCTTTTTGTGTGTCCTAATACAAGTGGAATCAATGATCCAAGAATAAACCCAGCTATGGATTCAAGGTTGTCGAGCCTCGGGTGCACCAGGGTGCTAATTTGTGTTGCAGAGAAGGATGTGTTGAAAGAGAGGGGGTTGCTCTTTTGTGAGACATTAAGGAAGAGTGGTTGGGATGGAGAGGTGCAGATTGTAGAGACAGAAGGAGAAGAGCATGTGTTCCATTTGTTCAACCCAGATTGTGAGAAGGCAGTGATCTTGTTGAAAAGGTTGGCTTCTTTCTTTAACCAAGACAGGGCTAATTAACTAAGCTATAGCTAGCTAATTGTGATGGTTTTTACAATAGGAATTATGTGTTGGGTTATCGATTCTCTTTGCCACGAAACATTTTAATCTGAGTCATTATGTGATTAGAGAAATGAGAAGTATGTTGAGTTTGATGACACCATTAATGTGTGTTGATGTTTTGTTCTAAGTATTTATGTTCAAGTAGTAGGGTGTAAGAGTACCATCATGGCTGGATTAATAAAATACTGTTGTTTAAGCTAGCAGAGTGTATATATAGTCCCAAAAAATGTATCTTTCTTATTCTCTTCCCCTTTGCCTTCTTTTCATAATAAATGCATGATGTGAAGATGGATATCATTTCCAAACACTTCTTTTAAATTAGACCGAGAGTTATTCTTGATTTTTGCCTTTAATACCATATTAAATTACTAATTGTTCTAAAAACTTAAAACTATTAAGATATAATAAATTTATTTATTTAATCACATACTTCTAACAGATTTTTCCAATTAGGTTTGATGTAACAGGGAATTGGTTGTTTAGTGGTTTGTACTTTGTGTGTAATTACACACAAGTTTGGTATGAACTAAAAATGGCGACTTGAACGTTCTGATTATGGAGTCAAGTTCGGGGTCTTGTTTTGAATGAAAGACACTGTGATCAATAAAATGCCCCATTGGTCAGTTGATAGTTGTAGTCTAGAATCTCTCTATTAGGACTTAATCAAAGAGGTTGGGTCAAACAAGGCTAGGCTTACTTGGACCGAACCCCTTTGACCAATCCTTGGGCCTACCTATCTTAGGCCTATACAATTTTCCCCCTCCAATGGTAATTGAAATTGTGTGGACTCAAATCACTCAATTATGATAGGGCCGAATGATAAATGGTATTTTTTTTTTGTCGTCTATTCCTTACTGTTGCCCCACTACTAACAAACAATTAAATTGTCAATCACCAAACAATGTTATATTTTCTCTATAGACTCTTCTCTCTCTATATATTATACCTTTATTCTAAGGATTTGAATTTTGTTCCGGAGATCATTCCACAGAATATTTTGGTACTAGTGTACCGGAACATTGCTTCGAAATAACGCACATGATATATATAGGTTTTTATTTATTTATTTATTTACTCAAACACCAAATAGTTAAAGTGTAAAACACCAAACAATATTACATTTTCTCTACAGACTCTTCTCTCTCTCTATATATATTATAGCTTTATTCTAAGGTTTTAAATTTCGTTCTGGAAATTATTCCATGGAATATTTCGGTACTAGTGTATATATATGTATATATATATATATATATATATATATTTTGAGAAACCAGCTAGGAAGGCTACTTTAATTAAAAGATGAAAAATCCAACAAATAACAATTATATAGATTCGAACAAACTCCATCCAAATCAATAAAGGACTAGACAACCTAGCTCTCTTAGCTAAGGCATCTGCTAAAGCATTGTCTTGCCTACACACATGAGAGAAAGAAAAACTTTGAAATGAGAAATGAGCAAAAACTTTGAAAGAAAAACTTTAAAATATATATAGGTTTTTATTTAAATCATCATAAAATAAAATAGATTGGTTATAAAATATTATATATATAAATTTTGGTATTTTTGTAAATAAGCAAAGACCTTTTGGGTATTTGTAGAGTAGATACTTTGCAAGAAGTTTCCAAACTCACCTTTTCACTCCTACCCACGTGACTCTACTCCTCTTTTCTTTAATATTCATTTCTTATCTCACCTAAAACTCCCATCATCTTCTTCTTTCTTTTTGTATGTTTATTTTCACCGTGCCTTTGTCTAGCTTCATTTTCTTCATTATTTTTTCTTTTCACATCCTTGGTTTCACACTCTGCTCTCCCCAACCTTTATCTTTCAGTCTCTAGCTCTCTCTCGACTTTCTCAGATTTTTAGGGGGTGTTTGATAGGTTAGTTCTAACACATAAAACAATATTTTAAACAACATTACTTATATTTTCACATACTTTTTTAATGTATATCAAAAACACTCAAATAACATTACTCAAACTTCTCTATCAGGAATATGGTTGGAACACAAAGAGTTTCCAAATTGGAAACAACTAAATACTCAACAATTTAAACATTTATTTTTTGGCCCTTATTTTCCTGAATTTGATTTCTATGTAACTGTAGGTTTAATGGGTTTTTAGTTTTTTTTTTTTTTGGATTGAGCTGGTATCTAGGCTGGCTGGAGGGGCTGGATAATGGGGTTAACGCTTTGGAAGAGAGGGGTCAGCTATTAAAAAGACAAAATAAACATAATAAATTTTTTCTTTTGGGTCATGGGGCCCAGGTCCCCTTGGGTCCGTTCATGTGAGAGAGTATTAAATTTTTATGGATTTGGAGTTTTTTTTTTTTTTTTTTAAAAAAAGTTTTAACATATGACGTTCGTTTCTGATTATAGCTCTTAATCATTAAACCAAGATACCAATCAGTTTTTTGTGTAGGCGAGGATTGAACTTCAAAACTCTTATATAACCATCAGAGACTTTACCAGTTGAACTAACTGGAACTCACGAATTTAGGGTTTTTTTATAAATGGATTTAACTATAAAAATAAAATAAAAAACCAAGGAAAAATAAAGCAACAAAATACTGTAAAGTCTAAAGTGCATTGCATCTGTTTCTCAAAAAAAAAAAAAATAAAAAAAATAAAAAAAATTATTGCATCTAACATGAGTTAGAGTTACACGCAATGTTTTTTCTCAAAAAAAAAAAAGAGTTACACGCAATGCAGAAGTCCTCTAATCAATATTGGTCCTGCTCAAAGAAAAATGCCATGAATGTCCTTCCACGTGATATTTCTTTGACATCAATGTTTGGACTGTTTCTGCTTGAGTGGTTCTTTGCTAATCGACAAAGAAAGATTTTTAAAGTATCTCTAAAGTATATTCCAATGAATAATAAAATACATTGTGTCATTTTCATTAATCAAGTATAATAATGAACTTGTGGTGTGACTGTGTTAGAATCGTTTTCTCTCTCTCTTATATGCATGTTTGTTTTTGTAAAAACAAAAGTATAACAACGACTTGCTACTGAATTTTGATAAGTTTTATTATTATTTGATAGTTACAATGGGGGATAAAATTTGAATCATGAATATCTCTATTAGAAATACAAGGAGGTATTAGCTAAGTTATAAGGCTCTTAACATTACTATTTATTAATACTACTTTTAAAAATTGTGACCTTTGATTAGATGTTCTTAATAGGAATTTGACCCCTCTGCTCCTTTAAACTTAATGTAGCAAAGAAAAGAAAAAAGTATGGTAACTACCCTTAAGTAAGTAGGATTATAAATTAATGAACCAAACCATTTGTGAGCACTATAGTTTAAGTTTGAGAAGAATTTGTTTATATTTGTTTATTTAGTGAGTGAGCCAAGTTCAAGTTCATGTTTAGGTTCAATTATTAAATGAGTCAAGTTCAAATATAGTAATGTGTTTGTAAACACATGGGTAAACATAAGGTTCAATTTAAGTATATATCAAATTATATAATTATATGTATAAATGTATAAATATATAATATATAGATTTGAATATATTGGATTATGTGAGTTTGTAAATAAGGCTAGGCTTACTTGGACCAATCCTTGGGCCTATCTATCATAGGCCTATACAATTTTCGCCCTCCAATAGTAATTGAAAGTGTGCGGACTCAATTATGATAGGGCCGAATGATAAATGGTATTTTTTTGTTTTTGTTTTTGTTTTTAAAGTCTTATATGGTGACTTTAGATATGTATTAAACTATCTATACTCTTTCAAGTAGAAGTCATTGTAATCCACTTCTCCACCCAACTACAAGATGCTATTCTGTTTAGAAAATTCAAACATTTCGATAAAATATTTTAATACATTATTTTTTAAATAAAAATGTTCAAATTTTCAAAAATATCTGCATTAGTTTAGCAAAGGAAAATGCCATGAACATCCTCCCACGTGATATTTCTTTGACATCAATGTTTGGATTGTTTCTGCTTGAGTGGTTCTTTGCTAATGGGAAAAGAAAGATTTTTAAAGTCTCTCTAAAGCATATTTCAATCAATAATAAAATGCATTGTGTCGTTTTCATTGATCAAGTATAACAATGAACTTGTGGTGTGACTATGTTAAAACCATTTTCCCTCACTCTTGTATGCATGTTTGTTTTTTGAAAAAGCAAAAGTATAACAATGACTTGCTAGTGACCTTTGATCAGTTTTATTATATTATTATTATTATTATTATTATTTGATAGTTAAAATGGGGAAACAAAATTTGAATCATGAATATCCCTATTTGAAATACGAGGTATAAATATAAGGCTCTTAACATTATTATTTATTAATACTACTTTTAAAAATTGTGACCTTTGATTAGATATTCATAATTTTCCTTCCCTCTAATTTTCCTCTACCCAACAAAACAATTCAAAGACAACACAAACAACAAAAAGGAAAAAAAGAATAGAAAACCTATCAATTGTGTGGTTGAGAATAGCTCAAGCACGCGAGAAAGTAAACCAATCTTGGCTTGATTATGAGAAAACAGAAATGCATGTTTTTTAGTTGAAAATTTAGCGCATGTTCCATGTGATGTGAGTACAAGGCAATATGATATTGTAGATTCCTCGCAAGATTATAGTTATTTTTATTTTTATTTTTTTGAATAAGCATTTTTGAGAGAGTTGTTAGTTATATTTTTACAGGCATCATATACACCAAAATGGAGGGTAATGTGAATTCTCTCCTACCAAATACTCCCAGGATATAATCATAAAAATATTACCATTAAATTAGAAAATATATATGGGGAATTCTACGAGCTATTTGTGGCACTATTCTAGGGCAACTTCGCCAATCCGAGGCTAATCTTTTTTCTTCTTTTTTTTGAAAATTTTGGGTTATACTTAATAACACATTAAATTTGAAGATCATGCAAGCACAATTAACTAGAATGACAAAACTTAGATAAAATACTTAGGTGTTATTCCTTAGATTCTCTTTTTAAGATTCAGTTATATGACTTTTTTCTCATAAAATGGAAGTATATTTTTAGTTTAGTACAGTCACATGACTAAATCTTAAGAAATGAACTTAAGAAACAGCATCTAAGTATTGTACCTCTAACCAGAAAGGATGGGAGTTCCTGAAACCACAACCTCTATATATATCTGCTATCATAGTAAAAACGATGAATTTAACTGGAAATCAGCAAAGTGGATTTGGTATTTGTTACGTCTAAAGTCATCAAATTGTTTATATAAAAGCATTATGATTTAACAACAAAAAGCTGTAATAGATCTAAAAAGCTCATTCAATCATGCTAAATAGAGATCTTATCTTCATTGATCAAATCAAACAACGACCTCTTTAATAGATTTGTTCACTACTTTCTGAATTATCTGTCTCTTTCTTTTATTGAACAAACCTCAAACAGAGTAACCATAAGCAAATAGAAACTAATTATTTTTCAATTGAAATACCCATAATGAGACTATTGAAAGAGAGACAGATATAGAATAGAACCATTTCAAGCCTGACCCTGATTAATGAAAGAAACAATCCTTTTGAGCAAGGCAACACTATTTTCACAAGTTGAGTTCATCAAATGGAACACATGGTCCTCTCCTTTTGCTTCCATGACCTCCACAACCCCTCTGTATCCACTTTTACCCAATAACTCACTGTAATACCAACCCCTATCCTTCAACATGTCCTTCTCAGCAATACAAATTAGCACTCTCTTACACCCCAAACTCCCTAGTTTTGGATCCGTACCTGGGTTTATATACGGGTCATCAGCGCCACTCGTTGCTGGACATGTAAATCGCCACAAAGCTTCAACCTTTCCTCTCTTCTCAGCGTCAGTATCTTCCCCACCAATTGGTTCTTTGCCCCAAAAATAGGGATGCACTAAACAATCCCATCAAGCTTAACACCAGCAAGTCCTTCTAATCCAACCCTCAACCCCATGTGATGAGCAATATTAGCTCCAGCACTGTCCCCAGCAAAAAACACACTTTCAAAATCTGCATGGTTTTTCAACCATTCATCAGGACCTTTTCCATCACTATGAGACGCAACCCATTTAAGCGCAGCCCATGAATCATCGTAAGCAATAGGAACAGGGTGTTCTGGGGCTCTCCTATATTCAACAGAGACCGCAAGAACATTGGCTTCAGCCACAAACGAGTTCAAGTAGTTGTGGTACTGTGGAGAGAAAGCGGTTTCGATGCAAAACCCTCCACCATGAAAGTAAACAAGGAGAGGAAGCTTTTTTTGTGATTCCTTTGTGGTTTTTGGAATGTAAAGCCTAGCAGATACGCCTGTTTCGGGTGAGATAACCACGTCTTTGGATTCAACACCGGTTTTGGAATCCAGAGATGGGGGTACGATCTCTATGCCTGCAAATCGCTCTATTCGACCATCTTTGTAGATCTTAAAAAAAGGAGGGTAGTCATGGGCTATTTCAGTACTGTTGCTTGAATCCATAGCAAGAGAAGAAGGAGAAGAAGAAGCAGCTACAATTTGGAGAGTGGGTTTTCTATGATTTATGGAAGACAAAAGGGAAAAGTTTTTATGTAGGGGAGAAAATTTTGCGACAGTGTGTGGGTGGAGCTCAGCAGGCAACCGAGGGATTAAAAAATTGTCGAGAGAGAGATATGGTGAGAGAAAGATAAGGTGATTGGATGATTCATATTATACCCTTCAAATTTTCAATGAAAAATTGATAAGACTTTTTTTTTAGCATTATAAAGAGTGGATATGTAATTTAAGAAATTATTGGTAATAGATTTTTTGTTAGAATTTCTTGAAACTTTAGATGATAAAGTATTATAAGTTTATCTATTCTTAAATTTATCTTTTGATTAGAGAAAATATATCCTAATAATTAATTATTATTATAAAGATAAGATATAAATATAAATTAATTTAACAATTAACGATAGTGTATCTTTGAAAAGAGGAGATAATCACCTCGCATAACCACTTTTTTCTAAATCTAAACTCAACTATTCTATTACATGATATATGATATTATTATAGGCCCCTTCCTTTAGAACTACCAGTCAGTTTCACAATTGACAAAAATTATAATTATAAGTATCTTTCAGCTTTTTGTATGTATGTATGTGTTTTTTATGGTTGGCTAGTGTCTAATTTATGATATGCGTTACATGTAGCTATCTTTACTGTTTTTTTTTTTTTTTTTTTTTTTTTAAATACTCCCTCCGTCCCACTTTTTTTGTCATATTTGAAAAGTCAAACTTTTTAAGGGAATATTATTTATTGTCTTATCTACTTTTTAAAAATGTATAAGTTTCTAAAACTACCTTTAAAAAAATTTATCAAAAAATTGAATTAGTAAATTAATAGGGGTATAATAAAAACATTAGTAAATTATTGACTTTTATTTTTAGAAATAGAACAATATTTTTGGACATCTCAAAATAGAATAGATGACAAAAAAAGTGGGACGGAGGGAGTATTATTTTTTAGAGAGGCAAGTGTTAATTTTGTGATACAGCTTACATGCAGAGTTATGTAATAATTATTTCATGAGTTCCAATTAGCTTAACTAATAAAGTATTTTATAGTTGAATAAGAGGTTTGGAGTTTAATCCCTATCTAGGAATGGACCTAGGTGGCCCCCCCCGGATCCAATTTTTTTTTTTTAGTTTATTAAATATTTCATTTTTATAGTTGGGCCCCCCTTCCAAAACCTTAGACTCCCCTTCTCTTCAATAAGCTTAGCTACCCTCAACCTAATAGCAGCTATCCAATGCAAAAGCTTAACAAAAACAATAAAAACATTCACAATAGTGATTGCATTTTAGCAAAAAAAAAGAAAAAGAAAAAAAAAAGACTATTTTACCACCAAAAAACCAAAAAATCATGTGTTATTGGAGAAGTTAAAACTAAAATTTTTGCAACTACAGTAAACTAGTATAAATACCAATTGACTATAGCAAGAGTTGTTAAAAATTAAATTAAATACAATATTTTATTGAGATTATATCTCTTCTTTCAATTATAAAACTCAAATTCTCTTTCTTCTTATATAATTTTAAATGAGTTGTTTATATTATTTTTAAAAAAGTGATAAAAAAAAAATAGAACAATTGATATTGGATGTATTGTAAAACGAGGTGGTAAAATAGATAAAATAGCTTTTTGAGGTGCTAAATGCTAAAATTTTTAGCACCCCCACTGTAATTGCTCTAACTTCAATAAAAAAAATCCTAGCCAACTTAGTATTAAAAAGACATTATTTTGTTTTTGTTTTGGTTGGTAAATGATTGCATCTTAATGTATTTAGAAACAACAATTTTTAGTATTTATAATTTTTTTTAATACTATATGGATGCCTATTTGGAGTTTTTTTTTTTTTTTTTTTCCCCTTTATACTCCGGTTTCCGCTAGCTTAAAATTCTAGGTCCGTAATCTCACCTATACCAAACACCAAGTTTTAGTCTAACGATAAAGAGTAATCACCAAAAGCAGACTTCATAAGTTGAAATATCTCTAAGAAAAAAAAAAAGATAATGATAATGGTTATTATTAAGAAAACCTTTATTATCATGATTGTGTTTGTATATGTAACATATTATTTTATAAAAGAAAATGTGATGTACCAAAATTCTAATGGACGGTTTAAATATAGAATGAAGTTTAAATTTAATTATATATATATATTAGAATAATAATGTGTAAAACTGTAGGTTTTCAAAAGCTTATATGGCACAATACATCAACTAAAAGTGAAATGAATACAAATTTATTTATTAATTTTTACTAAGCTATGGTTTTATATATATATATATATATATTATAGATTATAGATAAGATATCTTTTTCAACTAAGGAAGAGAATGATGAATTTTTTTTTTTTTAAGTAGCTAGAATAAGCTAAAAATGAATTATATGATTCACTTGGAATTTATCCATGTTGGCGAGGATCACAAACTTTTATATAGTAGATTTTATATCCGTAAGTAAATATATCAAAGCTTGTTTTGATTGGATTATGTTATTACTTATGTAAAGATGCACATAACACATCAGTCATGACATATGGGCGTGGTTTGCTAAGTTGTTAATATTTGTTAACTAAACAAACCTTTTATTGAATGTTGAAAAAAAAAACTTGTATATACTATATATTGCTTCAATAATTGAAGCTTTCGATAGGAAGTAGCGGGCAGGAACCCAATTTTAACGTAAAAAAGGTAATTTGTCAACAACGTGTCATTTGTTGGGGGGGGGGGGGGGGGCGTCACACAAATTAATATGCGCAATTTTTTTATTATTGAAACATGTGAAATTGAATGTGCAATATCCTTAAAAAGTTAAAACTATTCTAAACCCTAAAACCAAAACTGTAAGTAAAAATAAAAACAAAAGCCAAAGAAATTTTAAGAAAAAAAAAGTTTCTTTCTTTTTTTCTCTAGAGCATTCACAACAAACTTCTAAAAAATATAGTTTTTAACAACTCAAAATATTACTTTATCTATTTTAACAACTCACTTTACAATACATTCAACATCAAATGTTCTATTTTAGCATACAATACATTAAAATAATATAAATACTGACGAAGCGTAAGTTCGTCAGTGAAATTGGTCAGATGGAAGCAATCCCCAGCCCGTATGAACGTACTCCCAAAGGTGGTCACCGGTGTGGTGCCTGCCACAAAGCCTTCGATGCCAAAGTCAGTATAAAAAGCTCTCTTGGGAATAAACAATGTAATCTGAACAGAATGAAAGAGATCTCTCAGTGTATATCCGTGTATGTGTACTTTGTTCTTGGCAATGTGTGGGCTTTATATATGTTCTCATGGCTTCTAGCCGTTGGAGTAGTTATGGAGGTCTTAATGCTCCTCTTGGTAACGTCTAGTGCTGTGTAATGTGGCTTCAATGTGCTCCAACGGTTCATACAGTTGGCCTTGTAACCGTTCTGGGTTTAATTGGCTGCATTGAATGGCCTGGCTGTCTTCGTCAGTAGCGTGGATAATCACTTCGTCTAGCCTGAGGGTGTCCTCGTCAATATTGATGGGATCGTCCATGTGAGACGGACTCGTTAGTCCCGTCAGCTGCCCCCCGATTCTATGTTCGTCGTGTCATGACGATCATAGAATGTGAAGGGTTACAAGTTGCAAATGACTTTTGGGGTTTTGCTCCGTATTAAGTGCGAAGTGGCGGCACTCCACAGATCATGGCATACGTGGCACGTGCTGATTGGTGGAGTTAATGCTCCAACTAGTGGGACTATTGGGTTTCCCGCCGGTCTTTCCGTTTTTCGAGCCTTTGTTTTTAAACTCTTCCTCTCCTCATTTTTTCTTTTCACTTTTCGAAAATCTTCAATCATTACTTCTCCTCTGTTAGCCTTCTTCTGCTATCCTTCTTCGAATTGGTGTGCTGTTTGGTAGTGCTTCCTCGGTCCGCCATTGTTTAAGGTATGTTCTCTTTCTTTTCTAGCTTTTTCTTTAGTCGTTTTGCTGTGGTAGTGTTTCTGATTTCCTTCTTTTCCTTTCCTTTTTCTTTCTATTTGTTTTTGATCTCCCTAGGGTTTAGTTGTATTGTTCTTCCTTGTGCTTCTTTTTGGATTTTTCATGGTCAATAACTCTGAGGTTAGAGTTGCTTGCCCCTTAGTTTCTTTTCTTTTCGCACGTTTAGGGGGGTCTTTAAGCACTTTTCCAGGTCTTGAAAGCTTTATTTTTTAGGGTAATGGTCTGAGTGTGGTATTGACTGAATTGTTGCCTCTGATACGGCAATCAATTGACTGGTTCGAGGGTCAAGAGAGAGGGAAAAAGACGATGTCTGAAGTTAGGTCTAACGATCTCGAGACTGGGTTATCGTCTAGCGGCGATCCAGTGGAGAGGGATACCACCGTCTCTAGTCCTCGGGTGGTTAGGGCTTTTCATGCTCTTGAGGAGGTCTGTGGGTTGGACGCTGAAACGGTGAGTAGATTCAAGTATAGGTTTCAGTTTCCAAAGAGGGTTCGCGTTCGTCGGCCTAGTGACGAGGATAGAGCTTGTCACTTTTTTCCAGGTGAGGTGTGCTTCTACGAGGCTGCCTTCACTTGTGGACTTAGATTTCCCGTCCATCCCTTATTGATGGAGCTTTTAAATCATTTTGGGATTACTCCTAGGCAGCTAATGCCCAATTCGTGGAGGATAGTGGTTAACTGTATGGAAATATGGTTGGCTGCTAACGGGGATATGATCAAGGTAGGTGAGCTCATCCACCTATATCGTTTGAAAGAATCCAAAGAATATGGATACTACGAGTTGGTACCTTGGGAGAGGAGGACTAGGATTGTTAGAGGGTTACCTTCGTCCTTCAGGTACTGGAAATCAAGATTTTTCTTTGTGTCCAGGGATGATTTTGAGACCCCTTCCAGCCAGGATTGGGGTGACATTCCGAGGTTGCTTCGTCGGTGGGGAACCCCGATTTTAGGTGCGTCAGTATTTCTTTTTGTTGTTTTAGTTCTGCTGCATTCGTTGTTACCGTCACTAACCTCTTAATCCTTTCTCTTTCGCAGTGAAGAGACGACCTAGACTTAAGGGCAGGTATAAGGCACGGGTTGAGCAGGCAATCGAGTACGCCAAGACAATTGAGAGCTGGGACAACTTGGTAAATCCGCGGACTCTTGCCTTCTACCATCTTGGTTCGGACCCGTCTTCCTTCGTCTTGCGCAACGTTGAGATTGAAGGAAAAAAGAGTAAGTGTTGAACTCGTCAGAACCAATTTTTTTTTTTTTTTTTTGACAAGTGTTCCCTTCTGGCAGAAATGACGACCAAATTTAACAAAGATCTTTACGCGAAGATGAGATCAAAGAAAGATGAGCCCCTGTCGAATTTGGGAAAGAAGACAGTGCGCGTCACTGGAAAGGGAGGCTCTGTTGCTCCAACTCCCTCCGTCCATCCGATTGTTTCCGTGGGTGAGACGACGAGGACGGCTTCTCCTACAACATCATTGGACAAAATAGGTGGCACTCCTGTCTCCAAAAGGCCGCGATTGTCTGAAAAGGAGAAGGAGAAAACTGACTCTCGTTCTTCTACCCTTTGGAATGACGAGAAGATGGCCGTGGACCGGGCCCACGAGGTAGTGACGTCTGCGGACTTGAGGGCTTTTTCTGGCGTCCCTTTCAGTGAGGTTGCGGCTCGTCATGTTCATAAGCTCATCCAGGTATATTGTCTTGAATATCTCTCCCTTTTTTCTTTTTCTTTTTTTTGACTGACGTCTTTTACCTTCTTTTCAGGTGTTAGGGGAGAGTCTGCATCTTACTTCTGAGTATTTTACTCAGGAGGCTAAGGTGGCGTCCCTGACGTCTAGGATGGAAGTTTTGAAGGAGGAGAACTTGACGCTGAAGAAGGACCTTATTGCCTCCATGGGTGAGACCAATACTTTGAAATAGCAGGTTAAGAAATTGAACGACGACCTCAGGGTTGAGCGCCAATTGACTACGGAGAAGGACGAGCAGCTTCTTGGAGCCAGGGAGAGTCTTAAGACCATAGCTGCCAGGTCCGTTGAAGCCTTTCAAACCACTGACAAGAACAACACTGTGCTCCTCAGTTGGTATTTTAAGGGTTTCGAGCTCCTGAGGAGATACCTTGTGAAGCACCCTTCTGGAGTGAATATGGAGAGGCTGGACCTGGAGGAGGTGGATCAGGAGATGGCTGCAGATGAGGCTGCTCAATCATCTGCTACTGAGCCTGACGCCTTTGTTGATGCTCCTGCTAACGACGCTCCTACTGACGATACTCCTGCTGACGATGGTGCTGGCCAGACCTGATACTTGACAAAAATTTCTTTCTTTTTGGGATGCCCTTTATGTTTTGGGCAGTTATGTAAATCTAATTTCTGAACAATTTTACTTTCTATCTATTTTGGGAACAATATTTTTAGCCCAGTGTTTATGGGCTTTTAGTTGTAAAAACAATGGTGATTTGCCAGTCCGTTTCAGGCTTTAATTTAATTTAACTTTCTTTTCTGCACTTACTTGCATTCGTGATTGCATGTTCTTTAGTTTGAGATATGCTGGTGACGTAATCGCCCACGTTGTGCACTTGACGAATCTTTGACTCTGTTAGCGCCTCTTTGTCTATTGTTTCGTTAATCTCTCATAACTGGTACCTCGGCAGTACTTTATATTTGTTTAAGAGTCTTTTAGTCGTCAGTAACTTACATCCGTCTAGGCGGAATCTTGTTACTCAGCCATTTTTGGCTTTTTGTGACTTATACCCTTTTTAGGGATCTTGTCCTCGTTCGTAACTTACATCCGTCAAGGCGGAATCTTGTTACTTAGTCATTTTTGGTTTTTTGCAACTTACACCCTTTTTACGGAGCTTGTCCTCGTCCGTAACTTACATCCGTCAAGGCGAAATCTTGTTACTTAGCCATTTTTGGCTTTTTGTGACTTACACCCTTTTAGGGATCTTGTCCTCATCAGTAACTTACATCTGTCAAGGCGGAATCTTGTTACTTAGCCATTTTTAGCTTTTTGTGACTTACACCCTTTTTAGGGATCTTGTCATCGTCAATAACTTACAATCGAATAGACCTGCTCGCAGAGAAACATTAGCTGAATAACTTTTTTATTGATTTCAATAATGAATACATTTAACTGTTACGTCTATTGATGGTATTTCTTCAAGTGTTCAACGTTCCATAGTCTCGGGAGTCTTTGTCCGTCCAGGGTTTCTAGGTGGTAGCTACCTTGTCTGGAGTAATGGACGACTCGGTATGGTCCTTCCCATATGGGGCTGAGTTTTCCTTGAGTAGGATTTCTGGTCGCCGGGGTTACTTTGCGCAGGACGAGGTCGCCTATGTTGAGTCGCCTGAGTTTCACCCTTCTGTTGTAATAGTCCGTCATTTTTTTCTGGTAGTCTGTCATTCTGCTGCAGGCTTTGTCTCTTACTTCATCTAGACAGTCTAGGTTGAATCGTAAACGATCATTATTAGCTTCCTCGCTGAACATTTCTCGCCTGGTGTTGGTTACTCCTACTTCGACCGGGATCACTGCTTCAGTCCTGTAGGTGAGTCTGAAGGGGGTCTCTCCCGTCGGAGTTCTTGCTGTTGTTCTGTAGGCCCACAAGACATTGGGCAGTTCTTCTGGCCAGGCGCCCTCGCATTGTCCAGCTTGGTTTTTATGATCTTGAGCAGCGTACGGTTCGTCACCTCCGTCTGTCCATTCGCCTGTGGATGTCCTGGTGATGAGAACTGGTTCTTGATGCCCAGGCCTGTGCAGAAGTCCTTGAAGCCTTGGCAGTTGAATTGTCGTCTGTTATCTGATATGATCGTCCTCGGAATCCCAAACCTGCAAACTATATTCTTCCACACGAAGCTTCAGATCCTTGTTTCGATGATAGTCGCCAGTGGCTCTGCTTCAACCCATTTCGTAAAGTAATCAATATCAACTAGTAAGAATTTTACCTGACCTTTGCCTAGGGGCAATGGGCCAACGATGTCGATTCCCCATTGTACAAATGGCCATGGGGACGTTATCGTCGTCAGTCTTTCTGCTGGAAGTCGTTGGACATTCCCGAACCGTTGACACTTGTCACATCTCTTGAGGAACTCCATTGCGTCCACCTACATAGTAGGCCAGAAATAACCGGTTTGAATAACCTTGCTTACCAGGGATTTAGGGCCAGCATGGTCCCCATAAATTCCTTCATGTATCTCTTCCAGGATGTACCTAGTTGCTTCTCCGTTAACACACTTCAAGTAGGGCATGGAGAAGCCTCTCTTGTATAGGGTGTCGTTGAGGATTGTGAATCTGGCTGCCCTTTTCTTAGTCTTCCTGGCCTTGTCTGTATTTGGAGGGAGGTGTTCGTCCTGGAGGAAGGATACGATGGCGTCATCCAGCTGTCTATGCTCTGGATTGTAAACGTTGAAACTTCTTCAATGCTAGGGTTCTTCTAGATTTCCATCATGAAGTCCACACTCGTCGTACCTTCTTCTGACGAGGCTATCTTCGAGACTTCGTCTGCCTCCATATTCTGGCTCCTCGGTATCTGTACAAATTCCACTTCATCGAACTCCTGAGCCAAACGTTTCGTTAGCCTGAGATATTTCTGCATTCTCTCTTCCTTTACTTCGTATTCTCCCTGGATTTGCCCAATTACCAGTTTTGAATCATTTTGGACTAACAGGTTCTTAGCCCCAAGCACCTTTCCAAGTCTTAATCCCGTCAAAATCCCTTCATATTCAGCCTCGTTGTTGGTGGCCGAAAATTTTAGCTGAACTCCATACTTTAGTACTTCTCCATCTGAGGTGACTATGATGACCCACACTCCCCCCTTCTTTCGAGCTGACGAACCGTCGGTCTATATCGTCCATTTCTCGGCCTCATTGGTGAGCTTGTCTTCGTCCGGGGAAGTGAACTCGGCGATGAAGTCCACCAGGGCTTGTGCCTTAATGGCTATCCTAGGATGGTACTCGATGTCAAATTGGCTGAGTTCAATTGCCCATTGGACCATTCTTCCAGCTGCTTCGGGCTTGTTCATGGATTTTTTGATAGGCTGGTCTGTCATCACCAGGATGGGATTTGCTTGGAAATATTGTATTAGTTTTCGGGAGGCCATTATTAACGCAAATGCAATCTTCTCAATCTTTGGATACCTGGACTCAGCCCCCTGGAAAGCTTGGCTGACGTAGTACAGTGGGAGCTGTTTCTTGTCTTCTTCTCGAATCAGAGCTACATTCACGGCCGTATTTGATACTACCAAGTACAAATACAGGTTTTCCCCTTCTTTTGAAGGACTCAGAAGGGGTGGGTTGCTCAGGTAACGCTTTAGTTCCTAAAATGCTGCTTCGCATTCGTTTGTCCACTTGAATGCCTATTTCAAAGTCTTGAAGAAGGGGAGGCACTTGTCCGTCGCTCTAGAGACGAACCTGTTAAGAGCTGCAATTCTTCCTGTGAGCTTTTGAACTTCCTTGACGTTCCTGGGTGATGCCATGTTGATTATGGCTTGCACCTTCTCCGGGTTTGCTTCTATTCCTCTTTGGGACACTATGAATCCCAAGAATTTGCCTAAGGCTACACCAAAGACACATTTACTAGGATTCAGTTTCATTTGGTATTGTTTGAAGGTGGCGAACATCTCCCTCA
Source organism: Quercus aquifolioides (assembly GCA_019022515.1). Taxonomy (NCBI): domain Eukaryota; kingdom Viridiplantae; phylum Streptophyta; class Magnoliopsida; order Fagales; family Fagaceae; genus Quercus; species Quercus aquifolioides. The sequence goes on from CM032332.1 coordinate 41,792,811, forward strand.
GGTCATCCAGGTGGGCGAGTTCTTCCTTACTCTTGATGAGCATATCATCCATATAAACTTCTGTATTCCTGCTGATCTGTTTGTTAAAAATTTTGTTCACTAACCTCTGGTAAGTAGCTCCTACGTTCTTTAGTCCAAAAGGCATTACCTTATAGCAATAGAGCCCCTGGCTTATTATGAAAGTAGTATTCTCTTGATCTTTGTCAGCCATTTTTATCTGGTTGTATCCTGAGAAGGCGTCCATGAATGTCAACAACTTATGTCCGGCAGTAGAATCTACAAGCTAGTCTATCCTTGGTAGAGGAAAACTATCCTTCGGGCACGCTTTATTCAAGTTCGTGAAGTCCACACACATTCTCCACTTCCCATTTGCTTTCTTCACGAGGACGATGTTTGCCAGCCAATCAGGGTAATATATTTCTCAAATGAACCCTGCCGTCAATAATTTGTTAACTTCATCTGTAACTGTTTGATCTCGTTTTGGAGCAAAGACTCTTCGTTTCTGCTTGACGGGCTTCCTTTCTGGGTTTACGTTCAACTTGTGTTGAATGACTCCTGAGGATATGCCTGGCATGTCTTCGTGGTTCCAAGCAAAGACATCTTGGTTCTCTCTTAGGAACTAGATGAGCCTTGATTTCATCTCGGGACTTAGTGTCGTTCCTATCCTCGTCGTCTTGGTTGCCTCTCTTTCGTCTAGTACCACTGTTTCCAAGGCTTCCATTTTGTCTTCTGCTTTCTCTTCAATCGTCCATGTGTGATTCTCCTTCGTTGCCAAGACGGCCTGATAGCATTCTCTGGCTAGGACCTGGTTCCTTTCTATTTCTCCAACTCCGTTGTCCATTGGGAGCTTCACTTTCAAGCAATAGGTGGACGCAGCTGCCTTCCATTTATTGAGTGTGGGCCTCCCAATAATCACATTATAAGATGAGGGGCAATCTACCACAAAGAAGTCTATCTGACGGGTCAGCTGCCTAGGGTAAGTCCCCCCTGTTACTGTCAACGTCACTATGCCTTTGGGATATACCTTGTCACTACTGAAACTGACGAGGGGGGAATCGAATTGACGCAGTCTTTTTGGATCCAGTTTCAATTGCTGGAATGCAGGGAAGTAGATGATATCAGCGGAGCTACCATTGTCCACGAGGATCCTTTTGGTGTTGAATCCTTCTATGGTGAGCATTATGACCAAGGGGTCGTTGTGAGGCTGCTTCACTCCCCTAGCATCTTCTTCATTGAAAGTCATGTCCTGTTCAGTTCGTCTCTGCTTCAACGGGGGTGTCATGTGGACGCTGTTCACCTGTCATTGATATGCTTTCTTAAGGGACCTGAATGATCCCCCGATGATGGGCCCTCTTGTGATCGTCTGTATTTCCCCGATCACATTTTGAGGGGGTTGGAATTGACGGTCATCGCCCCTGGACGAGGACTCATGCTGGCTCTTATTTCCGTCTTGAAATTTGTTGTACTCTCCTTTCTTCACAAACTTCTGCAATTTCCCCTTCCGTATCAACTCCTCTATTTGTTCCTTTAGGTCTCGACAGTCTTCTGTGTAATGGCCATGATCCTTGTGAAATCGGCAAAACTTATTCTTATCGCGGACGTTAGGAGATGAATGCAATGGCCGCGGCCATTTAAGGTAGTGTTCATCCTTAATTTGCGTTAAAATTTTGTCAACAGGCATAACAAGAAGGGCAAATTTTACCGTTCTTGGGGTTTTATCGTCTTTCCTTCTGTTCCCGTCATTGATCCGACGATCCTGACGATCCCTCTTTTGTCCCCTGTGCTCGTCATCCTTCCTACCTTTCTCTCCTAGTTTCTCTATGTCCCTTATGGCTGCTAAGGCGTCTTCAGCATTCATGTACTTCTGTGCTTTCAGGAGTATCTCGGCCATTGTCTTTAAGGGATTCTTCGCCAGTGATGCAACGAACTCCCTGGATCTGAGTCTCGCTTTAAAGGTCGTCAGCTGTACCTTATCGTCGGCCTCATCTATCTCCAGCGTCTCCCGAGTGAAGCGTTTCACGTACGACCTCAGGGTTTCCTTCTCTCCTTGCCTGATGGTGAGTAAGTGGTCGGCTGGCCTCTTCGGACGTTGTCCTCCAATGAAGTGACGCAGGAAAGCGTTGCTCAACTGCCCGAAGTTGTCAATGGACGAGGTAGGCAGCTTGGTGAACCATTCCCTTGCAGCTCCTTTAAAGATGGTAGGAAAGGAACGGTACAATATCTCGTCAGGGGGCTGCTGAAGCCTTAGTGTCGTTTTGAAGGTGTTGAGGTGATCCTGTGGATCCTTGAGCCTGTCAAATGGCTCAAGTTGTGGCAGCCGAAACTTTGACGGTACCAGGCATCCTAAGACTACTGCTGTGAAAGGCGAGTCTGTTGCTCTTACCAATCTGCCCACGCTCTGGTCTGTCTTCTCCCTGAAGGCATTTTTCAACTCGTCCATCTCCTTCCTCATCTCCTGAAGAAGATCTGAATTTTGTTCTACTGAAGTAGTAGGCCTTTGATGTTCGCTCCTTCTGTGGCTATTTCCCTCGTCCTCCATATTGTTTTTGGATCGATTCTCCTCTTGTTGAAGTCGTAGTTTCATTTCCTGATTTTGCCTGGTGAGTTCTTCGACAGCAGCTGCGAGAGCCTGAACCTGCTGGGCTAAGGCTGTGGAATCTTGATTGGACTCCATCTGAAAGTAACAGCTGATCGGAAACTACTTTTTAGAGTCTGAACACGAAAATGTCGTCCACACAGACGGCGCCAAACTGACGAAGCATAAGTTCATCAGTGAAATTGGTCAGATGGAAACAATCCCCAGCCCGTATGAACGTACTCCCAAAGGTGGTCACCGGTGTGGTGCCTGCCACAAAGCCTCCGATGCCAAAGTCAGTATAAGAAGCTCTCTTGGGAATAAACAATATAATCTGAACAGAATGAAAGAGATCTCTCAGTGTATATCTGTGTATGTGTATCTTGTTCTTGGCAATGTGTGGGCTTTATATATGTTATCATGACTTCTAGCCGTTGGAGTAGTTATCGAGGTCTTAATGCTCCTCTTGGTAACGTCTGGTGCTGTGTAATGTGGCTTTAATGTGCTCCAACGGTTCATACAGTTGGCCTTGTAACCGTTCTGGGTTTAATTGGCTGCATTGAATGGCCTAGCTGTCTTCGTCAGTAGCGTGGATAATCACTTCGTCTGGCCTGAGGGTGTCCTCGTCTATATTGATGGGATCGTCCATGTGAGACGGACTCGTCAGTCCCGTCAAATAACACAATAAGATAACATATCCTACAAAATAAACACTACAAAAAACTAAAAAGAGAAAAAAGGACAGCAAAGTTGGGGTATTTTTAGTGTATTGGTGCTAAACTAAATTTTTAGTTATTTTGACTACTTTATTGTGAATGACCTTAGTGGGGCATCATTCGGTCTTATATCTTTCTCTCTTTTCTTTTCTTTTCCTTGTCATGGGCTAAACTTATAAGAGATTAAAAAAAAAAAAGGGTTAAAGAAAAAAAATTACAGGGAAAGATGGAAACTTTTTTTATTATTTATTTTGGAAAATTGAAAGAAAGAAACTAAGAGGCTGTTTGGTTGGGTTGTTTCCATAACTCAATTCTCAGTTTTCAAAACTCATAACTCAAAAATGGTGGAACCTATAGCTCAATATCCGTTTGGCTGCAGATAACTCTGTTTCTATAACTCTGTTTCAATCACTCAATTCTCTGATTTTTGAGTTATGAGTTATGGAAACTGAAAACACATTTTGACTGTTTTCAGTTTCCATAACTCATAACGCAATGACATTTTTGTAATTAAACACACATGAGGGACCCACTCAGTCGCACCTTTTGACTTTTTTTTTCCTTTCTTCTCTTGGGTTGGCTGTTCGGTGTTTTTTTTTCACTGGTTCGGTCTTCATGTTCTGGGTTTCTTCATTTTTTTTCTTTTTTTTTCTTCTTCTTTCACTAGTTCGGTCTTCATGTTCTGGGTTTCTTTTTTTCACTGGTTCGGTCTTCATGTTTTGGGTTTCTTTTTTTTTTTTTTCCCCTTCTTCTTTCACTGGTTCGGTCTTCATGTTCTGGGTTTCTTTTTTTTCTTTTTTTCTTTTTTCTTTGGCGAGTTTGGGTACTAGAAAAAGAAAAGAAAAGAGAGGGAAAAAAAAAAGCTGCACTGGGTGATAGGTATGGGGCCCACAAATAGTGTGAAAAATATTGAGTGATGGGAAGTGAGTGATGGTGCCAAACAGCCTTGGTATTTTAAAGTGATGAGTGACAAAAATTGAGTGACCAAAAAAATAATCTAGCCCCTAAGGTTTGCTTTTGAAATAAGGTTAAAAGTTGACTTAACTCTTAAGCAGCTTTTTACCATTTTTTTTTAATTACTATTCTTGCACGGATCCTACAAAAAGAAGCTTTTATTTTTGTTTTTTTTTTGCATAGGTATCTAAACAGCCTGAGCAAATGCAGGTCCCCATTTTTATGGTTTGGTGAAAAAGTAAAATTCAATTAACTGTTTGTGAGTCTTATTATAATTTTTGTTTAAAATGTCAAGTTCCTTTTGCTATAGTATTTTGAGCAAAAATATAAATTAGTTAATTTTATTTAATTTAAGAAAAAAAATTAAATAAGTTATTCTCAGACAAACACTAAAAAAGATTTACCTAAATAAAGTCAAACAATTTCAGTTTTACTATATGTCATATATTATAGATAATATACATTTTCAATTAAGGAAGAAAAAGATGAAATTTTTTAACGACTAGAATAAGCTAAAAAGGATTTATATGATTTACTTGGATTCTATTTGTATTGGTGAGGACAAACCTTGATATAATAAATTTTATATCCATAAGAGCATTCACATCAACTTATGCATAATTTTTTGTCTTTTTTAGCTAATTATTTTTCAAAACACCCACATTTTATTATCTATTTTATATTCTATTTCATTGAAATATTATTTTTTTACACAAATTGTTATTATTTCTCCCAAATCTACTCTCTCTCTCTCTCTCTCTCTCTCTCTCTCTCTTGTCTCTACCAATCCCTAACCTCTTCAGTCCTCAGTCTTCGCGGCTTGAGCTTGAGCATGAGCAAGTGGCAGGACTAGTTGGTGAAGCCACTGTCGGTTCTTCTTGCAACACCACATGTTTTGATCCTTGAGCTTAACCAAATCCACTTGATTGAAAATGTTTTACTGTTGCTGGCAGAACCGGTGGTATTGGACCCATCCTTGTTGGTTGATTGGTGTAGCAAGAAGAAAGTGATATAGTGAGGGAGAGAGAGAGCAAATCGTGGTGGGGAAAAAAAGATATGTTAAAATATTGATTTTCCTAAGCTAGTGCCTCTCAAATTTGGACTAGAATTATAGCAAAATCTCATTTTGCCTCACTAGTTAATATGACGTGGGTATTTTTTGAGCTGTATTGGCTAAATTTTAGTATTTATGTTATTTTAAATTTAAACGAGTTGATGTGAATGCTCTAAATAAATATACCAAAACTTATTTTGATTGGATTACGTTACCAGTTATGTAATTAAAGATACACATGGTATGCATAAAACAAGAAGTTTGATATTCATATATGATACATATAACTCACGTATTAGTCCATGCTCATTCAAATTTATGCTTATTGATGATGTCGAAAAATCACCAGTGAGTCACATGATACTCGCATGCTCGAAATGTCACCTGCACAACAAAAAGAGAAGACCTACAAAGAGCACCGGTGTGGTGTCGGCCAAGTACTCTCCGAAGGTCAAGTTAGAACTTCTCACAACTCTAAAGTGCTAGAGAGGGGTTAATTATGCATACCTTGATTTGTGAGGGTATTGGGGCTTTTATAGTAGTTGAAGGTTGACCTCTTTTCCTTAGAGTTGAAGTCCTTTCCTTATAGGAATCCTCTTAAGTAGTCCTAAATGTGATGGACAAGTCTTTTCCTTATAGAGAATATCTTCATTAATGCGGCGCAGCTTCTGAAATCCTCTTTGCGCTAGGATTCCATTTACCTTAGGATTCTATGGCTTGCGCCGCAAGTATTTCTCATCTAGGGTTTCTGGCTGCCACGTGGATAATTGATCGGTCTATGTTGTGTCTGTTCATGATGGCTCTGTCCACAACAGGTCTTGCACGCAATGGACCCGTCCTTCATTGGCCCATAGATGAGGAATCGTCAGGCCCACTTCATGGGGATCCGTCAACCTATATTTTTCCTCTTCACTTATCCTCTCGTGTAATCAGATATTCAAATTGCTTACCCTATCTCAACCTAACTTTTTGAGGTAGAGATATTTCTATTTATTCGTAATATATAACTTACATATATATTATTAATTAGGTGAATATGTGCTTTGTGTCAATATGACTATAATACAATGGAGACAAACAATGCAATCTTTCATAATTATAGAAGTTCTTCTACGGACAACAAGTTTTGGTGTCAACTCATTATAAGTCAAAATAAAATAAAAACAAAAATACAAAATTGACCCTCTAACTTTCAGTCTTTTTTATTTCAGTCCTCTAATTTTCAGTTTTGTCATTCCAGTCCTCTAACATTCAATTGTTGTCAATTTGGTACTCCGTTAAACTCCAGTTATGTCATGCCGTTAATTGAGCCAAAACAACGTCGTTTTGGCTTTTTTTTTTTTTTTTTTATAATAAATTCCAGAATTTAAAGAAAATTAAAAAAAAATTGATATTAAAAAGAAAAAGAAAAAGAAAAAATCAAAACCGAGGAATCATTCCACACCCAAATCACTCACAGAAAAAGCTTGTAAATTTCCTACACACTTCTCAAACCAAATCCTCCACATTGTAAATCCAAAACACAACAACAACAAAACTCCCACTACCGCTTTCAAGAAACTAGCTACTCATCAATCTCTCACAAAAAAGTTTCAGCTTTCTTTCCCCCATTTCGTGCCAAGATTCAATCTTTCAACATCCAATCTCTTCCAACGTCTAAGAACACTCCTAAAACTAAAGAAGACAATGGATTTGACCCTAACCCAACAAAAATCAAACCGCACATGTGGCCGTCTTTAGCAAAACCCATGAAACTGCCACACCCACAAAAACGCTCCATCCACCCTCTATTCAGCATTCTCCTCCTCATAGTCTTCGCCATCACCGTCAGCTTCCACACCATGCTTTGTCGCGCCAACATCAACCTCAGCCTCAGTGCGTGGTCCCCGTAAAAGAAAACCCATGTCCTCAACTTCAACTCCACGCTCCTCAAATACGCGTCCGTTGACATCTTCTAGCCACACGCCAAGCAAGAGATAGAGCAATTGCTAGAGGGCAACTTCACGAGCCAAGGCTGGTACCGAACCTTCGTTGCCGACCAGCTTAATCGTTTCCCCAAATTCTCTAAGTTAGGGATTTGGGTGTGGAATGATTCCTTGGTTTTGATTTCAGGTAAGGGGAATGACGTCCCCCTAAATGTTTTTTTTTTTTCTTTCTTTTTTTTAATATCAGTTTTTTTTTTTTTAATTTTCTTTAAATTCTAAAATTTATTATTAAAAAGAAAAAGAAAAAAAAGAGCCAAAGCGACGTTGTTTTGGCTCAATCAATGGCAGGACATAACTGGAGTTTAATGGAGTACCAAATTGACAACAATTGAAAGTTAGAGGACTGAAATGATAAAACTAAAAGTTAGAGGACTGAAATGAAAAAGATTGAAAATTAGAGGGTCAGTTTTGCATTTTTGCCTAAAATAAAATAAGAATTTACTCAAATTCATCACAACTCAAAACAAGAGTATTACAAAAATTTTGTGAAATTTTACTATGCCCTTAAACTTTCTCTATTTATAGGGGGATCAAGTTCAAACTTGTTTCTCCCCATTATTTTAAAAGTAATTATTTTTTATGTTAATTTCCCATAAAGAGCCGTAGACAGTTCTATATTATTATTATAAGATTGTGAAACATTTATTTGATTTAAATAAAGTAATATCATCACTTAAGATGATTTTGAAACAACTGATGGAACCTTTCAAATCGGAAAAAGTGAAGCAAGCACCAAATAGATGCACCCACTTAAGCCCAAATGGCTTTTTTCCAGGTTTTTTCAATTAAAATTATTGGCACATTATTGGAGGCAACAGATGTGGTTCTCTCGTTCCTGTGGTTTAGATATTTACTTGATGAACATAACCATATGCATATTGCCTTGATGCCCAAAGTTGTAAGCTGTAAGCCCTTAGCTAGCATCAGTGAGTTCAAGCCAATCTCCATGTTTAATGCACTATTAGTTTGATTGGCTTGAACCAATAGTACTTGTGGGGGAGAAAAGCCCAGCCCAACTTATTGGGCCAAAGGCCCTATCCGAGGACCACTGTTCGCCCGAGGAGACCAAGACGCAGCCAGAGGCCCATGTGAAAGGAGAATGTCTGCAGACGAGCACGTGTACCGTCCGAGGAGATGCTCATACGTCCGAGGAGACCGATATCGTCGGACCCGACGAGGCTTATGTCCGGCACGTGTCAAGCGATCTGTTTAACAAGTGTCAGGGGAGAAAAGGGACCTCGGACACGTGAGAAGGTGACAGGAATAGAGAAATATCAAGGAGACAGACTTCAACCACCACATTTAATGCTCTGCACCTACCCACCTGGCCGCATTTATGTGGAGAAGACCCCTGAACAGTGCATCCTCAGCTACCGCCATTCAGACAGGGCTAAAGGGGGAGTATGATGGGACATGCACTCAAGTGGGCGCACAGATGGTGAACAGGTGGACGGTGGAGATGGAGAAGGGCAGCACTATATAAGAGAGAGAGGTATCTGATAGTGGGGATCGAGAATCAAGAGAGAGAAAAGAGCATATAATTTTACTGTAGCTCCAACATTTGTAACTTAAGTTCATCAATGAAAATCGCCTCCTCGGACGAGACATTGATCACTGTCCGAGCACTTTTTTATTCAAATTTCCCCATCTTCTATGCCGTTTAATACTGTTATTTTTCATTGCTAGCCTAGCTCTTTCACCCACTCTCTACAAATTTATTGTTTTGGGTTCAGTGGGCTCCAAACCCATTCCTCCTTGGGCCTGGGCTGCAGAATCTGACCCTACAGTACTGTATAAGCTTATATATTTTCCCTGAAAGTAATAGCTAGTAATATCATAAAACATTTCTTTGCTTGTTACTAGTTATTAGGGACTGAAAATCCTTTATTTTTACTCGTTTTTCTATTGAATTTTGCAGAACTTACTGTAATTTTCTCACTCAAGTGTGTATTGATGCATGTTGGTATTGCCGTTGGTAGGAGTTTTTATTTATTTATTGTTGGTGGCAGGCATGGGTACGTTGTTATTTGGTGGATTTGAGTAGGGCGGTATATATACTATATAGTGTAGTGCAATGTTAGTCATCATTTTTCAGACAAAGTTTCTCTTAATCAGGTTGGAGGGTTCTCTATTATTATCGACTAATAAAACCATTTATATGAATAATTAACTTATTTAAATCAAGTCAAATATGACAAAATCAAGTAGGTCTTATGACTAAAATTACATATGAATACTCATTTTACTAACCATATGACAAATTAGTGAACTTTCTTAAAAACTAGTTTTGATTAAAATTCTATTGCTTTTTCCCTTCAAACAATCGCAATAATGTTGTAATCCCCCAATGTAAAATTCCCCCTCCATCTCTTTTTCTTTTCTTCTTCTTTTTTTTTTTTTTTTTTTTTTTTTGAGATACAAAATACATACACATACAAGGAAAAAGAAATGAGGTTCTAACTTCTAACATAAAAGTACACTACAAACTCCATTAAAAAAGCCATGATAATTTATAAGAGAGAGTGGAGTAAGTTATATTACACACAACACACTTTCTTTCTTCTTCTTTTTTCCTTTTTTTTTTAGTTAATGTTCAACAACGTTTCTATTTTTCTATTTCTTTGTTATTTCCCTTTTCCCTTCCAACAACCATAAATTAATGATATTGCAATTTTTTAATGAAAAAGACCTCTTTGTTCTCTTCTTAAATGACAAAGAAAGGTTGTTGAAATCCCCCAAATGACAAACACCTGTTATCTTCTTCTTTCCTTGTTCTTCTAAGGTTTATATATATTTAGGTTAAGAATTAACACCTTTTTAGATCACCCAGTGAAGGCATGTGTTGGGAGGGTTGAATTGAAGTAAAAAGAAAAAGTTGTTGGTTTTCCATTGTAATTTTAAGCTGTCACATTTAATGAACAAAATATGGAAGCTTCAGTAGCAACAAAATATAGCAAGGAGAATTACTTTTTAGATTTTTTCTCTCTCCCGCTGGGGGAGAGAGAAAGTCTTTCTCTCTCCCTCAGTAGGAGTTTTGCTTTCTCTTGCCTGGTACAAGCTCTCTCTCCCAATTCGGGTAGTTTGTCTAAATCTTTGAAGCTTTCAAGGTCCCACTCAGCAACATGGATCTAGCTACCACTGGGGGGCTTCTGATTTTTCTTCTCACCATGGTTAAAGAAGTTGTTTGCGCCGCTACAGCCATGAGATCGGACAGCCTTGATGTGCGCGTGCGAGCTTCCAAGTCCACTCCAAGATCTGCCTGGAAGTTGGGTTTGGATCTAAGGTTTGTAGATAGAGGAATAATGATCTTCCAGTTCATCAGATCGAGTCTTCAATCGGAGTGGCTTCCTTCCTTTTGCTCTATTTGTGGTGTTTTGGGTTTTGGTGGGTTTCTTGGGTCTGAATTTCAAGATCTAGCCGATTGGAGGATGGGGGTTATTGTGAAACATTGTGCTGCTTGCCGAGGCGGGTTGGAGGAAGAACGAAGAGAGGAAGATTCCGGTCAAAGTCCGGCGGCTATTGGTCTGAGCTTGGGTTCGGAGAAAGCCAGAAGTTCATCTGTGCTGGCAGTCTGCTCCTTAAGCCCAGCACCTTCCTCTGTTGAGCACGCAGGTGTTTCCCTTTGGTCCTCTGAGGACAAAAATTGGTTTTGGGCTTTCAATTGTTTTCTTCTTCGGCCAAAGGACTTCCCTGTCTGAATACCACAAGTAATTTCTCTCCTCTTATTGAGCCCACCACTTGAGCCAAAGCAAAGAGATCCCAAATGGTTAATAAGCAAACTCTTAAATTTTGCTGTGCTCTTGGGTTCTTTGAGGAGTGTGGTGTGATATTGTCTGTGTTTTTCTCCAGTGATTGTATGCTATATCTGTTGTAACTTTCCTTTAAGTTGAATGAATATTTCATGCTTCTTATAAAAAAATAAAAAAAAAAGTAGCAACAAAATATTTGTCCACTAGGTTAACGAATCTTCTAAAATGTATTCGGGCTACCATAGCAGAAGATGGCATGCAATAATAGTCGTGAGTTTTTGCTACAAAATCACTTATCATGCCTTGCCATCCTTCCAGAATGAAACACTAATAAGTAATAACCCGATTACAAAATGGAAATTCCTAATATCCCATACACAACAAATCCAAAGTACATAATTCTCACATGGAAAAAGTACTAAAATCACTCTTGCTGGTTGATAAAGGAAGCAAACTTGTTGACCAAATCAACAGCCTTCGCACAATCTGGCTTCATCAAATGGAAAATATGACCCTCTCCTTCATGCTCCACAGCCTCCACAGTTCCAACCCACCCACTCTTCTTTAACTCCTTATAGTAACACTCACCAACACCTCTTAAATGGTCCTTCTCAGCAAAAATTATCAAAACCCTCTCACACCCAAGCTTGGCCAAATCCTCCTGCGGAGGCTTCAACCTAGGATCCTCCAACCCACCATTTGTTGGACACATGTACAACCACATTTGATCATCCTCCATACCACCAAAGAATGGATGCACCAAAATCACCCCGACAACCTTAATACCCGGTAACCCAATTGACCCGACCCGAACTGCCAAAGTATGAGAAACATTCCCTCCACCACTATCCCCACCAATGAAGACCCGGTTAAAATCTGCGTACTTGTTCAACCATGACTCCGACCCATTTCTATTAACATGAGATGCGACCCATTGGAGCCCTGCCCATGAGTCCTCGTAACAAGCGGGTATGGGTCGCTCTGGAAAAAGCCCATATTCAATTGAGACTGCTATGGCATTTGCTTTAGAAGCCAATGAGATGAGGTGGTTATGGTAAAGTGGAGAGAAGGCAGACTCGAAGCAAAAGCCACCACCATGGATGTAGAAGAGTAAAGGGAGTTTCTGGGTCGGGTCATGGATCTTGGGTAAGAAAATTCGGGCAGAGATGGAGGGTTCAGTTGAAATAACTACATCTTTGGATTGGGCCCCAGTGATTGGATCATCGGAAGGTGGGGGGATCCTTTGGTTTTGAGTCCATTCAAATTTTTCAACCCGGCCATCTTTGTAGACCCGGAAGAAGCGGAATTCATGGGCTATTTCATTGTTGGTCGACTCCATTTGAAAAAGCAAAAGAAGAAGATGATGATGAAGAAGAGTGCAGAAACTTAAAAATGAGAGTTTGGTAAGAGAAGTAAGAAACAAGTGATGAATAAATTAATAGGTTTACCAAAAAAAAAAGAAGAATAAATTAATAGGAGTAGCTGCAATGTTACATTCTGAGGTTATAACGGCATTAGTAACAGTAAATTCCATTATTGTATTCTGAACTGTGTTAGAGTTGTTAGGAAAAGTGGTCTATGCGTAGCTACAGTGGTTCTCTTTTCTGTACATTACATGAAAAGCATGTCTTTATGTTTTTGCTTTTTTGTGGGGCATGAATATGAATTTGTAGAATTCATGTGATGTCATGCGTTACTAATCCTAGCTATGACGTCCACAAGCAAATCGATCATGGCATCACAGACCAGCAAGGTGAAAGAATCTCAGTGCATGTTTACCAAAAGAAAAATCCTTGTGCAACATAAAATGGCACAATATTAGTCACAACTCGCTTATGTGGCGAGTTGTAGTTGGTAGAGGGGTGTCCGTGGATCCATATGGGGGCACCGCTTCACCAACCACAACTCGCCCATGGCGAGTTGTGGCCAATTTTGTGCTACTTTATGTGATACAAGAATTACTCTTACAAAAAAAAAAAAAAAAAAAAAAAGAATATCATGCATGATAGCCACTTTCTGCGCAATTTGTCGAGAATAATATACATTCATGATGAGTTTTACAAACATTTTTTTATAGATTTTTATTGGTTTTGTACGGCCACTTCACTTATAGAAAATCTATCATGTATTTGCCACTCTTAAATGGATAGGTCCAACAAGCATCGGTAGATACAAGTAGAAAGTGTTTGGAAAGTGATGAAATGCATCGTTTATTATAGTTTTTATCTTATTTTTGTTATTATTTATGAGTCTTATTATATTTTTTTATACTATTTATGAGTTCTACTGTACTATTTAGCTGGCTTTTAACTTTGTTTCTACAATACTTTTAGCAAAAAGTTTTTAATTTCAGCTAAATAAACTATTTCCAAACGGATTTGTAATATCACCTCCACTTAAAGCACTTGCATCATAGCACTCACACGACTAAATGTATAATTGTATAAGAGGTAAGTTTTTGCACATCTAACATTAAAAATCACTCATATCAATTTATGTAAACTTGTATAGATTTAGATTGTCACGGTTACTATTTACATGCAAATTGATTTTTTAATATTGCTTTACTCATATACACAAAGAGAAGAGAGAAAGGTATGATTTGAAAAAAGAAATTTTAAAAAAAAATTATATAGATAAAAATAATATTTTAATAAAATGTAGTGTATAATATGATGGTGGAGAAGAAATCAGTTGGTTGAACACTTCGGCTTCGGTGGACTGCAGCGCTAGCGGCGGCCTACAAAAAGAGAAAACAGTCAAAGGGTGACCGGGTTGAGCCGGCCAAACACCCTCCGATGGTGAAGTGAGTTTTTCTGGTCTTCTAATGGAGTTTTAACTTTACTTAATGTAATCTCAGGAAATTCCTACCTTTGCATGATGAAGACCAGGCCTTATATACCATACTCTAGGGCGGTTATTAGTTCAATAACTTCCCCCAGAATCTTGGAATTTGGACATAACCTCCTCAACGGCTACGAGAATCGTAACCGCCATTGGAAGTTACATCAAGTTGGAGGGATTGGCGGCTATGAATGCGGGTTAATGAACCGCTACGAAGTTCGCCAAGTGTTGGCGTAGTCGTCCATGTGCTTTGCGCATGGACGATACTTTGTTGTGTAGTTGTATGGTCGTCCATGCACCTTGTGCATGGACGATTCTCTCGATCTGATTCCCTGGAGTGATCAATTGCCCAAAATCCTATGGACGAGATATCGGGACGAATCAAAGATGGCCTGATGTTTGGCTAACCGCAACTCTCTGGACGACCGGTCTGGACGAACCATAGATGTGTGTTTTGCTATCCCATCAGTTGCCCCCTTGTCCAGGGTGTCGTCCAGGGGTATTATAGGGATTTTGTCCCCTTTCTCCTGCCACCTGTCATTCTTTAATTCGTTGGGCAATCAAATCGATTACATTTCCCCACGCGATTGCCACGTGTCACCTTCTTAGTGGATGGTGTCGTTTCGCTGACCCTACTTCTGGGCCCTATAAATAGGCGCATTCTCTTTCTTACCCTTCACCTCTCTCATAAACTTCCTTCTGCTATCTCGTCCAAGGTTCTCGTCTAGCATTCGTCCTAGTTCTCAGGTACTTCCTCTTCCCTTTAGGTTTTCTTTTTGATCTACTTTAGTTATGTCTTCGTCTAGTAGTACACAGAGGGAAATAGACGAATATCAGGACGTGTCATCTGGAAGTAACGAGAGTGGTGAGGGTAGCACTAGTTTTAGTAGCAGTTCCTCGGACGAGCAATATTCGTCCGGGGTACCAGGCGTTTCCTTAGAAGAATTTCAAGAGATACAACGTAGGATGGCCTCTGGAACTGAAGCTAGTTCGTCCAGAGCGCCACCCAGCCCTTCTCAGGACGAGGAGGAGGACGAGGAAAACGTAATATATAGCTGTGCACCTGAAGTAGCGTCCACCTTAGACGCTCCTAAGTTAAAAACCTTAGTAGATAGATACCAAATTCCTATCAAGTTTGAACCTCGTCTGCCCAGGGAAGGAGAGTGGTGTTGTTCACCTTCTTCTGGTTTAGGAGTATATTCGTCTTATCTTTTAGCTGGTCTTAGGTTTCCCCTAAATTCATTTTGTAGAGGTCTCCTTCATAGGTTAGGTGTTGGTCCTAACCAACTTAATCCCAATGGTTGGAGGACGATAGTTGCTATGCAAGTGTTATGGCGTGAGGCGCTGGAAGGGGATCGTCCTATAACAGTAGACGAGTTGCTCTACTGCTATAAGCCCTCAGAAATAAAACAATCAGCTGGTTTTTACCAGTTCTCGTCCAGAGGCTCTCACTATAGTTTAATAAAAGGCCGTAGCTCGTCTGATAGGCTCTGGAAGCAAGAGTTTTTTATCATTTCTGGAAACTGGGCTGGGGACCCAACAGATGTTAGTAATGCCCCCTTCCCTCCTTTTACCAGCCCCATAGGTCGCCTTCGTCCTGAGGGTATGTTTTCTTTACATGTTATTTATTTTATTCCTTGCACTTTTTCTAACTTTCAATCGTCTAACCACCATTCTTCTATTGGTGCAGCTGTTACTCGTCCACGTTTGGACAGGTCTTACTTGGATCGAATCGACCACGTACGTGCCTTCCCTAGAAGGACTTTCCATGACTTAGTAAGTTTCAGTAGTTTGGCTACGTGGGGACTTGGCCTAGAACCTACCCCTGAAAATTTAAGTCACGAGGAGACCACTCGACGAAGTAAGTGTCGTCTGTCCCTCAATACTTCTTTCTATTCTTTCTTTCTCTTTCTCCACTGATTTTCCTCGTCACAGGAATAATGACAATGAGAGAAAATAAAGACAAAACAGTAACTAGTGGGGACGAGGGCGCTCCTGTGCCTCCTGTCGTCCAGATGACTGCCGTCCAGGCTGGGAAGAGAAAATCTAAGATTTCGAGTGCTGTGGACCTGGACAACCTTCCCAGTCGTCGAGGCTCCAAAAAACCAAAGACCGTTCAGACTTCCCTTCCCAAGGTCCCCAAATTTTCTTCTCCGACGACGAATCTGGACGACCCTCCTGCCGACGTGGAGCCCGTCCAGATAATTCATCCTGTTCAGTCTAACCCTACTCCCCCTCCAACTAAGACTCCTCGCAAGTCTCATCCGTCAGAGCAATCAGATCGTCCCTCTAACTTGATATTGGACGAAGAGTATGCCTGGAGGACGTTCAAAGGGATCGTCACTGACAATGAAGTTAAGCAATGCTACAACATGTCAGTGAGGGAATTTGAACGCTCTGGCGTCCATGACCTCTTCAAGGTATGATTTTAGTTCGTCCTTGTGTACTTTTTCTTGTCTTTTCCTCTCTCTTTTTTTTTAACTCTCCTTCGTCCATGAACAGGCTATGTCAAAGTTTTATACATCGACGCGCCAGGCCAAGGAACTTGCTGAGGAGGCCAAGACGGCAAGAGAGAAGGCTAAAGAGTTGACTAATGAAAATTTGTTGAAGAAGGGAGAGGTGATTAGGCTGACTGATGAAGTCAACCGTTTGCTAGCATGTGAGACGAAATTGAAGGAAGAGGTGGAAGACCGCAAAGCAGATGGTGTCGAGAAGGACACTCGTATTGCTTACTTGGAGGGAGAAGTTTCAGGGTTTGCTTCGTCCTTGGAAAAAGCTCGTGAGGAAGCCATTTTAGCCTTCAAGAAGTCTGACGAGCTTAAGAGTCGTCTAGATAGTCACTATGCCGCTGGCTATGAAGACTTCCGTGCTGATGCCAAGGAAGCCTTCCCTGACTTAAACTTTGACTCCTTCAAGCTTCCTCTTGCTACAGAGAGTTCTTTGCTAGCGACGAGTTCTGAGGACGTCAACGTGGTGGACGACGCCAATAACGAGGTGACACAAGACGATCCAAAGACTGCTCCCAGTGGTGAATCCAAGTGATTTCATTTTCCTTTAGAACGTTTTTATTTTAATTTTGTTTGGAGGTGCCCAGTGTTTTGGGCTTTTGTTTATTTCTTTTATAGTTTATTCAAGCACAATTTCCTCGTCCAAGTATATGGACGAGCTTTTATGAATAAGCACTACTCTTTTAAGGGTTTTTGGACGGTGGTCGTCTACCCTTTGAATTTTATAAATGTATGAATGCTTTTCTTTCATTGTTCATTGTGCCAATATTCCTTTAGTTTTGCGAACAAACTTCATTCATGTCGTCCATACCATTGTGGTTGTGGGACTAGGTTTTATCTCGTCTTGAACATATGGACGAGATCCTTCATGTATATGAATGATGTCTTTTTGCCAAATTTAATTTGTGGCTCAAACTTAGGACGATTATTTATTCGTCCTTAATAAAATTTTCCCATCAAATTCTCGTCCATGGGCTGGATTGTTATGTTGGTTAGATTCGTCTAGAATTTTCCAACAAATTCTCGTCCATGGGCTGGATTGTTGTTGGTTAGATTCGTCTAAAATTTTCCAACAAATTCTCGTCCATGGGCTGGATTGTTGTTGGTTAGATTCGTCCATGGGCTTGTGGTGTTTTAGCACGCACATTGTTCGTCCATGGTATAGACAATTACGCTTCAGGTTTGTCTCGTCTTGATCTTAGACGGACATACCTTAATTTCTCTTGCTTTATCCTTATCTAAAGGAAAGCTTTTAGACGATACTTCCTTGCGTCCAAGGATTTTACTCGTCTTTGGCTTTTCGCCTTCCGTGGATCATTTTGAATCATAGAAAATGAAGGATTCCCATACAATCATACATATATTTAAAACACATCATATATATATTCAGAAATCCATACTATGTAATCATTCGTCCACAATCATGGCACACGCTTAAGAGCTTGTGCTTTTAGGGAATTAAAAAATACATAATACAACATAACTTCGTCCATGAGTAGCATAAAATACTTATTTACTTAAAACACAATAATAATAAGAAAGTACTGGAAAATATTAAACACATTACTCCAAACGTCCAAGGGTCTCGTCCATCTCGTGGCTCGTCCGTGATCACCCTTCATTGATAGTACCTCCTTAGGTGTTCAACGTTCCACGGGTGCTCCAACTTCCTTCCGTCCAGGGCTTCCAAATAGTAGGATCCTTGCCTCTTGCAGTTGATTACCCTGTAAGGTCCTTCCCAATTTGGCCCCAGCTTCCCATGGGCCGGGTTTTTGGTGGCCAAAGAGACCCTTTTAAGGACGAGATCCCCAATGCTGAAGCGCCTGGGTTTCACCATAGCGTCATGCTGCTTTGCCATGAGATTCTTGTACCTTGCTGTTCTTTGCTCCGCGTCCATTCTTACCTCGTCTACGAGATCGAGGTTAAGACGAAGCTGTTCGTTGTTTTCCTCATCTTGATGTTTCATCACCCTATGGCTGGCCATATGCACTTCTGCAGGTATGACTGCTTCGCTCCCGTAAGCGAGTTTGAAAGGAGTCTCTCCTGTGGGAGTCCTTGCTGTTGTTCTATAAGCCCACAAAACACCTGGTAATTCATCTGGCCACACTCCCTTTGCCCCTTCAAGCCGAGTCTTGATGATTTTCAACAAGGATCGGTTTGCTACTTCTGCCTGTCCGTTAGCTTGTGGGTGAGAGGGTGAGGAATAATGATTCTTGATTCCAAGTTGTTCACAAAATTCTCTGAAGGGGGTGTTGTCAAACTGTCGTCCATTGTCAGATACTAGTACTCTTGGTACTCCAAACCTGCATACAATGCTCTTCCAGACGAAATTTTTGACATTTTGTTGGGTAATTTTCACTAAGGGTTCAGCTTCCACCCATTTAGTGAAATAATCTATCCCCACTACCAAGAACTTCATCTGTCTCGTTCCAGTTGGAAAGGGGCCCAAAATATCCAAACCCCACTGTGCAAATGGCCACGGGGCCATCATTGGGGTGAGGTATTCTGAAGGCTGTCTAGGGATATTACTGAAACGTTGACATTGGTCACATACCTTAACATATGCCTTAGCATCAGCTTGGACGGTTGGCCAGTAGTACCCTGCACGAATGACCTTGTGGACGAGTGATCTGGCTCCTGAGTGATTACCACATGCTCCTTCATGAACTTCCCTCAATACGTAATTCGCTTCGTCTGGAGCTAAGCACCTCAGGTATGGTTGTGAAAAACCTCTTTTGTATAACACTTCGTCCATAAGGATGTATTTGGCTGATTTAACTCTGAGCTTCCTGGCTTCGTCCTTCCCTGCTGGAAGCCTTCCGTCCTTCAGGTATGAGACTATCGGGGTCATCCAGTTCTCTTCACCTTCTATCTGCAACATTTCTGGAAGGTCTATGCTTGGCATGTATCGTATTTCATCCAACTTGTCCATTGCTTCATTAGCGGAGGCTTCCTTCGCTAGAGTGTCTGCTTCCATGTTCTCTTCCCTCGGGATTTGAACGAAATTAGCTTCTCTGAATTTCTTCATAAGGCGTAACACCCTCTTCAAATATCTCTTCATCCTATCTTCCTTGGCTTCACATGTTCCATTTACTTGGCCTATGACCAACTGTGAGTCTCCCAGGACGAGTACCGAGTCTGCCTCCACAGATTTAGCTAACTCCAACCCTTTAAGAAGGGCTTCATATTCTGCTTCATTGTTAGTTGTTTGATACTGCAAGCGAACCTTGTGATTCAATTTATCTCCTTCTGGTGATTGCAAAACCACTTCTATACCTCCTGCATACAGCGTAGATGATCCATCTACATGGACGACCCATTTTTTATTGTCTTCTTTGTCATCTAAGTCCTCATAACTTGGAGTGAACTCTGCAATGAAATCTGCCAGGGCTTGAGCTTTTACTGCATTCCTCGGTTTGTACCGAATATCAAACTCACCGAGCTCAACTGCCCATTGAATTAGTCGTCCTGCAGCTTCAAGTTTATTCATTGCCTTCTTGAGCGGATGATCCGTCATGACATTGATGACATGACCTTGGAAGTAATGTCTTAACTTCCTAGAAGCTGTTATTAGTGCGAAGGCTAACTTCTCTATTAATGGGTACCTTCCTTCTGCTCCTCTCAGTGCCCGGCTAGTGTAATACACAGGCTTCTGCACCTTTTCTTCCTCCCTGATCAACGCTGAACTCACGGCATGTGGGGACACTGCTAAGTATAAATATAGTTCCTCTCCTAGCACGGACGGACTTAGCAATGGGGCTGTGGTAAGATAGTGCTTTAGGTCCTGGAAGGCCCTTTGACACTCGTCCGTCCACTCAAATGCCTTCCTGAGAATTTTGAAAAAGGGTAAACACTTGTCAGTGGCTTTTGAGACAAACCTGTTCAGAGCTGCAACTCGTCCGGTTAAGGATTGGACTTCCTTGATGTTCTTCGGTGGCTCCATGTTCAATATGGCTTGGATCTTGTCTGGATTTGCCTCAATTCCTCTCTCTGAAACCATGAATCCTAGAAACTTTCCTGAAGATACTCCGAATGCACATTTACTTGGATTCAGCTTCATCTTGTATCGCCTAAGTGTTTCAAAGGTTTCCTGAAGATCGTCCAAGTGGCTTCCCTCGTCTAAGCTCTTCACAAGCATGTCGTCCACGTACACCTCCACATTCCGTCCTATTTGTGGACGAAACATGTGGTTCACCAACCTTTGATAAGTTGCCCCTGCGTTCTTCAGACCGAAGGGCATCACTTTGTAACAAAACAAACCTTGACTGGTAATAAAAGATGTCTTTTCCTGGTCTGCCTCGTCCATCTTTATCTGATTATATCCTGAGAAGGCGTCCATGAAGCTCAACATTTGATGGCCGGCTGTAGAATCAACTAGTTGATCAATACGGGGCAAAGGATAACTATCCTTAGGGCAAGCCTTGTTCAAGTCAGTGAAGTCGACGCACATCCTCCACTTGCCATTTGCCTTCTTCACCATCACTACATTCGCCAACCAATCCGGGTAATAGACTTCCCGGATAAACTGTGCTGTGGTCAGTTTCTGAACCTCTTCCTTGATAGCCTTCTCTCGTTCAGGGGCAAACACCCTCTTCTTTTGACGAATGGGCTTAGAAGAGGGGGACACGTTCAGTCGATGAGTGATCACACTTGGTTCAATGCCAGGCATGTCGTCATGACTCCATGCAAAAACATCAGCATTCTTCTTTAGAAACTAGACGAGGTCTTCTTTCGTCTTCTCCTTCATACTTGTTCCAATTTTAGTGAATTTCTCAGGATCATTTTCTTGTAATAAAACATCTTCCAATACTTCAATCGGTTCTGCAACAATTTTTCTTTCTTCTATACTCATAGTCTGCATCTGCTCGTCCATAGCCAACATAGCTAGATAACACTCCCTGGCTGCCAACTGATCTCCTTGTGCTTGTCCAATTCCGCACTCCGTAGGGAATTTGACTGATAGATGGTAGGTAGATGTTACCGCCTTCCAACTGTTCAAGGTCGGTCTTCCAATGATGGCATTATATGAGGATGAACAATCCACCACAAGGAAATTTACTTCCTTAGTTATCTGCTGCGGGTATGACCTTACCACTACAGGCAAGGTAATGGTACCTACGGGCTGCACTTTCATTCCTCCAAATCCTATCAGTGGTGAGCATGCTGGACGAAGCTGATCTCGTCCAAGCTTCATCTGCTGGAAGGCAGGATAATACAATATGTCCGCTGAACTTCCATTATCCACTAACACCCTCCTAGTTCTGTAATCTGCTATCAGTAGGGTAATGACAATTGCGTCGTCATGTGGATGATGAATTCTTTCAGCTTCTTCATCTGTGAAAGAAATGGTTGGCTCGTCCGTCTCCCTCGTCCTTGGGGATCGTCCAGAGAGTTGGACATTTTGCACCACTTTAAGATACGTCTTCTTTGATCTAGAGGATTGTCCTTCAGAAGTCCCTCCAATGATAACCCTTATTTCTCCCAGTGGGGGTCGTGATGACTCTTCCATCTTTGCTTTCAATTTCTCATCTTTATGATCCCTTCCAACGAAGTGCCTCAATTTCCCTTGTCTAATGAGGTTCTCGATCTGCTGCTTCAAGTCAAAACACTCGTCCGTGTCATGCCCATGATCCCTATGGAAGCGACAATATTTATTCTTATTGCGCTTGTTAGGATCTCCCTTCATCTTTTCTGGCCACTTTAAGGAAGGATCATCCTTGATTTGCATGAGCACTTGATCGAGTGGGGCATTCAAGGGTGTGTAATTCTGATTCCTTGCTGATGGGCCTGCCTTCCTGTTATCCCTGTCTCGATCCTTCTTATCTTCCGTTCGTCCCTTCTTTGGACGAGGCCCTTGATCAGAGTGACGTGGGGGGTTGATTTCCATTCTCTCAGCTCTCTTCCTCTTCTTAGCTATGATGGCGTCTTCTGCATTCATAAAGTTTTGGGCTGAATGGACGAGTTCAGCCATGGATTGGGGCTCTTTTTCATACAGCTTGTGAATGAATAAGTCTGAGTTAACGCCATTGTGGAAGGCTGCCAATAGCAATTTGTCGTCCACCTCATCTACTGTCAGGGCTTCCCTGTTGAAGCGCGTAATGAAGGAACGCAGGCTTTCATTCTCTCCTTGCTCAATGGTCAGCAAACTGGACGAGGAACGTTTGTGTCTCTGTCCCCCAATGAAATTATTGACAAATAATTTGCTTAACTCCTCAAATGAACTTACGGAATTCGGGGGTATTTTGCTGAACCACACTCGTGCTGGTCCCTTAAGGGTGGTAGGGAAGGCTCTGCACATAATCTCGTCTGGAACCCCTTGGAGATGCATTGTGGTCTTGAAAGTAGCGATGTGATCAAAGGGATCACGCGCTCCATCATATGAATCCAGGGAAGGCATTTTGAACTTCGGCGGCAAGGGATGCCCGTTGATGGAAGCCGTGAATGGGGAATCTGTTCGATGAACCAAATCATCTACGGGATTTGTCTTTCTCATGTTCTCCTTCATCTCGTCCATAACCTTCCTCATCTGATCCATTTCCTTCTCCAAATGTGGCACCCTTCGCGAAGTGGTGCCTCTTGATTGAGTCTCGGGCCCAGCATGTCCCCCTCTATCTTCTTGACTCTGGGATTGCCTCTCAGCATGTTCTTCACGGCGCTGCCTCTCCATTTCCCTAGTCAACTCTTGATTCTGGCGAGTTAACTCCGCCATAGCGGCCGCCATGGATTGCATCTGTTGGATGGAAGGCGACTGCATGACAGGCGCTGATTGGCGATCGCGATGGGGGTTGCTTGAAGCGTCTCTGCTTCCCTGATGGCCTGGGCTTGTAGCCCTCGACCTAGTTCGAACCATTCAACCTTTTGTCCCAGAAAGCCAAATCGTACAAACAATTTACGCTTCCCACAGACGGCGCCAACTGATGGTGGAGAAGAAATCAGTTGGTTAAACACTTCGGCTTCGGTGGACTACAGCGCTAGCGGCGGCCTACAAAAAGAGAAAACAGTCAAAGGGTGACCGGGTTGAGCCGGCCAAACACCCTCCGATGGTGAAGTGAGTTTTTCTGGTCTTCTAATGGAGTTTTAACTTTACTTAATGTAATCTCAGGAAATTCCTACCTTTGCATGATGAAGACCAGGCCTTATATACCATACTCTAGGGCGGTTATTAGTTCAATAACTTCCCCCAGAATCTTGGAATTTGGACATAACCTCCTCAACGGCTACGAGAATCGAAACCGCCATTGGAAGTTACATCAAGTTGGAGGGATTGGCGGCTATGAATGCGGGTTAATGAACCGCTACGAAGTTCGCCAAGTGTTGGCGTAGTCGTCCATGTGCTTTGCGCATGGACGATACTTTGTTGTGTAGTTGTATGGTCGTCCATGCACCTTGTGCATGGACGATTCTCTCGATCTGATTCCCTGGAGTGATCAATTGCCCAAAATCCTATGGACGAGATATCGGGACGAATCAAAGATGGCCTGATGTTTGGCTAACCGCAACTCTCTGGACGACCGGTCTGGACGAACCATAGATGTGTGTTTTGCTATCCCATCATAATAGATGATGTGATATAAATGTTTTTAAAACATTGTTATGTAAAATAGAAAAAGTAAGTTTTTATAATAAAATAAACAGAAATTTTGACTAATTAATGTGAATGCTCGTTACCCTTAAAAAATTATTTATAATTTCATTATTTTTAGAAATATATCTCACACGTGGCAGAGATTAAAATGCAAAACTTGAAAACAGACACAAAACACAGAAACAAGGATGCACTAGAGCCAAAGGTGTTAATAGTGAGGGACACTAGCGAGATTTGATTGTACGTATAAATTGTAATTGTAGGTTTTTTTTTTTTTGAAAGCAATTGTAATTGTAGGTTGGAAGTACTTGTAAGTTGTAAGATTGAAGATGGTGTTACTACACTCGGAAGAAAAGCCCAACAAAAAAAAGCCCATCCCAAAGCTCGAAGGATCGTCTAAATATTCAAGTGGGCTCAATAGCCATGACACATGGGCCAAACAAAGTAGACCTAAACCTTCTTCACGAAGTTAATCTTCAACAATCTTTAGGGTATCATCGCTGTGATATATTCTTGATGTGATGCATATTATGATAATGTGACACTAAAGTTTTTAGTTTATTTTATTTTTTTATAATTATTATAATTTAAAATTACAAAATATATCACACCATCTTAATCTCATCACCTTCCTAAATAATTTAATGTTGTATTCTTGTACTGAGATTACATTATAAAAAATTACAATAATGTAATATTACAGGATAATGTAACGTCATGGCGAACCAAATGCCCCTTATTATTTCTATTTCCTTTTTATTTAATTTTTTCCTACAAAGTTCAAACAACCATAATAATGTTGAAATCTCCCAAATGACAAAGACTCGTCATATTTTTTTCCTTTTATTTTAAAGTTGGGTGCTGTTAATAGGTACTCTTAGAGAATTTCTTAATAGAATATTTAAAAAAATTTTTATATCACTTTCATAAAAAATACAAAAAACTGACATAAAATAATAAATAAAAATATTTTTTAAATCAATATCTTTAGGATAATCTTTAACTTTTCCCTTTAAAGTTTATGAATACATTCAACCTTTTAGATCATCCCATGAAGGGATATCTTGGGAGTTGAATTGAAATAAAAAGAAAAAAGTTGTTGGATTTCCATTATAATTTTAAGTTGTCATCAATGCATTTAATAAACATAATATGGAAGCTTAGTGTAGCAACAAAATATTGGTCCACTAGGTTAAGGAATCTTCAAAAATGTTTTCAGGCCGCTAGTCAAATATAGCATGCAATAATACTTGGAATTTTGGTACAAAATCACTAATCATGCATTGCCATACTTTCAAAATGAAACACTGAAACACTAATGACCCAATTACAAAATCAAAATTCCTAATACCCCAAACACAACAAATCCAAAGCACATAATTGTCACAAGGAAAAGTACTAAAATCACTCTTACTGGTTGATAAAGGAAGCAAACTTGTTGTTCAAATCAACAGCTTTCTTACAATCCGGCTTCAAATCTATTCTTGTACTTTTGATATGCTGGTGCTACTTTGCATTTAGTAGTTTTTTGAATATAAATCTTTCTTACCTGTCAATTTTTTTTTTAATTTTTTTTTATGTATATATATATATATATATATTACGGCATCACTTCATGAAAAATAAAAATTTAGTAAAATTTTGTAGTTTTAATTTTTTTTTTTTCAAATTTTAGTGGTTCTAGTCTTCCAGAGTTATTTATTTGTCAAGCTTAACTTTGACGCCGCAATCACACACCATGCAAGTATTACAACTGTAACATTATACAAGAAATTAGTAGCATATTGTAACTATTTAAAAAAAAAAAAAACATTATTATGTAGAGCATATTTATTAAAAGTAATTATTTATAATTTCATAATTTTTAGATATATATCCTACAAATGGCAGAGATTTCAAATACAAACTTTAAAACAGACACAAACACACAATTAGGGAGGGATACAACAGGGAGATTCGGATCTAGTTGGAACTTGGAAGAATGAAGAGAGTTGTGTACTCTACTTGGAACAAAAGCCCATTAAAAAAAGAGCCCAACCCAAAGCTCTAACGATCACCTATATCTAAGTTGGGCTCAATAGCCGAAACCCACAAGCCGAACAAAGTGGACCTTAATCCTCCTTCAAGAAAGAAACAAAACGTTTGATCAAGGCTTGTGCCTTCACATAACTTAGATCCTCAATATGAAAGCAATGCTCTTCTCCTTCATTCTCTACAATCTCTACATTTCCACCCCACCCACTCTTCTTCAATTCCTCATAGTAACTCCAACCCACCTTTCTCAAATGGTCCTTTTGAGCCACAAAGACCAACACTCTCTCACACCCAAGCCTAGCCAGATCCTCTACAGCCGGTTTCAGCTTAGGATCCTGCAACCCACCATTTCCAGGATACATGTACAGCCACATTTTGTCATCATCCGTACCACCAAAATA
Source organism: Quercus aquifolioides (assembly GCA_019022515.1). Lineage (NCBI taxonomy): Eukaryota > Viridiplantae > Streptophyta > Magnoliopsida > Fagales > Fagaceae > Quercus > Quercus aquifolioides. Next base: position 41,819,215 of record CM032332.1, read on the forward strand.
CGGGTGCACCAAAACCGCCCCAACTAGCTTCACACCCGGCAACCCGTCTGACCCGACCCGAGAAGCCAAATAGTGAGAAATATTGCCTCCAGCACTGTCCCCAGCGACAAAAACTCTGTCCAAATCAGCGTGTTCGTTTAGCCACGCCTCGGGTCCATTTCTCTTAGCGTGGGACGCGACCCACTGGAGCGCAGCCCATGAATCCTCGTAACAAGCTGGGATCGGGTGCTCCGGAGCTAGCCTGTACTCGACCGAGACAGCGATGACGTCAGCCTCGGATGACAACGTTGTTACGTAGTTGTGTAACTTCGGAGAAAACGCAGATTCGAAGCAGAAGCCGCCACCGTGGACATAGAAGAGGACGGGGAGTTTCCGAGTCGGGTCTTGGATCTTGGGTAAGAAAATGCGGGCGGAGATAGCGGGTTCGGATGAAACGACGGCGTCCTTGGATTGGACCCCGGTGACTTTGTCGTCAAACGGTGGCGTTTTTTCTGTGGATTGGAATTTTTCAATGTGACCGTTTTTGTGTACCCTGAAGAAGCGGAATTCATGGAGTATTTGGTTTTGGGTGGTTTGAGAGTCCGTGTTTTGAGATGGGTAATTAGCGTAGAAACGGGTTTTGAATCTGGATCTTGGGTATGATGAGGGTTTAAGAAAGAGACATTGGAGGTGGGGAAAAGAAGGTCGAAGAAGAAGGAGATTTAAAGAGTTGGCCATAAAGGAAACTTTCATGATTGATAGGTTAATTATTAAAGAGAGACAGAGAGGCACTTTAAGAAAGAGGGTAATGTGGGTGTAGATGGAATATGACTTTGGGTGGATGCTGGTTTCTGTGATATCAAGTTTGGTTTACGCAAAGGTGGAGGGGTTGGTTAATATTTTTGTATTTGGTTAGTGCAAAGAAGAGAGAGAGAGAGAGAGAGAGAGGATTGCGTCTAGGGTATAAGAAGTGAGAATGGACAATCAGTTCAGGAAAGAGAGGGACTGGGTTTTAGGATTTAGAAGAGGACTAATTTGGCAACTCCAGCAGCTGGTTTGTGTGTGTATTTTTTTTTAATTTCATTTAAATAACATAGGATATTCTTTCTCAAAAAAAAAAAAAAAAAAAAAAAAAAGATATTTGAAATTATGAAACACATTAAAATTTGAAGCACTTTTTTTTTTTTTTTTTTTTTTTTTTTTGAGATAGTATCATCACCAATATATCAATTAGTTTTAGTATAAGTGAGAATTAAATCGCAGATCTCTTATTCGACAACAAAAAACTTTATCAATTGAGTTAATTGGAATCTACTAAAATTTGAAGCACTTAAATGAGCAATTAAATGATTTTGATTAGATAATAAAAGTCACTTCACATGCCAAAACATATAAAAGTCAATATAAGAAAAGAAAATAACAATAATAAAAACTAAGGGAAAGCTTTTTTTTCCCCTTAGATGACAAATACAATAAGAATTTTAACTCCTAACAGCAAAAACCACAACTGCCCTTTCTTCTAAAAATAAATAATAAAAACATAGTGTCTCTATCTATAATTTGCTAGATGCAAAAATAAGAACAAGGTTCTATTTTTGGAAAAAAAATGAAAGAAGGCTTGTTTTAAAGAGATGTAAATATTTATTTTTAGAAATATATATCTTTTTTTTTTTTTTTTTACTAAAGAAATATATATCTTGAATATGCTTTGGTTTAATGAGATTTATAGGTATAGTGGTCCTTTCCTAATAACCTTGGGTTGGTTGGGCCTAGACCCCCAATTTAGTTGCATCATGAATTAGGCCTATCCCACAATGGGAGGCCCAAAGAAATGGTTGGTGGTGTCACTTATGGTCTTACGGCGGTGCTTTAGCACTAAACTACCTCAAGTTTAGCTCGGCCGTGAAGGTGACCACGCAGCTGAGTCTCCTTTTTTCTTCTTTGAGAAACAAACACGTGCATATAATTCTCTTTTGCTTTTTAAAAAATTATCTATTTTTGAGATCATATGCGTAGAATATGTTTTGGTTAATGAGTTACATATGGCATAAGAGAAATCCTCAAGTTAAGGTGAACCCCTCTTGCTTGAGTTGGAATTAGAGAAATCCTAAAACTAGAGTTAGGTTTAGAGATTGATTAAGAGAATTATAATTGTCATTTATCTCTTTCAATTGATCAAGAGATCATGAAATTGAGACCCAAATTGAAGATTTAACCCACCATTTTATCAAATCAGTGTGTGGTTAAAAAATTATTAGAGATTTTGCATATTAGGATTGGGGTTTTATGCCCAAATTGGAGATTGTGTGTTCCAACTATTAATACATTAAATTAATAGCTCAAGAATGTAATAAAATATCTCAATTAAAGGTGCAAAGTGTAAACTCCCAATTTGGTTAGAGCTTGACCAAAGTAAAGAGATTTAATAGAAGAGGAGTTTTACGCATTAAGTTTATTATGAAAATTATGGGTTTTTTCAACCCTGTAAGGGTTTAACTAAATTGGATGAAATAATGTTTAACTAGGACATCTAATTAGGGTTTGGTAACACTAATTGAGAGTAGACATTATAGATTTGGGATTAATCAAAGATTAATTAAAAAGTTAGGTAATGATTTAAATTTGGAGGTTTTGATGTTCTTAAGGTTTTCATGTAAAATTGAAGGTACAAGTATCAAATTAAGATACCTAATTATAAGTTTCAACATCTAAATAGGTAAGAAGATCACAAGTTATGATTAATTTTAATTTATCTAATATTAATTTAAGAATCTTACTAGTTAATGGATAAATTAAATATTTAGAATTTTAGATTTAAGGTAAGTGGGATTTGCACACTACTCCACATATTTTCCCCATATTTCATGAGTATCCTCTTTGAATGATATATCATTAATGCTTGTGACCTCTTTTCATATTGTTATTCATAAAACCTGAGAGTGCGCCAAAGCCCAAAGGGGCTATATAGTTTTTAAGTCCCACCTTTTATATTGCATGTTTATTTTTTTTTACGTGTGGCACTGTATTATGCTCAACACTAGAATGTACTCGGGCTGGCTACCATAAGCCGAGGTGGCACTAGCACGTCTTTGGTTGAGCACACCATGTATTTTACTCATGCAATATTAGGGCTGTCCAGATTGATCCGGTAACCCGACCCACCCGAAAAACCGACCGGAACCGACCCGAATCCGGCCGACCCAACTGCTCCGACGGGTCGACGGCGGATCTTCACCACCAGAAACCGATTCCGGCGGGTCGGTTTCGGTTTTCCTCCCCTAAAACCTGAAAAACCTGAACCCACCGAATGTTTCGAGATCCCGGCAAAAATTTCTAGAATCCGGCGATAATTTTCCAGAATCCGGCGAAAAATCTCAGATTCCGGCGATATTTCCCTTAGATCCGGTGAGATTTCACCAGATCCGGCGAAAATCTCACCGTATTTGATGAGATTTCGCCAGATCCGGTCAAAATCTCACCGGATCTAAGGGAAATATCGCCGGAATCTGAGATTTTTCGCCGGATTCTGGAAATTTATCGCCGGAATATGGGTTTCTTCGCCGAATCTGTGTTTTTTTCACCGTTTTCTCGCTGTCTTCTATGATCTAGGACTCCGACCGACCCGCCCGCCACCCGTTGATGGTCTGAACCGACTGATCTGATTACTCCGGCGGATCGGCGGCGGGTGCATTTTTTTCCCACCCGATTTCGACGGGTCGGTTTCAGGTTAGGCACAAACCCGACCCGGACCGACCCGTGGACAGCCCTATGCAATATATATATTTCCACCTTTCTCTCTCTCTCTCCAAAAAAAAAAGAAGAAGATACAGTTGCTGGGGAATTTTTGAGGTGGATTTATGTCTGTCAAGCTGAATCATATTAACTCTTGCATCAAAATATATATATTAAACAAAAGTCATCTTCCACTAAACAGAAGATTTTGTTTTTGAGGAAAGTGACTATTTAGCCTTAATTTTTGAACTATATAGCCAAACAACCCCCTTTTCAAACTATGTAGCAAAATATCATTGTTTTGAAACTCAATATTACTGATGTCAAATTCTGACTGAAACACGACATTAGCAATGTCGAGTTCCAAAACATGGATATTTTGTTACATAGTTTGAAAAGTAGGCTATTTGACTACATGGTTCAAAAATTAAGGCAATATATCCATTTTTCCCCTTTGTTAATTTCTTTCTTAATTCACTAATGCGATCTTTCTTAAGAAAAAATAATTCACTAATGTGAGGGTTGTATTTGTTTCTTTCTTAATTCGTCAATGCAATCTTTCTAAAACTAAATTATTCACTAATGCGATCTTTCTAAAAAAAAAAAAATACCCTAATGCGAGGATTGCATACATTATCCAACTACTGTGAGCTCCAAAGATTTCTAAATGCTTTGCATGGTGTTGTAATGCAACTTTTTTCCTTGAACAGTACATCCATCTAATCTCGACTGTATGATGTGTTATTATCCCATCTAGAATCCCTCCACCATTTGCAAATGAAGCTATCCATCCATCTACCCTCTTGTTATGGACAAATCAAGCACACAAGATACATAAGTTGAGTTGTATTTCTAGGTCACCTTAATTTATGTCTATGCCAAATCCATTCAATTAAATCCCAAATAAACATTCATTAAATGTAGGTAACAAAAACTTACACCGCATGAATATACTAAGAGATACTAATAGATTAGCAAAACTGAAGATCTTTCTATTTTCTTCTGAAATGTTCTAGTATTAGCTTGTATTTTACATGTCTCACACGAAGCAATAGCAATCAATTACCATAGAAGCAAAATACTCGACAATTTCTATTATCCTTACGATGATCACCAAGATCCTGTTACAAGGTTTTACAGTGAGAAGTTGCAACATATTAATTTGAAGCACAAAACGTTAAATAGGCCAAAGAACCAACTCAATTAGACTACTTCCAACTGTTTAACATTGTCATCTTTTTTACTTGGTCTGTTGGTCATTGCAAAACAACCAGAGATGAAACTATATAATCAAGACCTAAATTATTTCTCATCCTTTTATGCTATCAGCTAATATTCTCCGGCTGATGCCTGATATTTCTCTCATCTACTATCCTTATATTCCTACAGGAATTAGATGACTTTATGGGCTATATATAATCAGAGTTTGGATTAATTCAGTAGAATTTTAGTAATTGTGAGATATTGCCTAGCTACAAATAGTCATATGATGAGTTGATGAAATGAACTTACAAGAGAAAGATGATCTCTACTTCTCCTTAAATGTAATTACATCAAAAAAGTGAATTGCAGAATTGAAACTCATAATCAGAAGTCAAAATACCTCTAACTTAGTTGCTTTTGGCTATTGGATATTTTTCTCCACAGTTGTCCTAGAGAGCTTGCCCTTAGCTTGGTAACTTGTAAGAGGATTTTAGCGAAGGATATTGAAACCTGCAACAACAAAGTAAAAAAGACCAATCACATTTATTTGACATTAAGAAATTTAAGATGGTACAAATCTAATAACTTAGAAATTCCAGCAAAGAAAATTATAAAGAGAACCATATTCAACTCACATAAGCAAATATCTATATACTAATCTCCCATCATAATGAGAATGATATGACAAATTCAACAAACAATTGTCAAAAAATAAAAAACACCTATAGGAAACACAACCAACTAGCAAATGATATAGCTTTAAATCCAATAAACCACTTAAATTTACACTATGCAAACCATCAATAAACCAATTTAAGTTGCATTTTTCAAACATCTCATACACAAAATTGTAAACAAAAAAAGAGAAGTTATGCTCTAACATAGACCTAATCCAATCCCAAAGCAGAGACAGCCAATTAGTCTATTTTGCTTAAGCCCAATAGCTATTATAAGACTAGTTCATTATTATTATTTGCCCTTGGTATATAAGAGTAGTCTTTTATTAGTCTGTGTTATGTTTAGTTTATTATTTTGTATTTAGCATTTTATTATGTTAAAGCATTTGAACCCATATGACTACATGGTGAAGAAAAGGAACTTTCTTGTCTTTTGTCTCTATTGGATTCTATCTCATCATACATACTGGATGATTGGTTGATGGGGAAAATTAACCCCTTTCAAAAAACTTGTAAGAAAAAGTTAAATAATGTTTTGGATGGAAGTGCAAGTGAAAATACTGATAAAAATGTGCATGCATATTCTCAAAACTAATTGAATTTGGTAAAATACATCTCTGAACTATTCACAAGTTCAAAAACTTAGCACCAAATCTTCAAATAAATAAATAAAGAAAAATTATTCCCTTAGGAAAATTTGAGTGTAAGGTGCATGCGAATAAACATGGAACGGAGTATACCTGTTTCTTAATGCATAATCTTCAAGGAAACAACCTACAACCTTATATATATAAAACAAAAATCAATTGGCATGACAATGGAAAGATGAAAGGGTAATATTGTAATAATAGAGAGAGCAATAAACTTACTGCAACAAAGCATCAGAGAGCCACAAGCTCTTATACAAGGTCTACTTTTGGATGGACACAACGGAAATTAGCATATTTTCAGCCCAAAATTAGTTTCTTTTCAGCCGATTCTACTCTACTCTCCTCCACTTACCTCTTTCTCCCCTTCATCCAAACAGGCCCTAGGTGTAGTAAAATGATGCTCAACTTCCAGGAAGGCAAAATTCAAATTAGAATGGAGTCACTTCTTGGAAGTTCTATTCCTGCATATGCTTGTTTATTGAAAGAATGTATATAATTATTTTTGAATATTTGAATCTAAGAGTGCAATTTGTTTTTAAAGGAATTGTTGATTTTGGAGGGTGAAAGCACAAAAACGGAATTTTAATTACATATAAAATGAAGCGATCGACTAAGTCATGGGAAAGTGAAACTGAAAGAGAGAGGGTGACGAAAATTTAAAATAAAATGTGAAAATACATTTTAGATTCTAGTCCTCAAAAATTATTAGTATCTTTTTAAATATTTTTTTCAGACACACAACTTCTACTAAAAGTTGCATAAACTAATGCACGATTAGAGAGAAAAATCTTCTTATGAGTCTCTCGCATCAATCACGTGATCAACTCATACGTAAAATCTCTAATAATTTGTTAACCACCCACTATTTTGATAACGTAGTGGATTGAATCTTCAATTTGGGTACTAAATTTCATGTTTAGTTGAGAGAGGTAAATCCTTCCAAAAAAAAAAAAAACACACACACACACACATGAAAACACAAAAATTAGTTGTTGGAGTTGCCAAATTAGACCTCTTCTAAATCCCAAAACCTAGTCCCTCACTCTCATGACTGTCCATTCTCTCTTCTAAAATCCCAATTGCAGCTCTCTCTCTCTCTCAAATATTAACCCCCTCCACTGATATCACAAATTCAAAATCAGACCAAAAAAGTTTTTATTTTTATTTTATTTTTTGAGACCTGATAAATTTATTTATTCTTTGGTCTATTGTATTCCCCCCAAAAAGCAGCATTGAAACAAATTGTGGGCTTTATGCCCGAATGAGCCCGTGCATAATTAATGGACAGTAAGTAAATAGCGTATAGCCCATTGATGATGTGTTTTTTTTTTTTTTTTTTTGGGAATATTTAAAGGATTGTAGACACAAGCAAACCCTAGATCCCAAATCGTGAGCCTCCAGACGCTCTGAAAATTGAAAGTTGTCATCTTTTTATTTTCTGAATCTTCAAAACACAAAACACATAACACATGGAGGGGAAAGGGAAAGGTTTGGCGATGCAATTCGAGATCGCTTTATTTACTACAACGTCAAGTTCGAAGGATGGAATACAGGCAGAGTGGCATAGCATTAAGGTCCCAGATCCAGAGTGTCCTCCTCCTTCTTCTTCGCCAAATGTAGTAACTACCATCCAGAAACCGCTCCGTCCGTTTAATGAAGTCAGGGTGGCTTGGCCATACAGAGAACATGCAGTCATAGGGTCCCGTCTGTACTCTCTTGGCGGCATGAATCCTGATTCTGAACCTCACGTCGGCGATGTATGTAACCCCGAATTCGATCGTTTTCTTAAAGTGCGCAGCTTTGACTTTAGCACTCCTGATGATGGTTGGAAACCTGTCGCTACCATGACTTTTCCTAAGAGGTTCGAACCTGCCTGCGTCGTCTTCGACGATAAGTTATATGTGTTTGGTGGCTTTGCATCAGACGCATATTCAACAGAAATAGAAGCAGAAGGGCATGGCTGGATGGAGGTTTATGATCCCGATTTAAATACATGGGAACCCTTGCCCAATCCTCCTCCTGAGTTTGGGTTTCCACTCTGTGTTCCTCTTCCTATTTATTACGCTGCTCTCGATTCCAAAAAACAGATTCTTGTTGCTCAAAATGAAGGTGCGAGGCATAAAGCTACATTCTATGTTTATCATGTGATCGATCGATATTGGACAATACTTGAGCCTCGCGGGCGCGAGCTACGTCCTCATTATCCTGACCCGGTTTTCGGAAAACGAAGTATTGTTATTGATAACACTATCTATTGGGGTTTCGTTCTAGAAGGGTATGTCTACGTACAATCTTTCAATATAGATACGGATCTGTACTTCCACGGGAGTTTGGACACTCAGCAATTTCTTCGGGATAGTGAATTTGAATATCCGTGTTGTCTAATATTACCTTTGCTCCATTTAGCTGATCAGACATTCTGCCTTTTCCTGTTCACCATGGTTGATAAAATGGAATACGCTGATATGGTATATCTTAATTGTATTGTACTTGATATCTCTCTAAATCCATTTAAAGATGAAGATGAGGGCAAGCAACAGTCTAAAGTAGAGTTCCATGAATGTGATAAATTTTGTTTTATGGGGAATTCCAGTAAACAGCTTAATATTTCCCTTGTGTCCGTCCAAAGGTATCCCTTGCATGATATCTTCTGGCTCCATGATGCTTTGTTGCTGTAAGTTTATTTCTCTCTCTTTCTCTATTGTTACACTTTCCTCCTTCCTCAGTCATTCCAAATGATTTTTGTTTTATATATATATATATGAATAACTGTCTGATACAACTCTTGATTTTTTTTGGGGATTAATTACTGAATTTTAATAAAGAAACCAGAACCTACAACAGAGAACATAAGCAACTAAGTAGCTGCCCACCAGTTACAGAGCTCAAGACCAGCAACGGCAAGAAACTGCATAACACAACACACCAGACCAAGTAACACCTATCACCTCTTACACAATCATTTCCGAAGACAGAAAAGTTGATGCTCCAATTACAATAGAGAGCTCTATTAACTAAGAGTTCTTAACTCTCATTCCAAACTCAATCTGGGCCTTGAGGTCTCTGTTTAGAGTAAGGATAGTCTCATGGGATTTGATATCTTGGCAAAACACGAGCATTCCTTTTGAGCCAGAGGTGGTACACAGCAGCAGCCAGAGCCAACCTTTTGGTTGAACCCTTAAACTTTTTCCTTTCCAATTATCAATCCCCCATTGAACAAGTTTTTCCCAACATTAGTCCAGATTCTTCACTAGACATCTCTTCTTGACTTGCCAAATCCTCTGAGCAAAAGGGCTCTAGAAGAAATGATCTCTACTAATAAAAATATCAGGTTTAGTATGCACCAGCATTTAATCTATGCAAGGATCACAATGGAAATGGGAGGCTGGTGCAACTTCTCCCTTGATGCCGCAAGCCGGCAACACATGCTGATAGAGCGTGAACTCGTCAGTCAATGTGGTCGGATGAAGCCAACCTGCAGCCTCCTGAAAGGGTCACCGGTGTGGTGCCTGCCACCACGCCTCCGATGCCAAAGTTAGTATGCAAAGAAATCTTAGAGAAATTGGAGAATGCAAGAAAGTAATAGTTCACTCTTTTATGTGTTTGTGTATGTACCTTGGTATTGGCAAATGTGTGGTCTTTTTATACTCTTCCATGGCCTCTAGCCGTTGGAGTAATTATGGAGGTCTTAATGCTCCTTCTGGTAACGTTTGGGGGCATTGAATGGTGCATCAATGCGTTCCAACGGTCCGTACAGCTGGTCTTTCAACCGTTCAAGGCTTGATTGACTGCATTAAATAGTCTGAATGCCTTCGTCAGTGGCGTGCATGATCATCTCGTTACTCCCGATGGTGTCATCGTCCGTGAACAATATCGTCAGTGTGGGACGGACTCGTCAGTCTCGTCACATGCCATGATCTTTTCTCTTTTGATTTTCTATCAAACATTGTATTGTATTGATGAGTTCTAGTTCAAATAAATGGCATTTCCTTTCCTTGTAAGAGCAAGGAATAGAATGAGAGTGCACGAATAACTTATCCCAAAACAATCAAAGACTGAGAAACAAAAATTACCTCATTGTGTTCTTTTGGAAAAACATATTGGAAGGAGGGGTGCGTACCATGACCAGAGAACTTCAGAAGATTTGAACCATAAGAAAGCAATTTTTGTATTCCTTAATATAGTGATTGACATTGATTAAATAATCTCTAATTAATAGTTTATCCCAAAATTTTGGGACTAAACTATTACTATTTGGTAGAACTCTATCTACATATTTACTTCGTAATCTTATTATTATTATTATTATTATTATTTTTTTTGAAACAATAATCTTATTATCTTAAGATGCATCTTTCTTAAAAAGTTAGAAAAAAGATTCATAAGATTAAGGAATGTACTATTAGTGTGCGTTTGGCTCCAAATTAAAAAGCCAGTTTATTTTATTATTTAGCTTATTTTTGCTGCTATTCATGGGTTCCACTGTACTTTTTGATACTATTTATGGATTCTATTGTATTATTTTAGCTAGCTTTTATTTTTATTTACAGTACTTCCAGTAAAAAGTTTTCAGTTTCATCAAAATAAGCAGATCTCAAATAGACCTTTAATGTGTTAATTGCAACTATCTACCATAGAAAAATATAAATGATTTGAATATCCAACCTATGGGGGGTTTGAAAAGCTTTTTTTTTTTTTGTTGAAAATTTTGTCTTAAAGCTCTTTAAAGATCCATTTAGATTAATAGGGTTTTACCCTAAAAAAGACACATGATGCTTAACGACAACATTAAAACATTAACAATAAATTGGATTATTTGAATTCAAGTATGAAAAAATATATTTATAAAAGAAAATATCAATAATTAGTAGTTATATTGTAATGTCTTCTTCTCTATATTTCTCACATGGAAAGCTTTTTATTGGTTTGGTTACCAATTGAATATGAAATTATTAAAGAGCTTTATAACAATAGTTTACCCAGTGATAACATCATTTGTAATAAATCTTTTTTCACAAAAACTTTACAATTAAAATTACTCCTTCCTTAGTGCGATGGTTATTTCATAAGTATAGTATTTGTGGAGTGTGAGGAGTAAGGGTCGAAGTTTTAGTCTCTAAGAAGAAGTCTTACACATATACACAAACTAGGATAGAGTAGAATTTCTATCTAGTATAATTTTTTTTTTTTGAAAAACGCTATGTTCACAACAAATTCTAAATGACAGGCTGTTACTGGCTGTTATCGGTTGATAAAAAAGTAATTTTAGTAATTGGCCACTTGTGATTTATTGTTAAAATGTTGTGAATGTAGTACTTCTTAAAACTTTTTACGGTTTATCTTTTATCTCAAAAAAAAAAAAACATTTTTCAATCAAAACTCAACTTCCTAGTTCCTCCTACAATCTCAAATGGATAGTAAATATCCAACAAAAAATTGAACAGCTCAATCTAATATTTGATTCTACAATTTATTGAGGTATCCAGTTAATTAGAGTAAAATTTGAGAATTTTTCTAAAATTCATGAAAAATTTCAATTCACTTAATAATGAAAGGGATCTTGGATATTTGTAGTAAAATTTAAGAATTTTTTCAAATCAATTAATAATGAAAGGGATCTTGGCTAGATATGCTTTATTTAGGGGGCCTTAGGCGATGACCTAGGTGGCCTAGGCCTAGGGCTGGCCCTAGGTTCTATTCCTGCAGATGCTTATTTACTAGAAGAATGTATATAATTATTTATGAATATTTGAATCTAAGAGTGCAAATTGTTTTTCAAGGAATTATTGATTTTGGAGGGTGAAAGCACAGAAACGGAATTTTAATTATATATAAAATGAAGGGATCGGTTAAGTGATGGGAAAGTGAAATTGAAAAGGAGAGGGCAATGAAAATTTAAAATAACATGTGAAAGAGCATTTTAGATTCTAGTCCTCAAATATTATTAGTATATTTTTAAATATTTTTTCAGACACAACTTTTAATAAAAGTTGCATAAACTAATGTAGGATTAGACAGAAGAATCCTTTTGTGAGTTTCTCGCATCAGTCACGTGATCAACTTATATGTAAAATCTCTAATAATCTGTTAACCACCCATTGTTTTAATAAAATAGTGGATTAAATCTTCAATTTGGGTAATAAATTTCATGTTCAATTGAAAGAGAGAAATTGTTTAAAAAAAAAAAAACTCACACATGAAAACACAAAAACTAGTTGTTGGAGTTGCCAAATTAGACCTCTTCTAAATCCCAAAGCCTAGTCCCTCACTCCTTTCTTATGATGGTCCATTCTCTCTCTCTCTCTAAACTATTAACCCCCTCCACTGATATCACAAATTCAAAATGGTACAAAAAAAAGTTTTTTTTGACCTGATAAATTTATTTAGTTTTAGTCTATGGTCTGTTATATTCCCCCAAAAAGCAGCATTGAAATTTGAAACACATTGTGGGCTTTATGCCCGAATGAGCCCGTGCATAATTAATGGACGGTAAATAGCGTATAGCCCATTGATGATGTTTTTTTTATATTTTTTGGTGTGAATATTTAAAGGATTGGAGACACAAGCAGACGGAACCCTAACCCTAAACCCCAAATCGTAATCGATTTGAGCCTCCACACACTCTCAAAATTGAAAATTGTCATCTTTTTATTTTCTGAATCTTCAAAACACAAAACACATGGAGGGGAAAGGGAAAGGTTTGGCGATGCAATTCGAGATCGCTTTATTTGCTTCAACGTCAAGTTCGAATGACGGAATACAGGCAGAGTGGTATAACATGGAGTGTGTAACGCTTAACCAAATATATCAATAATGGGGGTTGACTTGTAGCCCTCCAAGCACAATGATCATTATATGTTGGAACTATCGAAAGCTTGGAGACCAACGAGCAGTAGAGGTACTCAATAGTTTGGTGAGAAGTAAAGGACCCACTATTTTGTTCCTTATGGAGACAGAACTAATTTTAATATCATCATTTTTTTTATAACAAAACTCTATTCTTTTTATCGATATAGCAATGATTTGATTAGTAACACTTTAAGAAGATAATAAATAAGTATTTAAAAGAATGATGTTAGGGATATGAAAAATTTTACAACATGAGGTTTACATAGATGTATCACCAATCACAAAAAGTAATTCAAAAATACATTTAATAAGTTGACCTACACAAATCAAACTAATTTTCACATCAATTTGTAAAGGCTTTGAAGTAAAACTTATAGTATTTATAGCATTTTCCTATTTAAATTATTTCTTGTAATTACTGATACATATATTTGTAAGACCCATGTATTTAAAGTTATATTATCTCTAGCATTATTCAATTTTTTTGGACTTCTTAAAAGTAGAAAAAAAAAATGTAAAACAATTTTTTCCCCAAATTTCCAACCTTTTTTTATTTTTTTTTAAGAAAAATATAATAATTTTTGCTCAAAAATTGGGGGACTTTCTCTAGTAGGGGACCCTAAGCAATGACCTAAGTGGCCTAGGCTTAGGGCCGGCCTTGGATTTTATTCTTGCAGATGATTATTTACTAGAAGAATGTATATAATTATTTATGAATATTTGAATCTATGCTTGCAGATTAGAAATGGCAAGCATAGATTGCTCAAAATACGTTCATGATCATGAATTGAGACATATGCATATATATATATACACGGATATATCTGAATAAAATGTAGTCAATTCAGTTATGTTACAAGTGGGATGGTTGCTAATGCAAACTAGTGCAAGGATTTGTACCCAATAGAATTCATGGCTAGAATTACATTAGGCAATTGCAAGGGCCAAGCACTGAAGCACAAGCTCTTTAATAACTAAATTTCTCCATACTAGCAAAAAAAAAAAAAAAAAGTGAAGCTTACTATTGAGTTTTTGATTTTGTTGCTTGCAATATAACATCAAGACGCCAATAATTATGAGTGACAGATCAGTTCCAAGTTCCAACCACGTCTATGTGACAATTTGTGCAGATAAAATTTATAAAGTTCCTTCAATATAATTCCTTTACTAAACTACATTTTTCCAGGCTAGAAATGGTAAATTTCAAAACGCTTATTCTGAAGGACAGTTTACATTATTAATTTGCTCAAAAGAGACTAACATTTGGGTCTTAAACTGAAGAGACATTACAATGACATCGACCTAATAGGTGCAGAACAATAACAAGAGAAAAAAAAAAAAAAATCAAAAGAATAAGAAATTACAGAGTTAGGGAAGGAACAATTACCAGAAAGCTGTGAAATTAAAGAAATTGTTGGTGGTGGCCATAGAAGCAATTGACCCAACAGCAAAAATGCACTGTGAAATCCTCAAAACAAGCCCAGTCAAAGTCCCAGGTGTACCAGGAAAGTCCTTCATCTTTTACTCCAATGCCAAGCAAATTTCAGATTTAATAACGGTTCATAGAAAAAAACCCATCTTCCCAACTCATCCAAATGCAGCACAAAATCATCAAAAAGCAAATTAAAATAAAAAAGCAAGCCCTCTCCAATCCACTCTTCTTCTTTTTTTTCTACAACACACAACAACAGCTCAAAAAGAAGCCAAAAGATTGATACCCAGAAAACAAAAATTGTGAGTAATTGTTGTAAAGTCACATTTGAATTATTTCTTGTAATTACTGACACATATATTTGTAAGACCCATGTAATTAAAGTTATATTATCTCTAGCATTATTCAATTTTTTTGGACTTCTTAAAAGTAGAAAAAAAAATGTAAAACAATTTTTTCCCCAAATTTCCAACCTTTTTTTATTTTTTTTAAAGAAAAATATAATAATTTTTGCTCAAAAATTGGGGGACTTTCTCTAGTAGGGGACCCTAAGCAATGACCTAAGTGGCCTTGGATTTTATTCTTGCAGATGATTATTTACTAGAAGAATGTATATAATTATTTATGAATATTTGAATCTAAGAGTGCAATTTGTTTTTAAAGGAAATATTGATTTTGGAGGGTGAAAGCACAGAAACAGAATTTTAATTATATATAAAATGAAGCGATCGGCTAAGTGATGGGAAAGTGAAATTGAAAAAGAGAGGGCAATGAAAATTTAAAATAATATGTGAAAGAGCATTTTAGATTCTAGTCCTCAAATATTATTAGTATCTTTTTAAATATTTTTTCAGACACACAACTTCTAATAAAAGTTGCGTAAATTAATGTAGGACTAGACAGAAGAATCCTCTTATGAGTCTCTCGCACCAATCATGTGATCGACTCATATGTAAAATCTCTAATAATTTGTTAACCGCCCATTGTTTTGAAAAAAAAGTGGACTAAATTTTCAATTTGGGTACTAAATATCATGTTCAAATGAAAGAGGTAAATCGTATAAAAAAAAAAAAATCTCACACTTGAAAACACAAAAACTAGTTGTTGGAGTTGCCAAATTAGACCTCTTCTAAATCCCAAGACCTTCTCTCTCTCTCTCTCTCTATTAAACCCTCCACCGATATCACAAATTCAAAATGGTACCAACAAAGTTTTTTTTTTTTTTTTTTTTTTTTTTAAGACCTGATAAATTTATTTCTATGGTCTGTTATATTCCCCCAAAAAGCTTGAAACACGTTGTGGGCTTTATGCCCGAATGAGCCCGTGCATAATTAATGGACAATAGCGTATAGCCCATTGATTTTTTTTTTTTTTTTTGGGGACTATTTAAAGGATTGGAGACACAAGCAAACGGAACCCTAACCCTAAATCCCCAAATTGGAGACACACTCTCAAAATTGAAAATTGTCATCTTTTTATTTTCTGAATCTTCAAAACACAAAACACATGGAGGGGAAAGGGAAAGGTTTGGCGACGCAATTCGAGGTCGCTTTATTTGCTTCAACGTCAGCTAGGAGGGATGGAATACAGGCAGGGTGGTATACAATTAAAGTTCCAGATCCGGAGCGTATTTTTCTTCATTCCGTAACTACCATCGAGAAACCGCTCCGTCCGTTTTCTAAAGTCTGGTTAGCTTGCGCATACAGAGAACATGCAGTCATAGGGTCCCGTCTGTACTCTCTTGGCGGCATGAATCCTGATTCTGAACCTTTCGCCGGCGTAACTACCCCCGAGTTCGCTCGTTTTCTTAAAGTGCGCAGCTTTGACCTTAGCACTCCTGATGATGGTTGGAAACCTGTTGCTACCATGACTTTTCCCAAGAGGTTCCAACCTCCCTGCCTCGTCCTCGACGATAAGTTATATGTGTTAGGTGGCGTTTCTTCTTCAGAAGTAGAAGCAAAAGGGTATGGCTGGATGGAGGTTTTTGACCCCGATTCAAATACGTGGGAACCCTTGCCCAATCCTCCGCCTCCTCTTGGGTTTTCACTCTCGGCTGATTTTCCTGCGTATTACGCTACTCTCGATTCCAAAAAACAGATTCTTGTTGCTCAGCATGATCCTGCTTATTACGCTACTCTCGATTCCAAAAAACAGATTCTTGATGAAGATGCGAGTTTGTTTGCTACTTTCTATGTTTATCATGTGATCGATCGATGTTGGACGTTACTTGAGCCTTCCAAACGCAAGCTACATCCTTATTATCATGACCCTGTTCGTGGAAGACGAAGTACTATTGTTGATAACACTATCTATTGGGGTTTCGTTCTAGATGGGATTGTCCGTGTACAGTCTCACAATATAGATACGGATCTGTACTTCCACGGACGTTTGGACATTAATTCATTTTTTAATGGTGAATTTGCAGTTGAGTATTGTCCGAAGTTACCTTTGCTCCATGTAGCTGATCAGACATTCTGCCTTTTAATGTTCACCTTTGTTGCTGAAATGGAAGAGGAAGACAGTGGGGAAGACAGTGGTATCGAACTTTTTGAAGACAATGGTATCATATTTCTTAATTGTATTGTACTTGATATCTCTCTAAATCCATTTAAATATGAGGGCAAGCCAAAGTCTAAAGAAGAGTTCGATGAAATTTATAAATATCATTTCATGGGAGATTCCAGTGAACAGCTTAATATTTCCCTTGTGTCCGTCCAAAAGTATCCCGTGCGTAATGGTAGCTTCTGGCTCAATGATGCTGTGTTGCTGTAAGTTTATTGCTCTCTCTCTCTATTTTCCTCTTTCCTCTTTCCTCTTTCCTCAGTCATTCCAAATGTTTTTTGTTTTAAATATATATAAAGTGCTCAAACAAATTGGGTCTGACTTGCAGGGATCGCCCAACTCATATGCCAATGAAGAAGAAACCAAAGTTACTCACATGAGACAAGCGTAATGATCAAAGATAATTTAAGATTGTAGGCTGTTTCCTTGACGATTTTGCATTAAGAAGCAGGTATACTCTGTTCCATGTTTATTCGCGTGCACCTTACACTCAAATATTCCTAAAGGAATAATTTTTCTTTATTTATTTATTTGATGATTGGTGCTAAGTTTTTGAATTTGTAAATATTTCAGAGATGTATTTTACCAAATTCAATTAGGTTTGAGATTATGCATGCACATTTTTTATCAGTATTTTCACTTGCACTTTCACCCAAAACATCATTTAACTTCTTCTGAAAGGGGTTAATTTACTCCCATCAACCAATCAATCCAGTATGTATGATGAGATAGAATCCAATAGAGACAAAAGAACTTCCTTTTCTTCACTTTGTAGTCATTTGGGTTCCAATGCTTTAACAGAGTAGACATTATAAAATGCTAGATACACAATAATAAACAAAACATAACATAGACTATTTAAAGACTACTCTTAAATAGACTAATTGGCTGCCTTTGCTTTTGGGATTGGATGAGGTCCATGTGATAGCATAACTTCTCTTTGTCTATTTACAATTTTGCGTATGAGGTGTTTGAAAAATGCAACTTGAATTGGTTTATGGATGTTTGCAAAGTGTAAATTAAAGTGGTTTGTTGGATTTAAAGCTATATGAGTTGCTAGTTGGTTTCTATTTACCTTTATTGTATTATACTTGATTCAAAATGACTCCATACATGAAGAGACAGATGAAAGACGAGTCTTATGATATGGCTAACAAGCTGAACCAAATAGACAATGGACTAATTAGGTATTCTCCGTTTTGGCTTTTTGATGTACCGATATCATTTTTGCCCCATGTTTAATTTGGTTGGTTATTAATTGATATAATAAATTGCTTGATGTTGCTTTTCTTTTCTTTTTTTTTTTCTTTTTTTTTTTTGAAATTTTAAATTGAATAAACATGTTTCTGGTATAAACTGTGGTTGATTCATTGTATTGACACATTGGACTAGCTAGTTATCATGGTATAACATGTTTGAATATTCCTTTTTATTGACTTTCCTTGCATTTGATTTTGTAGTACTTATTTTAATAATGTTTTCTGGTCAACAGGGATGATAATGTAGTTCATGTATATGTGGCAAGGGTTGCAATTTCCAGCATTGTCTCGTATATGCATGTGAGACAAAGGTTTAGCTTCTACTATTCGTGATTTTGTGTCAACCCTCGTGAATGACTTTAACCTTCTCCTGTATTTTGAATCATTGTGGATAATTTATACAATAGACTCAGTTATAATTTGTGCATATGTATGACTAATTTTTAGGTTTATGTTGACTTGTCTATTATATTCTATCTTTGTTAAAAGCTTTTTATACCATCAAAGTAATGCAAGACTCCTTTGAAACTAAATAACGGCCATCTTTCTCTAGAGGTTACTGGTTAGTTAATTGCATGGATTGATTACTATTTTAGCCTTTACACTATTTTGATGGCACATTGAATTGTTTTTGGATTAATATATATTCACCTTTTTTTTCTCCACATTTTGAGGCACCCTGTGAATTATTGTGTTGCTCAAGTAGTCACAATGTGACTGTAGGGCATTTGTGATTTCTTGGATTCCCAGTTTATGCTTTGAGTTACATGTATTGCACTTCCATTGATTTCTTATGGCTTCGTACTATTTTACCATACAAAGTATAAACACTACTCTGATGGAAATGTTGTCCCCAAGTGGGGTGTGCGGTGTAGGGGAGTAATCTTTGATTGTCCGTATATTTTAATTGATGGGTTCCTCTATGATTTTTCTACGTAATTCAATCTTAAAAAAAAGTTATAACTATAAAACTGCAAAGAGTATCTAAGAGCATACAATGGTGGAGCTAAAAATTTGGCTTTTACCTTCTCAAAAACTCTTTTTATCCATTTTAACCCCTTACTTTATAACACATTCAACAACAATGATTCTATTTTTTTAGCACTTCATTTAAATATTACTTTTTTATCATTTTTTTTTTCTTGCTTTATTCCTCATTCCTTTTCACACTCTCTTCTTTGAAGAGATGAAAATGGGCATCCACACGCTGATCAACAAGAAGCCAACTACAACACAAAATATCATGAACAACAAGTAGCTAACCATGCACAATCCAATCAAGCCCAACTACAACACAATGTTTACAATGATCAAGATCAGTGGGATGGAGATCATAAAATCCATATAAAAACCCACCGGATCAGACACTCAGCCACTAGAAACAACACCGCACCGGGCCACTGCCACTGAAGCAACATCGATCTACCAAACCACGGACCATTAAACCCATCCCAACGACCCACCACCGCCACCAAAGGCAGAACGCCCACCACCTCCACCTGCAACAAGTGACCTACCAGCAACAAACCGTCCCACAAAAGCCACATAACCCACGAAGAAGAGGAGAGGAAAAGAAAATAAAAGAGAAACAGTGAAGCTGAAAGAGACAGAAAAACGGAGGCATGGAGAAAAAGATGGAAGAAAAAAAGAGAGAAGAGAAAGTATATTTTAAGAAAAGAGGGAAGAGAATAGAATAAAATATTATTATTTTTATACCTTTAGAGCTACAGTAATAGCAACCTTTGGTTTTAGTGTAGCTTTGTTGCTAAAATATGTAGCTTTAATACCTCCACCAATGTATCACAATTTTTGTATTTTTTAGTGCTAAAAATAGCATTTAACACCACCAATACTAATACTAACTAACAGCATTAATATATAAAATTGAGTCTATTACAGCCTTCTCAATTTTGAAAGCGAGTTCCTCCACTTTCTTTACAATTTTACCTTGCTCTTTATTGATTTCTATTGCGGGGATCAAGAAAACCAATCTTATTTTTTCAATAACAATGTGAAACCTAGGTGTGTACATAAGCTTCTTCCACATACAGAAATAATGGGTAAATTTGGAGAAAATAAAATGACTCAAGTGAGAAATATAGAAATGCAACGGTTAACAAATGTCCGTTTGGTGACATTTGTACTTCAAAAAAATAGGGAAAACAATGAGAAAAAGTTGGGAAATTAAGGTTTTAAAATCTGGTATATAAAAGTTGATATCATACGCACTCCAAATTTCCTAAAAAAAAAAAAATCTCAGAATGGGATTTCTTTTCTTGCAAAGCTTTGGTCAAACTTATTAATGAAAAATGTTATGTCTATAACATTTTCATAATAAATCTTATGTAGTATATTGTTACTTGTTGTTACTAATGGGCAACAAAATAATTTTAGTTGTATATTCAAGTTTAAAACATTTTCATAACTAATCTTAGTTGTCAATTTGTTACAGGTTTTTAATTTGAATAAAAACCTATCACATTTGTTGTGAAAATGTTGTAGACATAACATTTCTCTTTTATTTTTTCTTCCTTCTACCCAGAACTTGGTTAAAGAAAAAAGCAAAGAATTTTGTTTTATGTTGGGTAATCAAGAGAGAGAGAGAAAAAATGATAGAATTAATTTGTTACCGCTAGATTTCTTACAAATCCAAAAATATGGAGGAAAATGGGTATTTGTCCCTAATTTATAAACTATGTAGCAATATACTCCTGTTTTGAAACTATTTAGTGAATTTTCCCTATTTTTAAAACTCGATTTTAACAAAATTGAGTTCTGTGTAAAACTCAATATTCTCAAAATCGAGTTCCTTGTATATATTTAAGTGAAATTTGACATTAGCAATATCTAGTTCCACTTAAATTTAAATTGCAAAATATACATAGAACTTGACATTGTTATTGTCGTGTTCTACTTGTAACTCGATTTTGTTAAAATCAAGTTTTAAAAACAATGGTATTTTAATGCATAACTGTAAATTAGGGACAAATGTTCATTTTCCTTCAAAATATGTAACATTTACAAAGTTACATCTAGTGTAACTTTAGCCTATCTAATATATATATAAGGTCGGCTACTGCTTCCTAATTCTATTGGAGTATAGATCAATGGTTTGATTTACACAAATCCAAATCCAAAACCAATTAGAAATTGGTTTCCTAAGCCACTACAGCAGAGCCACCTAATTTGTATTGCCAAAGTCAAGCCATTTCACAGTGTCCTTAACTCATTGATATTCTCTTTGCCTGATGTCATTAATGCTTTCTATTCTTATATCTCTTCTTAAGTTTTACACTTTCAAAACTAATTTTATCATGTTTGTACACAATTGTGAATGAATTTTTGTCATGATATATTTCAATGGCCCCATCTATGAGGGAAATATATGGGTCATGATGCAAATTATATAGTTGGTGTTGTTGAAGTTAGGATGTTGTGTTTTTTTTTTTTTTTTTTTTTTGAGAAAACAGATAATGTGATTTGATTTATGATTATATAACTTTTGTGAACCTATTGTTATATATTTTGTAATATACAAGTGAATCTTAATTTGCAATAAAGAATGTATAATAAGATAGAAAACTTATTTTTAGTGGCTATAGTGACAGTGCCAATGAGATTTAAGGTTGCTCAAGCAAAATAAGAGGGCCATCAAGGAAATATGAGTTTCCAAAATGGCACACTATGGGTGCATGGTGAATTAGTAATACATCTTTATAAAATTTATAAAAAAAACAAAAAAACAAAAAAAAATGTATGCCATAATATAAATTTTGTAAGAATATATAGTTCCATTCATATATGTATATCATTCTATTTTATTGTTTTATTGAAAACTATATTTTATTTCGATTGAATTTTGTGACGAGATTTGTTATCACTAAATTTTAAAATTTTAACTTTATTTTTTCACAGAGAATGTTTTTAATTATTTTTAAATATATTTGTTTAGTCTATCTTATAGATATGAGATGTCGACATGCGGTATTCTTTCCGTTTATTCATGATTAAAAAAAAAAAAACCAAATCTTCTATTCTAACCATCTTTATCCATTACCACGTGAAGAAAAAAAAATAGAATTAAAAAATTTTCATGATTTATTCCGAATATGAATTTGTCTCTATTATTATTATTATGAAAATGCATAAGTTTAACATGGTTTTCAGACTCGGACCGTTTAATGAACCGTAAAATAAAGAGGTTCAAGTTTTTTAAAGGCAGACTAAGGTTGAACTGAGGTCTAACCGTGATGATGTCATAATTAATTAATAATTATTTAAAATATAAATAAATGTATTAAATTAGTATAAATTGAAAAATTAACTAAAATAATTCAATTAAAATAAAGATCCATATTTCAAATTATTTTTCATATCATAATTTTTATAAAATAAATAATAATAAAAAAACATCAAATCTTAAGTAAATATAGATATAGTATTTATTTATTTATATGTTAATTAGTATAACCTTGATAATAATAATAATAATAGTAAATGATTCTCAAAAAAAAATAATAATAATAATAGTAAATTTATTCCCATAGAAACCAAGATCAATTAAATCACTTTGCAGCAATACATTGCAAAACTCCTCCATTTGTCATATTGGCCTTGGAATTCTACCTTGCTTCTCATCAGAGGTTAAAATCTCATTAAAGTCACCAATGCATAGCCATGGTAGACTGCTTTTAGAGTGTAGATGTCGCAAATATCCCCAAGATTCATGTTTACGATGCTCCTCTGGTCGCCCATAAAAACCTGTAATCCTCCATGGTGAATTCAAATCATTCATAATATGTGCATCAATATGATTAAGGGAATAAGTCCGGATAGGTAAGTCCACTTCTTCCTTCCACAACATGGCCAAACCACTAGCTCTTCAGACACAAGGGACAGCAAGCATCGATTGGTAATGTGGATTAGCTTAAATATTTTTCATCTCATCTACTGTTTGTTTTGTTTCCATCAGAAACAAAAATTTGGGAGCTTTTTCCCTCACCACGTGAGAGAGAATAGTGGCTGCACAGAGGTTCCCAAGCCCTCGGTAGTTCCAACTTATAATATTCATTGTGCTTGGTAGGGCTAGGATCTAGCCTCCATCGTTTTGCTTGTTGAAATAGCATCAAAGACCTTAGAACGTTTTTTTAGTCCAATAGACTCCTTAGCATGAATCTCAACCTTATTTCTTCTTTTCTCTCCCACCCTAATAGCAACGTGATCTGCATGTGGCTTGGTTATTGCCTCAAGAGTCTTTTAATTTTCTCCACTTACGCTTCTTAGGCTTGATAGCTTGTTGTTGATCATGTGGTAAGGCATTCAAAGGCATGTCACCCAGAATTTCAGTAGTGAGAGATATAGTTACATCCAAACTCTGTTGCTTACCCGAGATAGGAACACTAAACAAGTTATCACCAATTATTACGGGAATAGGATCTATCGAAGAATCATGCTTAAGTGCCACGACAAGTGTGTTTTCAAAATTACTCCCCGATGGATTAGGAACTGTCACTTCATTCTAGCACAAATCTGTGAAAATAGCTAACTACTGATCCACAATTTCCATAACCGTCTCATGAACATCGGTGTTTGCTTGTGGATTCTCTGGTACTGAAACAGAATTGTTTGGTGGCTGTGGCGGTGGGCTTCTATCACAAAGACAATCATTCTCTTCCATACTCCACTTCAGCGGGCTTGGTGATTTGTGTCGAGTTATATCCCTCAGCTTATGAAAGCCTGCTCTTAGCCAATCACCATACGGGCTATCTTCCTTATCCCTCTGCCTTACTTTTAGGGCCCGTTTGGATGGAAGGGGAAAGGAGGGAGAGTACAGGGGAGTAAAGTAGAGTTGGCTGAAAATATGCTAATTTTGAGTAAAATTTACTCTACTCTACTCCCCCTCCCTCTCCCTCTCCCTCTCCCTCAATCCAAACAGACCATTAAGAAAACTTTCAATTCATGTCCTAAGAGTCCACAATTGAAACAAAGACCCACCAGGCATTCATATTGAAAAGTAACCCACACTCTATCCCCTTTTGGACTAATGACCGGTGCTCCTCTTCGAATTGGTTTATCCAAAGGCATCTCAACCCTTATTCGTAGGAAGCGAGATTGATCAGATGATATGGCTTTACAATCAACATCAACAACTTTTCCAATGCCATTGCCAACATCCTAGCCAGCCTCTTCATTAATAAGATCAAATCGAAGTCCCCAAACTTGCACCCATATTGGAATGTGTAAAAAATTAATCGAAAACGTTGTCATCCGTTTTTCCCATCTCTTGAGAAGTAGGAGATGGTTATCAAAACTCCATGGACCATTATTCACCACTCACATTAACTGACTCTCCAATGCGATCTTAAATTGGATGAGCCCCTCTCCAACATCAATAATCCTCAAATCTTGTCCAAACTTCCACACACCCCTTAAAATATTTTTGGCTGCTCAAAGATTGATGGGTTTTGCAGTGAGAAACCGACCAATGAGACTAAGAGAGCGCTCCTCTAAAATTTTTTCATGATATTCAGAGCGGACAGTAATGGCTTCACCTTCAAGAAGAAGGTGAAATTGATTTTTCTTATAAACTTTTTTTTTTAATAATTATTCTTATTGTTTTTAAAAAACATTTTGTTCTTATTAATTTATTTCAAATTAAATTTTATATTTGAGATACCATTTTGGCATGCTCTATCATCAACAACAGAGAAATTGTCAGCCATCTCTCTGTCTCTCTTTTTTCCTTGCCATTCTCTCTTTATTTCGTGTTAATCAGAGTTAGGCTTTCTTTAATGATTTCTCACAGTTTTTTATATGATTTTGGTTTCTTATAGGCATTTGGTTGCTTAATATATAAGGAATTTGAGTGATGGAGTTAGTAAAATTCTATACAAAGAGTTTTGCATTTTATTTATGTTTATGTATGGAGTCATAAATTATGTGTTGAGCTTTGCATTTTGGTAAATTAGTAAGATGAGAATCATATAATACTAAAGTACACAAATCTTCATAGTGTTTCTCTTACGATATGCAAACACTTTGTTACAAAGTAATTACAAATGTTAGTTGTGAGATGGTCAAATATTAGAAATCGAATTATAAAATTTAACATCAGATTATAAATATAAATTTATATAATTATGCTAATTATTTTATTTATTTTATTTATTCCTCCTTGAATTAATTACATATTCTATAATTTTTTGTCCTAATTTCATAATAAAAATTGTGCAATTTTTACATTTTTATTCATGATTTAAAGTAAAATATATGAACATATATTATCTTGAACAATATTTTAAAAAACAGTATTTAGAATAAAATTATAGGAATATACAACACCCAATCAGATAAAATTATCTATCATCAAGACTTGGAAAAATCATTTGGTCTATTGATTATTTATTATAATTTATTTTTAAACTTGGTAAAATTTACATATTACACTTCATGTTTAATGTGTAATTAATATTTTCTTTAACAAATAAAAACTCAAATTTTTCATCCAATTTAAGTAACAAACATTTATTCACAAATATCTATCTAATTTGATCATTCATATTATTATTTTTTGTCAAATAAAATTTATATTTTATAAACCTATGATTAAAATCATGCTTCTCCCTTACTATTTTTTATGATCACTGTTATGCTTAACAGTCTGCCATCATTTGACAAAGCACGGAATTGCACATTAGTAATAATAATAGTTAAATGGATTCACGTATAAACTGTAAAAATATGACACTTTTGTAAGGTTCTCTTTTGTCTTTTGTCTCTTAGTGTCATATAAACGTTTTCAAATAAAGTTATTTAGTTGAAAAGCTCTATAATTAAAGATTTACAGGTTACATTTCTAGCTCTTACAAGTTACAACGATCTCTAACTGGCACTAAATTAAGTTTTGCACTTTACAATGCATGCAAGTGCAACTCTACAAACTTTCAGACCCCTCTTCTTCTTCCATTTTATTTATTTATTTTTTTAAACAACTTTTAGACCCAATTGAATCAACAGTGGATGCTTCTCTGTATAGCTATGATACTTGATGATGCCGAAAAAATCACCAGTAAGCCACACGGTTCCAACTCCCATTATCGCGGAGATGCAGGCGATGAAGGAGCAGATGGAGGTTATGATGAACGCACTCAAGGGACAAGTGTCCAGCGACCTTGACGAGCTAGTCCATCGGACCGACTCTCCTTTCACCGCATCTGTCAACTCCTTCCCTCTACCACATAAGTTTTGAATGCCGCAGATTGACAGTTATGACGGAGTGAAGGACCCTCTAGACCACCTGGAAACCTTCAAAACCTTGATGCACCTTCAAGGAGTAGCGGATGAGATCATGTGTAGGGCCTTCCCTACAACACTGAAGGGAGCAGCGAGGATTTGGTTTAGCCGATTAACACCGAACTCCATTAGTACTTTCAAGGAGCTAAGTGCTCAGTTCACTACACACTTCATTGGAGGACATAGGTATAAAAAGTCAACGGCGTGCTTGATGAGCATCAAGCAGCGAGAGGACGAGACGCTGAGGTTCTACATAACGCGCTTCAATAAGGAAGCGCTTTCGATCGATGAAGTTGACGACAAGATACTGGTAGCAGCCTTCATAAATGGGTTGCGAAAGGGTAAGTTCCTTTTCTCTCTATACAAAAATGACCCAAAAACGATGTCGGAGGTCCTCTACAGGGCTACTAAGTACATGAACGCTGAGGACCCACAATTTCTCTAAAGCTTAAACTCTCAAGCATTGTTGGAGCTCTCTTCTAACTCAACCTTCGGAGGGTCTTTGGCCGGTACCACACCGGTACTCTCTGTAAGGTCTTTTTTTTTTTCTGTATTGGGCAGGTCTGGTATCGAGCGAGTTGGAACCGTGTGGCTCACTGGTGATTTTTTCGGCATCATGAATACTGATTATTTGTATAATATGAAAGTCCACCATTAATTGTACTGTGATGTTTGTTTGTTTTTTTTTTTTTTTTAATGGCATCTGACCCCTTTGAATAAAATAATGTTTAATAAAGAAAATTTTTTAAATTGTAAAATAAGATATATGGATCATGAGATTTTTTTACTTTCACGCAAAGTGAAAGGAAAAGTATATTATATATCCACTACATGTAGCACATTTCTTATATTATGTAGATCTCATACACATGGAAGGTCCACACCTAAATGAGAGAGATGTTGCAAATACAGAATACATTAAATACTGCATCAAGCGAAGGAAAGTGGGTTGTCTACTTGTCTCTCACTCTCTTGCATATATTTTGAAATTTCAAATCAAAAAGAAAAAGGAAAAAAATTTGGGGAAAAGGTTCATTAAACTCACTATCAGCCATATTTTATCATCGTCCATACCACCAAAATATGGGTGCACCAAATACAACCCCAACAACCTTGGTTGGTCCCATGTAACCCAATGGACCCAACTCTAGCAGCTAAAGTTCCAGCATGATTACGTCAACTGAGACCTCCACGTCCACGTGAAACTTGGACGTTGCATACTGATCACAGACTTCTTTAGAATATTTAGAGCATTAGCATTAGAGAATGTCAATTCTACTTTATTTTACTATACCAAAAAGTTACTTTATTATTATACCATACTATTTTACAATACCTCCACATCTCAAAACTCTATTTTTGTTAAAATATTATTTTTTAATCATTCTTTATTATTTCTTTCCAATCATCACATTTTCTTGGCTTTTCAACCGTCAATTTTTTTCCTCTCTCTCCCTCAATCTCTAGCACCGGTTCAACACACACAGCCAAACACACACACAGACCCATGATACATCGATCAACCTATCCAAACCCATCACCACACACATAAAGCCACACACACACACACAAACACAAACCATCAAACATCAACCCAAACGATCGAAGCTACCGATCGATGATCACCGGAGCCACCAACCATCAACCCAAACCATCAACCCAGGCCGTTGAAAATACCCAAAAATCATCACCGAAGCCACTATCGGAGCTACCGATGATCAACCCAAACGATCCACCCACTGATCAACAGATCCACCGTTTCAAACCCACCGATCAACCGATCCCAGCCCAACGATCCAAACCCAGCTCGCCAATCCACGCTGATCCAACCTCCAACCTCAAAAATCCAAAACCCAGCACCAGTGCAATGAGAGAGGCCGTGCGATGAGAGATGAGAGAGAGGCTGTGTGAAACTTCAGCGATGGAGATGGGTGAGGGTGAATCGGTTGAGCTACAGTGCGATGAGAGATGAGAGAGAGGCCATGTGAGATGGGTGAGAAATTTCGGAGATGGGCGAGAAATTTCAGCGATGAAGTTTCAAAGATGACAAAGCAGATGGAGAAACAGAGAAGGAAGAGAGAGAAGAGAACAGAAAAAATGAGAGGGATGAGAGAGAAATTTCGAGGGAAAAAGGAGGAGTAAAATATTATTTTTCTTTTACAATATTGTGAACAGTGCAATTCTATGTTTAGAATTGTACTGTAGCAATATTGCAAAAAAATTTGTAATACTGCTATTTATAATTCCCTGATGCAAGAGTTTTTGAAACTTAAAATGTCAAATTTTCCTTATATTTGGCATTAGCATTCTCCAATGCTAATACTCTTACATACATTTGTTAATGCAGATTTTATGGGGAGCAGAGAAAAATCCGAAATAGCAGCAAATACTGATGTGTGGTCCCGAAAATATTTTAAAAAATTCTAACAATTTTTAATGAAAGGAATGCCCTTAGTCTTTGACACATTATTTTCAATGCCTTCTCCTTTTCAGTTCACACTTTCCATACCATGCTTTATTCTATAAATTTATTTTTCTGATGAATAAGAGTAATTGCATCAAATGACATAATCACATAAATGCAAAATTTTAGTTTGTGTTTAAAGATATTTTTTAATTTATTTTTTAGGTTAGTGTGTGTGAATTATGTGTATATTTCTAAAAAGTGGTTATATAAAATATAAATTATAAGTAAAAGGTAAATATTAACAAATGCTTTAATATTATATAAATACAAAATTTTGGTCACCATCCAAAGAAATCAGCCAAATTGGTTTGTTTGAAACTATGCAACTAAATTCATCAAATTGTAAAGACATATTTTATTAATTTTCAATTCAAATTTTAAATTGACGTGTGTGAGTAATGTATGTGTTTTAGAAAAGTGCTTAGGTGAAATGAAAATAATAAAAAATAAATGTTTTATAGAATTTTTATTTTTTAAACAGATAATTTAATGTGTGTATTTTGAAAAAGTGGTTGCATTAATTAAAAAAATTAATTTCTTTTGTTAAAATAAACAAAAATAATATTTATACAAGTTGATAAAAATGTTAGAGGTGGATATATGTATAACTATCATAAATAATTGTTTGATTATTGTCCACGTGAACAATAAACAATAATTGTTTGGGGTTTTTTTTTTATTCTCTATTTGAATATTAACTACACAATAATTATCATAAATAATTAATTGAGACGTTCAAAATACTATAGTAATTCTTTATACAATGAAAAGTGATATGAATGCCCAAAGAGAATATAAGACTTGTCACATCTTAGTTTAAAAGTAATTTGTTTATATTTTTTATTTTTTAATGAATTGTTTTTAGTCTAATTTCTCACAAACTTTTACATGTGAGCAAAATTTTTAACTAAATAATTTTATTTTATTTTATTAATAACATGTAATGTGATTAGTCTTGCAAGCACTAGGATGACTTTAGGGCTTCGTACTTTTAAAGTAAAATACAGATAACAATAGTGAGATTTGGACTAATGGCAACCATCTTTAAGATATTTCGAAACTAACCAACTTGATTCCTATTCACCATGAAAGACAGAGGATAAAAATGAAAAAAAGTTTAGTTTTGAAATGTCTAAAACCTAGTCAGTATGAGCTCAAGCCTTTAATGATGTAGATGGTATTTTACCTAACATTATAATTATTTTAATAAAAAAAATATTGAATGATATAAATAAAGTTTTTTTTTTTTTTTTTTCTGTCAAATTTTATTATTGAAGATATCTATCCCTTTTTAATTGAAAAGGAAAAAAAAAACATATATAAATCTTTTCCCAAAAGATAAATATGACTTATTTACCTATTCTCAATCTTCTTTAAAAAAGAGGGAGAAAAAAAAAAGAACCCTTTAATTTTTTATTAAAACGCAACTAAAACCTAAGGCTTCGCTTGGGAGTTCATAAAAGAAGGGAATGGAATGATCATAAGGGAATGGAAAATAATGGAATGTATTTAAGTAAGGGAAAAGAATGGAATATAATGAAATTTAGTAACCTTGATTGGATGTTTTAAAATAAAGGAATGGAAAAGAATAAAAATTAATGAAATGTTAGTAATCTTGTTTGGAGCAGCATGGAGGAAATGGAATGGAATCATTTTATGACAATATTACTATTAGACCCTTATTTTAAAATAAAGAGTTGAATATATAGGGTATTTTGGGAGTTTTAGTAAAAAATTCATTAAATCTAATTGCATTCCCTCCCATTCCTCCCAATTTCAGGGGGAATGAAAATTTGAGGTTTTAAGGGAATTGAGAGGAATGAGTGTTCTTTCCTACCCATTCCATTTCCTCCCACTTAAACTCCCAAACAAGGGAATGACATTTCCATTCCCTCCATTAAAACTCCCAAATAAGGGGATGAAAGAATATTCTAAAATGATTCTTTTCATTCTTTTCCATTCCATTCCATTTCCTCCTCCCAAGCGAGGCCTAAAGGTTGATAAGTTGATAAAGTAACTAAAGTAGCAGATATTTTTTTATTAAAAAAAATGAAAAAAAAAAGTGAGCTACACAGCTTGTAGTCATATGACTCTCAAAAAAAAAAAAGTCGTAGTCATATACATTTAAAAATAATAATAAATAATTTAATAAAAATTTATTGAATGATATAAATAAATAAATAAATAAATTTATATCAGTTTTTTATGGGATGTACCTATCCGTTTTTGGTTGAAAGAAAAAAACTTAAATAAATCTCTTCCCAAAAGATAAATATGGCCTCTTTTACACCTATTCTCAAAGTGAACTACAGCTCATAGTCAATGAATGAAAATTTTTATTTATTTTTAAATATTTGCAAGGAATGAAATCAAGCGGTCGAGTTTTACAAGTTACAAGTTACAACTGCGCACAAAGCTGGCTTTGCTGAATGATGAAGCGTGAATTCGTCAGTCCGAGTGTGCAGACGGGAGCAATTTCCAGCCTGTGTGAATGTGCTCTCGAAAGTGGTCACCGGTGTGGTGCCTGCCACAACGCCTCCGATGCCAAAGTCAGTATAAGGAGCTTTTTAAGAATGAGCAATATAATGTAATGGAATCAAAGAAATCTCTTAGTATCTATCTGAGTGTGTATGTACCTTGTTCTTGGCAATGTGAGGGCTTTATATATGTTGTTACAGCTTCTAGCCATTGGGGCAGTTATGGTAGTTTTAATGCCCTTCTGGATAACGTTTCCTGCCTCATAATGTTGCCTTAATTTGCTCCCAACGGTCTGTATAGTTGGCTTTGTAACCGTCCAGGGTGTTATTGGCAGCATTGAATGGAATGTTTACCTTCGTCAGTGAAGTGGGTACTCGTCCTCTCAGGCCGGTCCCGTCTGTCCTATTGAACTCGTCTGTAATTGATTTCGTCAGTCCCATCAGTTGCCCCCGGATTCTGTGGTCGTCATGACACGTTATGTCGATCAGGGAAGGTGAACGGTTTTTGGACTGCAAGCGATTGTTAGGTTTCTGTACCGTATTAAATGTGTAGTGGCGGCGCTTTTCGGGTTGTGGCCTACGTGGCACATTTTGACCGGTGGAGTTAATGCTCCATATGATGAGACTATTGGTTTTCCCGTTGGTTTTTCAGTTTTCCAATTCTTGGTTTTAAACTTCTCCTCTTCTCACTTTTTCCTTCTCACTCTTTTCAAAATCCTTCAATCCTTGTTCCGACCATCCTCTCCGGCGACCTCATTCTGCTATTTTCCTCCGACCTAGTGCACAGAGCGGTGGTGCTTCCCCTGTTTACTGCTTTTTAAAGGTACGCCCATTCTCTTTTTCCCTTCTATGCCCTTCCTTTCTTTTCTGTTACAACCTTGCCTCTGATTACTTTTCTCTCCTCTTTTTCTTCTTTTCCTTCGCTTTGTTCTTGATTTCTTGGGGGTTTAGCTTGTACTGTGTCTTCTATTTGGTTTTCATGGTTCGTAGCTCTGAGGTTAGGACAGTCTGCCCATCAATTTCTTTCCTATTCGCTCGCTTAGGAGGGTCTTTAGGTGTTTTTCCCCATATTGAGGATTTTGTTTTGAGGGCAATTCTTTGAGCATAGCATTGGCTGATTTGTTGCCCTTGCTTCGTCAGTCACTAGATTGGTTTGCAAACGAGGTGAGAGAGTGAAAGAATATGTCTGAGGTTAGGTCGAGCGAGCTCGAGACTGGGTTGTCGTCTAGCGGCGGCCCAGCGAAGGGGGATACCACCATCTCTGCCCCTCTAGAGGTTAGGGCTTTCCATGCTCTAGAGGAGAACTGTGGGCTGGATGCTGACATACTTAGGAGATTTAGGGATAGATTTCAGTTCCCAGATCGGGTTAGGGTTCGTATGCCCAATGAGGCGGATCGGGCTTGTCACTTCTTCCCAGGCGAGGTGTGCTTTTGACGAGTCTACCTTCGTCTGTGGGTTGAGGTTTCCCGTTCATCCCTTCTTTATGGAGCTATTATACCATTTTGGTATTGCTCCTGGGCAACTTATGCCTAATTCGTGGAGAATATTGGTCAGTTGTATGGGAATATGGCTGGCTGCCACGAACGGAGATATGATTAGGGTTGACGAGCTCATCTATTTGTATCGCTTAAAAGCGTCAAAGGAGCACGGGTACTATGAACTGGTGCCCTGGGAGAGGAGGACTAGGATCGTCAAGAAGTTACCTTCGTCGTTCAGGTACTGGAAGTCCAGGTTTTTCTTTGTGTCTGGGGACGATTTTGAAACTCCCTCAGGCGAGGTTTGGGGTGATCTCCCGAGGTTGCATCGTCGGTGGGGAACCCCGACCTTAGGTGCGTCAATATTCCCTCTCGTACATTAAGTTCCGTCGTGCTTGCCTTTATCGCTATTGATTCTCTTACTTCTTCTTCTGCGCAATTAAGAGAAGGCCCAAACTGAAGAGCAGGTATAAGGAGCAAGTTCAGAAGGCGATTGAATACGCCAGACGATTGAGAGTTGGGACGACCTTGTAGACCCCAGGACATTTGCCTTCTACTGTCTTGGCCTAGATCCATCCAGTTACATCCTGCGAAACCTTGACATTAAGGGGAAAAAGGGTAAGTATTGAGCTCGTCAGCATTCACCTTTATATATATCTCCTCACTTCCTTTTTTTTTTTTTTAACAAGTGTTTCCTTCTTGCAGAGATGACAACCAAGTTCAATAAAGACATGTACGCTAAGATGAGGGCCAAGAAGGACGAGCCTCTATCAAATTTGGGAAGAAAGCAGTGCGCGTTACTGGGAAAAGTGGCTCTGTCCCTCCTGCTTCCTCCGTCAGCCCAATCGTGTCAGGGGTTGTGACGACGAGGACTGCTTCTCCCACGACTTCGGTGGAGGAGATTGGGGGTACTCCCGTCTCCAAGAGGCCGAGGTTGTCCGAGAAGGAGAAAGAGAAAGGCGACCCTCGTCCATCCATGCTCTGGACTGATGAGAGGCTTGCAGTGGACAGGGCTCATGGAGTGGTGACTGCTGCGGATCTGAAGGTCCTATCCGGCGTCCCATTCAATGACGTGGCTGCTCGCCATGTCCACAAGCTTGTACAGGTTAGTTCGCTTGCACCACTTCTTTTTTTTTTTTTTTTTTTTACTGACGACTCTTAACTTCTTTTCTAGGTACTAGGAGAGAGTCTCCATATCACTTCTGAGTATCTTACCCAGGAGGCAAAGGTGGCGTCCCTCACGTCCAGGATGGAAGCTCTGGAGGCGGAGAACTCTACTCTGAAAAAGAATCTTATTGATTCCATGGGCGAGTCTGCTTCCCTGAAGGAGAAAGTGAAGACACTGGATGACGAACTCAGAGTTAAGCGCCAGTTGACACTGGAGAAGGATGAGCAGCTTTTAGGTGCTAAGGAGAAGCTGAAGACAATTACTGCAAGGTCGGTGGAAGCATTCCAAACTATCGACGAATATAGCACCATTTTGTTCAGCTGGTATTTCAAAGGATTTGAGCTCCTGAGGAGATACCTTATGAAGCATCCTTCTGGGGTGGACATGGAGAAGTTGGACCTGGAGGAAATAGACCAGGAAATGGCTGCTGACGAGGCCGCCCAATCTTCTGCCATTAAGCCCGAAGCTCATGAGGATGTTCCTGCTAATGACGCTCCAACTGGTGATGACGATGCTACCAACGCCTGACACTGATACTTGTAAAAATTTCCTTTCATTTTGGTGGATGCCCGTCATGTTTTTGGGCCCTTTTTTTTTTTTTTTTTTTTTAGATCTAATTTCTAAACAATTGCTTTTTATTCTATTTTGAGAACAATATTGGTAGCCCAGTGTTTATGGGTTTTTTCCCTTATGTAAAAACAATGGTAATTGCCCTTGGTTTTGGGGCTTTAATTAAGTTTGCTGTATACTTACTTGTACCCGTGGTTGCACACTTGTCTGTTGAGTTTTGCCTGAGTCCATATGTTGTGCTTAGTGAAAGTTCCTTACTGTGACTTTCCTCTCTTTCGTCCGTAGTTTTAGCGGTTTTCTTGCAACTAGAATTCCTTTGGTTCAGGCAAATGGGTTGGGTGCCCAGGTTCAGCTTTAGTTTTGATTCATTGTGAGATCCTCGTCAGTAACTTACATCCGTCAAGGCGAAATCTTGCTACTTAGTTGTTTTATCATTTACACCCATTTACACCCACTTAAGGGATTTTGTCGTCTTTAATTCTCTTCGTCAGTAACCTACATCCGTCACAGCGGAATCTTGTTACTTAGCCACTTTTTTGACTTACACCCATTTAAGGGATTTTGCCATCTTTAATTGGATTCGTCCGTAACTTACATCCGTCACAGCGAAATCTTGTTACTTAGCCTTTTTTTTTTTTTTTTTTTTTTGACTTACACCCATTTAAGGGATCTTGTCATCGTTAGTAACTTACATCCGTCCAGGCGGAATCTTGTTACTTAGCCATTTTTGGCTTGTGTGGCTTATATAGTTGACCAGACCTGTTTGCACAGAGACATTAGCTAAATAATTCATTTATTGACTTTAATAACGAATACATTTATACGCTACATCTATTGATGGTATTTCTCTAAATGCTCAATGTTCCATGGCCTTGGTAGTCTTTGCCCGTCTAGGGTCTCCAGGTGATAACTGCCTTGTCTGGAGTAGTGAACGACTCGGTAAGGTCCTTCCCATGTGGGGTTGAGCTTTCCTTGGGCGGAGTCTTTAGTGGCCGTGGTGACCTTGCGCAGGACGAGGTCGCCTATGCTAAGTCGTCTGAGCTTTACTCTCTTGTTGTAATAGTCAGTCATTTTCTGCCGGTAACCCGTCATTCTACTGCAAGCTTTGTCTCTTACTTCATCTAGACAGTCCAGGTTAACTCGTAGAAGATCGTCATTGTCTTCTTCGTTGAATACCTCTCGTCTGGTGCTGGTTACTCCTACCTCGACCGAGATCACTGCTTCAGTACCATAGGTAAGTCTAAAGGGGGTTTCTCCCGTTGGGGCTCTTGCTATGGTTCACTAAGCCCATAAGACATTGGGCAACTCCTCTGGCCAGGTCCCCTTTGCATCGTCCAGCTTCGTTTTGATGATCTTGAGCAATGTCCGATTTGTGACCTCCATCTGTCCATTCGCCTGTGGATGCCCTGGGGATGAGAATTGATTCTTGATGCCTAACCCTGAGCAGAAATCCCTGAAGCCTTGGCTATCGAATTGTCATCCATTGTCTGATATGATCGTCCGTGGGATCCCGAACCTGCAAATTATATTCTTCCATACGAAGCTTTGGATTCTTGCTTCGGTGATGGTCGCCAATGCCTCTGCTTCAACCCATTTCGTAAAGTAATCAATAGCAACTAGTAAGAATTTTACCTGACCTTTGCCTTGTGGTATTGGGCCGACAATGTCGATTCCCCATTGTGCAAAAGGCCACGGGGACGCAATCGTCGTCAATTTCTCTGCTGGAAGCCGCTGAACATTCCCGAACCGCTGACACTTGTCACATTTCTTGACGAACTCTGTGGCGTCCGTCTGCATAGTTAGCCAGAAATAGCCTGTTCGAATGACCTTGCTCACCAAGGATCTGGGACCAGCATGATCCCCGCAAACTCCTTCATGGATCTCCTCCAGGATGTACTTTGCTTCTTCTTTGTCAACACACTTCAAGTAAGGCATGGAGAAACCTCTCTTGTATAGGGTGTCATTGAGGATTGCAAATCTAGCTGCCCTCTTTTTGATCTTCCTGGCCTCGTCTGCGTCCTGAGGGAGATGTCTGTCCTAAAGGAAAGATAGGATGGGCGTCATCCAGCTGTTTGTGCTCTGGATCGCAAACATTGGGAATTCTTCAATGCTGGGGTTTTTCTAGACTTCCATCATCAGGTCTGTGTTCGATCCCCCTTCTTCTGACGAGGCTATCTTTGAAATTTCATCTGCTGTCATATTTTGGCTTCTGGGGATTTGCATAAACTCCACTTCATCAAACTCCTGAGTCAGATGTTTCGTCAGCCTAAGGTACTTCTGCATTCTTTCTTCCTTTGCTTCATATTCCCCCTTGATTTGCCCAATTACTAGCTTTGAATCGTTTTGGACTAACAGGTTCCTAGCTCCAAACTCTTTTTCGAGCCTCAAACCCGTCAGAATTCCTTCGTACTCGGCCTCATTGTTGGTGGCAGAAAATTTTAGCTGGACTCCATACTTTAGTATTTCTCCTTCGGGGGTGATTATGACAACCCCTACTCCTCCCCTTTTTTGGGCTGACGAACCGTCGGTCTGTATTGTCCATCGCTTGTCTTTGTCGGTGAGGTCGTCTTCGTCCGGGAGGGTAAATTCTGCGATGAAATCTGTCAAAGCCTGTGCTTTAATGGCTGTCCTGGGATGATATTCAACATCAAATTGGCTGAGTTCGATTGCCCACTGAACCATTCTCCCAGCTGCCCCAGGTTTGCCCATGGACTTCTTGATAGGTTGGTCCGTCATCACCAAGATTGGATTTGCCTGAAAATACTGTCTAAGTTTGCGTGAGGCTACTATCAACGCGAACGTGATTTTTTCAATCTTTGGGTACTTGGACTCAGCTCCTTGGAAGGCTTGACTGACGTAATAAACTGGAAGCTGTTTCCTGTCTTCTTCCCGGATCAGGGCTGCACTGACGGCGGTAGCTGACACTGCTAAGTACAAATACAAGTTCCCACCTTCTTTTGACGGGCTTAGAAGGGGTGGATTGCTTAGGTAGCATTTGAGTTCCTGGAAAGCTGCCTCACATTCGTCAGTCCAGGTGAAAGCCTATTTCAAGGTTTTGAAGAAGGGTAGGCACTTGTCCGTCGCTCTAGAGACGAACCTATTAAGGGCGGCAATCCATCCTGTGAGCTTCTGGACTTCCTTGACGGTCTTGGGTGATGCCATGTTGATTATGGCTTGTACCTTTTCTGGATTTGCCTCTATTCCTCTCTGGGACACCATGAATCCCAGGAATTTCCCTGAGGCTACACCAAAAACACACTTACTAGGATTCAGCTTCATGTGGTATTGCTTGAGGGTAGCAAATGTCTCTTTGAGATCGTCCAGATGGGCAAGTTCCTCTTTACTCTTGACGAGCATGTCATCCACGTACACCTCCATATTCCTGCCTATCTGCTTCCTAAACATTCTATTCACCAATCTCTGATAAGTAGCACCTGCATTCTTCAGTCCAAAGGGCATTACCTTATAGCAATAGAGCCCTTGACTGGTGACGAAGGCCGTTTTCTCCTGATCCTCGTCAGCCATTCTTATCTGGTTGTATCCTGAGAAGGCGTCCATAAATGTCAACAGCTTGTGTCCAGCTGTAGAGTCTACCAGCTGGTCTATTCTTGGAAGTGGGAAGCTGTCCTTTGGGCAGGCCTTGTTTAGGTCCGTGAAATCCACGCACATTCTCCATTTCCCATTCGCTTTCTTCACCAGGACGACGTTTGCAAGCCAGTCTGGATAGTATACTTCTCGGATGAAGCCTACAGTCAAGAGTTTGTTTACTTCGTCAGCGATCGCTTGGTCTCTTTCGGGTGCGAAGACTCTTCGTCTCTTCTTGACGGGCTTCCTTTCCGGGTCTACATTCAACTTGTGCTAAATGACTTCTGGAGATATGCCTGGCATGTCGTCGTGGCTCCAAGCAAAGACGTCTAGGTTTTCTTAAAGAAATTGGACCAGCTTCGTTCTCATCTCGGGACTTAGAGTCGCCCCTATCCTGGTCGTCTTATTTGATTCTCCTTCGGCCAGCTCTACTGTCTCCAGGGCCTCCACCTTTTCTTTCTCCTTTTCTTCGATCGTCCATGTATGGTTCTCCCTTACGGCCACGACGGCCTGGTAGCATTCTCAAGCTAAAACTTGATCTCCTTTAACTTCACTAACACCGTTCTCCGTTGGGAATTTTACCTTCAGGCAGTAGGTAGACGTGGATGCTTTCCACTTGTTGAGTGTTGGCCTTCCGATGATTACATTGTAGGACGAGGGGCAATCTACCACTAAGAAGTCTAGATGACAGGTCAACTGCTTCAAGTAGGTTCCCACCGTCACCGTCAACGTCACTATGCCCTTGGGGTATACCTTGTTACCACTAAAACTGACGATGGGAGAATCAAATGGACGCAGTCTTTTTGGATCCAGTTTCAGTTGTTGGAATGTAGGGAAGTAGATGATATCAGCGGAGCTACCATTGTCCACGAGGATCCTTTTTGTGTTGAATCCTTCTATGGTAAGCATTATGACCAAGGGGTCGTTGTGAGGCTGCTTCACTCCCCTAGCATCTCTTTCATTGAAAATTATGTCCTGATCAGTTCGTCTGTGCTTCAACGGGGGTGTCATGTGAACGCTGTTCACCTGTTGTTGATATGCTTTCTTAAGGGACTTGAATGATCCTCCTGCGATGGGCCCTCCTGCGATCGTCTGTATTTTTTCGATCACATTTTGAGGAGGTTGGAATTAACGGTCACCGCCCCTGGATGAGGACTCATGTTGGCCTTTGTTTTCGTCCCGGTACTTACTGTACTCCCCCTTCTTCACAAACTTCTACAGCTTCCCCTTCTGTATCAACTCCTCTATTTGCTCTTTGAGGTCTCGACAATCTTCGGTGTAATGACCATGATCCTTGTGAAATCGGCAGTACTTATTCTTATCGCGGACGTTAAGAGACAAGTATAATGGTCGCGGCCATTTAAGGTTGTGTTTGTCCTTAATCTGCATTAAAATTTTATCAACAGGCATAATAAGAGGGGTAAATTTTACCGTTTGCGGACCTTTATCATCTTTCCTCCTGCTCCTGTCATTGGTCCGACGATTTGGGCGCTCCCGCTTTTGCCCTCTACGATCGTCATCTTTCCTTTCTTTGTCCCCTGGTCTCTTTGCACCCCTGATGGCTGCTAATGCGTCTTCAGCGTTCATGTACTTCTGTGCTTTAAGGAGCATCTAGGCCATCGTTTTTGGGGGATTCTTTACGAGTGACGTAATGAGCTCTCTGGATCTCAACCCTGCCTTGAAGGTCGTCAGTTACACCTTATCGTTAGCTTCGTCTACCTCCAGTGTCTCGTGAGTAAAGCGTTTCACGTATGACCTTAGGGTTTCCTTCTCTCCATGCCTGATGGTAAGTAAGTGGTCTGCAGTCCTCTTAGGACGTTGTCCTCCAATGAAGTGACGCAGGAAGGCGTTGCTCAACTACTCGAAGTTGTCAATGGACGATGTTGGCAACTTTGTGAACCATTCCCTTGCAGCTCCTTTGAGAGTGGTTGGGAAGGAACGACACAGTATTTCGTCTGGGGGCTGTTGGAGCCCTAGTGTCGTTTTGAAGGTGTTAAGATGATCCTGAGGGTCCTTTAGCCCATCGAACGGTTCAAGTTGAGGCAACCAAAATTTTGATGGCACTGGGCATTCAAGGACTGCTGTGGTGAATGGCGAATCCGTTGCCCTGACCATTCGATCTACACTCCATTCTGTTTTCTCCTTGATGGCGTTCCTAAGTTCGTCCATCTCCCTCCTCATCTCTTGGAGAAGATCCGAGTTGTGCTCGGTTGGAGTAGTAGGCCTTTGATGGTCACTTCTTCTGTGGCTATCTCCCTCGTCATCTCGGTTCCCTTTAGACCGATTCTTCTTCTGCTGAAGCCGTAGCTTCATTTCCTGATTTTGTCTGGTCAGTTCTTCAACGGTGGCTGCGAGAGCCTGAACTTGCTGAGCTAAGGCTGTGGAATCTTGATTGGACTCCATCCGATAGTAATTGTTGATTGGAAACTACTTTTTCAAGATTGAACACGAAAATGTCGTTCCCCATAGACGGCGCCAAACTGATGAAGCGTGAATTCGTCAGTCCGAGTGTGCAGACGGGAGCAATCTCCAGCCTGTGTGAATGTGCTCTCGAAAGTGGTCACCGGTGTGGTGCCTGCCACAACGCCTCCGATGCCAAAGTCAGTATAAGGAGCTTTTTAAGAATGAGCAATATAATGTAATGGAATCAAAGAAATCTCTTAGTATCTATCTGAGTGTGTATGTACCTTGTTCTTGACAATGTGAGGGCTTTATATATGTTGTTACAGCTTCTAGCCGTTGGGACAGTTATGGTAGTTTTAATGCCCTTCTGGGTAACGTTTCCTGCCTCATAATGTTGCTTTAATTTGCTCCCAACGGTCTGTACAGTTGGCTTTGTAACCGTCCAGGGTGTTATTGGCAACATTGAATGGAATGTTTACCTTCGTCAGTGAAGTGGGTACTCGTCCTCTCAGGCCGGTCCCGTCTATCCTATTGAGCTCGTCTGTAATTGATTTCGTCAATCCCATCACTGAATATTGTCAGACTACTTTCACCAGTAACAGTAAGTACACAAATTTACAAAAATTTCTCTTTTTCATGCTAACTTTCTGACTGGATTACTTTTGCTATTTTGTTCTTTATCTATGACGTGCCAAGCTAGTCATTGCTCACTGACTTAACATTTCCCAAGCGTATCTGTTCAAGTAGAGGCAAATTGCTTCCTATCCACACCGTTTCGTTATTAAGGATAAAAATATGAGATTTTATAATTATTAGCATTTTTTAGTTCTTTCATGGTCTCCATTTTTCCCATTCGTGTTCAATCCATCTTGAATCGGGAGATGATATTTTTGCCATCCACAAACCATGTCTTTTTTCTTTTCTTTTCTTTTTTTAATAAAAATGTGTTATGAGTTATGACCATAATTCAAGTTTATAAATGTGATTTATTTTCTATATATAAACCATATTTATATGTATGATAATTGAGTCATATACCAAATTGCACATTTATAAACCTTGAAATTAGCATAATAAGTATAATTTATAAAAGAAATTAAATTTTATAACAATGCTATATAAAACATAGGCGTTTATATCCTCCAATCAAATGATGTCAAATCATAATTTTTTACATAATTTCAAATTAAAGAGTTGAGACTAAGAGTATCCAAATCAATATATGTAAAATTTTCTATCTATTTATTTTCTATATATAAACCATCTTTTGCTTCTTCTTTTCTTTTTTCTTTTTTTAATTTATATATTTGGGGGTGGAGAGTCTCTCAAATCTCATGAAAGGTAATTTATCCTTCTTCTTCTTTTTTTTTTTTTTTTTTTTTTTATGAAAAAGAATTAGAGTTTTAAGATTTAGAACTTTAATTTAAAACATAATTTTTGGTAAACATGCTTGTTCGGTTATTATTAATTTCAAAAAGCATTCAATTGACCTATGCATGAAAACTCCATTCTTATAGAAGCCAAAAGGTGCGATGCTTTTCTAAAAGCAAAAGATGGGTCTATTTAGAAATTGTGTTTAAACAACAAAAATTATTGTCTAAATACCATAACATATATTTTTACATACTTTTTCACTGATACATATTTTTACAAAATTTAAACAATATTCCTAAAAATCTAAGCTGTGTTGTTGTAGTACTTGTGTTTACAGCTCCTAGAGAAAGAGAAAAATAAAGATGAGACTCTTCCATGCAAGTTAATGCAGCAAACCCAGAAGAGCAAATATTGAAATCATAAAAAAAATCAGTAAACAGAGATGCTTTGCCAAAACAAAAAAAGCTAGGAGCATCGTATCGTACCTGCAAAATTTTTTTCATATGTCATGCAATATTTCGGAAATTTTTTATCTAGGTCCGAACTATAAGGTCACCAAGCTGACCTTATAGTCCCAGCCAATAGAAAAATACCACATCAATAGAAGTTTGGCTGACATCAATTAATGAGTACGAAAATGGCATCCTTATCTATTGGTAGGATTTACTCCTCTGGTAGCAACTTTTATCATTCCCACTAGCTTTTATTAAGTTCAGCTTTTATCATTTCCAACAACTCCTACCAGAAGACATTATGATGCTTTGTCAAGCCCATGCATTCTACTGTGTTGTCGGCAAAATAATTGCTTGTAAAATATGTTGAATTGTAATTTGAGTTTTAAGATTTAGAACTTTTATTTAAAACATAATTTTTGGTGAACATGCTTGTTTCAGTTGTTTGGTTATTATTAATTTTAAAAAGCATTCAATTGACCGATGCATGAAAACTCTATTCTTATAGAAGGTGCATGCAGAGACGCATGCTTTTCTAAAAGCAAAAGATGCTTTGCCAAAAACAGAGGTTAATAAAGTGAGAGCTGTGTTGGTGTGCTTGTGTTTACAGCTACTGAATTATGAGAGGGAGAGAAAAATAAAGATGAGACTCTTCAATGCAAGTTAATGCAACTGACCCAGAAGAGCAAATATTGATATCATAAAAAATCAGTAAACAGAGATGTTTTGCCCAAACATTAAAGCTGAGAGTATCGTATTGTACTTTACAAATCTTTTTTCATATGTCATCCAATATTTGGAGCATTAGAGAGATCAGAGATTTTGACAAACAATAAATACAAAATATTGAATCCAAATCAATAATCAGAAATATTTTGCCAAAATATGAAAGCTGGGAGCATCGTATTGTACTTTACAAATCATTTTTCATATGTCCTACAATATATATTTGGAGCGTAAGAGATATTAGAGATTTTGACAAATAATAAATACAAAATATTGAATCCTGAATACAGATACAGATACAGATTCGATGGATCCATTATCCCAATTACATAAATATCATCATGCTCCTTTTACACAAATTCAAACACAAAAACCTTTATTCTGCTACACGTTTGACGGAACATCACCCTCTATGCTCAAGATTTTTTCATCAATCATATACAAGGAAACTTCCAAGCTCTTATTTCTAAACCAATCCACGTGAAAACTGAAAAGCCAAACCTATTCACAATTTAGGCTGCGTTTGAATCGGTGGTAATGCATTTCCGGAAATCAATTTCCACATTTTCCGCGCGTTTGGCAGTTTCGGAAAATTCCATTTTCCGGAAATTCACTTCCTATTTTCCCTTAAACAACGGAAATGCATTTCCGTTCCTATTTTCACTTCAAATCTCATTTTCCGGAAAATCCAGAAGCAGAGAGCACGAAGAGGGAGAGGGAGAAAGAAACAGAGAGCACGAAGAGGGAGAGGGAGAAAGAAAGAGAGAGCCCAGCGCCGGAGTCGATCCAAGCCCAGCGCCCAGCGCCCATCGCCGGCGGACTTGAACCCACGAACCGCCGATCCAAGCCGAGAGACCATCGTCGGCGACCACGAACCTCGAACCCAATCCCTATCGCACCGCGCCGATCCAGTCACGAGC
Organism: Quercus aquifolioides; assembly: GCA_019022515.1. Lineage (NCBI taxonomy): Eukaryota > Viridiplantae > Streptophyta > Magnoliopsida > Fagales > Fagaceae > Quercus > Quercus aquifolioides. The sequence continues at coordinate 41,863,467 of CM032332.1, forward strand.
AGATCCAGTTCCGGAAAATCGATCGCACCGCGCCGTCGATCGTCGATCGTCGAACTCCTTCGAACCCGGCGCTCTTCGCACCGGCGAGTCGCGCCGCGCCGCGCCGTCGATCTTCGTCTTCCTCGATCTCTCCGGTTTTTTTTTTTTTTTTTTTTTAAGTTTGATTGTTGTTTTTGTTTTTTTTTGAGGAACTGATTGTTGTTGCTGTGGTTGTTGTGTTGTGGTTGTTGCGTTGTTGTTGCCGGAATTTGGTGGTGTTGTTGTTGTGGTGTGGTTGCCGGAATTTTTGTTGCCGGAATTTTTTGTTGTTGTTGTTGTTGTCGTTGTGTTGTGTTTTTATTGCCGGAATTTGTTGTTGAATTAGTTGTAATATTGAAATTTTTTGTAATAAAATTTGTTTGGATGCTGAGAAAATGTGAAAAATTTTCCGGAAAATAGCATTTTTAGAATACATCCAAACACATAAAAATATTTTCCACAACAATTTTCATAATTCACCCAAACACTTAAACATATTTTCCTTTTCCGAAAAATAACATTTCCGGAAAATATGTATTTTTCGGAAAACGTTTTACACGAAACAATCACAGCCTTAATGAATTTATTTTGCTTTTTGTCATCTCACTTCTCACCTTCCCTCTGCGTCTTTGTGCTCTGGTGATCCTGACATAGCCGTATTTGATGCTCAATAAAGTTGTTGTCTTTCTCATGAATAAAGCTGTTGGAGCAAAAGAGACTTTAATTCATCCAACAACACCAACGCCAACACCGGATTCACATCAGGGCAATACCTAGGGTATTGCACGTGCAATATCTCTGATTCCCTTACAATTTTTTTAATTTTTTAACTTTAATTTTTTACCTCTTTTTAATATATTTTATTTAATGGTTGAGATTGAAAATTATTTTTTTAACTTTCAATCTCAACTATTGATCAAATACTAGGGTATTGCACTTCATGTGAATCCCACCCAAAGATCTTAAGCTCTGATTTTCGGTTTCAAGGAGCATGCACCAATGCAAACCATGTCAGCCCTTTTCCAAAATGTGTCCTTTTTACCCGGGAGATTTGTTGCTTGGACCACAAGATTTAAGATTGGTTGTTGTTTGGAGCTCATTGGTGTTGGCGGGATTCACGTCAGGTGCAATACCTAGGATTGAAAGTTGAAAAAATAACTTTCAATCACAGTCATTAAATAAAATATATTAAAAAAGAGGTAAAAAGTTAAAGTTAAAAAATTAAAAAAACTAAAAAAAATTGTAAAAGAATTAAAGATATTGCACCTGATGTGAATTCCTTATCTACGCATCACTTTTTCAATGGAAAAAAAAAATAAACTGACATGACACAACGGACGTCTACAAAAACTTACTACGTAAAACACTGAAACCAAATGCTTCAAACTGAGAGATGGGTTCTTAATAATAGGAATAATAGGGTACTGTGTTTAACCAATAAAAAAAAAGTTACTTATTTAATGCCTTTGGTTTATTGATTATGACTCTATTTTCCTTTTTATTTTTTTTTTTAAATAATTCCCTTCTCGTTGGACAAATGCATCCAACCACAAGGTCCACAAAAGAGCAAAACTCAACTCGAGCTTGTGCTAAAATTAAAGGGAAATCAAAGAGAAAATTAAAGAGAAAGAATGACTAGTGATACAATCATAACCATAACATTAAGGATCTATTTGTCATTTTAGACAATATTTTTCAGCGGTGTTTGGTAGATTACTTCTAACACATATTTTCACATTTTAAATAATATTATACATATTTTTACACACTTTTTTATTTATATATATATATATATCAAAAATACCTTAACAACATAACTCAAACTCCTCACTCAAACACCCTTAAATAATAATAACATTTTTAAGGTATATTTCTATAACAATCATTCACATATTTTTACAACACTAAAAACTGAGCAGTAGTAAAATTTTCTGCAGCTTTCTCTTATCCCCATTATTCTTTTATAAAAATATTTTCTTCCAGCTTTCTCTTCTTCTCGTTTGGACTCTACCTCTTCAATTTTTATTTATAACTCTTCCCAGCTTTTTCTCTCTATCACAAACGGCTCTCTCTCGTTTGGACTCTTTTTATCAGCTTCTGCCCTCATAACTTTCTCAGTTCTTCCTCTCCATCTCTTAGCTCTCTCACTCACAAGTCACAAGGCCACAACCCTCTCATCTCCACCCATCTCACACCGTTGCCCACCCACTGACCGACCCCAACCTCATCATGCCTCTTCTGCACAAATCCTTCTTCAATTTTTTTATTTTTTGGTTTTTCCGATCTGGATTTTTGGTTGATGGTGGTTGTCATTTGAGTGGTCAGTGGTGGTTTGTTGTTTGGTGGCTGTTTTTTGAATGGTTGGTGGTGTTTTCTTTGGGGGGGGGGGGGTGGTGGTGGTGGTCTGTGCACCAATTTTTCTTTGTTGAAGGTCTGTACACAAGTAACACACTGCATATAGGTTTGTGCACCATTTTTACAGTGAAGCATACAATTGAAAAATGATTTTCACTGTTGACAATCAAACACAGTAAAATAAAAATATTTTACTGAAAATATTTTACATGTTACATATGTAAATATTTTATTTCGAAACAAATGGAAAACTCTTCAGCAACTCTCTCTCTCTCTCTCAGCTACCAGCCTACAGCTCATTTACTCCACTCGTATCAATCTTTAGACAAAGAGACCTCCTAAAGTATAGTGTTTTAAGGGTAAAGAACGTAAATACACCATACCCGAGCTCCTATAAAAACTTCTAGAAGTGTTTCTCTTTTAATAGCTCTGTTCTAAACTGAGGTGGTATCCCTTCAATCTTATCTTTTGCTGTCGAATTATGATGGTTTTGTTTTTATTTCCAAGTTCTATATATTGTTTTTAGCTAGAATTTTGTATGGTTTTAGTTAGATGAGTGTCGGTGAGGCCAAACAGATCACTTGTATAAAATGAAGTCGTGGGACTCTGTTTTCTGTAGATATTGAATAGTTTTAGCTATTTTGAAATTTGAAATACCTGCTTTTATGAAAGTGGAATATACTGGATAGTTTTAGCTATTTTGAAATTTGAAATACCTGCTTTTATGAAAGTGGAATATGATAGTGCTAATGAGAATAAATGGTTCTGTCTGTGTAAACTCTTTGGCGTGTGCATATTCCCTACATTTTGTTGGTTCTCAAGAATTGAATTATTAAATAATTTTTGAACGCTGTATTACTCCCTGTTAGAAATTAGAAACACACATCTGTTAGATATTACCCCCAAGTACTGAACTGCCATCAAATGCTCCTGAACAGTTAAAGAGCCTTTAAACCTTTTTTTCTCTCAGATATATGCTGCAAAACCGTGAACATTTTTTTTTTTAGAAAATGGGCAATGGTTAATAATCGAAGTTTTTAGGGGGAAAAAAAATTCTGTTGGGTTAAAATTTTTCTAAAATTGATAGTTAACCATGGACCTCCTAAACGCAACTGACACCCGTTAGCATGATATTTTTTTATCTTATTACAGTTTATACTTTATTCACCTAGTCTCTTATGATTTCAGGTTTTACTTTTCAGCGCTGACAGCGGATGTATTCTTATCTGGTATGTTTTTATTTCATCTATTTATATTTATTATTTCCATTACAATTGTATTTTATAATTAGCAATTATTATTATTCATTTATTTTTCACATTTTCCCATTTGCTTTTGTAATTTTTATATGTTCCAATAATAATTCTTTTTGAGAAGAAGTTCCAATAATAAATTTGTTCCGTATCTTGGAAATTTTTCATGACTTATTCTCTAACTATGGTTTATATAGAACATTTCTTATCTTTAAAATAAAAAATTAATTTTGTTTAAAAATTTGTGACAAAAAGCAAATTTTTTTTGTCAAAGTCATGTAAAATTTACACATCAATTAATATACTCAAATTTTTATTTATTATAACTCTGCTCTGTATAATCTCATGCATAAAGAGATTTTGATAGATAGAATTTTTTTAAGTATATGTGAGTTAATAATGGATGGCCAAATTCGAAATCTCACCATATGTGAATTTGAATTTTTTGGTCTACAATTTGCTCGCAAATATCAAAAAAAAATTTATGTATCAACTCATCAATTTCTTTATGGGATGCTATTAAACAAACGAGAGTTATGTATAAAAATAAATAAACTTCTTTGTATATTATATTGATATGTTAAAAAAAAAAAAATCAAATCTTCTATTCTAACCGTCTTTATCCATCATCACGCGAAGAAGAAAAAAAATAGAATTAAAATTTTTTCATGGTTTATTCCAAATATGAATTTGTCTCTATTATATTACTATTATGAAAATTCGTAAGTTTAATTAGAGCATAAGTTTAACGGATAGGTTTGAGTAGAGAGTATTGTCAGACATTTAGAGACTCGTTATAAAGTGCATAAGTTAAATAGTTTTTCTTCTTCTCCACGCATAATAGCAATCTCTATTCAGTGGATGCCTCGTGATCAAATTAATTGCAATTTCAGATCTGAAGTGAAAAGAGAAACTTTCCTTATTTCTTTTTCATATTCCTTCTGTTCACTTTGTACTTTGTGCTTTCTTCCTTCAGTTTTTCTGTTTCAACTCTTATTAGTCTTTTATGCCGTTAACAGCCTTACTAGTCTTTGTACTTTGTGTCCTCTTCATTCAGTTTCTATGTTCTCTTCTTTTACAGCCTTCTTTCTAGTTTTAAACCTACACCTATAATGGCTAACACGGTTCCACTCCCAACAAATGCATTTTCTAAAGTGAATCTCATACCAACTCTCTCTACTTTAATTTATTTCGTTATGTCTCTGGATGCAAGGCTTAATTTACTTAATGATAATGGTCGTGCTGATTTCAATCAATATAACAAGTGTTTTTTTTTTTTTAATAATTTTCTTCGAGAAGAATCTTTTTTTGTATTTCATACTTTGTCTAACAAGAATGTTTTCCTCTGTAAACTTTTCAAGATTTTATACAATCCATAAATAAGTATACGGTGTGGATATGGAACACAAATAATATTATGGTCGAATTCAGCCATGAAATCAAAGTTATGTTTTGCAATCAATGTTGCTAGGATTCATCTCAATTGTCAATATGTTGGGGATTTGATCAATTGTATAAGAATTTACGGAAAAAGGAAGTTTGTGGAAAGATTTCTGTAAATTCTTATACGATTTATTAAATCTCCAGCACATTGACCATTGAGGTGAATCTTAGCAACAACGACCATAACTTTGATTTCAGGGCTGAATTCGACTATAATATTATTTGCGTCCCGTATCCACACCGTATATTTATTTACGGATCGTATAAAATCCTGAAAAGTCTAGAGAGTGAACATTCTTATCAAACAAAGTATGAAATAAAAAAACATTCTTCTCGAAGAAAATTATTAAAAAAGACTTACATTATATTGACTGAAATCAGCACGATCATCATCATCAGGTAAATTAAGCCTTGCATTTGAAGACATAACAAAATCAATCAAAGTAGAGAGAGTTGGTATTAGATTTACTCCAGGGAATGCATCTGTTGGGAGTGGGATTGGGTTAGCCATTGTATGTGTGAATTTAAAACTAGAAAGAATGCTGTAAAGAAAGAAAACAAAAACCGAAGGAAGAGAACACAAAATACAAACACTAATAAGGCTGTTAACGGCAAAAAAGACTAATAATAGTTGAAATAGAGAAACTGAAGGAAGAGAACACGAAGTACAAAGTGAACAGAATGTAGATGATAAAGAAATAAGATAGGTCTCTTTCTTCTCTTTTCACTTCAACTCAGAAATTGCAATTAATTTGATCAAACAAGGCATCCAATGAATGGAGAATGCTATTATGCGTGAAAAAGAAGAAAAACTATTTAACTTAAGCACTTTATGAATTTGATCGAACCTATTCGATAAACTTATGCATTTTCATAATAATAATAGTCAAATTCATATTCGGAATAAACCATGAAAAAATTTTAATTCTATTTTTTTTTCTTCACGAGGTAATGGATAAAAACGGTTAGAATAGAAAATTTGGTTTTTTTTTCTTTAATCATAAATGAACGGAATGAATATTGTATGTCTACATCCCATATCTATAAGACTAAACAAATATCTTTGAAAATAATTAAAAACATCCTATGTGAAAAAACAAAGTTAAAATTTTAAAATTTAGTGGTAACAGATTTCTTCACAAAATTCAATTGAAATAAAATATTGTTTTCAATAAATCAATAAAATAGAATGATATACATTTATGAAAGGAACTATATATTCTTACAAAATTTATATGATGGTGTAAGTTTTTTTTTTTTTTTTTAATATGAAGACGTATCACTAATTCACCATGCTCCCATAGTGTGCCATTTTGGAAAATCATATTCCTTTATGGCCCTCTTATTTTGCTTGAGCAGCCTTAAATCTCATTGGCACTGTCACTATAGCCACTAAAAATAAGTTTTTTTCTTTTTTTTTTTTGGTTGGTACTAAAAATAAGTTTTCGATCTTTTTATACATTCTTTATTGCAAATTAAGATTCACTTGTATATTACAAAATATATAACAATAGGTTCACTAGAATTATATAATCATAAATCAAATCACATAATCTGTTTTCTCAACAACAAACACACACACACACAATATCCTAACTTCAACAATACCAACTATATAATTTGCATCATGACCCATGTATTGCCCTCATAGATGGGCTCATTGAAATATATCATGACAAAAATTCATTCACAATTGTGTACAAGCATGATAAAATTAGTTTTGAAAGTGTAATAACTTAAGAGATATAAGAATAGAAAGCATTATTGACATCAAGCAAAGAGAATATCAATGAGTTAAGGATACTATGAAATGGCTTGACTTTGGCAATACAAAGTAGGTGGCTCTGCCGTAGTGGCTTAAGAAACCAATTTCTAATTGGTTTTGGATTTGTGTAAATCAAACCATTGATCTATATTAGTGTCAAGTTACACTAAATGTAACTTTGTAAATGTTACATATATTGAGGGAAAATGAACATTTGTCCCTAAGTTACAGTTATGCAGCAAAATACCATTGTTTTTTAAACTTGATTTTAACAAAATCGAGTTACTAGTAGAACACGACAATAGCAATGTCGAGTTTCATATATATATATATTGCGATTTAATTTTTTTCTTAAAATTTAAATGGAATTGGATATTGCTAATGTCAAATTTCACTTAAATATATACAAGGAACTCGATTTTGAGTTTTACATAGAACTCGATTTTGTTAAAATCGAGTTTAAAAAAAAAAAAGGACATTTCGCTAAATAGTTTTAAAACAGGATTATTTTACTGCATAGTTTGTAAATTAGGGACAAATACCCTTTTTCCTCCATATTTTTGGATTTGTAAGAAATCTAGCGGTAACAAATTAATTATATCATTTTTTCTCTCTCTTGCTTACCCAACATAAAACAAAATTCTTTGCTTTTTTCTCTATCTGAGTTTTGGGTAGAAGGAAGAAAAAATAAAAAATAAATATAATGTCTACAATATTTTCACAACAAATGTGACAGGTTGTTATTCAATTACAACAAGCTGACAACTAAGATTAGTTATGAAAATGTTTTAAATTTGAATATACAACTGAAATTATTGTGTTGTCTATTAGTAACAGCAAGTAACAATCTACTACATAAGATTTGTTATAAAAATGTTGGAGACATAATATTTTTTATTAATAATTTTGACCAAATCTTTGCAAGAAAAGAAATTTCATTCTAAGATGTGTGTGTATATATATATTTTTTCGTTTAGGAAATTTGGAGTGCGTTTGATATAAACTTTTATAAACAGGAATTTAACACCTTAATTTCCCCGCTTTTTCTCACTGTTCTCCCCATTTTTTTGAAGTACAAATGTCACCAAACGGACATTTGTTAACCGTTGCATTTCTACATTTCTCACTTGAGTCATTTTATTTTCTCCAAATTTACCCATTATTTCTATATGTGGAAGAAGCTTATGTACATACGCTTAGGTTTTAGATTGTTATTGGAAAAATAAGATTGGTTCTCTCGATCCTCGCAATAAAAATCAATAAAGAGTAAGGAAAAATTGTGAAGAGAGTGGAGGAACTCAATTTCAAAATTGAGAAGGCTGTAATAGACTCAATTTAATATATTAATGCTATTGGTTAGTATTAGTACTAGGGGTGTTAAATGCTATTTTTGGCACCAAAAAATACAAAAATTGTGATACATTGGTGGAGGTATTAAGCTATATATTTTAGCAACAAAGCTACAGTAAACAGCCAAAGGTGGCTATTACTGTAGCTCTAAAGGTATAAAAATAATAATATTTTATTCTATTCTCTTCCCTCTTTTCTTAAAATATACTTTCTCTTTCCTCTATTTTTCTTCCATATTTTTCTCTTATTTTTCTCCATACCTTCATTTTTCTCTCTCTCTTTCAGCTTCTCTGTTTCTCTTTTATTTTTTTTCCTCCCCTCTTCTTCGTGGGTTATGTGCCTTTTGTGGGTCGGTTTTTATAGAATCCTACTCATGAAGATATGGATGCATTGTTACACCAAACATATCCTGGTGTAGAGGAGGTTGTAGTGGATTCTCATATCTGGGGTAATTACATCATTTGTTTTCAACCACACACTCTGCCTCCGAATCATGATCATTGTTATCGAACATTTATGGATTACCTAATATCAAAACCATTTCCTTTTGTTATTCTTCCGTATGAGTACCAATATTGGTGAAGGATATATTCATGAATAGTTTTTAGTATATAATGTATAATTAATTTGAGATAATTCTAGCTTTTATATTTTTATCTTTTCTAGCCTTTGTTATTACTGTAGCTGCTATAATTGTTATTTAGATATATGAGATCGTGATATTGTTAATTTTAATGCAAAGTAGAAGGAAAAATATCTTATATCATCCACTACATGTAATTCCTTTCTTATATTGTGTGATTTTCATCCACATGTAAGATTTACACAACATAAGAGAGATGTTGCAAACATATTATATTTGAGATTAAACAAACGGAAACAATGCTCCTCACCTAAATTTTCAACTATCTCCACACAACCACCCCTTCCACTTTTCTTCAGTTCCTCTTAGTAATTCCCATCCACAACCATCAAAAGGTCCTTCTCAGTAACAAAAATCAACAGCCTCTCGCTAGAACCCTTGCAACTAGTTTTAACCTAGATCATCTAACCCACCATTTGTAGTAGGACCCATGTTCAGCCACATTTTACCGTCATCCGTGCCACATTTTTATCTTTGTTGGATATATTGTTAAGACTTAATACTCTTCTTGAATTTATTAACTTTAATTAAAATTAAGGGCATTTACGACTCGGTTCAAACTCACGTGAAACCAAAAAGATAAAAATATCCCATTAAGAAAAAATGAGAATAAAATGAAATGCTCAAAGATTAGATTATTATTATATTTTTTTAGGAGAAGATAAAGAAGCTTTATTCTAAGAGCATCTCCAATGGCTTCTTTAAAGCCAATTTTAGAGAGAAAACACCTTAAAAATTCACTCCAACAGCTTCTTCATCTCTGTTTTTTTTTTAATTGCTACAGTGCTTCTCTACAAGTAGAGAACACTGTAGCGTTTCCTGTTCACACTTCAAACGTTTTTAACTATTATAATAATTAGCTATTGAATAAAAAATGTTGGAAGATGTATAGTTCTTAAAAAAATAATAAATAATGAATAAAGAAATAATATTTAAATGAGATAGAGAAATGATAGAGAATCTGTTGGAATATGTATTTGAAAAAGTAAGTAGGTAAAAGCTAAGTCTAGTTAATTACCATAATAGTGATGGTGAGTGGTGACTATACAATAAAAATTAAAGCTTTACTTTATTAGAGTTCTTTTTTTTTTACTAAGACGATAGAATTTGTATTAATAAATGGACAAAAATTACAAAAATAATAAAGGGTCTTGCTGCACATCAGTGCTATTCAATTAGCCTATAGTATACAGGACAACAAAAAATAATAAAGAAAGAAAAATATATCAGCACCACCACTCCCTAAAGCCTATTATGTTCGTTGGTTTGCCATCAATTCTTTTGATATTATAATTAAATGCGCTTAAATCCCTGTTCTGTGATTACTCCAACTTTAACCACATATTGCAGACGGTCTAACACACTAATGTGAATTGAGTGTACCCTAACCCTATTAGTCATAGATGTAGTCTCTATCAATATATGCTAGGAAATGGGGGTAAGAGCACGCCTAAGAGGATCATCAGAGATTTTGGCTCAGAAAACCCTCTGACCTAAAAGAGATGTTTATATTCATATGTACCGCTCACAGCCTCACTTTCACGTCTTTAGCAAAACCACCTCTGATTTCTTGCACTTCTTTTTATAAATTGATGAGATTCTCTTTGCACTTGTTCAAGTTTACTCTCTGAGCACAGAACCATTAATGTTGCTAGCCTGTTCCTTAATTAAATGCTCTCTCTCCTCTGTTTTTACCAACTCTTTTGTCTTTTTTTTTTCCCCTTCTTCATAATCCAACAAACCTCCACAAACCACTCTTGTTCAGTTGTTCTAAACCTCATCCATATCTTCTAAGATATTTTTTCTCAAATACACAACACGTGCGGTCCTTTCAAGCTATTTTTATAAGTTATATATTTTTGTCATTTTCTATATGCATTCGCTGGAGTAAATGTCATACCAACTCTTTTTACTTTGATTTACTTCGTTATGTCTCAGATGCAAGGCTTAATTTACCTAATAATGATGGTCGTGTTGATTTTAGTCAATATAATGTGAGTTTTTTTTTTTTTTTAAATAATTTTCTTCCAGAAGGATCTTTTTTTGTATTGGGGATTTGATCAATCGTATAAGAATTTATGAAAATTTTCTGTAAATTCTTCTACGATTGATCAAATCCCTAGCATGTTGACCATTGAATTCGACTATAATATTATTTGCATTCCATATTCACACCGTATACCTATTTATGGATTATATAAAATCCTGAAAAGTCTAGAGAGAGAAAACATTCTTGTCAAATAAAGTATGAAATAAAAAAAAATTCTTCTTGAAGAAAATTATTAAAAAAAAAAAAAAGCTTACATTATATTGACTGAAATCAGCATGACCATCATCATCAGGTAAATTAAGCCCTGTATCAGGAGACATAATGAAGTCAATCAAAGTAGAGTGAGTTGGTATGATATTTACTCCAGGGAATGTAGGTGTGGGTTCAAAACTAGAAAAAATGTTGTAAAGGAAGAGAACAGAGAAACCAAAGGAAGATAATACAAAATACAAAGACTAATAAGGCTGTTAACGGCAAAAAAGACTAAAAAGAATTGAAATAGAGAAACTGAAGGAAGTGAACACAAAGTACAAAGTGAACAGAATGAAGATGAAAAAGAAATAAGGTAGGTCTCTTTCTTCTCTTTTCACCAATTTTGAAATTGCAATTAATTCGATCATGTTAGGTTCTAAAGACTTAGGATTTAATGTATTTAGAATTCTAATTTGTATTGTTGGCAAACCATGATCAAAACAGATTGTTTAGTCTTGTTTAGACTTGCTCAAAGTTGTATTATTTATGTAAAGTTGGAACAAGCTGATGCAAGAATGAATAGTGCTTCTCGGCCTGGCTCGATTGATCGAAGCTTAGGCTCGATCAATCGAATTTCGCACAGATGCGTTTTTCTGCAGTTTTTCCAACTCAGCCCTAACTTCTAAAACATTTAAAGTTTTATGTTTTTGCCCTAGGTATATAAGGCAAACCCTAACCACGTTTTTATGTTGCTCATATTACAGTTTTATGTAAATATCTTGTGAGATCTAGATGAGCTTTCCTTTACACAAAGCTTAGGGTTTTCAAGGAGGAGATGTTATCTACACCTTGATGATCAACTCAGTTGCTGCCATTGGAACTTAAAGATACACAAGTGAATGTGCTTGTACTTGCTGGAGAATCCAAGAAAGAATGAGTCTGTGGTCTTGGAGCTTGCACGTGGTCGTGTCAGTAAGTTCTACTGGTGGGTAGCAATAAGAAGTCAAGCGTGGGGGTTTGTAAGTCTTATTGTATGAACTTTGATTCTTTCAAGATAGTGGATTCAAGTTCACCTTGAGGATAGCTAGGTTAAATCCTCCCCAGGTTTTTACCATGTGATTTCCTGGGTCATCATATCTTTGTGTTGTTTACTTTTCTGCTGCTATATATATTCTTGATATGATTGTTTGATTGTGATAACCTAGAATTGCATAATTTGACTAAATTAATCACTTGGCTAATTAACTAGGTTAATCTGGTTGTGTTAAGGGGTCTAAAAACCGTTCAGATCAGACGAGGCATCCAATGAATAGAGAATGCTATTTGTGTGGAGAAGAAGAACAACTATTTAAACTTATGCTCTAATTAAACTTATACATTTTCATAATAATAAGAATAGAGACAAATTCATATTTGGAATAAACCATGAAAAATTTTTAATTCTATTTTTTTTCTTCACATGGTGATGGATAAAAACGGTTAGAATAGAAGATTTGGTTTTTTTTTTTTTAATCATAAATGAACAGAAAGAACACCGCATGTCTACATCTCATATCTATAAGATAGACTAAACAAATATCTTTGAAAATAATTAAAAACATTATATGTGAAAAAATAAAGTTAAAATTTTAAAATTTAGTGATAACAAATCTCGTCAGAAAATTCAATCGAAATAAAATATAGTTTTCAATAAATCAATAAAATAGAATGATATATGTGGGGGGTGAAGCCCAACCTAACATATTGGGCCCAGGGCCCTATTTGGAGACCACTGTTTGTCCGAAGATATGAAAATACTTGAGAAGAAGCCCATGTAAAAGAAACATGTCTGGAGAGGAGCATGGGTCATAGTCCGAGGAGACATTCAATTGTCCGAGGAGTCCATCATCCTCGGATCCGAAGAAGCTTGGTCCAACAAGCGTCTGGGAAGCTCAAATGATCCTCTTGACAAGTGTAATGATAGAGATGAACCTCAGGCGCGCATGAAGATAGCAGGAACAGAGAAATATCTAGAAGACAGACTTCAACCACCACATTAAATGCACTGCACCCACTTCTCTGGCCGCATTAATGTGGAGAAGACCCCTGAACAGTGCACTCTCAGCTACCGCCACTCACACAAGGCTAAAGAGGATACATGATGGGACATGCACTCAAGTGGGCGTCCAGATGATGAACAAGTGGACGATGAAGATGAAGGGAAAGGGTACTATATAAGGGGGAGAGGCCTCTGATAAAGGGGGGATCGAAAAAAGAAAGAGAGAAGGAAGAAAACATCATTACTGTAGCTCTAAGAATTGTAACCCACGTTCATTCAATACAACTCCTCTTCGGACGTTTATGTTTGCATCTGTCCGAGCATGATTGCATGTTAATTTACTCACAAACACTACAGTCCAATATTGTTTTATTCACTACTAGCCCAGCTATTTCACCCACTCTCTACAAATTTATTGTCTTGGGTTCATTGGGCTCACAATCCACACCTTTTGGGCTTGGGTTACAAAAATTGACCCTACAATATACATTTATGAATGGAACTATATATTCTTAAAAAATTTATATGAAGGCGTAATTTTTTTTTTTTTTTTTTAATATGAAGACATATCACTAATTCACCATGCACCCATAGTGTGCCATTTTGGAAAATCATATTTCCTTTATGGCCCTCTTATTTTGCTTGAGCAGCCTTAAATCTCATTGGCACTGTCACTATAGCCACTAAAAATAAGTTTTTTCTTTTTTTTGGTTGGTACTAAAAATAAGTTTTCTATCTTATTATACATTCTTTATTGCAAATTAAGATTCACTTGTATATTAAAAAATATATAACAATAGGTTCACTAAAATTTTATAATCATAAATCAAATCACATAATCTGTTTTCTCAAAAAAAAAAAAAAAAAAAAAAAAAAAACACAATATCCTAACTTCAACAATACCAACTATATAACTTGCATCATGACCCATATATTGCCCTCATAGATGGGGTCATTGAAATATATCATGACAAAAATTCATTCACAATTGCGTACAAACATGATAAAATTAGTTTTGAAAGTGTAATAACTTAAGAGATATAAGAATAGAAAGCATTAATGACATCAGGCAAAGAGAATATCAATGAGTTAAGGATATTGTGAAATGGCTTGACCTTGGCAATACAAAGTAGGTGGCTCTGTTGTAGTGGCTTAGGAAACTAATTTCTAATTGGTTTTGAATTTGTGTGAATCAAACCATTGATCTATATTAGATAGTGTCAAGTTACACTAAATGTAACTTTGTAAATGTTACATATTTTGAGGGAAAATGAACATTTGTCCCTAATTTAAAGTTATGCAGCAAAGTACTATTGTTTTTAAAACTTGATTTTAACAAAATCGAGTTACTAGTAGATAGGGACGAACCTAAGATTTCAAGCTGAGAGGAGAGGGGGGGGGGGGCGAAGATAAGCGAAAAAAAAATTCAAATACGCATTCATATAGTATTAATAAATTATCAATAGCAAAATACGCATCCACATTTTCTAGAATTGGAATAGCAACATTAGTTGTTGGCAATCTCACGTTGACTTCGGAAGAATTTGAATATTTTCTTTTGCAAAAATCAAGCATTGTAGTTGATTTTTTCATGATCTACAAATAAAATAAGAATAATATATATTATCTCACAAACAGTTGTTGTTGCTAACTAAAAACAAATACAAGAATCTAGGTAATATGCATGATGCATTTAATTATAAATTTAGTATTTCTCACTTCTTTTCAATTTATAAATTTATCTAATTTAGCACTATATATTAAGAATAAGCGCAAGTGAATCACTATTATTTTCTTAAATTTGTGTGACAATTTTCTATATTATATGATTTGTTTTTTTCTTTTTGTCTTGGGTCTGCCTTTATTTATCTCTTTGTCTTTGTGTTGCACTAACCCACTTACCCAATCCCACTATCGACACTATAAATTTGTTCTTCACTATTAACAAAAACTTTTCTTAACTTTACCCCTTTTTTTTCTGTCACTTGTCCCTATTATGCCCAACTACTAGTCAACAAAGAACAAACAGTCAAACACTGTCTACACTAATATATTCTCTAATCTGGGTAATCTCTACAAACTCTACTCTCTCTCTCTCTCTCTCTCTCTCTCTATATATATATATATATATATATATATATAATACAAGAGAGAGGGTTACAAACACAGAGTGACAGAGAGTCACAAAGCCAAAAAGCCAAAAAAAAAAAAAAAAACACCACAGGCAGCACAGATTCAATTCACAATCACCAACATCAGTTCATCACTCATCAGTAAAAACACAAACACCAAAAGTCCACAAGCACAGATTGTTAGATTCTGAGATTCACAAACATTTTATTAGGTTCTGAAGAAAATGATAGATTAAATACCTGTGAACTGTGAAGACTGGAGCAGTGGACAAAGCTGGGCTGGGCTTAGTAGATCGAGCAACTGGCGGCGGCGGCGAAATGGGTCTCGGCGTCTCGCGTGGCGGCGTGGACAACTCTCTTAGTCTTGGCGTGGGCATGGACAGCTCGCTGGGCTGAGCAGCAGCGTCACGACGTGGGCAGTGGGCAGCGGCGTCACGGAGTACAGTCTCTCACCTCTCACTTTCTCTGTCTCGCTTCTCCCTTTATTTTCTTTTCTTTTCTTTTTTCTTTTTTTCCTTCATTTTTGGCTTTTTTGTTTGGGCGTTTGGTTTTGGAGTCTTCGAATCGAAGTTGGGTTTTCTTTTTTCTTTTCTTTTTTTTATAAGGTTTTCATGGGCTCTTGCCTTTAGGTTGGTCAGCTGGGTTGAGGTGAGGGGGGCTGAGCTAAAAACCATGGGGGGCCCGAGCAAAAAACCAAGGGGAGCTGAAAAGTTTACATAGTAAAAAAAAAAATTTTGGGCCCGGGGGGGGGGGGGGGATCGGGCCCCCTTAGGCCCCCACCTAGGTCCATCTCTGCTAGTAAAATACGACAATAACAATGTCGAGTTTCATATATATTTTGCGATTTAAATTTAAAAAAAAAATTTAAGTGGAACTGGATATTGCTAATGTCAAATTTTACTTAAATATATACAAGGAACTCGATTTTGAGTTTTACACAAAACTCGATTTTGTTAAAATCGAGTTTTAAAAATAGGGACATTTCAATAAATAGTTTCAAAACAGAAGTATTTTGCTGCATAGCTTGTAAATAAGGGACAAATACCCATTTTCCACCATATTTTTGGATTTGTAAGAAATCTAGCAATAACAAATTAATTCTATCCTTTTTTCTTTCTCTTGCTTACCCAACATAAAACAAAATTCTTTACTTTTTTCTCTAACCGAGTTCTGGGTAGAAGGAAGAAAAAATAAAAGAGAAATGTTATGTTCACAATATTTTCACAACAAATGTGACAGGTTGTTATTCAATTACAACAAGCTGACAACTAAGATTAGTTATGAAAATGTTTTAAATTTGAATATACAACTGAAATTATTTTGTTGCCCATTTGTAACAGCAAGTAACAATCTACTATATAAGATTTGTTATAAAAATGCTAGAGACATAATATTTTTCATTAATAATTTTGACCAAAGCTTTGCAAGAAAAGAAATCCCACTCTGAGATATATATATATATATATATATATTTTTTTCATTTAGGAAATTTGGAGTGCGTTTGATATCAACTTTTATATACAGGATTTTAAAACCTTAATTTCCCCAATTTTTCTCACTGTTCTCCCCATTTTTTTGAAGTACAAATTTCACCAAACAAACATTTGTTAACCGTTGCATTTCTACATTTCTCACTTGAGTCATTTTATTTTCTCCAAATTTACCCATTATTTCTGTATGTGGAAGAAGCTTATGTACGCACGCCTAGGTTTTAGATACTTATTGGAAAAATAAGATTGGTTCTCTCGATCCTCGCAACAGAAATCAACAAATAGGGCCCGTTTGGATACAGCTGAAAACTGAAAACTGAAAATACTGTAGCAAAACAATTTTTAAATGTATCAATAGTGTCGTGGGACCCATTTTTAATGAAAAGTTACTGAAAAGTGAAATTTGTGGGTCCATAAACAATGCACGGGTGCACTGTTCATGAACAAAAAGTCAACAAGTGCGGCTACTGTTCATGAACAATAGCCGCACAGTAGCTGCGTTACTCCCTCACACGCCTAAAAAAAAAAAAAAAAGGCAAAACGCGAAAGCTGAAATGCAGACGCAGCTTTCATTGCTATCCAAACAGGGTCATAGTAAGGTAAAATAGTAAAGAAAGTGGAGGAACTCGCTTTCAAAAAAAAAAAAAAATTATTATAAAGACTTACAATACTTAAACCTTCAAAAGGGCCTAACTCTTGAAGGCTTAAGTAAGGCTTTTTAAACTCACACACACAACTGAAACTAAACTCGCTTTCAAAATTGAGAAGGCTGTAATAGACTCAATTTTATATATTAATGTTGTTGGTTAGTATTAGTACTGGTGGTGTTAAATGCTATTTTTGGCACCAAAAAATACAAAAATTGTGATACATTGGTGGAGGTATTAAGCTACATATTTTAGCAACAAAGCTACAGCAACCAGCCAAAGGTGGTTATTACTGTAACTCTAAAGGTATAAAAATAATAATATTTTATTCTATTCTCTTCCCTCTTTTCTTAAAATATACTTTCTCTTTCCTCTTTTTTTTTCTTCCATCTTTTTCTCTTCTTTTTCTCCATACCTCCATTTTTCTGTCTCTCTTTCAGCATCTCTGTTTCTCTTTTATTTATTTTTCCCTCTCCTCTTCTTCGTGGGTTATGTGGCTTTTGTGGGTCGGTTTTTATAGAGACCTACTCATGAAGAAATGGATGCATTGTTACACCAAACATATCCTGGTGTAGCGGAGGCCGTAGTGGATTCTCATATCTGGGGCAATCACATCATTTGGTTTCAACCACAAACTCTGCCTCCGAATCATGATCATTGTTATCGAACATTTATGGATCACCTAATATCAAAACCATTTCCTTTTGTTTTTCTTCCGTATGAGTAACAATATTGGTGAAGGATATATTCATAAACAATTTTTAGTATATAATGTATAATTAATTTGAGATCATTCTAGCGTTTATATTTATATCTTTTCTAGCCTTTGTTATTACTATAGCTGCTATAATTGTTATTTAGATATACAGATCATGATATTTTTAATTTTCGTGCAAAGTAGAAGGAAAAATATCTTATATCATCCACTACATGTAATTCCTTTCTTATATTGTGTGATTTTCATCCACATGTAAGATTTACAAAACATAAGAGGGATGTTGCAAATATATTAGATACTGCCTCCAAGAGCAGAAAAGTGAGTTGTTTATGTTTAATAAAAGCAATAAACTTGATAATCAAAGTCCACAGCGTTCTCATATTTGAGATAAAACGAACAGAAGCAATGCTCCTCACCTAAATTCTCAACTATCTCTACACAACACCCCTTCCACTTTTCTTCAATTCCACGTAGTAATTCCAACCCACAACCATCAAAAGGTCCTTTCTCAGCAACAAAAATCAACAGCCTCTCGCTAGAACCCTTACAACTGGTTTCAACCTAGATCATCCAACCCACCATTTGTAGTAGAACACATGTTCAACCACATTTTATCGTCATCCGTGCCACATTTTTATCTTTGCTGGATATATTGTTAAGACTTAATACTCTTCTTAAATTTATTAACTTTAATTAAGGGCATTTACGACTCGGTTCAAACTCACGTGAAACCAAAAAGATAAAAATATCCCATTAAGAAAAAATGAGAATAAAATGAAATGCTCAAAGATTTGATTATTATTATATTTTTTTAGGAGAAGATAAATAAGCTTTATTCTAAGAGCATTTCCAATGGCTTCTTTGAAGCCAATTTTAGATAGAAAACACCCCAAAAACCCACTCCAATAGCTTCTCCATCTCCATTTTTTAGTTTAGAATTGCTACTGTGCTTCTACAAGTAGAGAACATTGTAGCATTTACTATTCACACTTCAAACATTTTTAGCTATTATAATAATCAGTTATTGAATAAAAAAATGTTGGAAGATGTGTAGTTGTTAAAAAAGAATAAATAATGAATAAAGAATGAATGAAAGAATAATATTTAAATGAGATGGAGAAAAGGATAAAAAATCTGTTTGGAAGTATATTTGAAAAAGTAGGTAGGTAAAAGCTAAATACCATTGTTCACTGTCCAAACAGTACAAAAATTTAGATAAGCTGTTGGAGATGCTCTAAGCCTAGTTAATTACCATACTAGTGACGGTGAGTGGTGACTATACAATAACAATTAAAGCTTTGCTTTATTAGAATGTTTTTTTTTTTTTAACTGAGAAGGTATAATTTGTATTAATAAATGGAGAAAAGTACAAAAATAATAAAGGGTCCTGCTGCACATCAGTGCTACTCAATTAGCCTAGTATACAGGACAGCAAAAAATAATACAGAAAGAAAAATATATCAGCACTACCACTCCCTGAAGCCTATTATGTTCATTGGTTTGCCACCAATTCTTCTGATATTATAATTAAATGTGCTTAAATCCCTGTTCTATGATTACTCCAACTTTAACCACATATTACAGACGGTCTAACACACTAATGTGAATTGAGTGTACCCTAACCCTATTTGTCATAGATGTCGTCTCTATCAATATATGCTAGGGAGTGGGGGTAACAGCACGCCAAAGAGGATCATCAGAGATTTTGGCTCAAAAAACCCTCTGACCTAAAAGGGATGTTTGTATTCATATGTACTGCTCATGGCCTCACTTTCACGTCTTTAGCGAAACCACATCTGATTTCTTGCACTTCTTTTTATAAATTGATGAGGTTCTCTTTGCACTTCTTGTTCTCGTTTACTCTGAGCACAACAACCATTAATGCTGCTTGCCTATTCCTTAATTAAATGCTCTCTCTCCTCTGTTTTTACCAACTCTTTTGTCTTTTTTTTTCCCTTCTTCAGAATCCAGCAAACCTCCCGAAACCACTCTTGTTTAGTTGTTCTAAACCTCATCCATATCTTCTAAGATATTATTTCTCAAATACACAACACGTGCGGTCCTTTTAAGCTATTTTTATAAGTTATATATTTTTGTCATTTTCTATATGTAACTCAATTGTGAAAAGAAAATTACTTTTTTTTAGAAGGAAAAGAAAATTACTTGATTAGATTCTTTTCCCAAAATATAATAGTTTATCCTACATAAACTAATTCGAAATTAATAAAATAAACTTGGACTACATTATGATAATTGATAAATGAGAGTACTATTAGTGAGGATGATAGAGTATGGTAATAAAATTTTAAAGAAATTGCAGCAGTGAGCCGGTGTTAGTAGTAAATTTTCTGCAGATAAATTGCTGATGAAGTTGGTTGTTGAATTTGCACATAGTTATTACTTATTAGTTATTTACTCGAGCATCCATATTACTGATAACTGATAAGTACCTAAACTAATTTCTTCTTCTTCTTTTTTGATGAACTAGTTTCTTCTTAAATGCAATGGTGATTTTCATTATACAACTATTTTACAGTGGCTTGGCTTGCCGAAATTATTATGACTTTTCACTTTAATAGCACTTACATTAATCAACGTAAAATGACATAAATGTAAAATTTTAACAAATCAACCCAGAAAATTATATCCATCAATTTTATTTTTTTAAATTATTCATTTTTATATAAATTTATACAACCATCGTTTGTGTAAAAATATATTTTACTTATTTCTTGATTCATTGGGTTGGTGTGTACGTGTGAGTGATGTGGATATTTAAAGAAAAGTGGTTAAATGAAGAATTAATATTTTATTAAAATAACTTTTATAAGTGTTTTTTTAAAGAATGTCAATATAAAATAGAAAAATAAAATTTTTACACTAAAATAGATAAGAATTTATGCATGAATTGATGCTTTTAAAACCATAAATTGAAAAGGGCAGAATTTTTAACCCACGCATAGGTTTACAAAAGAGTTCTATCAAGAAATGAATAAAAATGTGCATCATTCATAACTTAGAAGCCATGTAGGGCACAATTTTTTTAATCTCGCGATCCCTATCAAAAACTTTTTTGGACAAAACCTATGATATGATATTAATTGTTGATTTTTGGACTTAGATGTACTATTGATTATAATTCTCTCTTCAAGTTAGTATAATTTAGTTTTTCTAACAAACTTTAACTTGACAGGAAAAACAAAGAGCTAGTGACAAGGTACCATAGTTTCACATAGTATGTTCAAAGGATTTGGATTGATGCAATTACCCCCCAACACAAGTTTATTTTACTATTTTTATTTTTAACATTTAATTTTTTTTATTCAAGGGTTGAAATTAAAGGCTATTTTTTCCACTCTTAATTTCAACCCTTGATAGCTATTGCAATCCATGTTCAAACGGAGTTTGTTTGTACAGATGTCAGTTGTGCACAGCTTTATGAACTTCTGCTAATTTATATTTTTTGTCTTGAAATTAGTTTTTATTTAAAAATTTATTTTGATTCTCTGAAAATAAATTGTGCTAGGTTTTAGTCCAGGTGATAGTTTGACTAGACGTAGGCTCGAGCTCTATGTCAATAATTGGTAATTTATTCAATTTGATATTTTCTATGTATTATAAGATTTTTTTTTTTTTTTCGCAAATGTCCACAGTCCACACCAGCTACAGATTTTTATTTCCCTCAACAACAAAAAAGAAAAAAAGAAAAAAAAAAGCTACAGATTTTAATAATATATATTTTTCCTGGTCATTCTTTATAAATTAACTGTGAAAAGAAGAGTACTTAATTAGATTCTCTTCCCAAAATTTAATAGTTTTTTTCCAAATAAACTAATTCAAAACTAATGAAAAAAATATGAACCACGTTGTGAAAAATGAGAGTATTATTATATTATTAACAAGGTTATGGAAATCATTTTTCACTCCAGTGAGTAGTGAGTGACTTGTAGTATATTACCACTTTATCTATCATTCTTTTATGAAAATTAAGAGTACTATAAAATATATGTTTAGGTCAATCCTGATTTTGATAGTTTATATTTAAAAATTCTTAAACCAATTAATTAATGTCACTTCGTCCATTACAGTCAACCACTAATTGGTTGTTAAATGTCATGTAACCTCGTTAAAACTTCTTGCCTTTCTCTCAACAAAAACAAATCTCATGAACATCAGTGTTTGCTTGTGGATTCTCTGGTACTGAAACAAAATTGTTTGGTGGTTGTGGCGGCAGGCTTCCATCACGGCGTCAATTATTCTCTTCCATATTCCTCTTCAGCGGGCTTGGTGATTTGTGTCGAGTTATATCCCTCGGCTTACGAAAGCCTACTCTTAGCCAGTCACCATAGGGGCTATCTTCCCCACCCCTCTGCCTTACCTGTAAGCAAACTTTCGATTCATGTCCTAAGAGTCCACAATTGAAACAAAGACCCACCGGGCATTCATATTGAAAAGCAACTCACACTCTATCCCTTTCTGGACTACTGACTGATGCTCCTCTTCGAATTGGTTTATCCAAAGGCATCTCAACCCTTATTCGTAGGAAGCGAGATTGATAAGATGATATGGCTTTACAATCAACATCAACAACTTTTCCAATGCCACTGCCAATATCCTGGTCAGCCTCTTCATTAATAAGATCAAATGGAAGTCCCCAAGCTTGCACCCATATAGGAATGTGTAAAACATTAACCGAAAACACCGTCATCCCTTTTTCCCATCTCCTGAGAAGTAGGAGATGGTTATCAAAACTCCATGGACGATTAGTCACCACCCACATTAACTGACTCTCCAATGCGAACTTAAATTGGATAAGCCCCTCTCCAACATCAGTAATCCTCAAATCTTGTCCAAACTTCCACACACCCCTTAAAAGATTTTTTTCTGCTCAAAGATTGATGGGTTTTGCAATGAGAAACCGACAAATGAGACTAAGAGAGCGCTCTTCTAAAATTTTTTCATGATGTTCAGAGCGGACAGTAATGGCTTCACCTTCAAGAAGAAGGTGAAATTGATTGTTCTTATAAACTTTTTTTTTAAATTGTTCTTATTGTTTTTTTTAAAATATTTTGTTCTGATTAATTTATTTCAAATTCAATTTTATGTTTGAGATACCATTTTGGCATGCTCTATCATCAACAGCATAGAAATTGTCAGCCATCTCTTTGTCTCTCTTTTTTCCCTGCCATTCTCTCTTTATTTCGTGTTAATCAGAGTTAGGCATTGTTTAATGATTTCTCAGAAATTTTTATATGATTTTGGTTTCTTATAGGCATTTGGTTGCTTAATATGTGTCGATGCCTAGGCATGAAACGGTAGAACCATGGGCCTTCGTTCGACCACTCGCCGTGGCGAAGCTCGTTGGAGGCCCTTATCGATAATTCGATCGACGCTTGGTGTTCGCACGGAGCTTCAAGTGCTCTCTCTCTCTCTCTCTCTCTGCGGAGGAGGGTAGGTGTCTACCTTTGGTGGTGTGGCAGGAATCTTGGCCAGATTTTAGGTGAATACCAAAGGTAAGTGAAGTCGCCACCAATCATTGGGTTTTTCTATAGTGTGATTGGTCACCTGTTTCTAGTTGATTTTATTACCAATCCTAAGTTAAGAAAAATGGCATTTTTCCTAATGTAATGTGGATGGCAAAAAATCTTGATTCTTGAGTCTAGAAGTTTGGTTACATGTGGGGAAGGTGTTAGGCACCCCACAACGCCTATCCGAGGACAGTACTTTGTTTTAATAAAACCTTAATTTTTGGAGATTGGCAGTAAAAATATGATTTTGGCATTGGCTTTCGGGGCTTAGCATGCATGGGGGCTTTAAGGTTTGGCTTTTGAATGGGTGTGGTCCCAATCTATGCTTTCCTAAGGCTTTCAAGCAAATATCAGATTTCCATGGCGAAAATCCGACGACGTGTCACCTTACTTTCGCAGTGGAAATTAGGCATCGCTTGCCTTAGGTGACATGGACTACGACAATCACACTGGAAGGGGCTAGCAGGTATATATATACATACATCATGCACAATACAAGCACACAGAGCAGGAAAGTAAATGCCTACATCCCTAGAGCATGGCCCAATATATAAGTGCAGGAAAATAAACAGGGGTCTCCATACTCTAGAGATGAGGATGAATGGTACATGGCATGATATACCTAATACAACTCATCTAAAAGAGAAATGAGGGAGGAAGGAAGGGGGTTTAAAAGAGTACATAACCAAATGGGATAAGCTAGACTCCTAGACCTACTGAACACAGCCGCTTAGCTCTACATGCTTGCCTCTGCGCCCTTTTTGCTTGCACCTGGGAGACCGTGCCCTAGCTCCAAGCGTTCTCGCTTCATGTGTGTACATGCAAAGGCAAAGACAAGAAACCAACAGACAAGCAATGGAAGGGAACAGATGCAAAGAGCATATGAAAGAGGCATAAAGCAGATAAGCATGGTAGACGTGGCAAGCACAAGAGCAAGGAAGCATGCAAACAAGCGAACAAGAAAGGAGACAAACAAGCAAAAAAGCAAACAAAAGATGGTGTCCGCGAAGGACAAATGTAGGTTTGGATCGTATGTCCATAACTTCATTGTGTTGAAGCATGGACAACACACTAGCAAGCAAGACTCATGCATGGACATGTAAGCAAGCGTGTAAAGATGCATAGAAAGCCAACGAGTGGCGCAAACAAGTATGGTAAGCATATCATCGCATGGAGCGAAAAAGGGGAAAGGTATGCACGAAGCAACCCGGCATCCGGAGACGCATCCCAAGTGGTTACATCCAAACAAGGCCCCATAGGCGTCGGATGTAACCACACAACCACAAACCCGCTAAGGGCATTATGTGTGGCAAAGCCTAGAACTAGAGAGGCTACACGGAAGATAAAGCATATAAGCAAGCAAGCATAAACATGCAAAAAGGATGATCCAAACCCTTTGATATGGGCCAAGGTGTATGGACGATGACAAAGACCATAAGGTCTAGATCGGGTCCGAACCAATGGGCCAAAAAACAAGAAAATGCTACCAAAGCGACAAAAGGGCTACAATGGCACATGGAATGAAAAACATAGCCTAGATCTAGGCACACAAACATGGCAAGGAGCGCACAAGCACATGAAATATAGCATAAAGCATTTAGAGAGCATAGATCTAAGCATGTGGACATGTGAAAACATAGATCTAGCAATATACGCATAAGAAACATGCATGTAAACATGTAGATCTAAGCGCATAAACATGGAAGAACATGAATCCAAGCATATAAGCATGTGAAGACAAGGATCTAATCATATAGCATGGAAATAAACACAGAAACACATAGATCCAAGCAAGACATAGCCGACAACATCATGCCTTTTGCTTTATGCCATGTTTTCCTATGATTTGTAAATGCTAAAGCCTGGAAAGCATGGCGTAAAGTATAAAACATGTAGATCAATAAAAATAACATGTAAACAAGCATGAAGAACATGGATCTAAGCTAAAAACATGCTAGAAACAAGATAAAGCAAGAATCATGCTAGAAAGAGCAACAAATCATGTTATTATGGCAAAAAGAGCAAGAAACATGCTAGAAAAAGATTTAGAAGGTTAGGGGTGTGGATAGTAGCTAAAAAGCTACATCCACACCCCTAAACTCCAAATCCAAGGTGTAGAACCAAGGAAAAAAAGATTGCATGCGACAACACTACCTTGTATTTTTAGTGAAGAAGCAAGAATCAAGAGGCTTTGATGTGTTTTTTTGTGTGTTTTTTGTGTTTCGAAGAGAGAAAAAGAGAGTGGAAAACGTCCAGGCAGAGAGCAGAACCTAGGGAGACCTCTTAAAAGTCCTTTTTTTGGTCTAGGGGTGCCTGGGGCTATTTATAGCCCCGACACGCTTTTCGAGGCGGCGGCCCTTGTAGGGCCGCTAGCCTCATCTTCTTCTAATCTGATTGATCTTGACATGGTTGGAAAGATCTTGACTTCCTGATTCTGAAAAGGCGTGGAACTTGAAAATCCAACGGTCGGATCAAAAGTTATGGCTTTCGGAAGTTAGTGGTGTATCAATCGGTGCGTTATCTCAGTTTTTATGATATCTCAGCCCTTCTAACTCCGATTTCGACCCGTGAATATTCTTTGGAATGAGAATTTGATTATATTCGCAACGGCGTTGGTTTCAACCCGTTCCGACGGTCGAATCAAAATTAAGGTTTTTGGGCCCACTAGGGACGTTTTAGTCATTTTGGTTGAAAGAGGCACTCTAGGTGCTCCGGTGTCCGAACGGGTTGCACCACGTTATTCTAGATGTTCTCACGGCCCCATGGAGAGAAAATAATATTTTTGGATTTTTCGAAATTTGACACGCAAATCGAGGGCGGACAAAATACCGTATCAACAATATGTAAGGAATTTGAGTTATGGAGTTAGTAAATTTTATACAAAGAGTTTTTCATTTTAATTATGTTTATGTATGGAGTCATAAATTATGTGTTGAGCTTTGCATTTTGGTAAATTAGTAAGATGAGAATCATATAATACTAAAGTACACAAATCTTCATAGTGTTTCTCTTACGATATGCAAACACTTTGTTACAAAGTAATTACAAATGTTATTGTGAGATAGTCAAATATTAGAAATCAAATTATAAAAGTTAACATCAGATTATAAATATAAAGTTATATAATTATGCTAATTATTTTATTTATTCCTCCTTGAATTAATTACATATTCTATAATTTTTTGTCCTAATTTCATAATCAAAATTGTGCAATTTTTACATTTTTATTCATGATTTAAAGTAAAAATTATGAACATATATTATCTTGAACAATATTTAAAAAAACATTATTTAGAATAAAATTATAGGAATATACAACACCCAATCAGATGAAATTATCTATCATCTTTTCTATTGTCAAGACTCAGAAAAATCATTTGGTCTATTGATTATTTATTATAATTTATTTTTAAACTTCGTAAAATTTACATATTACACTTCATGTCTACCTTAGGTAATTCAATGTGTAATTAATATTTTCTTTAACAAATAAAAACTCAAAAATTTCATCCAATTTAAGTAACAAACATTTATTCACAAATATCTATATAATTTGATCATTCATATTATTATTTTTTGTCAAATAAAATTTATATTTCATAAACCTAAGATTAAAACCGTGCTTCTCCCTTACTATTTTTGATGATCACCGTTATGCTTAACAGTCTGCCATCATTTGATGAAGCACGGAGTTGCACATTAGTAATAATAATAGTTAAAAGGATTCATGAATAAACTGTAAAAATATGACACTTTTGTAAGGTTCTCTTTTGTCTTTTACCAAAGAGACAAAAGACAAAAAGTGAACCTAACAAAATTGTCATATAAACGTTTTCAATTAAAGTTATTTAGTTGAAAAGCTCTATAATCAAAGATTTACAGCTTACATTTCTAGCTCTTACAAGTTACAACGATCTCTAACTGGCACTAAATTAAGTTTTGCACTTTACAATGCATGCAAGTGCAACTCTACAAACTTTCAGACCCTTCTTCTTCTTCCATTTTATTTTATTTTATTTTTAAACAACTTTTAGACCCAATTGAATCAACAGTGGATGCTTCTCTGTATATCTATGATACTGATTATTTTATAATGTGAAAGTCCACCATTAATTATATTGTGATGTTGTCTCTAAAAAAATATATATATTGTGATTTTTTTTTTTTTATGGCATCTGACCCCTTTGAATAAAATAATGTTTAATAAAGAAAATCTTTTAAATTGTAAAATAAGATATATGGATCATGAGATTTTTTACTTTCATGCAAAGTGAAAGGAAAAGTATATTATATATCCACTACATGTAGCACATTTCTTATATTATGTAGATCTCATCCACATGGAAGGTCCACACTAAATGAGAGAGATGTTGCAAATACATAAATACATTAAGGCTACGTTTGGTTCCGTGTAAATTCATTTCTGAGCATAAAATAATTTCAGGAAAAAATATTTTACGAAAAGGAAAATATTTTCAGAGGTTTGTTTTGGGTTCTAGGAAATACATCGGAAAAGTATTTTCAGTGTTTGGTTGTGCATGGAAAAGCATTTTTCAAGAAAATATTTTCTTGCGTTTGGGCCCCCAAAGTCAAACATTTCTAGAAAATGCCAAAAAAATATTTCTATAATACAATTGGGCATCTCAAAATACCTATACACATCCCATATGCACATCCATTAATTCCAATCGCAGAAAATATGAACATTATACACATCCAAGTTACATAACACAACTTTCATGGTCATTCACCCAAGTTTAGATATGCCATTTTATTGAGCTCATCATCGGGCAAGACTTGAGATGCCACTGTGTTTAGCATTCTTGCATTCAACTTTGCAATCTTCATTGCATGGTTCTACTGCTCAATTGCGATATCTAGTTGATATTTCAATAAATCGTATTTAACATCTCCTATGCTGGAACTCTCTTCAGTTGAAGGAGTACTGGATGAAGAACCTTGTTGCACATTACCACCTTCAATCTGCCAAAACTTCATAAAACCAATTTCTACATCCAGTTTATGCTTAAACGTCTTGTGGTTTGCCCCAGAATATTGATGGACTTGGGCACGGGCTTCTTCCCATGTGTCGTACACCCCAAGCACACGACCAGCAAACACGACGTACGTCTTACCCTTTAGGTGGTCAATAGGATAAACAGATTAAAAACTCAATTTGGCGTTATGACATACATATTTTTAGCATACCAAATTATTTGACATGCCATTCAATCAAATGTGTAAGCAAGGAGAAGATGATATTTACCAAAACACAACCTACAATACAAGACAGTGTAGACCCATTCAACATCATCTCAGCAAAGTATTGTAGCAAGCCCAATTCAAGAACAATTCTAATATCAAAGGTACCAAACTACTAGAGATAACACAATGCACATATATTTTTTATACACAAATATATATATATATATATATATATATATATATCGGATCTGGTACAGGGGGGTGGTGGGTTCGTTGGAGTTGGGCTTTGAGTGGGAAATTTCAGGGATGGGTTCTTCAGAGTGGTGGGTTCGTCGGAGTGGGACAGATGGGGTGTGGTGGGTTTGAGGAATGGGTTTTCAAAAATTTTAGGGATGGGTGTGGTGGGATGCTCAAATCGGTGTGAGTTTGAACAAGAAAAATTAGAGGAGACGACGACAATGGAGGGGACGACGACAATGGGTATGGTGGGATGCTAAAATTGGTTTGGGCATTGCTCGACGAAGATGGAGGGGACGACGACGAGGATGGGTTTGAACAAGATGGGTTTGAGCAAGAAAAGAAAGGAAGGAAGAGGAACAAAGCACTCATCGTCGCGTGGAGGGGACGAGGACGACGATCTGACTGGCAAGGATGTGCTTGGGTTGTCTTCAAGTGGAGTGTGCTCTCACTCTCTCTCACTCTCTCTCTTCGGGTGTGTAGTCTGGAAATTCATTAATGGTAAAATAAGAGCGTAAATGATTTTACAGCCAAAGGGGATCTTTTTACAGTCAAAGTGTAAAGCAATTTTCGTTTGACCGTATTTTCCGTAGGTACCAACTACACACAAAGGTGTAAAATAATTTCCTAAAAGTGTTTTCACCTTAAACAAACGCAGTCTAAATACTGCATCAAGCCAAGGAAAGTGGGTTGTCTACTTGTCTCTCTTGCATAAATTTTGAAATTTCAAAACAAAAAGAAAAAGGGAAAAAATTGGGGAAAAGGTTCATTAAACTCACTATCAGCCATATTTTATCATCGTCCGTACCACCAAAATATGGGTGCACCAATACAACCCCAACAACCTTGGTTGGTCCCATGTAACCCAATGGACCCAACTCTAGCAGCTAAAGTATGAGAAATATTCCCTCCAGCATGATTACGTCAACTGAGACCTCCACGTCCAGGACGAAATGGGTAACTAAACATAAAATTCTAACTATATAATTAGTTGTCAACGTTTTCAAACTATATTTTTTACTAGCATCTCGAGTTTCAAAAACTCGATTTTGGCCCATAAATCGAGTATTAAAGACTCGATTTTTATGGCCTAATCATATCCGATGTGGCATATTTTTCCACGTGGCGACCACATGGAAATCGAGTTTCTAAGACTCCATTTCCAACCCTTATACATATACACAAATAAGAGACGTACCAGATCAGAGAACAACCCAGAGAAAAAAAAAAAAAAACCAGAAGGAGAAGAGCGCGACCCAGGCCGCGCGCCATCCCCGGCCGCGCCTGGCCGGTGAGGTGAGCTCTTTCTCTCCCTCTCCCTCTGATCTGACTTTGGATTGAGATTGATGTGTTTGGGATTTTTGAAATTTGTTTTTGGGTATTTCGGCTGGAACATGGACTTAGAATTTTTTAATTTTTTTTTTTTTTTTTGTGTTAGAAATCGAGTCTTAGAAACTCGATTTTTATGTGAACGCCACGTGGAAAAATATGCCACATTGGATTTGATTAGGTCATGAAAATCGAGTCTCAAAGACTCGATTTATAGGCCAAAATCGATTCTTTGAAACTCGAGATGCTAGTAAAAAATATAGTTTGAAAACGTTGACAACTAATTATATAGTTAGAATTTTATGTTTAGTTACCCATTTCGTCCCCACGTCCACGTCAAAGTTGGACGTTGCATACCGATCAAGGGCTTCTTTAGAATCTTTACATACATTTGTTAATGCAGATTTTATGGGGAGCAGAGAAAAATCCGAAATAGCAACAAATAGCCAAATACTGCTGTGTTGTCCCGAAAATATTTTAAAAAATTCTAACAATTTTTAATGAAAGGAATGCCCATTGAGTCTTTGACACGTTATTTTTAATGCCTTCTCCTTTTCAGTTCACACTTTCCCTTACCATGCTCTATTCTATAAATTTATTTTTCTGATGAATAAGAGTAATTGCATCAAATGACATCATCACATAAATGCAAAATTTTAGTTTATGTTTAAAGATATTTTTTAATTTATTTTTTAGGTTAGTGTGTCTGAATTATCAATTATGTGTATATTTCTAAAAAGTGATTATATAAAATATAAATTATAAGTAAAAGGTAAATATTAACAAATGCTTTAATATTATATAAATACAAAATTTTGGTCACCATCCAAAGAAATCAGCCAAATTAGTTTGTTTGAAACTATGCAACTAAATTCATTTAATTGTAAAGACATATTTTATTAATTTTCAATTCAATTTTTAGATTGATGTGTGTGAGTAATGTATGTGTTTTAGAAAAGTGCTTAGGTGAAATGGAAATAATAAAAAAATAAATGTTTTATAGAATTTTTTATTTTTAGAACAGATAATCTAATGTGGGTATTTTGAAAAAGTGGTTACATTAATTAAAAAAATTAAATTCTTTTGTTAAAATAAACAAAAATATTATTTATACAAGTTGATAAGAATGTTAGAGGTGGATATATGTATAAATATCATAAATAATTGT
Organism: Quercus aquifolioides; assembly: GCA_019022515.1. Taxonomy (NCBI): domain Eukaryota; kingdom Viridiplantae; phylum Streptophyta; class Magnoliopsida; order Fagales; family Fagaceae; genus Quercus; species Quercus aquifolioides. Next base: position 41,895,028 of record CM032332.1, read on the forward strand.
TTGATTATTGTCCACGTGAACAATAAACAATAATTGTTTGGGTTTTTTTTTTTTTTTTTTTCTCTACTTGAATAGTAACTACACAATAATTATCATAAATAATTAATTGATACGTTCAAAATACTATAGTAATTCTTTATACAATGAGGAGTGATGTGAATGCCCAAAGAGAATATAAGACTTGTCACATCTTAGTTTAAAAGTAATTTGTTTATATTTTTATTTTTTAATGAATTGTTTTTAGTTTAATTTTTCACAAACTTTTACATGTGAGCAAAATTTTTAACTAAATAATTTTATTTTTTGTTAATAACCTGTAATGCGATTAGTCTTGCAAGCACCAGGATGACTTTAGGGCTTCATACTTTTAAGGTAAAATACAGTTAACAACAGTGAGATTTGGACTAATGCCAACCAACTTTAAGATATTTCGAAACTAACCAACTTGGTTCCTATTCGCCATGTGAGACAGAGGATAAAAATCAATAACAGTTTAGTTTTGAAATGTCTTGAACCTAGTTGGTATTAGCTCAAACCTTTAATGAAGTAGACGGTATTTTATCTAACATTATAACTAATTTAATAAAAATTTATTGAATGATATAAAAAAAGTTTTTTTTTTTTGGTCAAATTTTATTATTGAAAATATCTATCCCTTTTTAATTGAAAAAGAAAAAAATTATATAAATCTTTTCCCAAAAGATAAATACGACTTATTTACCTATTCTCAATCTTCAAAAAAAAAAAAGAGAGAAAAAAAAAACCCTTAATTTCTGATTAAAACGCAGCTAAAACCTAAAGGTTGATAAGTTGATAAAGTAACTAAAGCAGCAGATATTTTTTTATTAAAAAAAAAAAGTGAGTTACACAGCTCGTAGTCATATACATTAAAAAAAAATTAATAATTTAATAAAAATTTATTGAATGATATAAATAAATAAATTTATATCAATTTTTTATGGGATGTACCTATCCGTTTTTGGTTGGAAAGGAAAAAAACTTAAATAAATCTCTTCCCAAAAGATAAATATGGCCTCTTTTATACCTATTCTCAAAGTGAACTACAGCTCATAGTCAACGAATGAAAATTTTTATTTATTTTTAAATATTTGCAATGAATGAAAGCAAGCGATCGAGTTTTACAAGTTACAAGTTGATCAAAATTGGAATTTAACCAAGATTTTCCAACTATCTAGTTAGTAGGCCACGTTTTCAAACTATATTTTTTACTAGCATCTCGAGTCTTAGAGACTCGATTTTGGCCTATAAATCGAGTCTCAAATACTCGATTTCCATGAGTTGATCACGTCTGATGTGGTATTTTTTTCCACGTGGTGTCTACCTGGAAATCGAGTCTCTAAGACTTGATTTATAAACCAAAAAAAAAAAATTTAAGTCTCAAGTCTCTCAGCCATTCCCAGAAATATCAACAAAAAAAAAATCCAAAAAATGCAACAATCCAGCACAATCGAATCAGAGACAACAATCTCAACAAAATCAGATCAGAGAGAGAAAGATCTAGAGACCCAGATCAGATAGGAGGCAACGCGGCCTGGGTCGCGCGACCCTGGGCAGCGCGGGTCGGCCTGGGTTGCGCGCCCCTGGGCAACGCGGGTCGGCCTAGGTTGCGCGTCCCTGGGCAGCGCGGGTTGGCCTGGGTCGATGGTTGATGCATCTCCATTTCTCCTTCTTCTTCTCTCTCTCTCTCTCTCTCTCTCTCTTTCTTTCTTTTTTTCTTTCTTTCTGCGTCTTCTGAGTATGAATGATTTATAAAATGGGTTATAAATCGAGTCTCTAAGACTCGATTTCTATGTAGACGCCACATGAAAAAAATACCACATCAGACGTGATCAACCCATGTAAATCGAGTCTCAAAAACTCGATTTATAGGCCCTAAATCGAGTCTCTTAGACTTGAGATGCTATTTAAAAATATAGTTTGAAGATGTGGCCCACTAATTATAATGTTTGAAAATCAGGGTTAATTACCCTGAAATCCCTTACAATTTACAATTGCGCACAAAGCTGGCTCTGCTGAATATTGTCAACTACTCTCACCAGTAATAGGAAGTTTATGTTTGGTAAGTTGTAATAGCTCCTGGAATGGAATAGTTATTTATGTGTAATAGCAATTCGATTATTTAGTTGTATCTTTATTACATAAATTAATTATTACATTGAAATAACTATTCTTTAAATTGAAGAATAGCATTTCATTTTCAAAATAGATGTAATAGTTATTCCTTAGCGTATATAATATCTTTTAAAATTAATATATTTCCCAAAATATAAAATTTCTTTATACATCATCTTTTACAAACTTTCTATATATAACAACCAAACTTATGGATAGTAATAATTATTCTATTACAATGTCTTCTATTTCTAGTAATAAAGATTACTATTCTTAATGTAATCTACTTTCAGTGTACCAAACATACCGTAAATACAAAAATTTATAAAAAGTTAATATTTTTCTCTTTTTCACGCTAACTTTCTGACCGGATTACTTCTGCTATTTTGCTCTTTATCTATGACATGCCAGGCTAGTCATTGCTCACTGACTCAACATTTCCCAAGCGTATTTGTTCAAGTAGAGGCAAATTGCTTCCTATCCACACCGTTTCGTTATTAAGGATAAAAATATGAGATTTTATAATTATTAGCATTTTTTAGTTCTTTCATGGTCTCCATTTTGCCGTGTTCAATCCATCTTGAATCAGGAGATGATATTTTTGCCATCCACAAACCATGTTTTTTTTTCTTTTCTTTTTTATATGAAAATGTGTTATGAGTTATGACCATACTTCAATTTTACAAATGTGATTTTTCAAAAAAAAAAAAGTTTATAAATGTGATTTATTTATTTATTTTCTATATATAAACCATATTTATATGTATGATAATTGAGTCATATACCAAATTGCACATTTATAAACCTTGAAATTAGCATAATAAGTATAATTTATAATTTATAAAAGAAATTAAATTTTATAACAATGCTATATAAAACATAGGTGTTTATATCCTCCAATCAAATTATGTCAAATTAAATATTTTTACATAATTTCAAATTAAAGAGTTGAGACTAAGAGCATCTACATTAGTATATGTAAAATTTTCAATCTATTTTACACTAAGAACCTACTTTTTCAATTTTACACAAGTAAATACAAAAACACCAACATCAGATTATCTATTACTAAAAAACACTCATATCAAAAATCCACCCAATGATGTGGTGGAGCAGTAGCGGCCCAACATAATGGGGTTTAAGGTGAAAATTTTATATGGGACCTTTAATATGTAAAATTAATTAAACAAATTTATTTAATACTAATCAAATCAATGATAATTTGATACATTAAATACATAATTTGATGAATAATACCAACTAAACTAATATTAATTTCATATAGAGAATTGAATATCATAGTTTTTTTTTTTTATAGAAAAAATTGAATATCATAGTTAAACCATAAAAATTAATATTACAAAATAGAAATATACTATGATTAAAAAAAATATCTTATGTTGGATATATGACGATGCATAGTTAAGTAAAAATTGTAATCTAATTTTAATTTTATATCTTATTTTTAAGAGAGAAAGATAAATATTATTTGGTGTGTGGCTTTGTAGGATATCAATTTACAAAAATTAAAGCCTCAAACTATTACTGGAGATTAATCTATAATTTATGATTTAACACATTTGCATCATTTTTTTGAAACATTTTAGGGTTTCAATTGGGTTAGAATTTTATTGGTCTCGTACTTTGAAAGTTTTAATAGAAATGAAAAGAAAAAAATGAACTAAAAGCACTATAAAATGTTCATCAATCTAACTAATGAATGTTTAAATCACTTTTTTTTTGTGATTGGTAACATGCCAATTTGTAAGCCAATAGTAAAATTTGTAATATCCTTAGCATCAATAATAAATAAATAAAAAATGCACAACTTTTAAAAAATAAATATAATTTTATAAATATTTGGGCCTTTAATAATGGAGAGGAGCCTTTTTCCCTAAGGGACTTTTTTTTTAAAAAAAAATTGTAGTGGGGCCTTGGGCCTAGCCCTTGGCCGGCCCTGTGGTGGAGATCAAAGAATCCGATCACATGGTCATGATGTCTAAAGCCTATAGAGCTTTGGGCTCATCTCCATGGTATTGCTGAGAAATATTCTTGATCCACTTACAAATGCATGGGACATTCACAATACATTATAGCCAAAGAGAGAGAGAGAGGTCTAAGCCATAGCTTGTACTAAATAAGCCATTGGTATTATGGCGTATGTTAATGTTTATTCATACTATAAAAAATAGGTATTATTATTAGGAAAACTGCTAAATCTACAATATTTTTCACAATATTTTCATAATAAATTATAGGTTGAATGATTCTAATTTAAACCTACCATTGAAATTACTTTTTTAACCACCAATATCAATCATAATAACCTGTCACTTTGTTGTGAAAATATTGTGGGCATAATTTTTCTTTATTATTATAGATTTAAGATCTATATATTAATTAAAATATTAATAACATTTGTTCATGCAATAAGTTAAATATATTTTTTACAATTATCCAAAATGTGAATTTTATTTGTAGAAAAATTATAATAAATATTTTTTTAATCCCACTTTATTTAATTTTTTTAGACAAATTAAATTAAATTCGTTATCTATATATATAATAATAGGTGAAGCAGAGAGAAAATCCAATTAGATTTCAATTGGATTCTCAATTTTGCGCCACTTGTCCTAACCAAAACTCAAAAAAAAATCTAATTAGATTATAAATTTGACTCCAATTTTGTGTCATGTATCTTATCTAAATTTTCTAATTTTTGTGCCCAAATAAATGATGCATTAACATTTAACACAGAAGCCAAGAAAATCACAATGATAATGCTCATTAGCCTAAGCAAGAACATCTTACCTGCACACTTTTATGGAGATTATAAATTGGACTCCAATTTTGTGTCATGTATCTTATCTAAATTTTCTAATTTTTGTGCCCAAATAAATGATGCATTAACATTTAACACGGAAGCCAAAAAAATCACAATGATAATACTCATTGGCCTAAGCAAGAACATCTCACATGCACACTTTTATGGGTGATTTCAATAGAGTCTGGAGCTCTTCTAATCCCACAACCAGAACCAAGGAGTCCAACGAGAAAGACTATAAAAGTAAAACTTCATCTCCTCCTAATTCCATATTGTCATCCCATGTCTCCTCCTCTCTCAGCCTCTACCAACTAGATCCACACACTACCCTCTCCTCCTCCTTACGGATTTCTCAAAGCAAGGCCGGGTTCAAACACAATGTTCAATCCCACTCTTCCTTGCTTCACACTCTCATACATTAGCACTTCATTGGCGCCTCCAAGAAGATTCCAAGCTCAATGATCAATTTTTTTTTTTAATGTCCCTTTATATATTTTAAATAATAAAATGCAATATTCTCTTTTTTCTTCACTGTAGCATCACTTAAATAGTAAAATGCAATATTCTCTTTTTTTTTATTCATTGTTTTATCTAATGCTATCCTATGTATGATAAACCAAAAAAAAAAAAAAAAAAAAAAGACCAATAGCATTACTTAAATAATAAAATGCAATATACATTTTTCATTGGTTAATTTAATTCTATCATCCGTGTGATAAACCCAAAAAAACAAAAACAAAAAAATTGACCAATAGCATCATTACAATTAACCAGTCTCGTGCGGTAGCACGGGGTTACATACTAGTTTTATATAATAGTAACACTTCTTTTATATATATATATATATATATATATATATAAAAGCTTTTTTTAAGAATTCCGAAATATCCTAAAACGGTATACCGAAATAGGCTGGTACCAAAATATTTCGTTCTACTAAACAAACCAAAGCGGGGTCTAAAATGGAATTAATAACATTATTTGTACCATTCTTTGCTCTTTATGGTAGATGAATGTTTTATAGTACCTTTAATGTTTGCAAGCCAATTCTTTCATGTTTGGCTTATACAATTTATTAGTATAAAATTTATGGATATACACAAAAAAAACATTCACTGTCAAAAAAAAAAAAAAAACAATGAGGAAAAATAAAAAGATAAGTAGGACTATCAAATATCAATTAACTACAACCATATCCCAAAAAACAAAACCGAAACATATCCTGATATTTTTTTTTAATTCAATTAAATAAGTAAAAAAAAAGGTGTGGGGCCTGAGGGCCTGGTGACCTCGGCCCACTTTACATCCGGCCCAGGGCCCATGCCGAGGAAGAAGGATCGTCCGAGGACGATGTATGAAGGGCTAAGCTTTAGAAATCCCCACCGAGGATAACCCTGTCCTCGATGGACCGAGACTAACTCCAGGTGGGGGAACAGGCCCAGGACAGGTTGTCACCTCCACACTAAATGCGCTCACCTAACCCTCTGGCCGCACTAATGGAGATGTGACTCTTGGACAGGGCAACCTTGGTTATTGCAAATCACTTGAGTACTGATAATGCAGCTGATGGGATGGAGGGTCAGAGGGAAAGCGCATGGATGATCAACAGATGAAAGAAAGAGATGGGAGGAGGAGGACTATATAAGAGGAACCAACAGAGCAGTTAAAGGGGGGAGGGAGAAGAGGAAAGAGAAAGAAAAGAAAGAGGGACAAATGTCAACCTCCTCGGATCAGTGCCGAGGAGCAACTTTAAAGTGGAACTTGGATGCACCGGCCTTCAACGGTGGTAAATCCATCGTTGGGCTCTGTTCATCTGCAAGGGCCAATTTCTTCAACCCACTCTCTAAAAATGTATTGTTTGGGGCTTATTGGATCATTTTCCTTATGATTTTAGAGGGCATTTCCAAATTGAGTCCCTACAAGAGACATCCAAATTCCAGATTCAAAAAAAAAAAAAAAAAAAAGCTTAAAAATGGAAGCAGGAGGGAGTAAAAATAGAAAAGAAAAAGAGTTAGAACTAGAAGTGAAGAAAGAAAGAGTTAAAAAAAAAATGATAGAAATCGAAGAAAGGAAGCAGGTTCACAGGAGTAAAAACTATAAAAAAATAATAATAATAATAATAATAAAGAAGAAGAAGAATAAGGAAAGCAGGAGGAGCAAAGATTAAAAAATAATAATAATAATAATAATAAATAAATAAATAAAAAAAGGAAGAATGAACAAAGAAGCACAAAGGACCAAGTAGTGTTTACTTACACAACTTTTTATCTCTTGTTTTCTCACTATTTTGGAGAGATTGTGATTTGGTGAGTAGAAGAGAAAACAACCAAGTCTTACCAGTTTTATCTCTCCCTTCTTTCCAACCAAATAATCTCCTGACCATTTCCTCTTTTATTTTCCACTTACTTTTTTCCATCCTCTTCAAAATCATCCCAACCAAACATGCCATAATAGTAGCTTTAGTATCTTTTGGGTAAAGGGAAGGAACCAAGATTTTAAGTTAGGGGGCGAGAGCATAAGTAAAAAAATAATCATGAAAATTGAAATAAACATCCATTTAGTATTAATAAACTATTAATAAATAAAAATATACAAAATCATTGTTTCCTAATACATTACAATGCAATCAAAATATATACACACAAAATCAATGTATATATTGATTTAGGGTCTTATGCGATTTTACAACATTTGATGCAAATGTTCTTAGAATGAAATCAATGTAAAATTGTATTGGACAGGGCCAAGATTTTTGAGAGAAGTGTTTAGAATATAGAATATATATATATATATATATATTTAGTTTTCTTTTTTGGGGTTTATTGAAATTTGAAGAGCTTTAGGAAATAAAAAAAATGTTTCGATAAATATACCTGGTGAGAGAGAGAGAGAGAGAGGTGAGTGTGTTGGGATTTGGGAGGAAATAGCTGGGTGAGAGAGGCACAACACAGGAAGAGAAGTGTGGTCATTTCACCGTAACTTTAGCAATTGCTTTAGTTTTTTAGGAAATCAAATGTTTGGTAAAGCCAAGTTACGAAACCTTGGAGAGAGAGAGAGAGAGAGAGATGAACGTGTTTTGGTTCTTCTCTCATGCTCTCTATACATACCTATTTTTCAATTTTGAACTTTCATCTTCTTCATCGCTATTATATGTTGTACTTGTTTGTGTTCTCTCTCGGGTCGTAGTGGTACACCTTTTGTTTTTAACCATTTTAGCAATTGTTCTAAGCTATGCAATTGATCGGACAATTTCCAAGATGAGTCTAGGCTATCTAGAATCACTACATGTTATCATTATGTTTGATAAATTTGTGTGGTGAAAAAAATATTTTTTAAACTTATATTTTGGCTCTCTGCACAAACTAGAACAAGTTTGTTGTTGTTATAACTTATAAGGCTACTTATTATTATTCACTAGTGATTTTCCTATATGGTAATTTTGTTACAATAACAATCAAGTCTTAATCCCAAATTTTGGTCGACTATAAATCTTCAACAAATTAGTATGAATCAGCCACATATATTGAGAGACGCCCGAATGTGGTCTTCGTAGATCAATTCATAATAAAGTGACTAAATTTTACCATGATTGTCAACCTACTACCACAACCCTCTTCTTTTGTATATATGATACTAAGCACATACACAAGTGGGGGGATTAGATGATCATATTATTAATATTATAATAAAATGATAAGTGACACAAGAGGGATAAGACGTGTGACAACTGACAAGTCATGGAGGGCTGCAAAGACAACAAAATTGCATGATTAACACATAATGGATGAGATGAAGGTTCCTCATTAAAAGCGCTATGAGTGGGTAGCGCCATTTATTATCTTTTTAGGATTTTAACAGAGAAATTAACTCCTAATAATAACACCGTAGACAAATATTCTAGAAATCAAACATGATACACCATGTCACAAATAACCATTTATTATAACCATCAAAATCTTAAATATAAATAGAGGCTCACGTTCTGGAAAAAAAAAAAAAAAAAAAAAAGAGAAGAAGAAGACACCTGAGATGGAAAAAAGATACAGAAGGTATTGCACTTCATCAATTACTATAGCATAGTATCGACATAGTTGTTGCATCATATTAGCCTTTGGATGAAAAAATGTGGGAAGACTGTAGCTGATGGACATGCAATTTGATCATGATTGATGATGGTTGAAGTACCAATTGGCTATTCATGCAAAAAGTTATGGTGCTACCTGGTATTGTCATTATATATATTCTTATTCCATTCATTGATTTTTGTCCATTTCTTACTCTCTTTTCTGTTTATTTTTTTAGAAGATCATACAAATACAATCAAACTTAATACGAACAGCCATAAACCCTGCAAGTTGCAACTGTATGGGCCTCTTCTTGACAAGCTTTCTTGGATCCTTAATGGGCCCCCATATAGTTGAGTCCTTGAGTGAATAAAAATACATCTTACCAAAACTTTAACAGTAGCTTTAGTTCTTTTTTAGGAAATTAATCAAATGTTTCTGAAGAGCCAAGTTGCAAAACCTTAAAGAGAGAGAGAGAGAAAGAGATGAGTGTGTTTGGAGGAGATAGCTGGGGTAGAGAGGCACAACACAGGAAGAGAAGATTGGATGATCTGTTGTTGGAAGAATTGGTTGATGGGTCTTCTTATAAGAAGCTCTCCAATGGCAAATATGCCTGCCTTGTTTGCTCCCACTCTCCCATCCTCGATTCTCCTCCCATTCTCTCTGTACGTACCTTTCTTTCAATTCTCAACTTTCATCTTCATCATCACCATTATATGTTGTACTATTTGCTTGTGTTCTTTCTTGGGTCGTAGTGGTAGTCACACCTTTTGTTTTTAACTTGTATTTTGGCTCTCTGCACAAACTAGAATAAGTTTGTTGTTCTAAGGCTACTTACTAATCAAGTATGATTTTCCAAGATGATCATATAGTTACAACAACAAGATGTAAGCCTTTGGTCATAAATTGGGGGTCGGCTATGGATTCTTAATAGATTAGTCCAAGTCTGCTGCATGTATTAGGGAATGTCCCAACATATATCTGTGGTGGATCCTATTAGAAGTATGTCATTAAATTATTAAATTTATCATATCCCAATAGCTTAAGATTTTGGGACAATAGGTAATTTAATATGGTATTAGAGAAGCAGTATTTAGGAAATTAAGTACAGAATGGCATACATTATTACCCACTAAATTCCAGTAATGTTGGTAGAATAAAGGTAGCATATCATTAGGTCCTGGTGCTTTGAGAGGGGTCATCTGCTTAATAGCTTGGTGTACTTCCCATGTCGTGAACTCAGAGGAAAGCTGGGCATTCATCTCATCACTAATTACCTTGTTTATGGAATTTGTGGTTGCATCATTCTGCTAAATGTTGGCCTAGGAAAATAAATCTTGATAGAAATCAATTAGGCATTTTGCTATATCTTTAGGGTTTGAACTCCACACTCTATTTGCATCTCGGATCTTCAAAATTGAATTTTTCCTCTTCCTTTGCGTGGCTCTACTATGAAAGAATTTTGAGTTTTTATCACCATTTGCTGCCTATAATGCCTTAGCTCTTTGGAACCACATTCTGTTCTCCTTGTCCATTAGCTCAGAAATCTCTGGTTTTAGCTTCCTGACTTGATGATTCAAACCAAATCTCCATGCTTCCTTTTTGGCCTCAACCAATAGCTTTCTTATCTTTGCTAATTCTCTTCTTACATTCCCAAAATGATCCCTATTCCACCTTTGCAGCTCCTTACCACACCTTTCTATTTTTCTTACAACCTTGACCGATGGATCACCATTGACATCAGATGACCACACAACTTTGACTACATTAGAATAGCCTGGATCTGAGAGCCACATTTCCTCAAATCAAAAGAGCTTTGGAGCTGTTGCTACTTCCAATCCATCAGGTATTATCCACAGAGGGCAATGATCTGATGAATCGGATGGTAGATGGTGGATTCTCACTCCTGGGAACTTCATTAGCCAATCATTGGTTGTGAGACCACGATCTAGTCATTCCCATATTGAACGCCCATCTGCAAAGTGCTTCTGCCATGTGTATGGTGAGCCCATAAACCAAGATCGAGAAAGCCACATTCATCAATAATATCCCGAAATAGCTGCATTTGGGCTTGACTTCGATTACTACCTCCTAGTATTTCAGAACTTCGAACTATTTCATTAAAATCCCCCACACAGAGCCATGGGAGGTTGAATCTGTTGTTCAATTAACAAAGCATGTTCCAGGATTCAGACCTTTTATGCGTAGCTGGTTCTCCATAAAATCCAATAAACCTCCAGGAATCTTCCTTTCCCTTGTTTATAATAGCATCTATATGATTCTTTGAGAAAATATCTATACTCAAATCCAAAGAGTTCCGCTAATATAAAGCCAATCCTCCTCCTCTGTTATTTCTTTCCACAAAAAATAAATTATCAAACTCTATCTTTCGTTGGACTTCTTTTAGCCTTGCTTCATCTGCCCATGTTTCAGCTATAAACACAGTAGAGGGATCTTTTGCTCGAATCACTACTTCAAGCTCCTTCCATGTGCATAGGTTCCCAAGCCCATGACAGTTCCAAATTATGAAACTCATTGTGCCTGGCAGGACTACTATGCAACCTCCACCATTTCATTATTTAAATCTTCAACCTTCGAAACCTGAATCTTCTTCATAGGCAACTCCGGCTAGATTGCAGCTTCTTGACTTCTATTCCTCTTTGTCAAAACCATTTATTGCATTTGGGAATCCTCAAAAATAAGGTCAGGTGCAACTCTTATCCACTTACATGGGGTTGGAGAATTTTTGGGAGACATTGCACATGTGGGTGAGTCCCTAGAATTAAGGGATCTCTGCTATGAAAACTCCTCATGAGCAGATATCTTTCCTGAGAAATCTCCGAAGGATTTCTTGGTAGAGTGCATCACTAGATTCTCGGGTGAGGAATTACTGTTTTCAAATTTCTAGATAGCTACATCTATTTCATTTAGTTGAATTTCAAAATTATGGGGATTGCTGTGGTTATCCGATAAGTTTGAATTTGAAACAACTACTTCCCTGTTTGAATCTCGCCCAAGCTGTACATCTCGTGAGGCAACTTCCACCAAAGTCGGTGAGTTCAAATTCAAATCTTCAGGCTTATCCACGATGATCGCTTCTCCATGTGACTGATCGAAATCGCCAACAACCTTCGTAATCTCAAACGTTGTCTTTTGAGCATGTGTTACGCAAGATGTTGTCGATAACTTCTTCTCCAATTGAGTATGGCCCAACCCGTCCCCCATACCTGCAAATTTTGTAACAACGGCCTTTTTAGGATTGTGGGGAATTGCACGAAGCCAAGCACCATATTCCTGCTTGTCCAACCTGAGAGTACCTTGTTACCGAGCCAAACATCGCAGTCCTTATCTGAATGGGAGACCTTGCAGCACCAATAACAAAAGTTTCGGAGTTTTTTGTACTTGAATGAAACCCAGATTTCTTCTTCATCATTTAAAACCACCCTTCGGCCTCGACAGAAAGGTTTTGTAACGTCCACTTCCACCCGTAATTGAAGGAAGTCACCTCCGATCATCTCATTTAGATGCCCAACCTCCTGTATATTACCAATTGTTCCTGCCAACTCCGTGGTTGTACTAGTGTTGAGCATACTCACTGGTAAACCATGCATTTGTATCCAGAACTTCATGATCGAGAATCTAAGATTTTTTGTTGGGATGGAGAAATCGTTACGTTGAAAAAGGACCACATGCTTGTCAAAAGACCAAGGCTCATTTGCAAGGACTCGTTCTGCATCCGTATCTAATCTAAAGACAAATAATAGCACGTGATCTCCAGCTTCTCTTATTTCAAATTCCTTTCGAGCCCTTTAAAGCGGTTTGAAAGTTATACCCATTGCCTCCACATTAAGAGATCTTCTCGTCATAAACCTCACTGCCAGTATATGCTCTTCATCTGTGGAGAAAGAAGACTTTGTTAATCTGACTCTTTCACCCTCTTCATTCATAAGGGATAGTTTTTTCCAATCTTTGAGAACTTCATCCATGCTAAAAATGACAAGAAAACTATGGGAAGGAAAGGGATTTGTTGGAACGGATAGTAACACAATTTTGTAATCGGACTTAAAAGTGCGTTCCCACCCCAAAGAAAGAAAAACCAGAGAGAAAACAAGCCCTACAAATAACGTTATTATCTGAGCGGAGGGATTTATCATTCCAAATAAGATAATAGAGTTCTACACTCTAGTCTCTCAGCGGAGGGACTTGAGAGAGAAAGAAGAAAAGTTATAATTGTTATTTAGATGCATAGATCATGATATTTTAATTTTCATGCAAAGTAGAAGGAAAAATATCTTATATCATCCACTACATGTAATACCTTTCTTATATTGTGTGATTTTCATCCACATGTAAGATTTACACAACATGAGAGAGATGTTGCAAATATATTAGATATTGCCTCCAAGAGCAGAAAAGCGAGTTGTTTATGTTTAATTAAAGTAACAAACTTGTTAATCAAAGTCCACAGCCTTCTCATATTTGAGATTAAACAAACGGAAGCAATGCTCCTCACTTAAATTCTCAACTATCTCCACACAACCACCCCTTCCACTTTTCTTCAATTCCTCGTAGTAATTCCCACCCACAACCATCAAAAGGTCCTTCTCAGCAACAAAAATCAATAGTCTCTCACAGAACCCTTGCAACTAGTTTCAACCTAGATCATCCAACCCACCATTTGTAGGAGTAGGACACAAGTTCAGCCACATTTTACTGTCATCTGTGCCACATTTTTATCCTTGCTAGATATATGGTTAAGACTTAATACTCTTCTTAAATTTATTAACTTTAATTAAGGGTATTTACAACTCGGTTCAAACTCACATGAAACCAAAAAGATAATAATATCCCATTTAGAAAAAATGAGAATAAAATGAAATGCTCAAAAATTAGATTATTATTATATTTTTTTAGGAGAAGATAAAAAAGCTTTATTCTAGGCCTAGTTAATTACCATACTAGTGATGGTGAGTGATGACTATACAATAACAATTAAAGCTTTGCTTTCCTATCAAAAAAAAATTTAAGCTTTGCTTCTTTTTTCTTTTTATTTTTCTTTTTCTTCTGAGAAGGTAGAATTTGTATTAATAAATGGACAAAAAGTACAAAAATAATAAAGGGTTCTGCTGCACATCAGTACAAAAATAATAAAGGGTCTTACTGCACATCAGTGCTACTCAATTAGCCTAGTATACAAGACAAGAAAAAATAATAAAGAAAGAAAAATATATTAGCACTACCACTCCCTAAAGCCTATTATGTTCTTTGGTTTGCCACCAACTTCTGATATTATAATTCAATATGCTTAAATCCCTGTTCTGTGATTACTCCAACTTTAACCACATGTTGCAGACGGTCTAACACACTAATGTGAATTGAGTATACCCTATTAGTCATAGATGTCGTCTCTATCAATATCTACTGGGGGGTTAGAGCACGCCTAAGAGAATCATCAGAGATTTTGGCTCAGAAAACCCTCTGACCTAAAGGGATGTTTGTATTCATATGTACTGCTCATGGCCTCACTTTCACGTCTTTAGGCAGTAGTGAAGCTAAATAGCTATATAGCTATTTTAGCTTCACCAAAATACAAAAATGCACGTTACAATAGTGGAGCCATAACTAAAATTTTTTATTAAACTTCTCTCTCTTCTCTCATTAAAATAATATTTTCTCTTTTTCTTTCTTTCTCTCTCTTCGGCGTCCCTCATCTCCTTTCTGCTTTGCCGGCCAGCTCGCCGGCGATGGTGCTCATAAAATCCATATAAAACCCACCGAATCAGACACCCAGCCACCAGAAAAACACCGGATCGAACCACCAACAACGTCGATCCACCAAACCCACATCACAAAACACAAACCCACAGAGATAGAGTAGAGAGAAAGATCGAAGCAACGCCAGTCCAAATTCCATACAACCACCACAAAACACAAACCCACACCACAAATCACAAACCCATGGCAGATCAGTTAGAGTAGAGAGAAAGATCACAAACCCATGGCACAACCCACAAACCCACCTCCCAGTAACCTCCAAATCGTCAATCCCACCGTCTCCTCCGCCTCAACTACAATCTTAGCCTCGCTCTCGTTTCAGCTTCGCTCTCGCTCACTCAGCAACTTGAGCCGGCAAACCGGGAAAGAGTTTCGGAGAGAGAGCCATGGTAGGATACAATCAGAATGGTATATGTGCTTGCATGGCATTTCGCAAGCCTCGGATCCGAGTTGGAACTGTTCCTTGTAGACCGCGCAGTGCGACTCAGCCGAGACGTAGGTCTCGACGATTTAGAGGTGGGTATTGGAGGAGGCTATGGCTTGTTCATCTTTGTTAGTTCATCTTGGTTCAGAGAAAGAGAAATAGACAGAGAGGAAGAGAGAGGAAGAGAGAGAAAGAGAGAATAAAAAATAATAAAGAAAAAATAAAGAAGGGATATTTAATTGAAGTGGTAAATTTTCTAAAAAAAAAAAAAAAAATTGAAGTGGTAAAAAAATATCATTGCAGTGGTGGGGGCGACGGTGGAAGAGTCAGTAGCGGCGGCGGTGGTGGCAGCGGTAGTGGCAGCAGTAGCGGTTGTAGTGGTTGTGATTGTTGTTTATTGTAGTAGATATATTATTTTATTGTGATGTTTATATTATTTTATTGTGTTGAAAGCTAAAATAGATCCATTACTACTGGATGTTTTATAAAGTGAGTAGGTAAAATAGATAAAGTAACTTTTTGTGGTGCCAAATAGCTAAATTTTTAGCTCCCCTGCTGTGGATGCTCTTAGCAAAACCACCTCTAATTTCTTGCACTTTTTTTTATAAATTGATGAGATTTCCTTTGCACTTCTTGTTCTCGTTTACTCTCTAAGGAGTCCAAATCTTCTGTCCCACTCTTCCTACTCCACTATATACTCCACAAATAAAAACATGACACATGTCCATCTAATTTATTTTTCCCTAAATTTATGCCTTCTATTATTTCAATTTCCTAAAATAAATAAATAAATAACTCATCATATTTAGATAATTGAAATAATAGAAGGCATAAATTTAGGGAAAAATAAATAAAATGGACATGTGTCATGTTTTTATTTGTGGAGTATATAGTGGAGTAGAAAGAGTGGGACAGAAGATTTGGACTCCTCTCTAAGCACAACAATCATTAATGTTGCTAGCCTGTTCCTTAATTAATACTCTCTCTCCTCTGGTTTTACCAACTCTTTTGTCTTTTTTTTTTTTCCCTTCTTTAGAATCTAGCAAACCTCCACAAACCACTCCTGTTCTAAACCTCATCCATATCTTCTAAGATATATTTTCTCAAATACATAACACATGCGGTCCTTTCAAGCTATTTTTATAAGTTATATATTTTTATCATTTTCTAAATGTAACTCAATTGTGAAAAGAAAATTACTTTTTTTTTAGAAGGAAAAGAAAATTACTTGATTAGATTCTTTTCCCAAAATGTAATAGTTTATCCTACATAAACTGATTCGAAATTAATGAAATAAACTTGGACCACGTTATGATAATTGATAAAATTTTAAAGAAATTGCAACAGTGAACCGGTGCGAGTAGTAAATTTTCTGTAGATAAATTGCTGATGATGTTGGTTGTTGAATTTGCACATAGTTATTACTTATTAGTTATTTACTCAAGCACCCTTATTACTAATAACTGATAAGTACCTAAACTAATTTTTTTCTTCTTCTTTTTTTAATAAATTAGTTTTTTTCTTAAATGTAAGGGTGATTTTCAATATACAACTATTTTACAGTGGCTTGGCTTGCCGAAATTATTATGACTTTTCACTTTAATAGCACTTACATTAATCAATGTAAAATGACATAAATGTAAAATTTTAACAAATCAACCCAAAAAATTATATCCATCAATTTTTTTTTTTTAAATTATGCATATTTATATAAATTTATACAACCATTGTTTGTGTAAAAATATATTTTACTTATTTCTTGGTTCATTGGGTTGGTGGGTATGTGTGAGTGATGTGGATATTTTAAGAAAAGTGGTTAAATGAAGAATTAATATGTTATTAAAATAACTTTTAGAAGTGTTTTTTAAAAGAATGTCAGTATAAAATAGAAAAATAAAATTTTTACACTAAAATAGATAAGAATTTATGCATGAATTGATGCTTTTAAAACCATAAATTGAAAGGGCAGAATTTTTAACTCATGCATAGGTTTACAAAAGAATAAAAATGTGCATCATTCATAACTTAGAAGCCATGTAGGCCACAATTTTTTTAATCTCGCGATCCCTATCAAAACTTTTTTTGGACAAAACCTATGATATGATATTAATTGTTGATTTTTGGACTTAGATGTACTACTGATTATAATTCTCTCTTCAAGTTAGTATAATTTAGTTTTTCTAACAAACTTTAACTTGACAGGAAAAAGAAAGAGCTAGTGACAAGGTACCATAGTTTCATATAGTATGTTCAAAGGATTTGGATTGATGCAATTACCCCCAACACAATTTTATTTTACTACTTTTATTTTTAATTTTTAATTTTTTTTATTCAAGGGTTGAAATTAAAGGCTATTTTTTCCACTCTTAATTTCAACCCTTGATAGCTATTGCGATCCATGTTCAAACGCATTTTGTTTGTACAGATGTCAGTTATGCACAGCTTTATGAACTTCTGTTGATTTATATTTTTTGTCTTGAAATTAGTTTTTATTTAAAAATTTATTTTGATTCTCTAAAAATAAATTGTGCTATGTTTTAGTCCAGGTGATAGTTTGACTAGACGTAGGCTCGAGCTCCGTGTCAATAATTGGTAATTTATTATAAGATTTTTTTTTTTTTTTCCGCAAATGTCCACAGTCCACATCAGCTACAGATTTTTATTTCCCTCAAAAAAAAAAAAAAAAAAGCTACAGATTTTAA
This sequence comes from Quercus aquifolioides, assembly GCA_019022515.1. NCBI lineage: Eukaryota > Viridiplantae > Streptophyta > Magnoliopsida > Fagales > Fagaceae > Quercus > Quercus aquifolioides. The sequence goes on from CM032332.1 coordinate 41,912,950, forward strand.
TAATATATATTTTTCTTGGTCATTCTTTATAAATTAATTATGAAAAGAAGAGTACTTAATTAGATTCTCTTCCCAAAATTTAATAGTTTTTCCCAAATAAATTAATTCAAAATTAATGAAAAAAATATGAACCACGTCGTGAAAAATGAAAGTATTATTATATTATTAACAAGGTTATGGAAATCATTTTTCAATCCAGTGAGTAGTGAGTGACTTGTAGTATATTACCAATTTATCTATCATTCTTTTATGAAAATTAAGAGTTTACTATAAAATATATGTTTAGGTCAATCCTGATTGTGATAGTTTATATTTAAAAATTCTTAAACCATTAATGTCACTTTGTCCATTACAGTCAATCACTAATTGGTTGTTAAATGTCATGTAACCTCATTAAAACTTCTTGTCTTTCTCTCAACAAAAGCAAATCTCATTGAAACAATGTTGTCTCAATAGGTACACGGTACACCTACCAGTGGTTTAGGGGGTATGTTGGTAACTTTCAGTGATTTTTGAGCATATTTGGTGATTTTGTGGGTATTTTAGTTATTTTATAAGTTTTATGGATATTTTGCTCAGATTTTGAGATATTTTGGTCATTTTAGGAGTTTTTGAGCATAATTGGTGATTTTAGAGTTATTAGAATCCTGGGATGCAAAAAAAAAAAAAAAAAACATATTTTACATCCTCAAACATTATTTTATCTATTTTACAAAACACATTTTACAACTCACTCTATATCTCAGTTTTTGTTTTTACATACAACTCAATAAAATAATAAAAAGTATTATTCTCTTTCTTTTTCCCCACCCACTTTTTCTCTTCACACACAACCACATTTTAAAATAATATATATTTGTTTACAACCTATGAACAGTAAGCACTAGCATTAAGGGGTGTAAACACCCCCTAGTTGCTATTTTACATCTAAAATCTCAAAAATGTTGCTCCATCCGGGTATGGGTTCTTAAAAAATTTTAGAACTTGTGAATAGTTGGTTCTTATTTATAGAACCAACGGTTCACTTGGATGTAAAAAAAAAATACTATTATTTTAATTGAGAAAGGTGAAGAGAGGAAAAAGAAATGAAAGAGAAGGGAGAGAAACATGATTTTTTATATTATTAGATGTTGTAGTTTATATTATTTTAATGAGTTGTATATAAAAATAGAAACTAAGATGTTGAGTAAGTTGTAAAATGAGATGGTAAAATAAATAAAGTAGGTTTTGAGGTTGTAAAATAAAACTTTTTTGAAATCCTAGATGGGAATGCTCTTAGGTTGCATATATGCAACCATACTATTCATAGGTTGCAAATTTTTTGAAGTTTACAAACCCGGATGGAGTGGGTTTTGAGTAGCTTCGGTTGTAAAATAGTAACTGGAGGGTGTTTACACCCCCCAATGCTAGTGCTCCTAGGGGTATTTTGGTTATTTTAGAGATTTTATGGGTATTTTGTTCATTTTTTAGATTTTGAGGATATTTTGGTCATTTTAATGGTTTTTTAGCATATTTGGTAATTTTATAGAAATCGGGTTTGGGTAGGGTATAAATCTCTATGGGGTAACAATTGGGTATGAGTATTAATTGAGTAAAGTAATCGGGTATCCATGGATAAATTAATTGGATCGGGTATGGGTATACCCTATCCATACCCTACCTATGGTCATTCCTACCTGCCACCCAAAAAATAAACACTAAAGAAAGAAAGAAAGAAAAAAAAAAAAAAAAAACTCTATTTTCGGAAGCCTTTCAGTCTAGGATCAGATTCATCAATTCGGCATCTTATTAGTGTGCAATTTGATTTTCTGTCGAGAGGTGCTACGTCCACAACATTTTTACAACAAATCATAGATAGTTAGTTGTTATTGGTTCAAATTTAAACTTAACACTAAGATTACTTTTTTGCCCCAACAATAACAACCTATCATTTAGGATTTGTTGTGAAAATATTGTGGATATATTTTATCTTTTCTGTATTCTTTAAAATTAAAAAAAAAAAAAAAAAAAAAAAAAAAAACTGCACATGGCACATTCGAATGTTAGGCAAAGCCACACGAAAAAATACATTACAAAAGTATAAATCAGGCATTTTTAATTTGAGCACGATAATCAAGATATGATTGACATGGACTAGGCAACAAAGGGCCAATCTGACAGATAGGGGTGTGCAGCCAACCCGCTAAATCCGACCCAACCTAACCCAACCCGCCGGGTTGAGTCGGTTTTTAGGACTTGGTGGGTTGGGTTGGGTTACAAAAAAATTTTTGATAGCGGGTCAGGTTAGGTTCGGGTTATAAAATTCTAAACCCGCCAAACCTGACCCGACACACTTATATATATAATATATATTTAAAATATATTATATAATTTATAATTTTTTTTTAAATAACTAATTCTTCTTGTTCTATATAAAAGTCAATTAGTTCACACAAACCCTTGAACATTTTCTCTTAACGTGTCACCTCCCCCTTCCCTCTCCCACTTCACTACCTTTTGAACCCTAACCTTCTCTCCCTTTTGTGAACTACTGTCGTCCATTAGCTATCATCACCGCCTCAGTGGTGGTTCTATCTTTCAAGTGGTAGCTCTCTCTCTCTTCCAATGTTAGGTCAAGTTTCTCAATGTTTTTTCTCTCTCACTCTATTTCTCTTTCTCTCGCTTCTTTCTCACTCACTCTATCTATTTATTTATCTTACTGTAGTGGATTAGTATTTATTTTTTCTCTATATTTTTCTTAGTTTTTTATCCAACCCATGGGTTCAACCTATCCCAACCTGACCTATGTGGGTTGGGTTGGGTTGGACTTATGTGATGTATGGGTTGAGTTGAATTGATTTTTTTTTAACCCACCATGATGAGCTAAGTCAAAAAATACCCTTAACTCGACCCATGCACACCCCTACTGACAGATGAGGGGGACAAGTGCAACGAAAGCGATATTGCAAAGGAATGACTTTTCCTTGAAAACACTAAAAGTAAATCTGAAATGGAATTGGTGGTGGAAGAGGGTGGGGTTGATCTAAATTTTTTTTTTTTTTAATGAATAATAATAATCCCAAGCATTAATATTAGAAAGAGTGGACTTTTTTATATATAAAAACATAGAAATTATAAATGGATGGATTTAATGATTTCAAAAAATAAAAATCCAACAAAAGTTAATAAGCGTTCGTTTGGTAGAAATTATTTCTACCCGTGTTTGTGTTTCTGGCATTTCAGTGATTTCACGTCTTTTTTTTTGCATGCATTTCAGGAGACAAATTTTATTGTTCATTTATTGTTCATAAACAGTAGTCGTAATATTTGACTTTTCAACAATTTTTCAGCACAGCAATGGATTTCGTGCACTGTTCACGGGATTCACAAATCTCACTTTTCAACAACGTTTTCATTAAAAATGAGTTTCACGGTACTATTTACACATTTAAAAAATATTTTGCTACAGTATTTTCAGTTTTCAACTTTCAATTTTTAATTTTTAACAAAATAAACTGTATCCAAACGGAGCCTAAATTTATTTTTGGAGAAAATTTAATGAATTTCAAGTTAGTTATAATTTTTATTTTTTAATATTTAATTGTTGAAATTTAAATTTATTTTTTTTGTTTTAAATTTTAACTATTCATACGAATTCCATCAGCTCTCAATCAAAGCACTTTTCAAAGTATTGTCAGACTATTCTCGTTAAGTGCAAAAGTTAAAGTGAAATAACTTTTCTTCTTATTCACGCAAAGTAACATACCCCATTCATGCCTTGTCTTGTCTGAGAGTAAAAATGTGATTGATTACTGCGATTTTCAGAGGCAGAAAGAGATCAAATTAATTGCCATTTCAGAGCGTCAGCGGAGGTGAAAAGAGAAAAAAGAGACGGGACTTTCAAAAGAATTTAGGGGGGTGTTTTCGTTATTTGATTGGTGTTGGTCTATTGAACAAACGTGTTCATTGACAAAATTTCTCACCAAATTAAACTTATAAATTTATTATATATTTTTATATTGAATGTAAATTTTAAAATTTTAATTATTAAATTTTATATTTTTTATGTTTTTAATGTGATATTAAATTTCGTTTAAATCGGATATTATTTACTATTTGATCAATTAATTTATTTTTTATATAACTTTAGATTACAAAAACTTGAAATTATAATATTTATTTAATAACACAATAATTGATCTTTGATTTTTTTAAAATTTTGTAAGTATTAAAGATGTAATAAGAACCTATAATTTAACAGTTAAATTTTTAAAATTCACACTAAATATAAATATATATAATAAATTTATAGGGTTAGAAATTTTGTTCATTTTTAATTGGTTTCGAAACAACGTAAACTTTCTCTGATGTTCTCGTGCCAGGCTTGACGATAGACGATAGACGTTGTATACTGATTCAAAGCTTTTCCCAAGAGCGTTCACGTGATGAGACTCATCACGTTAATGCAGATTTTATGGGGATCGAGCATGAGGGAAAAATCAGAAACAGCAGTAAATACAGCTAGCTGTGTGTCAGGAAGATAAACAAAACGATTTTCGTGGAAAATTCTAAACCACAAAATTTGTCAGGAAGTTGTTTATGAAAAATTAAAAAAATCTGATGTCTAGTCATGCATTAGTTAATGCAACTCTTATTGCGAACTGAGTGTCATGAGATATATTTTTTTTTTAAATACTAATTAATAATTTATAAAAGGACTAGAATCTAGAATGCTTTCTTGAACATATTATTTTCAAGAATTTTACTAATGTGTGTTTTAAGGGCACACATTAATTTTTATTTGTGAAAAAAATTTTCTCGAGAATTGAAAAAGTAATGACAGTTTTTTTAATTTCCGAGAAAATCACTACAAAAAAACGGGTTTCTAGCCGCGTTTCAAAAACGCGGCTATAGGATTAGAGCCGCGTTTCCTTAGCCGCGGTTCCAAACGCGGCCTAAACACCGCAGCAACAGGTCTATAGCAGCGTTTTTTAAAAACGCGGCCATAGGTCAGACCTATAGCCGCGTTTTACAAAAACGCGGCCATAGGTACTACCTGAAGCCGCGTTTTCCCCCTTTTAAGATGCATTCGGCCCTCTAGGCCTATGGCCGCGTTTTTCGAAAAACGCAGCCATAGGTCCGGATTGAGCCGCGTTTACAAACGCGGCTACAGCTGGACCTATAGCCGCGTTTTTGAAAACGCGGCCACAAGTCCACCTTGAGCCGCGTTTTTAAACGCGGCTTCAGGTCGAGCGTGAGCCGCGTTTTCAGCCGCGGCCATTTTATACCTGTAGCTGCGTTTCTACAGGAACCGTGGCTTTTTCAGCTACATTTGAACAGCCTATAGCCGCGTTTTGAAACCGCGGCTATAGGGTTTTTTTTTCCCCCTCCCCCCTAACAACTTCACAGCTTCCTGATATACAAGTTCCCAGCATCTAACTAAGATATATCATTGTTCACTTAGCTATACAATCAACTACTTCACTGTCTTCTCAGGAAAAAAAAAAAAAAAAAACGAACAAGCCAACACTGATGAAATCCCACAAATTTTTTAACTACTAGTTCATAGAAATGAAATTTATAATTTTGTAAAGATAAGTTCCAAAAGATAAGAATCTTGCTAGAATTTAAAAACGAGCCACTTGTCATGCTCATGCGCCCTTAGTTTCTAAGTTGTGTAATAATAAATAATGGATTGGAAAAAGTACCTAATGGTTACTGCTTCATCAACCAACGACTGAGACTTCTTAGAAGGTGCTGTGTATCCTGGCTCATATTGCTGCAAAAATTCACATTTTCATTGTCATTAATAATGGAAAACTTGTCATGTCTCTACTTATAAAAGCTATGGATATTGACAACAATTAAAAATAAATAAAAAATGTATGTAGTTTTTTTCAGTCTACCAAATGAAAACCATTAGCCTTGATTTAATTAGGTTACACCAAGGGAGATTACTATGAAACATTATTGTGTATGCTCTGTTTTGAAAAATAGGACAGTTGGGATTTTTTTTATTTGTTGGTGGGAAGGGAGGAGGGGGGTTGTTACATGTTCGCTTGAGCCTTGAGTAGTATACATAGTTGCATATTGACCCCCCACCCCCCACCCCCCACCCACTCTCATGACACAAGTATGGCAGTGACCTTAATGAATTTAACACATTATGGCCTTTATATGAGGTAAAAGAGCTCTAACTTCATTCTTAAAGACTTAAGAGCACAACACACAAACGTTGCTTTTCCTTGTATTCTAATTTATTTTTTGAGGCCTTAAAATACACACAAAGAAAGATCCTTGACTGATTTTATGCATCAAATCAATTCAGTGCTTAGCATTCACATTCCATAGAGGAATTTTTTTTGCCAGTAAGGTACCTCTAACTTCATGCGTAACAACAAAAAAGATATGCAATGAATACTTATACATGATTTTTTTGTAATGGAAGTACATAAGATGATTCAAGACACCATAAGAAGAAAAATCAGTTGCTACAAAGAAATCATATTACAAAATGACCCAGTAAACACTTGTCAACACCCTCAAATAAACTGTCCAAATTAAATACAATCTAGAAATAGGGGAAACCAACTTTTTAAAGAAGAAGAAAAAGAAAAAAATTTAGAGACTTAACTGCTTATCTGCTTCAACAATTGCAGCTTTCTCAGCATGCTCCAGACCAGTCGGTGTCGTGTGTTTGAGTGAACCTGGCTCATAAGAACAATACAAATGGAGAATACAGTTTAGCATAAAATAAAGGTTGACAAGAAAGATCTGTTTTAGTAGGGACTATGGAGCATACCGATACTTTTGAAATTCTTTTCATGCTTTAGTGTAGAATTTAAGTTCTTGTCCTGTCATGAACCCCATAAAAATAAAAAACCACCATTGTACTGCATTGGATTATGCAGAAATTTGCTACAAGTACAAAAAATAAAAAATTTAACAATAATAACAAGCTAGGCTTTAAAGTTTTTAACAGATCTTAATAATAGGCTCAGCCACCTCCCTGAAGAAACACAGAGAGTTAAATTTATGAAGAAAGAGGAATTGGTTAAATGAAAATTTGCCAGCGGGAAAATCAACACATATAGACATACATAGACATGCATGGAACAAAGAAACAGGAATATAGGTAATCAACTAGTTGACTGTTTTTTTTTTTTTTTACTAAAAAAAATCTAGTTAAATAGATTCTAGTTCAGATCCCCACTATAAAAGTTAGAAAGTAGAATACCTTCACTCTTCTCGTTAAGGACTATAAGTTTGTCAAGGACTTTTATAATTTTCTCAAAACCACGCATTCTATATTGGTGTAAGCAATCATCATTTTATGCTTATTGACTTCCTAATAAACAGGGAAGAACTAGTGCTACAAGCACTCAATCCATACACTGGGACATGCCAGTACCACATGGACATATAAATATGCACCTCCATATGTAATTCAAAATGTCTTTTAGATGTAAAAAAAAATTCCTTCAAAGAAAACTTAGAATTGGAATATTAATAACTACCCCTAGTTTGTATTCCTATTTCCTATGAACAAATCAGCCAACTGCCAACTTCAGCTATTAACAAGTGATTCAACTCTATTAGAAAAACTGAAAATTATAAAACTACATTTCAGATCTATTGAACCTTTAAGAGTTAGATATCTTTATGTGAAAGAATTGTTAAAGCTCTAAAACACCAACTATTTATCATTGACTTTAATTTAGTAAATGGTTTAACGTACAAGAATGATGAAATCATTGGTGGGCCTATTTTCATTGTCATTGGTGTACAAGAATAATGTCACTCAATGTCCAATTAAAAAAATAATAATTAAAACTTGCAGAGATCAATGAGAAATAACCACCTCAGTGTCAAATTCTCCTGATTGAACGGCAATATTGATGTCAGTTATGATCTTTAAAAGATCCACCAATAACCCCGGGCAATCAGCTGTTTCCACAGAAAGCAAACTGCAAAAATAGTATTATGGAGGCGGGCAACTTCTTTTGTTGCTCCCTAGAAAATAAAAAAGAATCCCACTATGAGCTTGAGATCATAATTTGTCGAATGTGACAAATGGCTAGAATCAAATTACCTGCAGGTTATAACTTTTAACGTATATATCATCAACAGAAATGGCAGATTGACCCTGAAAATTTATGACAAATCATTTGCTAACTTTTCGTTTTATGCAAAAACTAAACAAAAAATTATAAATAAAGGAAAAAACAGGCGCAGTGTCACAACCAACAACACTTTGCCCAACGACTTGACAAACCAAAACAACCCATTATACTCCTAACCATGATCCCATCAATTAAGTATTATTGCATCATGAAATCCCATACCAGGCAATGCTGACTGTAGATGACACAGCACACAATTCAAGCCCTCTTTGGGATTGTCAGTTATTCGAGTATTTCTCATTTACAATAACAATACTAAAGGTCCGATCAAACCCAAACAAGTCCATTGTCTTTTACAAAACTATCGCATTTCGTATGCTAACAGTCACCAAATTACTGCAGAGTTTAAAACCATTTATCATTATTTAAAAAAAAAAATTAGTAGAGATCATTTCAATTCTGCGAAGAACACAATGGTTAAAAAAACCAATCTTTAACAAATCACATAACAAAAATGCTTTAAAGATTATACTATAAAGAGAACCACCAGACACAGCCACCAAAACCCAGCACCGATCTCACAGCCAGAATCACGCCAAATCAGCAACTACCAGACCCACGCCGATCTCGCAACCACTAGACACCATCACGGCAACAACCCATCCCACCACCACGGCAACACCATCAGAACCCACCCAAAATCAAACCCATTCCAAAAATCCAACCCAAACCCATCGAAACCCAGCCACAACTACGGCCCCATGCCATCACTGCCCCTCCACAACCAAAACCCCCATGCCACCACAACCCAGACCTGCCGCAACCCACCAACCCAAAACCCACTCCCACACAAATCAAAACCCCACACCCACACCGCCAAACCACATCAAAGACCACCACACAACCTAGATCAATCCACACCAAACCGTCACAAACCCAGATCAACCCCACCATCACAGACCACCCCAAAACCACCGACCAGAGTGAGAGAGAAGAGAAGGAAACATTGAGAGAGATATACCTTGAATAGTTAGTAGATCGGTGGCAGGACAGGCTTTGTCGGTGGCAGTACATTGAGCTTGATCAGCAGCGCAAGAGGCACAAGGATTGGTGGTGAAAGAGAGTAGGAAGGGTACGGTTGAGCTATGGATCACAAAATTTTCCATAGCTCAAAAATGAGATCAGAGAGGGGTGGGTTGAAGGTGAGGGTTTGGGAGTCAAAGGGAGAGGGTGAGAGAGAAGATGAGAGATCGGGTTAGAGATCAAAGAGTAGTTTAGGGTTTTTTTTTTTTTTTTTTTTTAATTTATGCCAAACCTATAGCCGTGTTTAAACAAACGCAGCTACAGACATGCTTTAAGCTATGTTTGTATAAAACACGGCTTAGGTATATAGTTGTAGCCGCATTTATAGAAAACACAGCTCTAGGTAGGGCTTAGGCCGCGTTTTTTAAACGCGGCTTCAGACCTGGTCTATAGCCGCGTTTTAAAAACGCGGCTATAGACAGGTCTGAAGCCGCGTGGCTCAAAAACACGGCTGGAAGCCTTACCTGGAGCTGCGTTTTTGAAAAACGCAGCTAAAAAACGCGGCTCAAACCAGCGTTTTTTGTAGTGAATATTTCTAAAAATAGAAAGTTTAACGTGTGTCCTTAGGGCACACGTTAACCGGACCCAATATTCATTACCCTCTCCTTTTCAGTCTCACTTAACCGATCGCATCATTTTTATATATAATTAAAATTATGTTTTATGCTTTTTCCCTCCAAAATCAATAATTCCTTTCAACACAAATTGCACTCTTAGATTAAAAAATTCATAAATAACGTTTCTAAAAAAAAAAAAATTCATAAATAACTATATACATTATTATTGTATAAAAAATATGTTATATACATAAAAAAAAATGTTTAGTTTATATTCAATTTAATATAAAATTAAGTATTTTAAATACACAATTATTTTAAACTATCAAAATCTTACATAAATAGAAGATATATATTTAAAAAGTTCAAATTTAGTAATGATAGGGTGTAAAATATTTCAAAAAATGATTGTCATATCAGTATTTTATTTAAAATTTAATACATCTTACTACCATTAATAACATTTCAATAAATTTTTAATTTAATTAAATTTATATATAAATATTAAAATTGTTTAATTGTGATTGCTTTTATTTTTAACCACAGGCGAGGGAGCAGTTTGCAGTCACAGCCTGGTTCATCTGTAATAGGCGAAATAAAATTTTCTTGCATCAGACAGTCACACTGCTATAACAGCTACCAAGTGAAGTCAGCCACTACCTCCTTAAGTACAGGAAATTCAATGCAGTGCCAGGTGAAACCAGTCAGAGGTGAGAAATGGAAGCCGCCGGGAAGTGGATGTATCAAAACAAACTTTGATGGGGCAGTCTTCGCGGATACTTATGAAGTTGGAATTGGGGTGGTTATTAGGGACTCTCGGGGTCAGGTCCTGACTTCTCTCTCCAAGAGAATCCCAAACCCCTCCTCTGTTGCTGTGCTGGAGTTGTTGGCAACGAGGCGCGCTGTCATGACAGAAATAATCATAAATGCTCTTAAGAATGGTGATAAGTTTAACTCAGCTTTTGGACAACACCTTGTTGATACTCTGTATTTGTTAAACTCTTTAAAGAGTTGCTCTCTTACGCATACTCTTAGGCTGGGTAATGCTGTGGCAAGTGCTTTAATGCCCGTTTGTTTCAGCTCGCTTTTTGAAACCAAATTTATAAAATATGCGTTTGGTAAATTTTAAAAGTTGCGTTTTCTAAAAAATTACGTTTTCATTTGTGAAGAAAAAGCGCATTTCGCGAAAGCAGCCCTGAGCTCCATTGCAAAAAAGCGTTGGTGCGTTTCATGTTACCGTTGCGCAAATTTCCCAAAAATCCAATTTTATCCCTTTGTTTATGACACAATTTTACAAAGGAACCCAATAATGAAATCAGAACCAAAACAAAAAAACAAAAAAACAAATCGATTTGACCCATTTCTGCCGCATGTCGTTGGCAGTGGGAAGAGATCAAGCAATAGTGGGGAGGAAGATAGGCAATGGTGAAGGCAGAACAGAACAGCAAACGATGGAGTCGTGTTGAGGAAGACAAGTGGCAGTGAAGGCAAAGATCAAGCATCAATCTGACCCATTCCTCCCTTTTGGATTTCCCCCTCTATCTTTGTTTGATGAGAATCAAATGGTGTATTATGTGTGACCTTTAAGTTTGTGTGTTTTGATGGGATAGAGGGAAAGAAACTTACAAATGAAGTGGTAAGAGAAAAGAGAGAAAGGAAGAAGAAAAAAAAAAAGAAAAAAAGAAAGAGAGCTCTATGACAACTGGAACGTTCTGGAGGAAGTGGTAGGGAAAAAGGGGAAATAAGGAAAAAAAAAAAAAAAAGTGGAACGTTTGGAGGAAGTGGTAGGAAACAAAAAAAAAACAAAAAAAAAAAGGTACGTGTGTGGAGGAGAAGAAAAAAGGAGAAAAAAAAAAGGAAATATGAATGAAAAAAGAGAGTAAAGAAATAAGGGAAAAATAAAATAAAGAATGAGAAATGCTATCACAATATTTTTACAATAAATCTTAAGTGGTAAGTTATTATTAGTTAATATTTGTGAGAAAAAAATAATTTTTTTAGAAACTTTGAAAGTTATTTTTAGAATAATTTTTTAGAAAGTATTTTCACAATATTTTTACAATACTTTATATATACTGATGAAGTAAAAATCATCAGTCCTTGTAAGTGCATTCAGGATGGAGCTGAATCCTCATTAGTGTCCCTGCAAATATGGAAAGATGGCTCCCTCAAGGTGGTCATCGGTGTGGTGCTTGATAACGTCTCTGATGCCAAAGTCAGTACTAGGAAGCCTTTAGAATAATAGAATAACTATGAGTGATTTTAGGAGTGTCTATGTACCTTGTGTTGGTGCTGTGAGGTCTTTATATATGTTTCCACAGCTCCTAGCCATTGTGTTTGTTATTGTGATTTTAATGCCTCTATTGGTAACGCCTCATCTTCAATAATGTGGGTTTTGATGGGCTTCCAATGGTCTGTACAGCTGGTTTTGTAACCGTCTGAGTTATCATTGACTACGTTGAATAGCTTTCCTATCTTCGTCAGTGACGTGGATTTATTGACATAGATATTTGGTTATCTCGTCTGTGAGAGAGAGATCGTTAGTGATGTGGATTTATTAACTCTTGGGGATATGCCTGGCATGTCCTTGTGACTCCATGCGAAGACATCTAGGTTCTCTTTAAGGAACTGGACAAGTCTCGTCCTCATCTTAGGACTCAATATTGTCCCTATCCTGGTCATCTTTGTTGTTTCTCCCTCGACCAACTCCACTATCTCTAGGGCTTCCACTTTCTGTTCTTCCTTCTCCTCAATCATCCATGTATGGTTTTCTTTGGCAGTAAGCACGGCCTGGTAGCATTCCTTGGTCAGTACTTGATCTCCTTTCACCTCGTCCACATTGTTCTCTGTTGAGAATTTTACCTTCAAGCAATAGGTAGACGTGGTTGCTTTCCAACGGTTAAGCGTGGGTCTCCCGATGATCACATTGTAAGATGAAGGGCAGTCTACCACCAAAAAGTCCAACTGACGAGTCAACTGCCTCGGATGAGTCCTTACTGTAACTGTCAGCGTCACTATGCCTTTAGGATACACCATGTCTTCACTGAAGCTGACGAGGGGAGAGTCAAATGGGTGCAGCCTTCTTGGATCTAGCTTCAGCTGTTGGAAAGCGGAAAGGTAAATGATATCTGCTGAGCTACCATTATCCACGAGGATTCTCTTGGTATTGAATCCTTCTATTACGAGCATTATGACCAAAGGATCGTTATGAGGCTGCTTCACTCTCCTAGCATCTTCTTTTGAGAAAAACATATCACGGTCTGTCTGTCTTTGCTTAAATGAGGGCATTATGTGGACACTGTTCACTTGCCTCTAGTATGCTTTCTTGAGGGATCTGAACGACTCACATGTGGATGGGCCACTTGTGATCGTCTTTATCTCCCTGATCACACTTGGCGGGTGCTGGGACGTGTGATCCTTATCCCTGGGTGAAGATTCGCACTGGTTTTTGCTATCACCTCTGAACATACTAGATTCCCCATTTTTCACATACTTCTGTAGTTTTCCTTTCTGTATAATCTCCTCTATCTGCTCCTTTAGGTCCCTGCAATCCTCTGTGTAGTGGCCGTGACCTTTGTGGAACCAGCAGTACTTCTTTTTATCAAGCACGTTGGGCGATGAATGTAATGGCCTTGGCCATTTGAGGTAGTGCTCATCCTTAATCTGCGCCAAAATTTTGTCAACAGGCATAACTAAAGGAGTGAATTTTACCGTTCGAGAAGTTTTTTCGTCTTTCCTTTTACTTCCGTCACTAGTCTGACGATCTATGCGCTCATTCTTTCTTCCCCTACGATCGTCCTCCTTCCTTCCCTTGTCTCCTGGCCTTTCCACATCCTTAATGTCGGCTAAAGCATTTTCAACATTGATGTACTTCTGTGCTTTCAGTAGCATCTTTGCCATCGTCTTAGGAGGATTCTTCGCGAGTGAAACCACGAACTCTCTGGACTTTAACCCCGCTTTAAAGGTTGTCAACTACACCTTGTCGTCAGCTTCGTCCACCTTCAAAGTCTCCTGAGTAAAGCATTTTACGTACGATCTTAGGGTTTCTTTCTTCCCTTGTCTAATGGTGAGTAAGTGGTCCGCTAGCCTCTTCGAGCGTTGTCCCCAGATGAAGTGGCGCAAAAAGGTATTACTCAACTGCTAGAAGTTGTCGATGGACGATGTTGGTAACTTTGTGAACTACTCCCCTGCAGCTCCTTTGAGAGTGGTGGGGAAGGAACGACACAATATTTCGTCAGGAGGCTGTTGAAGGCCTAGTATTGTCTTGAAGGTGTTGAGGTGGTCCTAAGGGTCCTTAAGTCCGTCAAACGACTCAAGCTGAGGCAAGCAAAATTTCGACGGCACAGGGCATTCCAAGACTGCCGTGGTGAAGGGCGAATTTGTTGCCCTTACCATTCTATCCAGGCTTTGGTCTGTCTTTTCTCTAATGGCATTCCTTAGCTCGTCAATCTCCTTTCTCATCTCTAGGAGAAGATCTGAGTTTTGTTCATCTAAAGTAGTCGGCCCTCGACGGTCACTCCTTCTATGGCTATCTCCTCCACCCTCTTGATTAGCCCTAGATAGGTTCTCCCCCTGTTGAAGTCGTAGCCTCATTTCCTGATTTTGTTTGGTGAGCTATTCGATGGTAATGGCAAGAGCCTGGACTTGCAGAGCTAATGCTGCTGAATCTTGGTTGGACTCCATTTGAATGTAGAAGTTAACTGGAAACTACGATTTTGAACCTAAGTACGAAAATGTCGTCCCCACAGATGGCGCCAAACTGATGAAGTAAAAATCGTCAATCCTTGTAAGTGCGTCTAGATGGAGCTGAATCCTCGTCGGTGTCCCTGCAAATATGGAAAGATGGCTCTTTTAAGGTGGTCACCGGTGTGGTGCCTGCCACAACGTTTCCGATGCTAAAGTCAATACCAGGAAGCCGTTAGAATAGCAGAATAACTATGAGTGATTTTAGGAGTGTCTATGTACCTTGTGTTGGTATTGTGAGGTCTTTATATATGTTTCCACAGCTCCTAACTGTTGTGGTTGTTATTGTGATTTTAATGCCTCTATTGGTAACGCCTCATGTTCAGTAATGTAGGTTTTGATAGGCTTTCAACGGTCTATACAGCTGGTTTTGTAACCGTCTGAGTTATTATTGACTGCATTGAATAGCTTTCCTACCTTTGTCAGTGACGTGGATTTATTGACGTAGACATTTGGTTATCTCGTCTGTGAGAGAGAGATCGTCGATCCTGTCAGCTACATTGTCATTTTTTGGTAATTTACCACTCAAACCGCCACTTTTATAAGTGCTAGCCAAATACTTAGTTTTTTCAAAAAACACTTTTTTAACAGCTTTTACCAAACACTCAGTTTAAAAAAAAAACACTTTTTCATACTACACTTTTTGAAAACTCCATTTTTTTCAAAAAATCTAGTTTTAAAAAGTTGAATCAAACTCACCCTTAGTCCTTAGAGCATTCGCAGCAGTGGAGCTAAAAAGTTATAATGCTATTTTAGCTCTACCAATATACCAAAAAAGCCTTGCAGTAGTGGAGGCAAACTTAAATTTTTTTGCTGATTTGCTACAGTGCACATCTATTTATAAATGTGCACTGTAGCAGACATCTAAAAAAAATATATAATTTTTTATTCAACCTCCGATTAAAATAATCTCACCGTGCTCATCTCTCTCATCAAGCTCTCATCTCTCTTCAAGCTCTCATCTCCCAGTCCACGCTGTCGTCGTCTCACGCCGTCCTAGCCTACGCCGTCCCAGCCGACGCCTCAGCCCACACCATCCCAGCCCACGCCGTCGCCCTCCCAGCCCACGCCGTCCCACGCCATCCCGTCCCACGCCGATCAGCACTTTTTGTTTTGTTTTTTTTTTTTCCTGCTGTGGGCTGTGGTGTGGTGGTGGTGTGGTAGGTGGTTGGTTGATTTTTTTTTTTCCTTTTGTGGTGGTGGTGGTGGTGGTGGTTGTGGTTGTGTGTGTGGCTGTGATGTGCGGACTTGGTTGATTTTTTTTTCTTTTGTTGTGGGCTGTGGTGGTGGTGGTGGTTGTGGTTGTGGTTGGTTGTGTGTGGCTGTGATGTATGAGTGTAGTGAATATATTATTTTATTATAGTGAGATATTATTTTATTGTAGTAGATATATTATTTTATTGTGATGTTTATATTATTTTATTGTGTTGAAAGCTAAAATAGATTCACTGCTGCAGCATGTGTGTAGGTAAAATAGATAAAGTAACTTTTATTGGTGCTAAATAGCTAAAATTATAGATGCACTGCTGCGAATGCTCTTAGTTAGGAGAGCCAAATTTTCATTTCCTTCTACATTCTGGTTGGAGCATGTTCCTCCAGGTGTTGTCAACTTTGTTTCTGCTGATGTACTAGCTCTTTGATTAATTTATTTCAGATGGTTGTTTCTCAACAAAAAAAAAAATATGATAAGATGATGTGACATGTTGAGATCGTAGGGGGCAAAATATGAGTTTTATACCATATTCTTACAGAATTTAATCTCATATTTAAAATGAAAAAAATTAATTGATGACCTAAGGGTATTAATATAGGAAATATTTTTAGAAATATTTGATAGGAAAAAATAAAATGATTACTTTTTTTTACTGCTTTTTATGTTTTTTTGTGAAAGTGGTGTTAAAACTTTTCTAAAACAGTTTATTAACAATTGCTCTAATGGCCATTTTAACATAATCCACTTAAATTTTATAATGCTAAAATTTTTATAAGAAATTGTTGGATCCACGGTTTAAAATAATAAAAAAACTTGATAATTCACAACTTTGTAACAAGCTTACAATAAATAAATGAAATTTTACTTTTCTTCTCAGAGCATTCGTATAAATAATAACATCTTACATATAAATAGTTCTATAAAAATAAAAATTATGAGATGATGGAGCGTGAACTCGTCAGTCAATGTTGTCGGATGAAGCCAACCTGCAGCCTCCTGGAAGGGTCACCGGTGTGGTGCCTGCCACCACGCCTCCGATGCCAAAGTTAGTATGCAAAGAAATCTCAGAGCAATTGGAGAATGCAAGCAAATAATAGTTCTCTCTTAGTGTGTTTGTGTATGTACCTTGTTCTTGATAATGAGAGGGCTTTATATGCATACCTTCATGGCTTCTAGCCGTTGGAGTAGTTATGGAGATCTTAATGCTCCTCCTCGTAACGTCTGGTCTGGTTGTAATGTGACTTTAATGTGCTACAACGGCTCATACAGTTGGCCCCATAACCGTTCTTAACTTAATTGTGCTGTAATGAATGTATTGTGTTTTCCTCGTCAGTGACGTGGGCATAAGATATGCTCGTCCAAGCATGCCTTCGTCTGTCTTGTCTAACATCGTCACTGAAAGACGATGTCACTGGATTCGTCATTCCTATCATGAGATATATATCACTATGTTACATTGGGCATTTTCTCAAAAAAAAAAAAATGTTACATTGGGCATGACACTCGTTCTATTTAAGACATTTTGCGTCACCGTTGGAGCAAAAACTTACACTACTTGACAGAGCAAAACCTTCACCACAAGAACACCCATTTCTGTCAAATCATTCTCAAAACATGTGTACTTGTAAATGACTTTCTTACATATATACATAAATATTGTTATAATATTGACATGTAATTATAGGAATGGTGCAAATGGGCACACATATGATATAAAGGCTCACATAAATCACTTAAGAATAACGAGCCGTATCACCAAATTAATTTTCATAAATATTATACTTATTATTGTATTAGTAGAAGTTATCTAGAATTAAGGCTTCGTGTTATATGCAATACTATAACTCCCCATTATTTTTGAAACTTCTGCACCTTTTCAATTACTACAAAAATCAATATAAATAAATAAATAGCATAAGTAAATATTTCAACTTATTCGCCAATTGTTTCTCAAAAAAAAAAAAAAAACTTATTTGTCAATTAATATTAAAATGCACCAATAAAAACAAATTGATATTTAGGGCCCATTTGGTAATGTTGTTCTACTAACTTGTTTAAGTGTTATGAAAATACGTGTGAGTGAAAAAATGTTATGAAAATACATATTGTGTTGTTTATACAATGAAAACTATTAAGCAACACAACCAAATAGGCCCTTAGTGGGAATAAAATTGTGGCACTCAATAATCACAGTACAATTTTGAAGAATGGGACTAATATAAAGAGAATATAGTAAAAGGAAGCTGATATTATGAAGAGATAGTACGAGAAGAATAGTTATTCTTCAAATTTTCTTTTAATTGATCCGAATACACTTTAAAACTTACTTAATTCTTGAAAATATTGAATAATATTATCTATATTATTTATTAGAGGATTTTTTCTTTGAACTTGACTTTTATGTTGTTTAAAAATACTCAAAAATTTTATCTTTAATAGGGAGAAAACTTGATGACAACCCGATAAAAATATATATCCAATTTTATTTAAAATACTTACAAAATAGGACACTCTCCTATTAATCTATGTCTTTGAAATAAACTAATCTAATTTTTTTTTTTAAAAAATAAAAATTATGACATTAAACAAAAAATAAATGTCTCATCGCACGTACAAAGTGCATGTGACGAGGTTAGTGTGATATAATAAGATGTTAAGTTAATTTCTTTAAATTTCTGATGTAGGCAAATTAAGGTCTATCCCAATTGCTAGAAAATTTCCATGACCTTAAATAAATAGCCAAGTCACATTCTTATCCATTTCCATTCCAATCCACATACCATTCACAGCAAAGAATTTAAGATTTTTAGTATTTAATAACTTAAAAAGTTATTTTATCTATTTTAATAACCTACTTTATAATATATCCAACATCATAGATTTTAACATTCAATACATTAAAATAATATAAATAACACAAAAAAATAAAATATTTAACACAATAAACAATACCCATAACTATTAACATATTAAAATACTATTTTCCTAATACCCTACGTTAATAATTTATTATTTATTTAAAGGTTTAAGCTAAAGTAACTAACTACAAGTAACATCAGTCTGACTAAATTTTTTCCTCTATTTTAGCAATAAAAACATATTTTTTTTATTTTACATTCCGTCTATTTTTTTATTTTATATATTTTATCATTTATTTTTTTTTATTATTATCTTTTGTACCCATCTCTCTATCTTTTTCTTTCGTACTTGTCTCATTACTCCGTCCGGTTAGACTCACACCCTATCTTTTTCTTTCTATCTCAGCTCTCCACCCTCTCCAAAACACCCTACTCTTCTTCTTCTTCTTCCATCCATTCACGGTCATATCACCTTTGCTCCATTTAAAGCATCTTCTTCTTTCTCTCACGGTCAGATCATCTCTTCACCACAAGCACCACAAGCATCAAAACCCACAAACTCTGATCCACAAACTCAATCAACTCTTCACCGATCTCCGTTGCAGGCACCGATCCACAAGCATCCAGTCCCATTTCCGTCGACCCACAAACTCTGATGTCCGCCACTAACACCGATCCACGAGCTACCAACACCGATCTCTCTATCTGTTAGTTTGTCTGTGTGGGTGTGTTTGTGCGTCTGTGTTGGTTTGTATGCGTGGGTGTGTTTGTGCGTCTGTATTGGTTTGTCTGTGTGGGTGTGTTTGTGTGTATCAGAGGAAGAAGAAGATGATATAAGAGAGCAGAAGTCTTGAGTTTGTTTTGCAGATGTAGAAGAGAACAAAAAAAAGGAGCAAAATTATGAAATTAATAAAACATTAGAATGCAAAGCTGCAGTAACCGTGTATATACACGGTTACTGTAGCGAAATGGAAATCTACACTAGTTTAGAAGGACGGATGTGGAGGTGTTTTAGAAGAAAAATGTGTAAAATTGATAGCATTTTGTATTTTGCAAGGACTGGTGTGATTACTCTTAACTTTGGCTTCTTTGCTGTAGAAGGTGTCCTATATTTTATCTTTTTCCAGTAGAGAGCAGAATCATCATCTGCCCCCTTGGGAGGCACAACCTCAAAGGACTCCGCGTATCTCCATTCCCACGATTGGTCAGCTAACCCTTTTGGTTTTCATATTCCAACATCCCTAACCTCTACTCAAAACTCCAACAGCCAACATCCTAAGTCCCGCAAAGTTCTCATTCTTTTCACAACCACCCGAAAACACCATACAACAGTCATCATCAACCATTCCAAAGCTACAAAAACCACCACCTCACAGGATACCTTCAAACGAGAAACCCAAAAATAGCCAGCAAAATCCCTTCTTTTTCCCTCTTCACCAACACAAAACATCTTAGATAAAGTTCTCCTACATTTCACGAACACCACACTACAACAGCAACCCAAAACACAGCCCCTCAAAACACCAGAAACAAACCACCATGAAAACCCATAAATTCCTTGCTTTTTCCCAAACCCGAAATCAAATAGCAGAAACTCCAATCCTACATCAACCCTCTTACTCTCCATCAAATAATCATAAAAAAACACAGAAAGTTCCTTCCTTTCAAGAAGCACAAGTAGCAGCAACAACAAATATCTGCATCAAAGAAAAGTGAAGAAAAGAAGAAGCAGAGCAGAGACGTTACAATACTAGCAACAGAGAACAGGAGCAGAACAAGGAGAAGCAGAGCAAACAGCAGAAAACAGAGAACCAAAATATAACAAAACAGAGAAGAAGATAACAGAATTCTGTGAATGCACAGAGAGAGAATTGGAGAGAGGAATTGAGAAACTTTCTCTTAATCTTGTAATAAAATGAATCTGTACATGATCTGAGGTTATATACACCTCTGTGCCTAAGCTCCCAAAAACAGAGCGTAACAAACTAACCAAAACAGTAAGAATCAGTTACAACACGTGGGAAAGACAGTTACAGCACGTGAGATACAAACCAAGTAAATAAACTACATGCCGTTTAGCCTCTAATTTAAATATCCTTGTAGCTTGCTTATGTCGTTTAGTTCTGCTCTTCTTGCTTCTCATTCTTTGGTACTTTCTTCTTAACTGGTTTCTTCTTAATAGTCTGATACTCCCCCTCAAGATGAAAGTCAGAACCATGTATGTTCAATATATTCATCTTGGAAATTAAGAACTTCAATTGTTGGCTGCACAGTGCTTTGGTAAGCAGGTCTGCTACCTGTGTATGTGTGGGAGTGTAAAACAAACGAATCACCTTCTCTTGCACCTTGTCTCTAACCAAATGACAATCTACCTCTATATGCTTTGTACGCTCGTGGAAGACTGGATTCTCACCAATGTGGATTGCTGCCTGATTGTCACAGAAGAGCATTCCAGGTTGTGGATGAGCAATTTCTAAATCTTTCAACAAAGCTATCAGCCAAGTCATTTCACAAACTGTCAAGGCCATTGCCCTATACTCGGCTTCAGCTGATGATCTAGAAACTATGGATTGTTTCTTAGATTTCCATGAAACTAATGAGTCACCTAAGAAAACACAAAAGCCAGTAGTTGATCGTCTGGTATCCACACAAGAAGCCCAATCTGCATCCGTGTAGGCTTTTAAGTGTAGATCAGATTTTGAAGACAGTAGAATGCCTTGACCAGGTGATCCTTTGATATACTGTAAGATCTTGTATGCTGCATCAAGATGTGGCTTTCTAGGCTTAGCCATGAATTGACTTAGTTTATGTACAGAATATGTAATATCTGGTCTTGTGATTGTTAGGTAAAGTAACCTTCCAATTAATCTTCTATAGACCCCAGGATCATCCAATAAATCACCTTGGAATTTACTTAGTTTTAAGTTCTGCTCCATTGGGACCTTGCTGGGTTTGCATCCTTCCATACCAGCATCCTTAAGAACTCCTAATGCATATTTCTTTTGACATAGTGAAATACCCTTCTCTGATCTAGCAACCTCAAGGCCTAAAAAATATTTCAAACTACCAAGGTCCTTTAACTTGAACTCAAGATTCAAGGAGGTTTTGAGGTCTTCAACTGCTTGGACATCATTGCTTGCAATGAGAATGTCATCAACATATACAAGCAATGCTATGAAAGTCTGATTAAACTTCTTGGTGAACAAAGAGTAATCAGATTTTGATTGCTTGAAACCATACTTCAAAATGGTTGTAGAGAACTTGGAGTACCACTGCCTTGATGCTTGTTTAAGGCCATATAAAGACTTGTGAAGCTTGCAAACCAGATTCTCCCCCTTGCTGTGAAAGCCAAGAGGCAACTGCATATACACTTCTTCATGGAGAGAGCCATTTAGAAATGCATTGT
The DNA here is from genome assembly GCA_019022515.1 of Quercus aquifolioides. Lineage (NCBI taxonomy): Eukaryota > Viridiplantae > Streptophyta > Magnoliopsida > Fagales > Fagaceae > Quercus > Quercus aquifolioides. Next base: position 41,934,912 of record CM032332.1, read on the forward strand.
TCACATCAAGTTGAACTAAATGCCAGCCTCTCACAGCAGAAACAGCAAGTAAAGTCTTGACAGTAGTGAGTTTAGCAACTGGAGAGAAGGTGTCAGTAAAATCCAAACCAGCTTGTTGAGTGAAACCCTTAGCAACAAGTCTAGCTTTGTATCTGTCCAAAGAACCATCAGCATTATACTTCACCCTATAAACCCATTTGCATCCAATAGCCTTTTTGTGAGGAGGCAATGTGGTGAGAGTCCAGGTTTGATTTGCTTCTAAGGCAGCAATTTCAGATGCCATAGCAGCCTGCCAATTAGTATCCTTGACTGCCTCATGATAGTATGTAGGCTCAGGAATGGTAGAGATTAAGGAACAAAAATGGGCATAAGGGGTGGATAACTTTGAGGAAGTAAGATAATTGGACAAAGGATAAAAGATACCTGACTTGCTGGCAGGAAGAGAAGGAGCAAGATTATTACTGACAACTGTGCTGCACTTGAAATCACTCAGGTAGGCAGGTGGTTTTGATACCCGAGAAGACTTCCTGATAGGAATAGGTGGTGTATTTGAGGAAGGGATGAGAGAAGGAAGTGGATTAGAAGTAGGTAATTCTGCAGAAATGGCATCTGCAGAAGTAACAGCAGGCAATTCTGCAGAATTAGAGTTAAGTGATTCTGCAGAAGGTGATTCTGCAGAAGAGGATGTGGGAATGGTGGAATCAAAGGCAGTAACATCATTGTTAGAATGGGATGCAGAAGGAAAATCAAACACAGAAGAATTTGGTTGATCTACTGAAGGAAAAAGGTGAGGTAAAGGCAAGCTAGTGTGAGGAGATGAAAAATTTGAAGGTGAGACAAAAGGAAAGATAGTTTCTAGGAAGTGAACATCTCTGGAGATAAAAATCCGATTAGTGGTTAAATCAAGTAACTTGTAACCCTTGACACCAAACGGATAACCGAGGAACACACAAGCTGAAGACCTAGGATCAAACTTTTGTCTATTATGAGTGAGAGTGGAGGCATAACACAAGCAGCCAAAGACCTTTAGGTGAGAAAATGATGGAGGTTTGTCATACAATTTCTCAAATGGAGTTTTATGATTCAGAATTTTAGAAGGTAATCGATTTATAATATGAACAGCAGTCAGCACACACTCACCCCAATAAGATATAGGAACATTAGACTGAAATTTTAATGCCCTTGCAATGTTTAAAATGTGTTGGTGTTTCCTCTCCACAACTGAGTTTTGTTGTGGAGTGGCAACACATGTATGTTGATGAATAATGCCCTTACTTGCATAAAATTCTTTTAAGAAAAACTCAGGAGCATTGTCAGTTCTAATGACCTTTATATTGGCATGAAATTGTGTGTATATCATATTATAAAAGGAGATTAACAAAGGTCTGGTGTCAGCCTTTGACTTCATAAGGTAAATCCAAGTTGATCTTGTGGCATCATCCACTATGGTAAGAAAATATTTGAATCCATCATGAGTGAATTTGGCAAAAGGACCCCAAACATCACAATGAATCAGATCAAAAGCTTTGTTTGAAATGTGATTAAAGAATGGGAAAGGAAGTCTCTTCTGTTTAGCAATAGGACAAAGAGTACAATTCTTATTATTGTGAAAGGATTGTACATCAGAAATTGAATTATGCAAAGCATGAATCTTATTATCAGAAACATGTCCTAACCTCATATGCCAAAGATAAGACTTTGTAACATTAGGAATGGACTCAGACACAGAATTAACAAAAGATTGAAAAACTGACTCAAGGACTGAAGTGGCTGTTGAGACAGATTTGTTGTTTGAATCAGTGTGCAGCAGATACAAGTTGCCATGTAATTCACCCACTCCAATCGTCTTCTAGCAAGTAAGGTCCTGGATATAACATAGATTTGACAAAAAAACCAGACAGCATGAGAGGGTCTTGGTTAATTTGCTGACAGAAATCAGGTTGAAATTGAAAGAGGGAACACATAGCACATTTTCAAGTTTTAGAGTGGCAGTAACTTGAATTGTACCAATATGAGTAACTTTGACTCTTTCACCATTTGGTAATTGAACAAAGGTTGATATAGAACTGGTTATATGTGTGAACAAAGATAAAGAATGGACTATGTGGTCTGTGGCTCCAGTATCAAGAATCCATACATCATTACCATGAGCAGCAGCCTTATTGATAGGACTAATGGCAAAAACTGAATGATGCAAATCTGATGAAGTAAAATTAGTACACAGATTACCTGAAAGGGCTGAATTAGCTGAATGTGGTGCATCATTGGTACCACCAGATGTAGATGCATGTGAACTGAGCATAGAAAGCAGTTGTTGATACTGTTCTGATGTGAAAGGGAATGAATTAACTTGTGGAGTCTGTGGGGTATCAACGTATCCTTGATCACCTTCAACTAAGTTTACCATGGCCACATTGTTTCTCTGCTTGTAACCAGGTGGAAATCCCACTAATTTGTAGCACTTCTCCATAACATGGCCAAGCTTCCCACAGTGACTACACAGAGGTCTTCCCTTTTGATTGCTTCCTTTGACATATTTGTTGTTTCCTGGAAAAGCCTTTCCATGATTGAATCCTTGACTTCTGACTGCCAGAGCAGTTGATTCTACTGAAGGAGCAACAGTGAATCCCAAACACCTTTGCCTTTCTTCTTGAATCACTAAGGAAAATGCCTTATCAATGGAAGGACTAGGCTCCATCATGAGAATTTGTGTTCTAACTTGAGAATAAGAATCATTCAAGCCATTCAAGAACTGCATAAGAGAATCTTGATGCTGAAGTGCTGTGATTTTGTCATTCACACCACAAGTACACTTACCACATGAACAACATGGTAAAGGCCTGAAATTCAATAGTTGATCCCAAGCAGCTTGTAGATCAGTGAAAAATCCAGTGATCGTAGCAGCACCTTGCATCATAGTTGAAATTTGCTTCTGAAGTTGAGAGATTCTTGGTCCATTTGCTTGAGAGAACCGTTTCTTGAGAGTATTCCACACTTCAAATGCAGTGTCTCTGTAAATCACACTAGCAGTGAGATGAGGGGAAACGGAATTCAAGATCCATGAAGAGATCATTGAATTGCATTTTGACCAAGCTTTCTTCTCTAATGGCGTGATTGCCATTGAAGAATTGATAGAACCATCAACAAATCCTAGCTTGCTTTTAGCATCCAAAGCCATTATCATTGCTCTCGACCACATAGGGTAATTGTTCTCAGTCAATGGCTGAGTAACCAAAATCGCACCTGGTGTTTCACCATGGTGCAAGAAGAATGGACTTCGTGGATCTTCCATTGGAGTCAGCTCTCGCTGAGAAGAGGAAGATGAAGCAGTTTGAGTATTCTGATCATTTGAAGCCATTGAAGATAGATCAGAGCTCTGATACCATATAACAAAACAGAGAAGAAGATAACAGAATTCTGTGAATGCACAGAGAGAGAATTGGAGAGAGGAATTGAGAAACTTTCTCTTAATCTTGTAATAAAATGAATCTGTACATGATCTGAGGTTATATACACCTCTGTGCCTAAGCTCCCAAAAACAGAGCGTAACAAACTAACCAAAACAGTAAGAATCAGTTACAACACGTGGGAAAGACAGTTACAGCACGTGAGATACAAACCAAGTAAATAAACTACATGCCGTTTAGCCTCTAATTTAAATATCCTTGTAGCTTGCTTATGTCGTTTAGTTCTGCTCTTCTTGCTTCTCATTCTTTGGTACTTTCTTCTTAACTGGTTTCTTCTTAATAGTCTGATACAAAATTAGTAACCTCCATTCCCTTCTTCAAATTATCTCTCTTAAAACTGTCATGCAATCACATGTTTATATTTATTTCGTCCTGCTTTCTAAAATAAATTTTTTACATGTCGACTTAGATAGATATATGTCATTACTCACATGTCATTGTAGGATAAATTTGATCATTGTTTCACTTCACATGAGTTCATTCTTTTTAAAATCAAATTCTAAATATTTTAGATGTTTAAATGATGAGATTTCAGGGGTGTTTGGTTTGTGTTTTCAAACAATTTTCAGTTTTTAACTGAAAATCAACTTTACACATTTTTTTACACATTTTTTTACTTCCAAGTATTTCCACGTATGTTTTTAAACATTAATAAAAGCATGAACCAAACGGGTCCTAGCCCCTTCCTCCACACATAAATACACTTCTTAATCTTTGATTTCTGGTTCAAGATGTTCTTTTATTTTTTTAGTATATAGCTTAAGAGCCTTTATGAGTTTCCTAGATGAATTAGAAAATAAAATAAATAAGATTTTGGTGACCAATCATACCTTCCAATGATTGGTTACTACTTCAAAATTAATATAGGTTAAAATATTCACACACCCCCAATATAGTGTTGTGTGTGGGGTTCATTGGGATTATTATGAGTGGGTATTATTGTATTGCATAGATTACCACAAAACAAGTGACCGAAAAAATAATTCGTACAAAATTGTTTATCGTGATATGTCTTCTGCAACGAAAAATTGTTTGACCATGACATTCTTGTTTTATCAAATCAAAATGATTTAGCGAAAGAAGCAAATACCTCTGTTTTGCACCCTCACTTAGTTTGTTGATCACGTACCCAGAACCATTAAACTCTTATATGGTCTGGTTAATGTATATACTCTTAGGCTACATATTAATGGTCTGTTTTAGCAAATTTTTATGAGAAATTAAAAAAACTATCAAAAAAATTAATCATTTTTTCGCTTTCTTATACAAAATTATTTAAAATAGTTTACTAATTTATGCCTATACGCACATGTTAGTAAAACTACACACACGCGCTTTTAGGCATATGTTAGTAAACCATTTTAGGAATTTTTTTAGAGAAATATGAATAAGTAATTAAGTGTTTTACCCATAAAAATTTCCCCATATTCTTTGGTATGTTGAAAAAATGTCATCCTATAGTTTGAATTGTAGAAAATAAGATTTATTTGTTAGGTTGAAAAAATGTGATCCTAATGCCATCCTCTAGTTTGAATTGTAGAAAATAGGATGCATTATGCATACTTCATGTCCCATAAAGTTTTTTAAACTGTAAATCTTTAATTATAGAGTTTTTTAACTAAATAACTTTAATTGAAAACTTTTATAGTGTTTGGATTGTTTAATAAACTAGTAGCTTGCTTTGAAGATGTTAACAATCTAAATGATTAAAAAAACTTCTACTTATGATAAATGACAAAAAGAACAGAACAAAAATGTTATATATTTTTACACATGAATCCAATTAATGGTTAATGTTGATTTATTTGTTATTATTATTATTATTATAATTATATCTAGCTACTAGTCAAACTTATGAAATCAATCTCTCTCCGATGGATTAGGTAAATGATATTGTAAGATGATATAGGAAAATTCTCTATTTTATTTAAATACAAAAATGTAAAGATATATAAATTTCCCATTAAAATAATAAATAAATTTTACTTTAAACATAGAAAAAAGAAAAAAAATCATAAATAACATTTATAGCAGCACAATAACAACAAAGACAAAAAAGATATAATAAATATAAAAATAACTAAACCAGACATAAATATAAAAATAACTAAATTAGTCAGAAGTATATGAAAGAAATATTGATATCTCAAATTAATTATACATAATATCCTAAAACCTATTCATTAAAAAAAAAAAAAAAAATTCTTAAAACCTAATCATAAGGGCCCCAAACAAACTTGGTTGCAATATCATTTGTAGCATTATAAGTTATAAACTTTTCAAGTATCCTAATTATCAAAAGCTTGTATCCTGTAATCACCTATAAAAATAAACACAAAATAAGTTATATGTAAAACATATATATATATATATATATATTAATATACCAAGAATTTTATATAAATATAACATACATTAGTAAATATAAAAAGTATATCGTTACTCTAATTAAATCCATCGTAGAATATGTTTTTCAATGTTAGGTCTAAAATTTAAATTTTAGATGTTAAATAACAAGAAATTTATTTATTTTAGTCTAAACATGATTAAAAAGTAATATCGGAAAGAGACCCACTCATATGGAAGAATAACAAATGGAAATGGCTTTGAAATCAAGTAATCCATAAATGTTCGATTACATTGATTTGAAACAAACCAATTGGCATGATTGCCACGGATATGGGAATCTACTACACAAGAAAACACTTCATAAGTCGGATTCTCTAAAAAAAAAAGAAGGGGGTATTAACAAAAATAAAAATAAAATGAAAGAATGAAAAAGATAGTTGTTAAAAAATATAAAATATACAATTTTATTCCAACGGCAATAGGGAAGTTGAAAGTTTCTCGTATGGATGGGTAAGGCATAGCTAAAATAATTAGAACCTTTGTATGTTCTAGTCTTAAAAGTATTCAAATCTCAAGAGATTGTAGGATATTAGGAAATCTCGATAACCAACCTCGAAAAGGGAACTGAATGTTATCGAGATGATTATAAGAGGCAATAGCTATCTAGTTTTCTTCCCTGTATTCTCTGTTAAGTTGAAAAAAATGCAATTTTTTTGGTTTGAAGTTTAGAAAATAGGATGCATTAGTTGCAAGTATGCATACTTCATGTTCCGTACCTTTAACTAATGCATCTTATTTTTTACAATTTAAGCCAAAATACGGGGAAAAAAAGCCAAATAGTTGTTACTTATAATAATCTTGATAACATTTGATTTCCTTTTCGTGGTTGATTATCGAGATTTTCAACTACCCCACAATCTCCTGAGAATTGAATTTTTCACGGAGTTTGCTTTTAGCCCTGGAACATAAGGAAGTTCTAATTGTCTTAGTTACGCTTTATCCATCTATATGAGGAAATTTCTATTTCACTGCTCGTCGGAATAACATGATATATACTTTATATTTTTTATTCTTTCGTTTTATTTTTATTTTTGTTAACACCCATTTTTTTTTTAATAGTTTCATACTCATGAAGTATTGGATTCAATGTTACATGAAATGTTTTCTTGTGTAGCTGAAGCTGTAGTGATTCCCATTCCCATATCCGTGGCAACCATGCCAATTGATTTAATTCAAATCAATGTAATCGAAATTTATAGATTACCTGATCGTAGCCTTTTTCGTTTGTTATTCTTCCTTATGACCCTTTTGATATTAATTTTTAATCATGTTTTGGCTAAAATAGATAAATTTCTTGTTATTTAACATTTAAATTTTGAATATTAGGTATCAATATTGAAAAATATATTTAATGGTAAATTTAATTAGAGTGAAGGTATACTTTTTATATTTATTTATGTACGTTATATTTATATAGGATTTTTGGTATATTAGTATATATATGTTTACATGTGACTTATTCTTTATTTTTGTAGGTGATTACAGGATACAAGCTTGAGAATATGTTCTTAGGAAATGATGCAAGCTGTTTTTTTTTTTGATGATTAGGTTTTAGGATATTATGTATAATTAATTTGAGATATCAATATCTCCTCTCAACTACTTTTCAAAGATTTAGTTATTTTTATATTTATTAATTGGTCAAGTTATTTTTATATTTATTATATCTTTTTTAGTCTTTGTTGTTATTGTGCCTGCTATAATTGTTGTTTATGTTTAATTTTTTAATTTTTTGTATTTAAAGGTAAAATTTATTTATTATTTTTATGGGAAATTTATGTATTTTTGTATTTGATTAAAATAGAAAATTTTCCTATATTATCTTACAATATCATTTTCCTAATTTATTGGAGACGGATTGGTTTCATACGTTTGACTAATAACTAGATCTAATAATAATAACAACAAATAAATCAACACTAACCATTAGATTGTTAACATCTTCAAATCAGGCTACTAGTTTATTAAACCCTCCGAAAACTATAAAAGTTTTCAATTAGGGTTTTCAATTAGGGGCATTTATCAGTCGGTTCAAACTCACATGAAACCAAAAAGATGATGAGAATATCCCATTGAAGAAAAATGGGAATAAAATGAAATGGTCAAAGATGATATGGGGCAAAAGATGGACCATTTCAAGGTTATTATATATTTTTTAGGAGAAGATAAAGAAGCTTCTCGGCCCGGAAGATCCTCTGACCCAAAGAGCTACATTGGGTATGTTTGTATTCATACGTACCAATTGCTCATGGCCTCACTTTCAGACCTTTGGCAAAAGCACCTTTGGTTTCTTGCACTTCTTTTTATTTTTGATTAGATTCTCTAGCACTTCTTGTTTTCATTTTACTCTCTCAGAACAGCAACAATAATCATGTTTTTACCTTCATCCGAATCCAGCAAACCTCCAGAACTACTCTTGTTCTAAACCTCATTCATATCTTATATGTATTATAAGATATTTTTTCTCAAATACACAACGCGATCCTTTCTAGCTATTTTTATAAGTTATATATTTCTGTCATTTTCTATATGTAACAACTCAATTGTGAGAGGATAATTACTTGGTTAGGTTCTTTTCCCAAAATTTAATAGTTTTTCCCTAAATTTAATTGTTAATGAAATAAACTTGGACTACGTTATGATAAATGAGAGTATCATTAACGAGGTTTATAGAGATGTTAAAGAAAATGCATTGTTAGTGGGCCGGTGTGAGTGGTAAATTTTCAGTTGATAAATTGATAATGGAGTTTTTTATTTTTTGAGAATAAATTGATAATGAATATGTGCAACTGTGCAAAATTCAACAACCAACTTCAATTGATAATGAAGTTTTTTTTGAGAAAGAATTGATAATGAAGTTGGTTGTTGAATTTTGCACAGTTGCACATATTCATAATTATTACTTATTAGTTATTCACTAGAGTGGCTTGGCTTGTCGAAATTATTATGACTTGTCTGTTTATTAGCGCTTTACATTAATCAATGTAAAATGACATAAATGTAAAATTTTGACAAATTAAGCCAAAAAATTATTCACATTAGTTTTTTTTTTTAAATTTTTATTTAAATTATGCATATCTATATAAATTTATACAACCATTGTTTATGCATAAAAACGTCTTTTATTTATTTCTTAAATCATTGAGTTGGTGTGTATGTGTGAGTGATGTGGATATTTTAAATAAAGTGGTTAAATGAAGAATGAAAATTTTATTAAAATAACTTTTATAAATGTTTTTAAAAAATGACAGTATAAGATGGGAAATTAAAATTCTTACACACTAAAATGGATAAGACTTTATGCATGAATTGATGTGCATCATTCATAACTTAGAAGCCATGTAGGTCACGATTTTTTTTATAATCTTGCAATCCCCATTATAAATTTTTTTGGGACAAAATCTATGATAAAATATTAGTTTACTTGACAGGAAAAATAAAGAGCTAGTGTCCCATGTGAAACTATATATAAAGGATTTGGATCGGGTGCAGTTACCCTCTCTCTTAAAAGAATTTTTATTTTTAAAATTAACTTGTTTATTCTTTTTTTTTATTCAATGAATGAAATTGAAAGATATTTTTTTCAACTTTTAATCTCAACTCTTGATAACTATTGCAATTCATGTTCAAACATGGAATGTTTGTACAAATGTCGGTTGTGTGCAGCTTTGTGGACTTATACTGATTTAATTTTTTGTCTTGAAGTTAGTTTTTATTTCTAAAATTTATTTTGATTCTCTGAAAATAAATTGTGCTAGGTTTTAAAAGTTGAATAAGTTAATAAAGTAACTAAAGCAGCAAATATTTTTGAACATATAAAAAAAAGTGAGCTACAGCTCATAGTTATATACATTAAAAAATTAATATATAAATATATTTTTTTTCTATCAATTTTATTTTATGGGATATATGAATATCAATCCGTTTTTAGTTGAAAGGAAAAGAAATAACTTAAATAAATCTCTTCCCAAAAGAATATGACTGAGCTACAGCTCATATGAGTGCATGAAAAAGAAAATAAATTATAAAAATCTTCAAGGAATAAAAGCACGAGTTTTAGGGTTGAGATCAGATTTAATACTTAGAATATTGCACCTAATGCAAAAGCAATGGACGTTTGAGATAGAAAGCTGAAAAAAAGTAACTTTTGATCTAAATTATTGAATTAAAAAAGTTTAAATTTAAAAAAAAAAAAGTTAAAAAGTTAAAAGTTAAAAAAATGAGAATGGTAAAAATTGATGTGGGTGGAAATCGGGTAATTGCACCCGGTTTTTGTTCAGTCACCAGTCACCAGAATCATTAGCCTTTATTAAGGAAGCATCTAAGTAAGGAAGTTAATTTGTTGTATGAATGATTTAATAATATAGGTTTTTGGTTTTTGCCCATAAATTATTTCTAGAGGTGTAGGTTTTTGGTTCCTTCGTTTGTATTTGAAGCCTCTGTCACTTCAGGTCTTGAATCGTTTGTTAAAATTTGGGAACGTGAAAGACTATAGAGCTAGAGGAGCATGGCACATGTATGATAGTTTTAGAAATTAACATGAAGCTTAGCACAATCCCATCAAGATAGACTTTTTCAAAATCATTGATGTCTTTCACAATGTTAAGCTATGCTTCCTTTGATATTCTAAATCTGCAAAATAGTGTTTCAATGCTTGTTAGATATTGGCTATCAGTGTTTTTGTATTATTTTTAGTGCCAGAGGATGATTAATTTGTGTAACGTAAGATGAATGGAGATAATTTACTTTTTATTTTTAAAATAATATCATAAAGATGTAAATTGAAAATGCACAAAATGAAAATGAAAGCGATACTGAGTTTTTAAGCATGAGCTGTTCGATAAAGTCCAAGTCAAGAAGCCTATGTCCAACTCTAAAGAGTCAGACAAAAGTTAAAATCAGTATACGTACTAGTGAAGGAGCAAGACTATGGCTTTGATAGCATAGACTTGGAATTATTATTCATGTCACTGAAGGGACCAATTAAAAATATCTAAATTAAGATATAGACGCTGAGCGGAATTTGCATTTTTCTTACAATCACGCATACGTTATCGACGAAAACCAAACATTCCAAATCCATAGTATTTGAATTTCAATTGGGTTTCATAATTTTCGTTTTCATCTCATAATTTTCAATTGGATTGGACTTGCACAACACCTTCTTCTGGATCATCCAAAGGTAATCTTTCAAGCACAGCGTTAGCAAATGAAGCAGCCATTAAAGCCACAGGAGTCGAAGCAACCAAAGGACCAACAAACACTAGACCCAATAACAAATTCGAAAGCTTCCTTGCGGACCAATTCAAATTTTTTAGACTTTTATATAACACTATAAATATAAGACTTTTATAAACTGAAGTTGTACATTTTGTCTATTTTGCAATGGGAGCATATATTTTGCAACATTATAACTGCAAGTCAGCCTGGTATACTAGCACTGAGACATGTTCTTGTGATTATACACATACTCAGCAAAGGCCAATTAATGTTGAATAGTCATGAAGCATAGATACCAATCATCTATTCAAGTTCTCATAGATACAAATCTCATTGAAATTAGTCACAATTTTTTCTTGCACTACAGGATTAACTATAGATCTATCTTTACGAGTATGCAGTATTGGATATAATGTTGTACACTCTATAGGATGTCCATCTGCTTTTGCTTGCATTATGAACAACATATTTATGTAGTGATGAATATTGGTTTCACATAAACTTAGGAGAAGTCAAAATCATTTAAAAATTAGTCATAATACTTATTACATTTTTTGCAGCATGCACAACATAGTTACAAGAACCAGCAGTATGTAAGTCATCTTGTTTAGAACGATGGTCTTTATTCTTCTTTGACTTTGTCTACATTTAACAAAATTACATGTTTATATACATTATGCTTTAAGTATCTATTTCAAAAGTACAAAAGTAAATATATGATCTACATCAAGCATGTCAACTTAGATTAATACCACTGCATTATCAGTATACCAATGCTCAATATGTACATCTCAATCTTCTAGTATGTATCCCTTGGGTCGGTTGTTCTTCACCCGTGCTTTATTTCTTGAATGTGGTATTTGATGCTTACTTTTCAGCCTACATTTATGCAAATTAATATATGTAAAAAAAATTGAATTATAAATAGAATATGTATAGAAATATTAAACCGAGTCTAATTTTATTAAACGAGTGGTTATTATTCGCTAAAGAGTATACATTAATTGTTGGCCATGTTGTGTCATTTCAAAATTATTATTATTATTATTTTTTAATGTGACGATGGATGGCCTCAAAGCCTCATGAGTTTCTCCTCTATTTTGGCCATGAAAAAGAAAGGAAATTTTTTGAAAGCTGGCCTCTCCAATTCTACGTTATTCAAACCCAAAAAGCAATTAAAAAAAAAAAAAAATTTGAAGCACATCTCCCACCCCCCGGTATAATTTGAGAACCTTAGGTCATAATCTCTGTGCAAGATCTTCAAAGTTGATTCTGAATCTAGGATTGCTTTGAGAGTTTTCTGCTAGAAATTCTTTTTAGTTCATGAGCATGATATTCCATATTTGATTATTAGATTTGCTTTCTAGACATGATAGATTCATGGAGCGGTTATATATCAATTTTTAAGGTGTTTAGAGATCATGAGTTGCTGATTAAAACATAAGTTAACTATGTTTTCTAGGATCTTGTGTTTAGTAAAATTTTCAAGGCGTTTAGAAATCAAAAGCCCATACCTTGTGGAGAAGCTATGTGCATTTCTTGGTTTGATTCTTAATCCGCATCTTGTGTAGAAGCTCCTTCCAATGTTACACTCTTGGTACGCATGCGCATATTTGCCTTTTGCTTTGCCATTTCAACTGTTAAAGACTAAAATAAACAAGTATATAAGCACAATGACAAGTAATGGCACAAGTTAGATTGCAACTGACAAAAAGGAATTTGAAGCAGGAAAAGTTAAAATGTATGAGTTATTAAATATGTGGAGTGCGTCAAGTGAATTGCCAAAACTCCAACAGGAACTTCAAAGCTGTGCTTAATTTACAAGTTTGATCCAAAACCCACCATAGAATGGAAAATTAACCGAGTGAAAGATTTTGTCTGCGTGTACAACTACAAACAACAAAACAGATCAACGCATTTTTTTTTTTTTTTTTTTTTGAGGTTGAAAAATTCTCATGACATTGCAGCCAGCACCTTCTACCATCTCTATGCTATTTTGGGTAGCATTTACACGATCAATCTCATCTATGTCCGATGACTCTTTGTAATATTATTTTGATAGAGCTAACTCTCTCTCTCTCTAAGCCTAGCACATTTTCACAAAACATGTGGGTAATACCACTGTTTTTATTGTATGGGTTTAAGCTCTAAGCTGAATGGGAGATAGCTCTCATCTCAACCAACCCATGCCCTCGAAAGCCCCCAGATACTTGTCATCACTGCAGCCAGCACCTTCTACTATCTCAATGATAGTTTGGGTAGCAATTTCTCGATTACTAGCACCCAAGTTCAATTACTCTTTGCAATTGTACTATTCAATACAAGTGTTCTTTCTCATCCTCCTTTTTTTTTTTTTTTTTTCTTTTTTGCGTAAGGGGGTTACCCTGGCAAAGCTGCTCTATCTAATTACCTAACAAGTTCACTAAAAATACGTCGCAATATCACTCTTTTAAATGTCAAAGCCCAGAGGCCTTTTATTTTTATTTTTTTATAAGTAATATATATATATATATATATATATATTCATATAAACAATAATTTAGCCAAAAAGAAGAAGTTCAATGTTTACTTTTTCAAAAGGGAATGCATACCGATACTTAAAGCTCAATCAAGATGAAGCCTGTAAAATAGATCTGAATGAGGAACTTATACAATGGTACACTCAATCCCTCTTCGAAGGCAAACACAGCAAATTGCAAGCAATGTCTGGTCTAGCTTATTAAACAAGTTTAATAAGAAGACCAGCCAAAATAAACATGCATGTGCTTTTGCACATCAACAGAACATAGATAACCTATTCGCACAAGCCAAACAAAACAAAAGCTTGCGTACAGATTACATTGTTGCAACCCTTGATAAATTCCAGGATTTGTATACCAAAGTAAATGGTTCTCCAACAAATTACAGTATGGTACACCTCATTTTACAGATAGAAAAAGAATTTAAGATTAATGCAATTGCAATTCTTGACCATCCAGCCACTTAAGTGTAGGAACAATCTTGACCAAAAATGATTTAAATTTTTCATCGGCAATTGCATTCCCCACAATATCTAACTGTGTCTGAAAGTTCGGATTTGTGTGAAAACACAAGAGCTTGTTCAGACTCCCAAATAAAAATTGCGGCTAGATTGCTTTTACTCTAATTTAAGCTAAGTGCGGAATAAGAGTAAATGAGCGCAAACAACTGATACAACTACCCTAAGCCATATTCATGCAATATCAACAATAAATGATAAGCTTAAAGAGTAGGGAAGAGAGATGTAAATACAAGATAACACCCCGATGTGTTATCGAAGAGGAAACCGAAGAACTCGGTGAAAAACATCTCCGCCGCCCTCCAAGCGGTAAATTGATCCACTAGAGAATAAGTTAGAGTACACGAGTTACAAAAGACCCTCTAAGCCTAGTCTACCTAATGTACTTGAGCCCTCCAAGCTATTGCTACCAACTGGCTTCTTGGAACCTTGCCTTCTCTAGCTTTCTCGGATCCCGCAATCAGTGGCGGCTCCAAGATTTTTTTCTAGGGGGGTCAATAATGGTGGAGCCGGGAATTTGTTGGTGAGGGATGGACGAATAAAAAATCAGATAAATAATTTTTTTTGTTTTGTTTGTTTTTCTATATATACAACTTCCACGTTATATACAATACAACTATGTTATACAATAGTCTAAAAAGTTATTAACAGTTTAAAGTTCGTTAAGACAACAATCATTGGACACATAAACAAATAGAATTATATATCTGATCATACATTTTTAACAAATTAATAATAAATTATTATATTTATAAGTTATATCAATTGAATAAAAAAAATATAGAATAAATAAGAATAGTAACACACTTAGGAATATGGTTGAGAGTGTTCAATTACCAATTGTTTTAAAAGCTTAAGCTATTGGGATACAATAAATTTAATCATTTAACCACACATACTTCTAACAGAGATTAAGCGTGAAACTAAGAAAAATAATACTCTTGTAATAAATTTTTGCTTTTGAAGTGTAGAAAAATATTTCTTGGACTTGAAAATGTGTAAAGCACTTATCAAACTACTTGATTGGACATAGAGAAAAACTAAGAAAACATAAAAATTAAGGATCATATTCAAGCTTATTTCAATTGGGCTTAACAAAAAAATATAAGGTAAGGGTGTTCAAAATATTTATTATAGAGATAAAAATAAATTAAAAATAATATATAATGTTTCTTTTGGGACCAAGTCAGGGGGTTCATTTGAACCCCCTGGGCTGGTCATGGAGCCGCCCATGCCCGCAATTCAGCCTAATTGCATTTGCCAATGAATGGCTCCTTCCAATACTTCCCAGCAGCACCAAAACCTCACTTGACACTCAGATTGGGTGTGGTAAGTGTTTGGGCTATCAACGTCTCATGAATTTAGAGATGGAGAGGTAGGAGTAGAGGAAAACCACAAAGAAATGTGTAGATGATTATGGGTATAACAATCTCTAACTCTCAAGTGTATTTTCTAGGGTTTTCTCTCTGAAAAGCACTCCTTACAATATGTGGGTAATGAGGGTATATATAGTGTGGGTAAAGACTTGGTAAAACAAAACATGACAAATTAGCCAAATAGAATGTTTCGCGAGTATTTCGCAGGAAGGCTTTACCCACGAGACACTTGCGAAAACTCCAGGTTGGCATGACTCTTCGCATTTCAGTCATGTGCTCTACACGTGGCTCTTTCGTGAGATAGCTCCTTGCGAGGCACTCGCGAAATCCACTTCTTCATTGTTTTAAACTTAAGTCTTCACTCTCTCTCACACTCATCCCTTACAATTAAAAACCCATATAAATACAGGGAAATGATTGATGAAATTACAATCAAATTTGGCACGGAATTAAAGCCAACATAAAATAGTTGTAAATTACAACTTTACAATCAACCCATTTGGCTATTCCATGACAAAACCCCTAAACAGACTCTAGACTTAAACGTGAGTTTGAGAACATATGCAAAACTCACTCGCACCTAATTCTAGAAGCTGTGAAGCACTTGCACTATATACACTTGTATCCTGAAACACTTATACATACAACAAATTTTCGTTAAGCTCATGACAAGTAGAACACACGGTATGTATAGGAACAAGTAAAATGCGATCAAGATACTAAACAAGATATAAGCTATGAAGCGTAACTTCATCAAACATGAACAGTCATTAAGGAACGACTATAATGAACATTTAACTAGTAATGATCATTTGGACATGTAATGCAAATAAGAGCAATGCTAATAAGAGCAATGCTAAAATCAATTGCATGTCCAACAAGCATGATGCATTAAAGAAACTAAAGCTAGAAGCGATAGAAGGCAATAAGTATCAAAACGGTTACAAAAACCAAGACACACAACAGTACTAAAGTAAATACTAAGATTTAAACTAAAGTACTTGAAAGCTTTAAAAGAAAGCAATGTAAATATTCATAAGTTATAAAAACTTTAAGTGAACAAAATACTAATAAACTAGACTAGCCATAACAATGGTTAGACTATCCAAAAGTGAGTGTGGCTATAGGTTATCTTCCTCCTTTTGAGCCCACTGAACTCCCCCTTTCAATATGCACACCTCCTTTCATGTGATGCTCTCCCCCTTACTGTATGCTATAGTCAAACATATTCACATTAAGTGCTCTCCCCCTTTTTGGCAAGAAATAGCTAAAGGTTCTCCTCTAGCTTGCGCTGAATCTCATCCAATTGTGTCTCCATGTTGGTTAGACGAATTTGAACTTGGTTGTTGGTAGAGTATATGATATTAACAAGACTAGAAATACGCTCATGAATACCTTCAACCAAGGTAGTCAACCTATCCGGATGAGAGCTGGATTGTTCCGATTGAGTGCTAGTGGACTGCGGCTTAGGAATGTGAGGAAATGCAGTCTTTGGATGTCCGGGAGGAGTGGAAGCAGCTGAGGGATGTTCGGAAGGAGTGGCATGAGGGGAAAAATCGCTCTTTGGTGTTTTGGAGGGACTTTGCTTTCCCCTTTTAGCAGAGGAGTGACTCTTGCTCAATTGGAGAGACATTAAGGATATTGGTCTATGACGGAGTAAGATAGTGCCATCTTTTGGTGGACGAACACCTATGAGGACCATGATTTTCATGACAAGACTGCAGAAAGGAAGACACATTCGTGCCGCTGAACGTCCTGCTGTTTTCCCCATGGTCTGAAAAATGTGAGCACAAATGTCAATTTGAGCTCCTTTGATGAGATCACACAAGAATTGCGCTCTTCCAAGATTGATAAATCCAATGTTGGTCAATGGATAGAGTTTGGAAAACATGATCAATGTGAGAGTCTTCAATTCTGGTTCGAACTTTGCAGTACCAATGGACGTGCCTTTGGTGGAGACCTTATGATCAGCTCTTAGGATGTCAAGAATTTCTGTCACTGGAGCAAGTTTATCATTATATGGAGAGATGTCCACATTTATTGGACGATTGATGTGAAGAATCTTTGCAAGATAGTCCGCAGTGATGACGAAATCCTTTCCTTGAATCCAACACTTCAGTCTAGCTCTGGTGAACCAAGCATTCGAGTAGAACTCCTTGACCAATTCATCAATGGGATCCTCAAAGTTTCCAAACAAATTTGCCCAATCTTTATCCAAAAATATCCTAGGGATAAAAGTGGATCCTAAGGTGTCAAAATGAACAATTCTTTCCACCACAGTAGGTGCATTCTCAAAGTGATCTTTGAAGGACTGATAATCCACAAGAGTTTTGAATCTTTTGATGTCAAAGTCATTTGACAAGTGTTGGGTCCTCTTTGAAACCGGTGATGGCTTGAGGTCAATCACTTGTTCTTTTCCGCAAGAAGAGTGACGATACATTTGCAAAGAGGAACAACCACACAAAGAAAACAAGAACAAGAACAAAAACAAGGAGACAAACTTGATTAGTTCCAAGTTAGTCCATAAACCAAAAGTCCTAAAAAGAACACAAAAACATAAAACCTAATATCACAAGACCATTTTAATTGCTAAGCGTGTAAAAACACTTATCTAGCATGATTGAAGTGCAAAACATGTCAAGTGATCAAGTGTGTGCATCAAGTGTGCAAGTGGTGTGCATATGTGATGCATGATCAAGGCATGACCAAGCACACTTGGGTTAAAGTGTGTAAAACATACAACCAATGTTTAAAACAGGTTGAGAATGTAAAACATGGTAATCCCCAAAGTTTGGTACTCATCGGAGTCCAAAACAACAACAAAATGCCATTTGGGCATTTCATCAAACACATAATATGCATACAACCACTAACATGTAAAAAATGTATGTACATGATGAAATCTTGCCTAAATACATTTTAAAATGCCACTTGGGGCCAACACAAACACAACCAAACAAAATGGGACTCAGCCCAAACAAGAAAATCAAAAGATTTTGTAGAAAAAAAAAGTTTTCCCAACCCTTTCAAAAATAAACCCAACCCTAGAAATCTTAGAATCTAAGACTAAATCTAAGGATTCACAAGTAAAAATATGTTGAAACATACCTTAGAGAAGTCTTAGGAGTGATTGATCTTGAGTTTTGGGTGAGTTTTGAGAGAAAAATGTGTTTTGGGTTGCGAGAGGCATTGAGGAGGCAATGTGTGTAATTTTGAAAAACTGTTATTGTTTGCCTTTAAAAACTGCAGAAACGCGTTTTTCACGGGTAAGCTTTTCGTGAAGTTACTCATGAAAAAGCCATTGAACCGCATACTAGTTTTCGCGGGTAGAGTTTTCTAGCGAAACGGTCTCGAAACTCTCTGTATGAATTTCAGTGTTTTCCAAATTTTGCCATCCTAATTTTCGTGGGAAGAGGTTACTTGCAACCTACTCACGAAAATGCTTCCAAAATAGTTTTTTGTTGAAAATAAGAAATAAACACTTTGGAAAAAACTCTAAATACACAAAATCATATAAACACTTTCAAAAACAAATAAAACACTTAAAAATATTTTTGGGTTTGATCGACAAGCAATTGAGTATATACATCACATTTGAACACGTACAATCACATAAATGGAATAAGCATTCATTGAAACATTAGACTTGTGTGTTGTGTGTGTGGATTAAGTATGAACTAGTTTATAGTCTAGAATGAAGCTTCAATGATCAATTCAAGTAAGGCATACACAACTAATACGAAATCAAGTGATCTATCCCACTTGTAGAAATGAACATAAATGACCCCTCACTAATGTGATTACAATTGATTGCAAGCTTTTTATTTGTCTTCCATTTTTCATACTTTTGATTAAAAACAACTCAGATTTTTGAGAAGCGATGCCATAAACTTTTTGATAGAACTTTGCCAAATTAGCTTTTGGCTTTGGCACCATACATTTCAATACAAGTTGCTTTCCCTTTTTCCTAGTCAAATATTAGTGTATGTGACGGATTTTGCAGCTCAAAATCTCTTTTAGAGATTTGATAATGGTTAAGTTATAAGCAAAAACATAAAAGTAAATGTGAGGAGATATATAGGCACAAGTCTAAGCATGTTTCAAGATCAAACAAGATTACTAAATAATCATTCATGACAAGCTTGAAGATTTATTTACAACAATCATAACATAGATTTCTAGATGTCTCTCACACTTAGAAAATGTGCATACATAACAAGCTAAGCTCGTAAATGCACTATGCCATTAGTACGGAGGTACTAGTCCAAACTCACATGTGGTATGCACAACACAAGCGATCAAACTTTTTGAGATTTTTCACTTTTTATGGGTTTTTGAATTTTTCAACACACTCAAAAACAGAACAAGCAAAGAAAGATCAACAAAAACAACAAGCAAAATTTTTAAAAAGAAACATGCTACAAACCAGAAGCAATGACACAAGAAGATTGTATGTGTCATGATGCATGAACCTATGACCCTAAAAAATTGGAAGTATTAATGCATGGGCATAGAGAGTGATCATGCATGAGTACCATTCTTCATCCACATTGTACGAGTGTTTTGGGCGAGATCCTTAGATGGAGGGGTATGACCGACATAACTTTCAAACCTTGGGGTGAAGCCAGCAAGGCATAATGAAATGTTCTTCAACATCTCCATAACATCTCCAATGAGCTGTCCCTCATTTTCTCCTTTAGCTTGTGCTCCCTTTGGCATCCTTCTTGAATTTTCTTGGCCACGCACAGAATTAGCCCTCTTGAGTGCTTGAAGCAATTTGGTCTTGTGTGCCCTCGCACGCCACAATGATGACAAAAGTGCTTCACTTGAGGTCCCCTTTGATTTTTGGGTAATGACTTCCCTTTATCTTTTGGTTTTGCACCAATGGTTCTCTTTCCAACAGCAGGGGTCTCAATCTCGAGCTTCTCCACTTTGGGTTTCTCTATATTTTTGGCCGATAAGAACCTCACTTCTTTCTTGGGTTCGCTGCTTAAGCTTGCTTCACCGGTATACCCTAGACCGGTCTTGTCAAGTGAATATTTTTGAAAAGAAAGCATGCTATCAAGTTTCATGGTGGAAATGCGCTCCACTTTGACATTTGCTTGAATAATTTCAAGTTCAAGAAACTTGATCTTTGAATAGGCTTCCACCAGTTCTCCCTTTAGCCCTTCAACTTCATACTTTGCCTCTTTAAGTTGCACAAGTGTGCATTTATGCTCTTCTTCAATTCTCTTCATCTTCTTGACGGCATTGTTTGCAACCTTGGCTTATTTGCCACAATCTTCTAGCAGTGCATCATACACTTCTTGAAGGTTCTTCTCACCTTCGTTGAGCATCCTCATCTTCTGAACCTTCAACTTCCTCACCTTTCGAATGCACACCAAGCTCATTAACCAAGTTGCTCAATTCTTCACTAGAGTCAACTGTGGTGATTGCCATGAAGGTTGAATAGTTTCCCTCACTATCACACTCTCCTTTCGCATCAGAATTTGAGCTTTCGGAATCACTAAAGGTAGTGGCAAACACTTTACCCTTTCCTCTCAAATAGTTTGGACATGGCTTCTTGAGATGTCCATGGCCGTTGCATTCGAGTCCTTGAGTGGATGTAGAATCCTTCCCATCTTTATTCTTGAACTCCCTCTTGTCATTCTTGGAGGATGAGAAATTTCCTTTGCCAAATGATTTCCCATTGTTCTTCATTTTGAGAAATTTCCAGAAGTTCTTCACAAGAAATGCCACCTCCTTCTCTACGTCGTCTTCATCGGAGGAATCACCCACTCTCTCGTTTATAGTTCTAAGAGCAAGCGATTTGCTAGACTTGTGAGAAGGCGGTCCAAGCTCATATGTTTGGAGAGATCCAATGAGTTTTTGAATCTTTATTTCATCCAAATCTTTACTCTCCTTAATAGCTATGACCTTAGCCCGGAAGCTACAAGATTGAGCTTGGCAATCACTATCTTGTTGAGTCTCCCATAGAAGGAATCAAACGACTCATCGTTGCTCATCTTAACTTCCTCAAACCAAGTAGTGAGCATTTGAAGCTTGGTGTCCTTGACCTTTTTGGTACCTTCGTAGGTTGTCTCAAGAATGGTCCATGCCTCTTTGGCAGTCTTCACATGCGAAATCCTGTGGAACTCATCAGTAGAAACACCACAGAAAATAGCGTTAATTGCTTTGCTATTGGTGTTTGTAAAGCAAAAGCAGTCTTATCCCATTCGGATTTCACAGTAGTGGGTCTTACATACCCATTCTCAACGGAATCCCATACCGTCTCATCAATAGCACAAAGAAAAGCACGTATACGTACTTTTCAAAAAGCATAATTGCTCCCATCAAAGAATGGAGGAGCATTAAGAGATTGGGATCTATCCATCTCACTGGGGTTTAGGATCACACAAGGATAATGAAATTCGATAAGTGTACCCACTTGATACCAATTGAAAGCTCGGATTTGTGTGAAAACATAAGAGCTTGTTTAGACCCCCAAATAAAAATTACGACTAGATTGCGCTTATTCTAACTTAAGCTAAGTGCAGAATAAGAGTAAATGAGTGCAAACAATAAATAATAAGCTTAAAGAGTAGGGAAGAGAGATGCAAATACAAGATAACACCCTAGTGTGTTATCGAAGAGGAAATCGAAGAACTTGGCGAAAAACCTCTCCGCCGTCCTCTAAGCGGTAAATTGATCTACTAGAAAATAAGTTGGAGTACACGAATAACAAAAGACCCTCCAAGCCTAGTTTACCTAATGTACTTGAGCCCTCCAAGCTCCTGCTACCAATTGGCTTCTTGGAACCTTGTCTTTTCTAGCTTTCCCGGATCCCGCAATTCAGCCCGATGCATCCGCAAATGAATGGCTCCTTCCAATGCTTCCCAGCAGCACCAAAACCTCACTTGACACTAAGATTGGGTGTGGTAAGTGTTTGAGCTATCAACCTCTCATGGATTTAGAGATGGAGAGGTAGGAGTAGAGGAAAACCACAAGAAAAAGTGTAGATAATTGTGAATATAATAATCTCTAACTCTTAAGTGTATTTTCTAGGGTTTTCTCTCTGAAAAGCCCTTCTTACAATATGTGGGTAATGAGGGTATATATAGTGTGGGTAAAGACTTGGTAAAACAAAACATGACAAATTAACTAAACAGAATGTTTTGTGGGAAGGCTTACCCGCGAGACACTCGCGAAAACTCCAGGCTGGCATGACTCTTCGCATTCCAGTCATGTGCTCTACACGTGGCTTTTTCACAGGATAGCTTCTCACGAGGCACTCGCGAAATCCTCTTCATCGTTTTAAGCTTGAGTTTTCACACTTTCTCACACTTATCCCTTACAATTAAAAACCCACATAAATACAGGGAAATGATTGATGAAATTACAATCAAATTTGGCACGGAATTAAAGCCAACATAAAATAGTTGTAAATTACAACTTTACAGTGTCAAATTCAAGTCTTTAAATATTAGAAAAGCTTCCCAATAATTTTTCAGGTTAACATCACTAGTCACCGTTTCATTATGACTCTGATCAATTTCTTTTGTATGAGATAAAGGAGAAGAGCAAAGATAATTCCAAATGCTATCAAAGGTATATAACTAAGTCAGGACATATACAACAACCAAAGACACATGCAATTAAGGATAGTTCACCTTAATCACCAAACCAAACAAGGCAAAGATAAAGGAGAAGAGCAAAGATAAAGGAGAAGAGCAAAGATAATTCCAAATGCTATCAAAGGCATATAACTAAGTCAGAACACATGTGGCAACCAAAGACACATGCAATTAAGGATAGTTCACCTTAATCATCATGACTCCAATCAATTTCTTCTGTATGAAATAAAGGAGAAGAGCCAAGATAATTCCAAATGCTATCTGTACGGGTCGCAACTCCCCCTCAGGCCCATTGTTCATAAAGTCCATCATGCTGGTGCCACGTGTACGAGACTTTGAGCTTGTTAGGCCTTGGGCCTTAGGGCATTGTGGGTGGTTATGTGTTCTACTGGGCCTACGAACTTGGCCCAGGCAAACCTTGACACCCATCCAAAGCCCAAAAATCGTAATGTAGCCATTATGACATGAGCGGCAAAGATGAAACCTTGCCAGCCAACTCCGACCTGGTCGGAGTTGGCTGTTTCCCAAGGGGGTGAGTCCTTAGATGCTTGGTATTTCCTTGGGAAGTATTGCCGCCGAATAGATTCTCTAACGTGTGAACCAGTTCCAATGCCATTCTTACTACCCTCCACTCCCAACTAAATACCCACTTAAGGATAATAACATTGGACCTCCTTTCCCACTCACCACAAGAGTAATCATAACCCCTCCATTGATTTTGGGCTATAAATATGAGAAGTTAAGAGAGAAAAAAGGTTGTTGAATGGTTCCAGAGGAAACTGAGAATAGAGTGAGCGAGAGAATAACAGGAGAGTGGTACTAGTGAGAGTAGTAGAGTTCATAAGGAAAGGTTGCTTTGTTGGGTCTTTATGTTACGAACTACCCAAAGTAGGAAATCCAAAGCCCACACTCTAAATAGATTGTGAGCCTAAGTGAGGGCCAGTCCATCAACCTCATTTTTGGCGTTCACAATTGGAGCCGTCTGTGGGGATTTCCTACAAAGCTGTGGTTTGGCTAAGACTCACACCAGGGAAATGTTTGGAAGACGTTCAGAGAGTTTTGTTGAAAGTGGCTCAGTGGGATCTTTTCGGGGATCCACATGGCGAGAACGAAGGCAAAAAAGGCGTGAGGATAGAGCTCGTGAGCAAGAGGAAGAGCAGTTCGGCCTCGGAGAGGGATCACCTTAAACACACTGGACAATGTTGGGTGCTTTAGGGCACAGGCAATTTGTCGAGAGAGATAAGGAACTTGAGTAGTTGCGCAGGCTGGTGAGAGATTTGGAGTTGGAAGCAAGAGATGGGCGCCAGAGAAGAGTCCGAAACGATAGAGAAGAAGGATCTGCTAGTGGGGGAGGTCATTACAGAGCTGGGTCACATCAGTCCGGCCCTCATTGACACTGGGAACGTTCACATTCTCGGGAGTACAAAGATCGGGGCTCGGTGTCCCCATAAGAGCGACGGCCTCGGAATGCTGCCATGGATGCTATGAACTGAGCGTTATGCAGAGCTGCTCGGTCACCATTTTTAGATGATATTGAACGGGCCCCAATGCCAAGCAGATTTACATGCCTACCATTCAATTCTTATGATGGGAAAACGGACCCGGTGGAGCACGTTAGCCACTATATCCAGATGATGTCCTTACACACTCACAATGACGCGCTAATGTGTAAAGTGTTTCCCTCAAGCCTTGGGCCTATGACTTTGAGATGGTTCAATGGGTTACGGAAGGGCTCCATTCACAGTTTCGCCAAGTTGATACAAGAATTCGGTGTTCGGTTGGAAACCTGTAGCCGAGTCCTGCAACTAGTGGACGCATTATTATCCATGAAAATGAGAGTAGGGGAGACCTTTTGCAACTATGCCAGCCAGTATTGGGAACTCTATAATGAGATCGGTGGGGGAACGAGAAAATCGTGGTGAACATCTTTAGAATGGGACTACCCGAGGACTTCGAACTGCGTGAGTTACTAACGAGGAAGCCTCCCGAGGATATGAGGCAGCTTATGAGGCGCATTGAGGAATACAAACGCTTGAAGGATGACTGGCTACAGAATAAAGGAAAAGCCCTGGCGATGAGTCGTCCTCGGCAAGGCGACTTTCAGTCAAGGCCTTGAAGGGATCTAAGGATTCAGGAACCAGAAGCATAAATAGGGGAAGTAAATGTAACATTCAAAGAGCCAGTGCATAGGATCGTAGATCGAATCAAGAACGAGCCATACTTCCGGTGGTCGAACAAGATGGGGGCGACTCGTCTAGGAGGAACCATAACTTGTATTGTACTTACCACAAAGATAAGGGGCATACTACCAAGCAGTGCCGGGTATTGAAAGATCATTTGGGGCAGCTTGTGAAAGTGGGGTACTTGAAGGAGTTTGTGGTGGATTCTGGAAACTGAAGGACTGGACAAGGTGCACGACAAGGGGGGAATCCTCTCCCAACCCCATTAGGTGTGATCAAGGTCATCCATGCTGCCCCAAGGGGTGCTGCTATGGCTAGAAGGAAAGGGATGTTGGCTGTGGTGCCAGTAGAAGATTGCTCGGATTAGCAACCATCCGAGAAGAGGATGAAGTTCACACGAGAGCCCATTGCTTTCAACGACGATGATCTGGGAGGAACAATCCAGCCGCAGGATGATGCGTTGGTGGTGACGGCCCAACTAAACGGTTTCATAGTGAAGAGGGTGATGGTAGAACAAGGAAGTGGGGCTGATGTGATGTATCTGGACATGTTCAAAGGGCTCTGGTTGAAGAATGAAAACCTCTTAAAGTACGACACACCTCTGGTCGGATTTGATGGCCAGGTGGTGATTCCCGTGGGGAAAATTTCCCTTCCCGTGAGTATGGAAGGGAAGGAAGTAACAATGGCATTTATAGTGGTCGCCTTGTTTTCTCCTTATACGGCAATTTTGGAAAGGCCATGGATCCATGCTATAGGGGCAGTCCCGTCCACCCTGCACGTGAAGGTTAAGTTCCGAATCGAGCAAGGAATCACTGTAGTAAGGGGTAGCCAACAGGTGGCCAGGAAATGTTTGGTGGTTGCGGTTGATTGGAAGCACAAGCAGGAGGAAACATTCGAGGAGGTCCCTTTATAGCAATTACAAGAGCCCCAAAAGGGAAAGGGGGCCAGCTGTGCTGAGGAATTAATTAGGGTAAAAACACTATCGGATGTAGACAAGTATTTTCAGGTAGGGGCGAGTATGAGGGATGAGGACAAGGTAGAAATATTGTTATTTCTCATGCAGAATGTGGACGTATTCTCTTGGAGCCCGTATGATGTGTTCGGGGTTGACCTCGAATTCATTGTCCATAAGCTTAACGTAGACCCATCTTTTCCCCCCAAAAAAGTAAAAGCCGAGAAGGTCGGCTAAGGATATGCTGAGGCTGTGAGACAGGAGGTCGGGAGGTTAAAAAAGGATGGGGCGATAAGGGAAATCTTCACCCAGAATGGCTGGCGAATACCGTAGTGGTCAGGAAGAAGAATGGCAAATGGAGAGTTTGCGTAGATTTCACGGATTCAAACCGAGCATGCCCAAAGGACCTTTTCCCCATGCCAAAGATAGATCAATTGGTCGATGCCACCTATGGGCTCCCAAGGATGAGTTTCCTAGAGGCCTTTTAGGGTTATCATCAAATTGCCTTAGCTGCCGAGGACCAGGAGAAGACGACATTCATCTCCCCTGATGCCAACTACCATTACACCGTGATGCCCTTCGGGTTAAAGAATGCCGGGACAACATATCAACGGATGATGACTAGAATGTTTTGGGATAAGATTGGGCATACGGTTGAGGTGTACATTGACGACACGGTGGTAAAAAGTAAATAAGAGAAGCATCATATAGAGGATATTCAAGGAGTGTTTGAGGTACTACGGCAAAACAAATTGCACCTTAATGCTGAAAAGTTTGCTTTTAGGGTGGGGGCTGGCAAGTTCCTTGTATACCTTATCACCAGCCGGGGGATAGAAGCCAACCCCGATCAGATTGAAGCCGTGAAGCGCCTCAAGCCGCCGAGCACCCTGAAGGAAGTGCAAGTATTAATCAGAATGTTAACTGCCCTTAATCGGTTCATTTCTAAGTTTGTCGATCGCTGCCATTTGTTTTACCAACTTTTGAGGAAGTGGAGGGGATTCCAGTGGGATGAAGAGTGTGAAAAAGCTTTCCAAGACCTGAAGGAGTATTTGATGTAGGCACCCATGCTAACAGCCCTAGAGCCTGGGGAGGGTTTATTTATGTACCTCTCGGTGTCAAAACATGCCGTGAGTGCCGTGCTATTGAGAGACAAAGGAGTACAACAACCAGTGTATTACATCAGCAAGACCTTCGTTGACGCCGAGACGAGATACTTGCCCTTAGAGAAGCTAGTGCTGGCACTAGTGCATGCTACCAGGAAGCTGCCTCACTATTTTCAAGCCCACACAGTATATGTATTGACCAAATACCCTTTACAGTTGTTGTTGAAAAAGTCTAACTTTACAGGCTGGATAACTAAATGGGGGACCCGGCTCGGATCCTTTGATGTAAGGTATAGGCCAAGAAGTTCGGTGAAGGGCCAGGTTTTGGCTGATTTTGTGGCAGAGTTTTCTACTAGAAGCGAAATGGAGGTAATTTGTTGTGTGGACTGTCGCCCGTGGAAAGTGTTTGTGGACGGTGCGTCCAGTGCAATGGGGGTTGGAGCCGGGATTGTTATTATCACCCAGAAGGAGTAAGGCTGGAACATTCTTTCAGGTTGGGGTTCAGGGCCTCTAATAACGAAACTGAGTATGAAGCCTTACTGGTTGGATTGAGAGCCACTCTAAGCATGGGTGCTTGGGAAGTTGAGATTCACTCAGACTCTCGATTGGTGGTCAATCAGGTGCATGGCAGTTTTGAGGCTTGAGATTCTTGAATGAAGGAATACTTGAGGGTAGTAAAGCAGATTATGAGTCAGTTTTCCAAGGTCAAGGTGGTCTAAGTGGCTCGGGGACAGAATAGGCATGTGGATTCTTTGGCTACATTGGCATCATCAATGACGGAGGATGTGTCTCGGATGATCAAAGTGGAGCTTATAGCATAATCGAGTATTGACGCCGTGATAGGCGTTGTAGTGGTTTCTACACCCGAGCCTTGTTGGATGGACCCTATCATCAATTTTTTAGCCGAGGATCAAGTATTGGATGATGAAAAGGAAGCCAACAGGGTACACTAACTAGCCGTTCGGTATTGGTTGTCAACTGATCGCAAGCTATACCAGAGATCTTTTGGGGGGCCGTATCTCTTATGTTTGCATCTCGAGAAGATTAATCGACTTTTGGCCGAGCTACACGATGGGGTGTGTGGCAGTCATGTGGGGGGGCACTCGCTGGCACACTGGGCAATGACCCAAGGGTTTTGGTGGCCGTAGATGCAGAAGGATGCCGCTGAGTATGTACGAAAGTGTGAACAGTGCCAACGACACGCCCCCTTGATCCATCAGCCGGTAGGTCATTTGAATCCGGTCAACAGCCCCTGGCCTTTTGCACAATGGGGGTTGGATATTCTTGGCCCATTTCCCTGAGCTATGGGTAATCAAAGATTTGTTTTGGTAGCTGTTGACTACTTTACCAAATGGGCGGAGGCAGAGGCGCTAGCTAATATTCGGGACGTGGACGTTAAAAAGTTTGTATGGAAGAACATAGTCACGAGATTTGGTGTACCAGACTCTCTTATATCTGATAATGGATTGCAGTTCAATAGTAGAGCCTTTCGCGAGTTTTGCGGTGACCTTAGCATTAAGAATAAGTACTCCACCTTGGCATATTCCTAAAGTAACAGCCAAGCTGAAGCCACTAACAAAGTAATTGTGAATGGATTGAAGAAAAGGTTAGATGGCACAAAGGGTAGGTGGGCCGAGGAGCTACCCAATGTTTTGTGGGCATACGGGACAACTCCTAGGAGGTCCACGGGAGAGACCCCATTCTTCTTAACATACGGGGCTGAAGCTGTAATACCAGCTGAGGTAAACCTATGTAGTGCACGAGTTGCAAAATTTGCCCCAGCCTAGAATGATAGATTAAGGGTGGAGTGTTTGGATTTGCTGGAAAAGTACCGAGAAGCAGCGACTATACAACTAGCCGAGTATCAACAAAAGCTCGCCCGGCGCTATAACCGAAATGTAAAAACAAAGAAATTCAGCGCTGGAGACCTAGTGCTACGGAAAGCGGTAGGGAATATGTAAGATAATAATGCTGGAATTTGGCCCCGATCTGGGAAGGGCCCTACCGGGTCACCGCCATCGTAGACGCAGGAGCGTACTACTTAGAGGACCTAGACGAGAGACCGCTTCCCCGGCCATGGAATGCCCACAATCTGAGGAAGTTCTATCATTGACCATCAGTGTACGAGGGTATGAATTGAATGTAATCTTATATGTACGCTCTATTAATTAATACAAAGGTGATGCTTATCCATGCAGGAGTATTTAATCTATCTTTGTTAACTCATTAACCCCGGCCAACAAATGTAAGGGAAGTTAAAAGAACAAACCTAAATTATTCTACTCTAAGGACGGAAACCTGATCCTTGTTCAATTTTCATCATCGGGCAGGTGGAAACCTTACGTTGAATCATCCAAGGATAGAAGCCTGACCCCGGCTCGATTTTCATCACCATGCAGGTGGAAACCTTATGTTGAATCATCCAAGGACAGAAGCCTGACCCCGGTTCGATCTTCATCACTGGGATGGTGGAAACCTTACGCTAAATTTTCTAAGGACAGAAGCCTACCCCTGGTTCGATTTTCATCACCAAGCTGGTGGAAACCTTACATTAAATTATCTAAGGACAGAAGCTTGCCCCCGGGTTGATTTACATCCCCGGGCAGGTAAAGGCCTTGTGCCAAGTGTTCCTCACCTTCTCATACAACTAAAGTTCCGAACAGTGTAAGATCCCATGCTCGATGAACCTTGCACTCGGTTTGGCTTCATCATCTAGCCGTCATTTCTCTTAAGTTGGGTAAAGTACTGCAATTACAACTTGTAACGAGTCTTCTAACGTGGGAAATTACTTTAGGCCTGTCCCGGCCGCTATAAAGTCAAGGGCACACCATGACCGGATTGCCTATCTAATTGAGATGATGAATAAGAAGTAAGCAAAATAATCAGTCAGAAAAAGATAGCCTATTAGTGATAAAACAACCATTCACAGAACACTCGGTCTCCAAAGTTGTATAATAAAGCAATTAAAGCAAACAGAAGCAAATAAAACCAAACCATTGTTCGGTCACCACAGCTCGGTGACCATAGGAAAATAAACCCGAAAGTTAAAAAAAAAAAAATATTATTAATTAAAGTTAAAGCTATCGTTCTATCACTATAGCCCAGTGACCTTAGACAAACCAAAAAAACAACAACAAAGGAGAAACAAACACAGATAAAAAGCTAGTTAAGCATAAGTGTTAAACGGCTGGATTAGTGGGAGGGAGTTGGGCTGCTTCATCCGCTCGCTGGCTGGGGATGTTCTCGGTCGGTGGCTGCTGGGCTTGTGCATCATCGTCAACATTAAGGTTACTGGAAACCTCGAGATCGACGGCATCCACATGGGCATTAATCGCTTGGACCAGCTCCTTCGTGCTGGTGGTATCTTCCTCGTTCACAGCATCGGCCTGACTCTAGGCAGGGGGAGGGGGAGCTAGATAAGGGATTTGATCTGGGTTTTTCAAGGGGGAGTCCTCGGCCACTCCCATCGCCTGAAGGGCTGCCAGCCACCCCTCCTTTAACCCATGGAGCTGTGCCTGATGGATGACAGGCTCTGCGAATTTTTTAGCATCCGCGAAGCCCTCGTCATACCATTTGTTTTCGCAGGCTTCGAGGGCCGCTTTCAAATCAGCTATTTGATCGGCCTGGGCCAAATTCAGGCTGGATGCCTCTGCTAGTTTGAGCTCGATGCCCCCCAGCCGGTCCTTCGCCTCGGCCAATTTCTCCACTGCCAATATTCGGGCTTTCTCTGAGGATTGAGCCTTCTTTTTGGCAGCCTTGGTAGCCTTTCCCTTTCCTTAGTTGTGGCATTGGTAACATCTTTCAACGCTTTCTCCTAATCAGCGTCCTTGGCGAGCTTCTTTAGTCTCTCGCCAAGGACATATGTCATTTGTGCGGACTGATAACACAAAAGCAATGAATATAAGGGTAGAGGAATTATTCATGCATTAAAATGAAGGAAAAAGGAAGGAAAGGGAAATTACCACGATGGTATGCCATTGTAGTCGCTGTACTAATGAATCCTCGTCCCCCTCAGTGAAAAACTGAAAGTCCTCCGACAGTAGGAGGCCGTGCACCAAGCTTTAGGCCACCCTTCCCCCTTGGCCCTGATCCCAAACCCTTACGTTGGCCGTAGCTAGCAGAGGCCAATCGCCAAACTTAAAGGTAGGCTGCCAATGAACTTCGGGCTGGGAGAAAGATGCTACGTTAGTACCAACTTAGGCGATAGGCTGAGATTCACCCACCGGCTCCCGGATTACGATCTCGCCAGATGGCTGGAGAGGGGTCTTGGAAGGGGCATCACTAGGAACACGGGGCGGTTGGTCGTCAAGATGCTGCTTCTTTTTGGCATGGCTGGAAGAGGGGGGATGAGGAGTTCGGTCCTTACCCTAAGGCTGTTGAGACTGGGCGGGAGGATGAGTGCCGGGCAGGAATCGGTCCACTGTCATTTTTCACCTCGTCACCATCTCGGTGTTTAGTCTAACCTCGGCTGTTTCTTGCTCGGCTGGCAGGGCTGGACCTGCCGGTTCTTCAACGGGTACGTGAACCTTGCGGCTTAGAGACACGTGCTCGACTGACTCGTCTCTCACTGCGGCACGGTTTTCTGTAGTGGTATACATGGGGCCAAGATCCCGAGCTTCACTAGTAGTAAATGAAGGTGGGAGAAAATTTGCATGACGAACATCTATATACGATAGGAGTGGGCTATCTACAAGCAATGCCTGGCTGAATGCTTGCCAAGTAGAGTATACGGGGTCAACGCCAAGTATCAAATTGGATGCTCAGAGCTATCCATCTGTATGAACAAAAATTTCTGATCTAAGTACAAAATTAAGATCTCGTACGTGTACAACTCAGAGGTCTGGTTGGAACCTTTTTAATTCTGCAGAAAAAAAAAAAAAAAAAAGATCGATTAATTCAATATGTAAGCGACTAAATAAAAGATGCAAGATTAAAGCAAATGAGGGTTCTCGGTATCGACCAACTTCTTGCGGTGAGAACAGGCAAGGGAGCTCGTCAGCAAACCAATTGCTGCTCACCCAGACAAATTCCCCCACCGAGTTTTTGTTAGAATCGGGAAGGCATGATATTAGCCGTACCCACATATCTCTGGTTTTTAAGTAATAACGGACCTAATGTTTTCGCACAAACTATACATGAAGTTAATATCGTGGTGGTTTAACTACAGACCAAATATGTGGTTTAACCTACTCACACAACTCACCACTCGGTAAAAATTGGGGGGGAGTTGGTCGGGAAATAGGCCGTAAAATCTCAGGATGCCTATAATGAGAGGGTCCACGGGGAATCTAACCCCACCCTCGAGGATAGCCATAAGAGGGAAAAAGACAGTGTTTAGGCTGGTGCGCCTGTGGAGGTCAATATCACCCTCATGGCAATAGGTGATATCAACATCCCCAGAGACGTTATAGGTAGCCCTAAGGCTAGCTAAGGATGCCTCTGAAGACAGAAGGTGGGAGTAACCCATTTCAAAGCTAAGATTCATGAACTAAGAGTAAGGGAAGACTAAAAGGAGAAAAGAGAGAGTAAAAAGAAAGGCAGAGAGAACTTACTTTGGAGCTCTAGGAAGGAATGGTGTTCTGGGTTGGAAGATGAGCGCACGCAAATGGTATGCTTGGCAGAGAGGTAGTTTGGAGAATGAAGAATGTAAAAATGAAGAAGAGATTCTGAAAGAACTATTTATAGGAGCAAATGGGGGAATAAATGATATCTAATCAATGAGAAGCGGGAAACTCTACGAATTCCCATCTTAACAGCCACACGCGTGCTGCCTCGATTCACGAACCGTTAGAC
Source organism: Quercus aquifolioides (assembly GCA_019022515.1). Taxonomy (NCBI): domain Eukaryota; kingdom Viridiplantae; phylum Streptophyta; class Magnoliopsida; order Fagales; family Fagaceae; genus Quercus; species Quercus aquifolioides. Next base: position 41,968,062 of record CM032332.1, read on the forward strand.
AATGATGATGGTTGCACCAATTGTTAGATACAACGCGCCTTTTTAGGACGCATTAATAAGTCTTTTAACCGTCCATTTTCTGCCCGTCGGACTTCCCGAGTAGCACCTATCTTTTGGAGTCCTTGATTCATCCCCGAGAGAGGGGCACGAATCAAGGGGGGGCTATTGTACGGGGCGCAACTCCCCCTCAGGCCCATTATTCATAAAGTCCATCATGCTGGTGCGACGTGTACAAGGCTTTAAGCTTGTTGGGTGATGTGCATGAAATATATACAATAAAGTACTCACATATCTACATATTTAGCCTTACTTTTATGTTATTTTGTGATTGACTGTATAATATCTTTGTGTTGCAGGTAACAAGGGCTTTACATGCAAAGTGGGGCTAGGCCAATGGAATCAAGCCAACTTACATCCAGTCAGGCATGAATTCAGGAGAAGACCAACCCAATTAAATTTAAGTCCAATTGGAGTAAGGAATCAAAGGAAATTTGCACCAAATCCAAGTCCAATTCGGATTAAGATTCCAGCCTGCACATCAGTTAGTATTTTTGGCATAACTTTCGGCTCAGATGTCTAATCGAGATGATTCAAGTTGAGCTGGAAATTTAACTTAAAGGGCTACAACTTTGTACTTTATTAAAAGTCTGAATTCTGAAGTTAAATGGGCCAAAATAGTCGGTTAAGTGAAGCCTAAAAATCTGGGATTTTCTCCAAACGGGAATTCAACTTGTAATAGAATTCCTTGACCTATTTAAAGGCTCTTTAGGGCAAAATTCAGAGAAGGGGGGGGGGGGGGGGGGGGGCTGAGGCTAATGCTAGGCCTGAACATATAGAGAGCTGCGGCTACTTCTTTGGTTTTCTTCCATGACAGTTAGTTTTATTTTATTTGTCTAGTTTAATGTTTAGTATTTTATTTTTGTGTTTTCTTTCAATTACCATGAATAGCTAAATTTATAATTAGGGTTGAGGATGAAACCTTGTTAAGGATTATTAGTAATATTTATGTGATTTGATTTTTCCCACAATAGTTGTTCTTTAATGATTTAAATTGTTCTTACTTCATATCAATTGACTAAGATGGGATTCTAGATATGAGTTCAATCATATTTTTCTCATGATTTAGGATTTGTCTTAATTAATTGAATGCTTGGTTTATTAATTCTTGATTATAAAATTGAATATTGTTTGTGATTTGTCTGTCAATGGATACAATTTATGATTTGATTTTTAGAATTGGATATATCTTGTGATTTGTTTGGCTACAGATACAATTGATGATTTGGTTTTATACTTAAGAAACGAAGAAGAACATGCTTTTGATTTTTAAAATAAGGATTTTAATGATGATATTTTCCATGATAGCAAGATTGATTTCTAGATTATCATGCAGTGGTTGGGAAAAATTAATGATTATAAATATATGCTGATATGACTTACAAGGCGGATTCCAAAACCTTAATTCCTTTCTCTAGATTGTTTACATCTCTTTACTGCTTTATATTATATCTTTGCTTAGTTTATTTAATCTCAAAAAGACCAATTTTTATTAAACTAGATTAGGATTTATTTGGTTAAGGTTTAATTAATTTTCCTATGTTCATTCAAGTCCCTGTGGGTTCGACCTCGTTCTTGTTAAATTATACTTCGGTACGGTTCATACACTTTCGAGTATTTTAAAATTTCACAACATTGGGCCTTGGGCCTTAGGGCATTGTGGGTGGTTGTGTGTTCTACTGGGCCTACAAACTTGGCCCAGGCAAACCTTAATGCCCATCCAAAGCCCAAAAATTGTAATGAAGCCATTATGACTTGAGTGGCAAAGATGAGACCCTGCCGGCCAACTCTGACCTGGTTGGAGTTGGTAGTTTCCTGAGGAGGTGAGTCCCTAGATGCTCGGTATTGCCTTGGGAAGTATGGTCACCGAACAGATCCTCTTATGTGGGAACCAGTTCCAATGCCATTCTTACCACCCTTCATTCCCAACTAAACACTCACTTAAGGATAATAACATTAGACCTCCTTTCCCACTCACCACAAGAGTAATCATAACTCTTCCACTGATTTTGGGCTATAAATATGAGAAGTCAAGGGAGAAAAAAGGTTGTTGAATGATTCTAGAGGAAACTGAGAATAGAGGGAGCAAGAGAACAACAAGAGAGTGGTACTAGTGAGAGTAGCAGAGTTCATAAGGAGGGGTTGCTTTGTTGGGTCTCTGTGTTACAAACTACCTAAAGTAGGAAATCCAAAGCCCACACTCCAAATAGATTGTGAACCCAAGTGAGGGCCAGTCCACCAACCTCATTTTTGGCATTCACACTATCAATGGCATATAACTATGTCAGGACACAGGCAGCAACCAAAGACACATGCAGCAACCAAATTCTCAAGCTTATAAGAAATCCAAACCAAACAATAGATAATGAATTCTTTAAGAAAAAACACACAAACATTGAGACAGAGTTTTAAGGAGAAAAAACTATCTTGTTTCTTTAAAAAAATAATTGGGACTGTTCATGAATATAAATTCCATATATGTCGGCCTTTTAATCTGACATGTTTTATACTACTAACTCTTTAGGATTGTTCAAATGATGACCTTTATTTCTACAAAAGAAAAACATCCCAACTAGCTTGGTCTAGTCCTTCCTCACTTGTTATCAACATAGACATGGCATAATGATTAATTGCTTTAATTCAGGTAAGGTAGTTTCGGTTAAGCCTTAAATTTCATAAATAGTTCAAATCATGCCACTCAATTTTTTATATTAAGAAAAATATATGAATAATAATTGTAAATTAGATAGGAATGATCACTATGTATATATAAAGAAAATTAGTATAAAATAGGATACCAAAAAACAGTTTCTCCTTCAATCTTTTTATAAAATGAAGCAAAATATTAGTAGTTTGCAAGTACAACTTCTAATAATTAAGACAAAATATAATGAGTGATAACAAAAGTATTAACTAGACTCCTCATCACTAGACTCATCATCATTAGACTCATAAACATTATCACTAAGCTCTTCATCATTGATAAAGTCTTGTTCAAGCAATTCATCCTCACTGATCAATGGTGTATCATAAATGGTTCCTTCTTCATTAACTCAAGCTCAAGCATGGTTGTCATTTGCATCATTACATGCATCATTAGTAGTTATATTATAAGGGACACTCTCAAAATAGGCATCCACTTCATTATCATCATCATGTGAAGCATTAATACCAACATCAAACACCTCCATAGGTTTTGTTTTGACCACCACCACTCAATCTTTATGTCTCACATCTTCCACGTAAAACACTTGTGAAGCTTGAGATGCTAATACATAAGGTTCGTCAATCAATTGATCACCCGTATATATCAATCTTGAAAAATTGACTAGGGAAAATCCAATCTCATCTTTTTTGCATTCTCTTCCACTAATAACGTTAGCCCATTGACATTTGAATAATACATATCGATACTTGTCAGAGTAGTACAACTCAATAATATCGATTAGTACACCATAATAAGTAGCACCACCTTCAGTAACAACACAAACTTCATAATTTTGAGTTTTCCTAGTTGCCTTAGAATCTTTGACGCGAAACTTCAAACCATTTATAACATTGTGCTTGAACTATTTTGCTTCATTATCTAGATATCGAGCAAGCCATCTAACTTTATTAGAGAGTTTCTTTTTCTCAAAGGCATCCATTGAAATCTATTATAGACAAAGACTTTTATTATAAGTATGCTATCTAAAAGAGTCCAAATCTTCTGTCCCATACTTCCTGCTCCACTATATACTCTACAAATAAAAATATGCCACATGTCCATCTAATTTATTAAATGCTAAATTTATGCCTTCTATTATTTCAATTTCCTAAAATAAATAAATAAATAACTCATCATATTTAGGTAATTGAAATAATAGAAGGCATAAATTTAGCATTTATTAAATTAGATGGACATGTGGCATATTTTTATTTGTGGAGTATATAGTGGAGCAAGAAGTGTGGGACAGAAGATTTGGACTCCTATCTAAAGAGTTACAACCAAAAATATTTTTATATATATGCTTCACTTACATATTCCCTAAACCAATTGCAGAATTTCTCCATGTGCTGCTTTTGAATAACATCATCAGTTATATGAAAAGGGAAATTAGCCTTGATTTCTACTATGTGTACACTGTGTAGACAAACGTGTGAGTGTTAAGCGAGAGTATTGTACTGGAATGCCATGAAAGAATACACAAGGACATATTATTTACTCACGAAATGGGGTGATTTCTTCACAATTGAATAGCAAATAACGATGTGCTTGGATCCATGAATTTGAATATAGTGTAATGCTCACCACCGCACCCATGGGTTTCTCCACATTCCTTATAGGTCGATTCAATACAGTTTCAATAGATTTAAAATAGCGTGAGCAAAATGTTAAGAATTCCTCTGCTCTATACCCTTCTGGCCAAGTTTTATTATGCACATAAGACTTAAGTCTTGACAAGTACCTATGGGAAAACCCAAGATCAACAATGGGAAATTAGTAAGTTAAACGAAACCAAATTGACCGAGTTACTATATGTGTTACCTCTCTATGGGATACATCCAACGATAATGAACTGGGCCAGCAACTTTGGCTTCACTAGCCAAATGCATGACTAGATGTACCATTATTGTTAAAAAGAGGGAGGAAACATCCTTTCCAATTCACACAACGTCACTGCAATTCTTTTCTTAAGAGCTCCAAGTTCCACCACATTTAGTACTTTGGAACATATCTCCCTCAAGAAACAAGATAAGTCAATTAAATGCCTACTTGCTTCAATTGGAAAAGATTGGAGTATTGCTACTGGAAAAAGTTGTTGCATTAAGATGTGATTATCATGGCTCTTTATCCCATTAATCTTGCGTTCTTTGAGTTTAATGCAACGTCAGATGTTTAAAGAATAATCATCTGGCACTCTTACATCTTTCAAAACTTGCAAAAAACCATCATTTTCACTAGTATTCATCTGAAAGCAGGCATATGGCATATGTGTCTGATCATTCCCAATCTTTTCCAAGTAAAGTTCACTTCTTATACCCATATCTTTTAAGTCTTGGCTTGCCCTTCAAGTTATCCTTTGTCTTGCCATCCAAGTTCAACAATGTGCCAATTATATTATCGACTACATTTTTTTCAATGTGCATCACGTCAAGATTGTGACGCAACACATGGTCCTCCCAATAAGGCAAAGTGAAAAATATACTTCTCTTCTTCCACATAGTTAAGGCTTCCTCCCTTCTTTTTCTTTTATTGGTCAAATTAATTTTTTCTTTTCCTAAACACATGATCAGCTATAGCATCCGTTTGTAACATGATTTCCCCTCCGGATATTGTAATAGGAGTTGATCTCATATCAACATGCCCATTAACTGATTTTTTTTGCTTATGAAATTTATGATCACTATCCAAGAATCGCTTATGTCCAATGTAACTAAATTTTCTTCCATATCTTAACAAATGAGACTGATTATCATAATTACAAGGGGGACATGCAAGAGCACATTTGGTACTACAACCCGAGATATCACCATATGCAAGAAAATCATTTATGGTCCACAATAATGTAGCATGCATTTGGAATGACTTTTTGGAAGACACATCAAATGTTTCTACTTCAACATCCCATAACTCCTTCAGTTCTTTTACTAGGGGTTGTAAGTACACATCTATATCGTTCCCAGGAGAGGTTGGACCGGGAATCAATAATGATAGCAAGAAATAAGACTTTTTCATGCACATCCGTGGAGGGAGATTGTATGAGACTAAAATGACAGACCATGTACTATGACTAGTACTCATATTTCCATATGGGTTGAATCCATCGGCTGCTAATCCAAGCCTCACATTACGAGGCTCGGATGAGAACTCTATGTATTTAGAGTCAAATGATTTTCAAGCTTTAGAATTAGCGGGATGCCTCATTAACCTGTCATTCACACGACCATTGGCATGCCACTTCATATGATTGGCTGTCTTAGGAGACATAAATAGTCATTTCAATCTTGGCTTTAAGGAGAACCACCGTAAGATCTTTGCATCTTTCTTTTTTTATTTCTTGGAGGAAGCATTAGTACTTTGTTGACCTTTAGACTCATTACTTTCCCATCTTGAAAGGTTACAGTTTGGACAAGCTTCAAGGTTGGCATTCTCCATCCAATATAAAATACAATCTTTAGGATAAGCATGAATCTTCTCATAGCTCAAGCCCAGATCCTTAATAATCTTCTTAGCCTCATAACAATCTTTTGGCAACTTAGCATTTGAAGAAAGAAAATCAAGCAAAAATTGCAGCAACATGGTAAATGATTTGTTGGTCCAACCATTAAGACACTTCAGGTGGTACAAATACACAATGGTTGACAATTTGCTAAAAAGCTTACAACCTTCATAACAAGATTGATTAGCATCTTTGAGCAAATTTCGTATACTGAAGTGCATCTTCATTAGGACCTTCTGCAGGACCTTCTGTGGGTTGTTGTACACGAGGGACTTCTTTCATTGGCCCAGATGCCATATAATGTATGGGGAACATGTTATGCAACATGTCACAAAGATCGGCATACTCTATCGGGTTTTCTTGGACATGACTATTAGGAATTTCAGTAGAAGTCTTTGTAGACGATGATTCCCCCAACCCCTACAAATCCTATTTGACATTAAGTGAGCCTGTACAACATCTGTAGGCCACAAATTTCTATGCACGCATTTTTTACACGAACATGAAATCGTTCCATCCGGGTGTGCATGGTTAGATGCAAAATTCAGAAATTGTTGGACTCCATCTAAATATTCTCGTGACCTTCTATTGGTAATTTTCATTCAACTCTTATGCATTGCTATAAAATGGTTTACAAGAAAAACCTATCATGTGATTTCATGAAAGCACAAACCAAGAGTTAACACACGTTTCATTTGGTTCATTTCACTTTAATTTAAGAAACAAATCATCTTGGATCTAACAAAACAAACCTATGTTCCTAATAAAACAACGAATTTAAACACATAGAGAAGTTATCAATACATTTGGTAACTATAACATCATTACTAGCAATATTCTTTAGGAATTGATATCTCTTTAAATATCCCATTTCATTTTAGTGTTCTATGAAAAAGATAAAGAGTGTTAGGACATATGTGAATTATGTTAGGAACATATGTCAATATAGAATTGACTAATCTTTTGACAAAACACACTTTACTTGTAATTGGGTAGATCTAGGATGTGTTTAATACTTCAAGGAACAAGGTTTCAAATCCAAGTGTTAAAGCCATGCAAATCTGTCTTCAACAGCTAGCTTGACAGATAGAATCTATCGAGTTTTAAAAGGCAGCTTTAGCCCGATGCTCGACAGCTGCTCGATAGATAAGCTATCTATCGAGATTTATTAAAATCAGTTTTTTTCAGATCTAATTTCACTCTAATCCATGTGTACATGTTTAGGTTTTCTTTTCTCACAACCCTAAACATATATAAGGATTATTTTAAGGGCCGTCAAAGGTTGCACAAGTGTGAGGCAAAGTTTTGTTCATGCAAATTGTTACTAGAGATAGAATTTGCCCTAGTTCATCTTTCTCTTGAAGAAACTGCTGCATTTGTACATCGTTGAGTTTTATGACCAAGGAACTTCGTAATCTCCATCGTGTTGATGAACTGAAGAACTTTGTAGCCAACATCTTTCTCAAGTTGGTGAGTAAGCCACGTATTGGGATCCGCGCATCGATTGGTTAGTCACGTACTGGGAGCTGTGCATTGAAAATGAGAGATTGTCACTACAGACCAAGTCCAATTGTGTATTGGGGTAAGGGTTCAATTGTAGGTTAGTATAAGGTACCAGGATTCCTTTACATGTAGCCGCTTGTTGTGATAATAGTGAATTCTCGGGAGTGGTGACCGTAAAATCACTCGGTGGAGTTTTTGCTTTCGAGGTTTTCCCCATTCGTAAACAAATCACCGCGTCAACTTTATTTTCCGCTGCATATTAACTTAGTTGGTGATTTGTTTGTGCTACTACGCATTTTGCATGTTAATTGAATTAATTAATTAATTTGGTTAAATCAATTGGTTAATTTATCATAAGGGGTCAATACATTCTTGGTCTATCAGAGAGAAGCCCCTAAAATGAATTATCAAATAAAAACAACTCAACAAGAATTATCCAATATTACACAAAACAGTCAACACTTCCAATATCAACTAAAACCACCTTATAACTCCATGCAAGCCACTTGCTTGCCCTAATTTAACAACTCACCACAAACACAGAGAGAGAGAGAGAGAGAGAGAGAGAGAGAGAGAGAGAACTACTCAGAAAGTGTGTAGCAGATTGTAAAATAGGCAGGCTGCTTGTGGATGAACCAAAACTAGACTAATCAAATCCAGCGCATATGAAAAAAATTAAAAGATGTTTAGGTCATTGTAGGCTTCTTAATCATTTCAATTTAAAAAAGATTTATATGGTAAATCAGTAAACCAAAGTTTCTTGGATTATGGAGAAGCAAAGTAAGAAGATTAACTTACATAAAGCATTGAAAATGTAATAAACATAAATAACAAATTGCAAGTTGTGTTTAATAACAAAAACACTTTTCTGACAATAGCTACGTATTAAGAATAAACCCCTACAATCATCTTGAAAGAAGTTGAGAAAATACCAAGTCTTCTTTTAAATCTTAAAAATTATATAATTAAAAATAAAAACCATCATAACAGGTTTTCATGTTCCTGCCTATAACTGCAAAAGAAGGGTGCCTTTTCAATTGTTGTTTTTATAAGTAAAAATTTTATTTATTAATGGCAAAGAATGACTGAACTCTAGTAAATAAGAAAATATGCCATTCTTTAGATAAGAAAAGTCACCAAAGAATTGTGTTTTTTTCTTATCCGCTAAGAAAAAAACACATTACCTTAAGTCTTTCACCAATTTCACTTGCTTTGATCACACGAACTTTTAATGCCTCTTCTTTTTGTAATCTGCCAACAAGGAAAGAATATATATAAACCTAAGTTCAAGCAAGTCAATAGTAAATTAAACATATAATGAACATGCCATTCACGAGGAAAAAAAGAAAAGGAGAGGGCATCCACTTAACACAATCACGGCATGTTGGACATGATTATTATTATATAGAGATAGTATCATATTACTATACCAAGTGATGCACAGATTTAATCCAAACTAGCCGCGAACCCGCGCATTGCACTTGATAATCATTTTTATGGTGGTTTTATTAATTTTTTTTTTTACAATTTAAACTAATTTAATAAAGAATAATGTATTTCATAATCATATTTTTATTTATTATGGGAACAATAATAAATGTAATATAAGAACAATCATAAATCATAAATATAAATTTTGTCGTACCAAAATGAAACAATTTTTCTCAGAAATTCAAAAGGCAAGTTAACGAAAATATTCATTTTTTTTATAAACGTTATTTATAACATTTTGTGAATCATTAAAAAGAATATAAAATTTGGAAATTATTCTTTTAGTTTTAAACAAACTTTCTCAAACCTTATTTTTTCTGCCTACAATCCAAAACACCAAAAAACGTAACTAAGAAAATTAATAAACTTAACAATGATTAATTGGACCAATTAGGAAAAACAATTTGTTGTTGATAATCTATTAAGGTTATTTTCTTTGTAGAAATTGTAATTTCATCCACCAAAAACATATTATCAAATAAACAATTATTAGCAAAATCTAAGAATTAAATTTCTATATATGCATTGTTATAAAATAATAATAACAATTAAAGAAAAATTGCAAAAGCTAAAATTTGTCACCCATCTGATTATTTTCGTTTGGCTAACTTTTGCTTTTCTCTAAATAAATGATATTATAGAATACTTCTAATACAACTATTAAGAGTACTTTGTCCACCACAAAGGATTAAAAAATAAGCAAAAATTAGTAAAGTCTCATAGTTTAACATCTAAATTGAGCACTATAAAAAATCATGATGTGTCATAGAATAAATACCAAATTATCCAAATCATGCTATGTAATAGAATAATATTATATTTTTATATGCTATATTTAATTCTTTATAACACAATAGGATAAAATTTAACAATCAAAGAGAACAAATAAAAAAACAATTTAAAAAAAAAAAACCAAATTATCCAAATCATTCTATGTAATAGAATAATATTATATTTTTATATGCTATATTTAATTCTTTATAATGCAATAGGATAAAATTTAACAATCAAAGTAAACAAAAAAATAAAAAAACTAAACTAAATTGCATTAACCTAAATTAGAGTTTTAAAGAATATAAAAAATTATTAGCCTAAAGCAGAGATACAAGAAAAATAAAAAATCCACCAAAAAATTGAGAGAGAGAGAGCCTTTGTTTTGTGAGGGAAAACTATGCATAGAATGGAAGAGATAGTGATGAATTTATAGTAAGAGGGTGTGAATAAGAAGAGACAAAAATAAAGGAAGATGAAGGGGAAGAGGAAGAATGATATTAATGTAGAAGGTAGTGGGGAGATGAAAAGGTAAGGGAGGGAAAAATGTTGGAGAAGTAGTGGGGAGATGAAAAGGTAAGGGAGGGAGAAAGGTTGGAGAAGTATAAATATTAAAAAAATAAATGTTAAAAACAATTATAGGAAAATTGAAAAGAAAATAAAAAATAATAACATAGACGTTGATGTGGCTTAATTGAAGCGTAGTAACAATAGCTGCTACGCTTTAGCTTTTAGATGTATATAGATTATAAGTAAACTAGATTAAATATTCCAATAATTGATAAAATTAACCAAAAAAAAAAAAAAAAAAACTATAAAACTAGTTATAGTTACATCTGGAAAACTAAAGTATTGAAAAGCATCATAAGTCATAAAGCTTTACAACATAGATGGGGATCTTGAGATATTGACAAAGTTTCCAACTTGGGTACACCCCAAACTAGCCAATATCAGAATCTGTACATTAACATACAAGAAACACCAATTAGGCCTTATGCTTTTGTTTGACAAGATTTGGGATTACACCATGTTTGGCAAAATGGAGACAAAGATGAAAAGGAAAATGAGTAAGGGGAAGAAGTGGGATGGGAAGAGATAGATCCCCATTCAAAACAAGACTTTATATTGCAACATCCCAAAATGGAATACAGGATAAACTAGTTGGGACAAAGGGAGTAACAACATTCAGAAGTGAAAATCAATGAAATTTTTAGTTTTTATGCACAATAGATTCAGCACTTCAACGCCACATCATTTGATCAAGTAGTACATAGATTAAAAGAAAACATTATGGTGATTGGAATTCATGCGAATGTATACTGGTTACAAACTCATTTTTAACAACACAATATGCATTTCACTGTAAAAAAACCAATAAAAAAATTGAAACAATAAGAATCAAGACTTTTAATCTCATAGTAGTTTGAATAATGCCAAAAGTATCACCATTTAAATAAATCAATGGATCATTACACACAAAAACTAAACCTCAACATTAACACAATAAGCATATAACCATCGATAGCATTGTCAATTTTGAATGTCAGACATCAAAGCATATGAACCAAACTATAAATTCAAGAGGGAACTTATTAGAAAAAGGCTATACCTTTGAAAATCCCTGACCCAAATAGAATTCTGAGCAAACTAGTTACAAAACCTGCAACGAATAATAAGAATTCAAAATTCATAAGCTTATACAACTGAATCAACATAAGATAGATCCCAATACAAAATAATAAGCAAAAGCAGACAAATTTGGTATCCATACTACATTCTTGCAAGCAAAACCATGTCAAAAATATTGATTCTAATGTTGGCTACCCCAACCCCATCTTTCAAAGAAAACAAATAACAACATTTAAAAGTACTAACTAAATCTTACAAAAAATAAACAAACTGTTAAAGAATGACCACCAACAAAAGTATTCAAAACCAACACACAAACAAACACATAAAACAGTCTTTTATGTTTTATGTTTGAAAAGGGTATAGCTTTGTAATTTACTCAGCAAACTTACTCAGTAATTTTCAATTTTCAATTTCAGAAAATAAAACATATATTCAAGAGGTTGTGTATCATGAGAAAATGATGAGTGGGTCTTTGGTGATAGTGAAGATGATGAGTGGGTCTTTGTGCTGGGACCACCATTAAGCCTTTGGGTCTCCGGCGAGTTGGGTCGCCGGGAAAGCGAAATGCAGGTGGGTTTGGCACGTGCTGAGGTCTAAAGAGATTTTGAGAGAGAGAGAGAGAGAGAGAGAGTTTTTTCTTAGGCTCCGTTTGAAAGTTCATAAGGGAATGGAATGGAATGGAATAGAATGATCATAAGGGAATGAAAATGAATGGAATGGAATGAAATGTATTTAAGTAAGGGAAATGAATGGAATGGAATGAAATTAAGTAATCTTGATTGGATGTTTTAAAATAAAGGAATGGAAAGGAATGAAAATAAATGGAATGTAAGTAATTTTGTTTAGGAGCAACATGGAGGGAATGAAATGGAATCATTTTATGATAATATTACTATGAGACCCCTATTTTAAAATAAAAGGGTTGAATATATAGGGGTATTTTGGGAGTTTTAGTAAAAAAATCATTAAATTTAATTCCATTCCCTCCTATTCCTCCCAATTTTGGGGGGAATGAAAATTTGAGATTTTAAGAGAATAGAAAGGAATAAGTGTTCCCTCCTATCCATTCCATTCTCTCCCACTTAAACCCCCAAACAAGGGAATAAGCTTTCCATTCTCTCCATTAAAACTCCCAAACAAGGGAAGGAAAAAATATTCTAAAAATATTCTTTTCATTCCTTTCTATTCAATTCCATTTCCTCCTCCCAAACGAGGCCTTAGAGGGAGACTAACAGAGGGAAAACACAAAGACGCTAAAAATGAAAAGACAAATGGGCGCTTAGATTTTATGATACATATAGCAGTAGTTTTCACAATTGCTGCAAAAAACTCGCCGCAATAGCTCGTATTTCTTGTAGTGTTAATTGATTGAAAACTTTTATTTTATATAATTTCTAATATCATTATATCATTTAAATAAAGTATTATAGTAAAAATCATATTTTCATAATAATAGAGACAAATTCATATTCGGAATAAACCATAAAATTTTATTTGTTTTTCATGTGGTGATGGAGAAAGACGGATAGAATAGAAGATTTGGATTGTTATTTATTATTATTATTTTTTTTTTGTAAATCATAATTGAATTAAAAGAATGCTACATGTCTACATCCCCATATCTATAAGATAGACTAAACAAATATCTTTGAAAGTAATAAAAAACATTTTATGTTAAAGGGTAAAGCTAAACTTTTAAAATTTAGTGATATCAAATCTCGACACAAAATTCAATCAAAATAAAATATGATTTTTAATGAATCAATAAAATAGAACGATATACATATATGAATGGAATGGATCTATATATTCTTACAAGATTTAGGCTGTGTTTGTTTCGTGTAAAACGTTTTCCGGAAAATACATATTTTCCGGAAATGCTATTTTCCGAAAAAGAAAAATATTTTTAAGTGTTTGGTTGAATTATGAAAATTGTTGTGGATAATATTTTCATGTGTTTGGTTCTATTAGGAAAATGCTATTTTCCGGCAGCAAATTCCGGCAACAACACAACAACAACAACAACAACAACAGCAAATTCCGGCAACAACAACAACAACAACAATTAGTTCATCAAAAAAAAAAAATCAACAACAACAATCAAATTAAAAAAAAAAAACAGCAACAACAATCAAATTAAAAAAAAAAAAAAAAAAAAACTGAGAGATCGAGGAAGAGAGAGCTCGAGGTGCGATGGCGCGATCGAGGGTCTGGGTCTGGGTCGAGCGGCGTTGGAGCGATGGCGCGATCGAGGAGGCGATGGGTCTGGGTCGACGACGAGGTGCGATGGCGCGATCGAGGTGCGATGGCGATGGTGCGATGGCGCGATCGGCGCAGTGCGATGGCGAGGTGCTGCGATCGGCGTGAGATCGGTGCGATGGCGCGGTTCGTGGGTTCGTTGGTTCGTGGCGCCGGCGAAGTCGAAGGCTCGTGAACGCCGGCGAAGTCGAAGTCGAAGGCTCGCTCTCTCTCTCGCTCTCTCTCTCTCTCTCGCTCGGTTTGGTTCGTTAAGGCTCTGGCTCTCTCTTTTCTGGAAATCATTTGAAGGTAAAATAAGGGCGTAAAATGATTTCCGGGTCAAAGGAGTAAATCCGGTCAAACTGAAGCTGATTTTCCGGAAAATAAAATTTTCATTTCCTGCCAAACACTGGGGTCAGGTGGTAAATGATTTCCGGAAATCATTTACCTCCAAAACAAACGGACCCTTATATTATGGCCTACGCTTTCTTTTTAATTTTTTTATATCGAGACATATCACTTATTTACCATGCACCCACGGTGTGCCGTTTTAGAAACTGATATTTCTTTAATGGCACTTTAATCGCCCTCTAATTTTGCTTGAGCAGCCTTAAATCTCATTGGCAGCACTTTGATTTTGTTATAATAATATTTTATATACAATATTATTTCTCTTAAATCTATCAAATATCAATTCTTAAATTTCTTAGATAGTCATTAGTCACTATTGATATTAACAAATTATTATTATTTTTAAAAAAGATACGAACAAATTATAATAAAATATTAAATAATGAGGAAGTGACTATAATAAATTAATAATAGATAAGAGATATTAAAAAAAAAAGTATAAAAGGACTAAAATTTATTACAAAGAAAGCAAAGAATTTGGCTTCGAAAATTGTAACGCACAACCTTTATAAAAGTAGGGACTAGGAGGTATGATTGTATAGGACAACTTTTTATCATTAGAATTTTTGTAATAATAATCATAATTATTTTGACCATTGAGTTAGTATTTGTATTGATCATTAGCTTCTATAAAATTATATGTCAGGTTTTAACACAGGTCGCTTCTCTTTATCCATTTTTTTATTCATTAAAAAAAATTACATATCATGTTTGATAACTTTGATTTGACAATTGACAACACCATACATCAGTAGCCGATTTTACAAAGCACGAATGATATACTCTTAGTTCGAAAGAGTCCCATATGTCGAGGCGTAATATACTCTTAGTTTGAAAGAGGGAGATTCTAGCCTTTTGTTTTTATTGGGCAAAATATTTGGCATTATGTTTTTGTTTTCAAACTATATATAGGGGTGTGCCATTGTTTCGATACTTGATTACTTTAAAATCGAGTTATTTCTGATCAAACTTAAAAAAAAAAAAAAAAAAAAAAAAATTCATGGAACTCGAGTTCCATACAATTTTTTTTTTTTTTTTTTTAAATTTTACCTATAGTTGCGTTTCATGGAGGCCTATAGTGGTGTTTTTTATGGAACTCGAGCTCTATGAACTCGAGTTCCATGCAAATTTTTTTTAAATTTTTTTTTATTAAGTTTGATTGGGTATAACTCGATTTTAAATCAATCGAGTTTTTCATTGAAACTCGATTTTAAGGTAATCGAGTATCGAAACAGGGGCACGAATCTAAATAGTTTGGAAACAGGGGCATATTGTCAAATATTTTAAAAAATTAGGGTAAAAGGCTAGAATCCCCTTTGAAAGAGTCGCATAAGTTGACGTACAATTGGTATATGAACGGGAGATGGAAGTACTTTTAAATATTACGTATGTACATGTACAATACGAGTACTATACGCGTAATTACTAACTAGGCTAAAAGGTATATAATCATAAATCAAATCACAATATCTGCTTTTTCAAAACAAAAAATATCTGCCTCCACAATATCCTAATCTCAACAACACCAACTATATAGTCTGCATCATGCCTTGATTTTGATTTTGCCCTGATTTTGAAATTTCCAAACTAAAAGAAAGAAAAAGGAAAAAAGATTGGGGGAGGGGTTCATTAAGCTAACTATTCTATAAATGAATTAGTAATGACATTTCTTTTCTATTTTTTTTTTCTTCTAATAGAGTAATGACATTTCAAGTGGAAAAGGATAAAAAAAAAAAAAATACAAATGAAAAAAAAAAAAAAAAATTATAATTTTGGCTACAAACATAAAAAACATACATCTCCAATAAATTTTGGAAAATTAATTTTATTTCATAAACATTACACTTACACATACATCCATGCTAGAGACCACATAGCACAAACCTACTCTTGTTTAATAAAAGCAACAAACTTGTTAATCAAATCCATAGCCTTCTCATATTTGAGATTAAACAAATGGAAGCAATGCTCCTCACCTAAATTCTCAACAATCTCCACAGAGCCACCCCACCCACTTTTCTTCAATTCCTCATGGTAATTCTTACCCACAACCATCAAATGGTCCTTCTCAGCCACAAAAATCAATAGCTTCTCACAACCAAGCCTAGCTAGATCCCCTGTAACCGGTTTCAACCTAGGATCATCCAACCCACCATTTGTAGGACACATGTACAGCCACATTTTATCATCGTCCGTTCCACCAAAATATGGGTGTACCAATACAACCCCAACAACCTTGGTCCCAGGTAACCCAATGGATCCAACTCTAGCAGCTAAAGTATGTGAAATATTCCCTCCAGCACTGTCTCCCCCAATAAAAACTCTTTGAAAATCAGCATGATTATTCAACCATGAGTGAGGTCCTTTTCCATTACTATGTGATGCAACCCATTGGAGTGCAGCCCATGAGTCCTCGTAACAAGCGGGTATGGGTCGGGTCGGAAATAAACCGTAATCGACTGAGACTGCAATAACATTAGCTTCATTGACTAAGGTCGTGACAAAATTATGGTATGTAGTAGAGAAAGGGGATTGCATGCAAAAACCACCACCATGCACGTAGAAGACGAGGGGGAGTTTTTGGGCCGGGTTAACGGATTCGGGTAGAAAGATACGGACGGATATTGCGGGTTCAGATGAGATTACAACATCATTAGATCGGACCCCGGAAATCGGGTCATCAGAGGGTGGGACTTTTTCAAAAGTGGGGAAGTGAAGCACTACACGGCCATCTTTGTATACATGAAAGAAACGAAAGGAGTGTGTGATTTCTGGGTCACTTGTGGCCATTGAAAGAAGCAACTAATATTCTGGGAGTGTTTAGCTTTGTGGACAAGGAAGGAAAGTGAGATTTAGGACTTCTTGGTTATTCAATTTATGTAGTGGAAGAATTATTCCTTGAAATAATTGGTTGCCGATGTTTAGTTTCATCTAACAGTCTTATCCAACTAAAATTCTCGGTCTCCTCATTAAATTAAAACGTACCAGCACACTTTGACAAAAAAGAAACATGACTTGGTATATGTAACAACTAGAAGTCGTGTTGAGACTTTAATTTATGGATGTCCGATAACCAATCATAGGTTTGGCTTCAATCTCAAACTTTTATGTTGTTTCCACTTTCTAGTACTATATGATTGAATCCACATCCAAAAGGCCAAAACTGAAATAGTCAAATGTACTATTTCCTCTCCTAGTACACCCTTGCCTTGGTGCCTTAAAACCCTTTAGATCTTAATATGATTCGGAAAGCCGAGGTGAGTGAGAATTATGATATGAGAGGACTTAAGAATTCCGGGTGTCTCTGTTGATAATGAGTCTCATGTTTGAGGTAAAACTATGTTGGGTTAAGATAGCATGACCTCGGTTAATTATTCAATTATCTAAGTTGATTAATTAAATTTAATTGTATGTAAATCGTGAAGGCACCAGAAAATCACCAACAATACTAAGTGCAGTGGAAAATAAATTAGACACGGTAATTTGTTGACAAATGGGAAAAACCTCACAAGGCAAAAACCCTACCGAGTGATTTTAAAGTCACCACTTCCAAGAATCCACTAATTAATAATCAAGCAGTTACAAGTATAAGAAATTTTACCAACTACCCTGGCTTATCCCAAAATGCCAACCTACAGTTAAACCTTTGCTCCAATACCCAATTGGACTAAATCTTGTAGTAGCCTTCTTTTCTTTAGTGCATAAACCTCCAATTTGTGACTAACCCTTTGCACGGATCTCAATACGTGACTAACTCCAGCAACTTGAATGTTATTGGCTGCAAAGTTCTTTACTTCATCAACAATGAAGATCAAAAAGTACTTGGTTATAAAACCCTATGGCATACAAACGTAGTAGCTTCACAAAGAGAAAATAAGTCTCTTGGTCTCTGTATTTGTGTGTGACGGCTCTTAAAATAAGCCTTATATAAGTCTAGGGTTGTGAGAAAAAAAACCCTAAACAAATACAAAAGCCTGGGCTGAATTTCAGATCTAGAAATTCTAAAATCGTAATTCTCGATAGATCCAGCTGCTATCGAGCTTCACATTAAGTCTCGATAGTAGGCTTCTGTCAAGCTATCTGTCGAGACTTAGTGAACAGCTTTTCTTTACTTGTTTCTTGGACCAATATTCATGTCTTTAATACTTAACTTGAACAACGTGTTTCTTGAAGTACTAAACCCATCTTATATATACCTAATTACAAGTAAAGTGCATTTTGTCAAAAGATTAGTCAATTACAATAAATTATGACTTTAATAAACTCCCTTTTTGGCAATTTGTGACAAAACCACAAAAGTAATTATGAGAGAAGTCTAACATAACTATCCCATAATTTACAAAAGTAAATAAGTCTAATCCTACTACGAACTCTTGAAATTTTTTGCAAAAAGAGATCATGGCATGGTAGACTTGCAACCTGTCTTATCTGAAACACTTAAACAAGATTCATCAAGGCATCTAGTGTGAAATATAGACAAGTTGCATACAAGAAGAAACATGTGTATAAAGATAGAAAAGAAACAACACATGTGAGACAAAGGTGAAGAAAACATACATCATCTCATATATATATATATATATATATATATATATATATCGTAGAATACAATGTATGTAACAAAAGTGGTCACAAGACCATGGTACATGTAATGAGAAAAAGAATACACCAAAACCTCACTACATCCCTAAAAAACATTCAAAACACTCTCCCCTTATCTAGTATACCCTATGCTAGCTCTTCCTCTAACTAAAAGACTACTCTCATCTACAAAACTGCTTCCCCTTTTTGTCACGAGTGACAAAGAGTGAATCTGAGAAGCAGTCATCTCATCATCAAACTCAGAGTCAAAAGCATCATTATCATCATCATCATCATCTCCACCAGAAGAGGACTCTTAAGCATGCTTAGGTGAAGGTGAGGGCACAAAACCACCAAGGCGAGATTGGCGGCAAGCGATGTGACTAATTTTGGTGTTCATTTGACACATCTCATCGGATAAATGATCAAGACGACTACCAAAATCAGCACGCATTTGCTGAAACTGCTCTATGATGTTAGCAATGGAGACAGCTGCATTAGATGAGGAAAAAGGGGCAAAAGAGGAAGAGGGTCGAGAGGAAGGGGTTGCAGGGGCTGCACCCGTAGACTCCACACGCGGCCGCTTTGCAGCAAGCTATGCTGCACTCCTTCGAATAGACTCCTTACTTATGGCACCCATGACATAGAAGAGAGGAGAAGGAATAATGACATGCATGTGTGTGAGAATGTGCGTGATAGTTGAAGGAAAGATGAGCTTATCATGTGTAGTCGTGTCTCGATAGCAATTTATAATAAATTCTATCATGTGTGATGGAAAGTCTATAGAAAGACCCTCTATAAGGGAAAGAAGGAAATGAGCACAAGGCTCGGTGATAGTGAGACCGTGGAGTAAGTACAAAGGTCATCACCATATTAAGGATCCGTGGACCCTTAGCAAACTCATTTGTGGAGAAATTTAGAGTACCTCCCCACAACATGGCATTCTCACAGAAGAGTGAGGCCAACTCGTCTCTGGAGATGGAAGAGAGACGACGATGACTAGGGTAATCCAAATGATCCACCCTGGGGACATGTAGTACCTTGGAAATGAGTTCTGGAGTAACTATGATATGTGTACCACGGAATACTGTAGTAAACAGAGGTACAGAGGTATCAATGATGTGTATGTTGGAGTAAAACTCCTGTATGAACACATTGGGACACCTCGAGAATTTCTCACATAGAGAAGCCCATCCCCGAGAGCTAAACGCACCAGGTAGAGGAATGTCTGGAAAGTCAGACAGAATGGCTTGGTATTTCGAATGAATCGCCTAGTCAGAGAAGTCATCTTGTGCCTTCTCATCACGGAATCGAATAGAATCAGAGGGAAAAGAAGAAGAAGAAGAAGAACCACAACAAATCAGGTTTTTAGATGGAACTGATTTTTTAGATTCCATGATAAGGAGACTAAATGAGAGAGAGAGAGAGAGAGAGAGAGAGAGAGAGAGAGAAGAATGACACGGAGTCATAATAGAAGGTAAGGCACAAGAAATAAAAGAAAAGAAAATGTGCAATGCGTGATAATGCATGAGCATGTTATGTGCTAAATAAAAATGCATCATGGGTAAAAACTCAATCCAACCTAACAACACTCACAATGTATAAACAGTCACATAATCCTAGAATGCATGAAACATTGTTATAATGAACATAGAATACAATGCATGATCATGTGAGATCAAAATAACATAACCCATCCTAAAAATTTCGACAAAAACACAAAAACCCCAAAATTTTCCCAAAAACTAAAACCTAGGTCACAAAAATTCATGAATGCATGAAAGATGAAGAAAAAGAGAGATTAGAGGGACATACCAACAAATCAAAGCTTGGATTAGGCTAAAAATGAAGAGGGAAGAGGATTTTTATGGAAAAGAAAGGGTTAGCTTTGAGAGAGAAGAGAGAGGTATTGAGATATTTGAGATAGAAATGAAGTAGATTAAACCTCAGGTATGTATAGAAAAATGCAGCTCGATAGATTGAGAAGGTATCAAGCTGCTATCGAGAACAAAATCTCAATAGATCAAGAGGTATCGAGGAGTTGTCGATGGCAAAAATTCTCGACAGATCGAGGAAGGTATCGAGAAGACAGAGACTCCAAAGAATTTGGCTTGATGGATTGAGCTATCTATCGAGAGGTATCGAGAAGAAACCTAGAAATCTCGATAAAAAAAGGCTTGTATTGAGGAGGTGTTGAGTAGGTATCGAGGAGGTATTGAGCTATCTGTCGAGATACATGAAAAGAAGTTTTCAAGGAAGAGAAGCAACATAAGACGAATGCAACCAAGATAATATCAAAGCAAGCACTCAAAGAGTATGATAAACACAAAAACACAACCTCAACTCTAGATGCAAAGCATCCCTAGATCAAAACACACTAAACAAGTCTAACCAAATTTTATTTCAAAATAATTTTAGATAGTTTAGAGAGCATATACTGCCACATGTATTCCTTGTAATGGCCAAATCATATTGTACCTGTACAATAGTATCAAAAGTAGCAAAGAGTATGCGTGTTGTGTGTGAAACTTTTGTAAGAGAGCATAAGTACATCATTATATGAAAAGTAATGATATAGGAGGATCAAATACATTCACACACAATCATAACTGTTTGATGGGGACTATCACCTTCGAGATACATCATATAACTTTCACATCTCCTAGAAACACGCTTGCAACCATATTAAAAACATTTTGATTCTTTTTTCTTTTCATGTTCTTTGCATATTTTTTCTTTCTTTTAAGCATATCATGTTTGGGCATGTAAGAGGAAAGAAAATGCCCAATTATGTAGGCTAGAACATTCTTATTTTGCTGTGCAAGTGCTACACCTTATCGAGTACGGCTTTTATGAATTGCACACAGATGTTTTATGATTGACGAGTTTTAGTGGTGAGATGGTTATTTATGCCTTTCTCTTAGGATTTTCTAGTCCTTCCCGTCAAAAAGAGTGATTTAAGATATGAGAGATAATAGATCAACCAAATCATACAAATCACATAAAACGAGCCACAAAGCTCACATTGCTTAGTTGTGCATGAAGATGCTCATCTAAGTTACAAGAGATACAAAGTTAGGAAACTTTGTTTCAAAGGCCATCCAAGGTATACAAGTACCAGTTTACGCAAATACATATTGTTTTTGTATTTTTCTGATTTTCCTTTTTTTTATTAAAAAAAACTTAAAACAAAGCAAAAACAAACAAACAAAGTATCAAAACTAGACTGACTCAAACAACAACACGACCCATGTAAGAGATCAGAAAAGAGAAAAAATCACTTAGAGTCTTTTTCCTTCCAGATGGGAGACCTGGATGGGGATCCTTTCTATTGCATGAACCTTTGTTTAGAAGGATAGGGATCAAAGTTGAAACCATTGACGTTCAAGAGAAGCATGACCACCTTAAGAAATTCTCCAAGAGAAGCTAAAGAGAGTTGGAGTTGATTTTGGTTCCCTAGAGATGACACGCTATTGCTTTGTTGGGTGGCTAACCATTTATAGAAGTTTGGACTAGTGTGCCCAGATGCTCCACAGTAGTGACAGAAGTGAGGCTTCTTTGGTTGAGACTTCTTGTTGGTAAAGCGATGATTTTTTTGCTTAGTCTCTTCCTTACCAACCTTAGAGGGTGCTCCTAGAGTGGATTTTCCCTTATCACTTTTATCCTCACTCACATTTTCAGTTTTAGGATCAGTTACCTCAGAGTTATCAGAATTATCATTATTAGCAGGTGGAACAAAAATAACTCTATTTAAAGCATTAGAAGAGGTACTATAAGAGGAGAGTGATTGTACCCAAGACCTATTCTATCACATGCAAACTTCTGAATATTCAGCATTTCATCCAGTTTGGCACTTGAAGTCCTTTCTAGTTGTGCTCTAACCTGAAATAGTTCAGCATTTAGTTTCTTAGCCTTTTCAACAAGAAGGTTGTTCTCAAACTTCAGTGCTCTAATGGTCTGATTAGCTTCATCAACTTTGATAAAGAGTTCCTTACATTCTAACTCCACTTCATTGAGCTTTTTCGTGGCCAACCTATACAGCTTTTTGTGCTTTTCAGAAACCGTGTATAACTTGGTGTAGGCAGTATGGATGTCATCTTGATCATCTATCTTTTCAAACTTTGATTCCATCAGCTCTTCTTCCTCATCAATTACTTCTACTACCTCCTTAGTAGACTCAACAGTGGTTGTAAAAGCACTCACTATCCCTTCTTGGTCACTTTCATCAGAATCAACTTTTGGTTTCGAGTCATTTAAAGTGGTGGTTAGGGCTTTGCTTTTGCCAATAGATTTGAGATATGTGGGACACTTTTGCTTCATGTGTCCAAATCCGTGACACTTATAGCACTTTGGTCCAGCAGGAACACTGTTGCCTTGACCAACATTCTTGAATTCTTTCTTGCCTTTATCTTGGGACTTAAATTAAGAGAATGCAGACTATTTGCGATCCTTATCACCTACTTTGACATTCGCATTTTTAATGAACTTCTTGAACTATCTGGTGATATAGGATTTTAACTTGGTATCCTCATCATCAGATGACTCATCATTGTCATCATTTCTAGTCTTCAAGGCCATGTTCTTGCCTTTGCCACCCTTGCCAACCCTTGCTAACCCTAGTCATAGGTTTGCAAGTTTCCTATCAACTCTGTCAAAAGAATAGAGTCAAGATCCTTTGATTTTTTAATGGTAGTGATCTTGGCATGAAATCTCTCTAGAAGAGATCTGAGGATCTTCCTGACAATCTTGGGCTGCGGAATCTGTTCTCCAAGATTGAAGGCTTAATTCACTATATCCTTAAGCTTGGCATAGAATTCATCGAATGACTTGTCCTTATCCATCTTTATTTCCTCAAACCTGATAGTGAGCCTTTGGAGCTTAGATTTTTTAACAGCTTTAGTTCCCTCATAGGTATTCTGAAGAATAGTCCAAGCTTCCTTGAAATTGTCAGTGAAAGAGATCTTCTTGAATTCTTCATTTGTCACAGCACCGAACAGAGCATTTAGTGCTCCACTGTTAAAGTTTGCAGCCTTGATCTTAGCATCATCCCACGTTGCAGGTGGTTGTTCAAGTTTCTTCCAACCTACTTCAACTGCCAGCCATACTTTCTCATTTAAAGACTGCAAAAAAAAAGTCTTATATGTACTTTCCAGTATGCATAGTTAGTACCATCAAATAAAGGAGGAATAATTAAGGATTGCCCACGATCCATAACAGTAGGGGTCAATGGATCACATAGCAAAGATTAAAACCTAATTAGAGTGTGCCCGCTTTGATACCACTTGTTGGGTTAAGATAGCTTGACCCCAGTTAATTATTCAATTACCCAAGTTGATTAATTAAGTTTAATTGCATGCAAATCGTGAAGGCATTAACAAATCACCAACAATACTAAGTGTAGCAGAAAATAAATTAGACACGGTAATTTGTTGACAAATGACGAAAACCTCGCAAGGGAAAAACCTCACCAGGTAATTTTAAAGTCACCACTTCCAAGAATCCACTAATCAACAATCAAGCGGTTACAAGTATAAAGAATCTTACCAACTACCCTAGCCTATCCCGAAATACCAACCTACAGTTGAATCTTTGCTCCAATATCCAATTGGATTTGATCTTGTAGTTGCTTTCTTTCCTTTCATACACAACTCTCCAATTTGTGACTAACTCTTTGCACGGATCCCAATATGTGACTAACTCCAGCAACGTGAACAAATGTTGTTGGATGCAGGTTTCTTCATTTCATCAACAATGAAGATCAGGAAGCACTTAGTTACAAAACCCTATGGTGTACAAACGCAGTAATTTCACACAAAGAAAATAAGCCTCTTGGTCTCTATATTTGTGTGTGATGACGCTTAAAATAAGCCTTATATATGTCCAGGGTTGTGAGAAAAGAAATCCTAAACAAATACAAAAGCCTGGGCTAAATTTCAAATCTGGAAATTCTGAAATTGTAATTCTCGATAGATCGAGCTATTTATTGTATTTATTGAGTTTCACATTAAGTCTCGATAACAGACTTTTGTTGAGTTATCTATCGAGACTTAGTGAGCAGCTTTTCTTCACTTGTTTCTTGGACCAATCTTCATGTCTTTAATACTCGACTTGAACAATATGTTTCTTGAAATACTAAACCCATCTTAGATCCACCCAATTACAAATGAAGTGCATTTTTTCAAAGGATTAACCAATTACACTAAAATATGATCCTAACAAACTAACAATTCTCTTTCCTTCTAGATCAAGGGATGTATAGATAGAGTTAGCAACTTGATTATTATCGGTATAAAAATCAAGAAACCTAAGAAAATACATATTGGGTCTTTTTTTATAGAGGTGCCAATTTTTAGACCAGAGATATCGATATTTTTTTGTGTAAATGAGAAATTGAGATTCAATATTCAACTTTTAAGCATTGTAGTGTTTTGAAACTTTATAGTTTTTTATTAGAATATGTTGACCCTTGCCTTGTGGTCGTTTTAGGGGTTAAGTATGTCTACCCGTCTCAACTGATTTTCCTCCATAGTCAGCATCCAAAATCTAGTTGAATGAAACATAGTTCTAGTAATTAGAGAAATGAGAAAGCAAGTTACCTACTATTGGCATCTAACTCCTAAAGCTATGTCCTCCCCCTCTCTAACTCGCTTTTCTCTTTGCCTTACTAATTATTTTAACTGATTAGTTCTTTAATCAATGATGATCATGTTTATATAATCTATCTGACGATGTTTGTATTACTTTGTTCAACTCTTTTATATACTCAACATTGCTGGATACTTCTTATTTGACCATGATATATAAAAAATTTATACTATCATTGCTTAACATGTTTACTTAAGTTTTCTAAATTCTTTCCTATTCTTTGTTGAATATGATGCTTTTGCCTTGCTCTATTTAAATTTGTTGAAATTATTTATATTATCTTTCTAGATCTTGTGAGTTTAGCCTCGTTGGATTTTGAAGTTTAGCCTAATCGGATTTGGACCCTTAAGACCAATGTTAATGGATTCCTTACTTTCACTTTGTCATGGCTACTTTTTATCCTTGCTGGATACATTTGTTTGGCTCTAGTGGTACACCTGTGTTCCATTGCTAGACACTTTTATTTAGCTTTTCTGTACATAATATTTTAAGTTTTTTACTTAATTGCTATATGCACTATAATGATTTCACTAAACACATTTTCTTGCTAGAAGCATCATAAAGACTTTGTAAAATGTGCTAATTTAATTTTCTCTCATTGAATATGGTAATCCGGTGCCGTAAGAATATTTAGAGGCTGTTTGGCCAATTTTTTTTGGTCACTCAATTTCCGTCACTCAATTTTCATCACTCATCACTCATCACTCATTTCTCATTTTTTATCACTCATCACCCATCACTCTAAAATTAATACCCGTTTGGCTCCATCTTTTTCATACCATCACTCAAATTTTTTCACACTATTTGTGGGCCCCAGCTCTGTCACTGGCGCAGCTTTTTTTTTTTTTTTTTTTTTTTTTTTTTTTTTTTTTTTTTCAGTATCCCCAAACCCGAACCAGTGAAAGAAGAAAGGAAGAAAAAAATACCCAGATCACCGAACCCAGAAAAAGGAAAAAAAAAAAAAAAAAGAAGAAGGATGAACACCGGGGAGAAGGGAGATTGAACCCAGGAAAAGGAAAAAAAAAAGAAAAAAAAAGAGGATGAACAATGAGGAGACCGAACCCAGGAAAAGGAAAAAAAAAAAAAAAAAAGGATGAACACCGGGGAGAAGGGAGACTGAACCCAGGAAAAGGAAAAAAAAAAGAGGATGAACAATGGGGAGACCGAACCTAGGAAAAGGAAAAAAAAAAAAAAAAAAGGATGAACACCGGGGAGAAGGGAGACTGAACCCAGGAAATGGAAAAAAAAAGAAAAAAAAAGAAAAAAAAAAAAAGGATGAACAATGGTGAGACCGAACCCAGGAAAAAGAAAAAAAAAAGCAAACCCAAAACCAACGTTAAAAGAAAAGAAAAGAAAAAAAGAAAAGAAAGGAGAATTGAAAAGAATCCCAGAAAGTGAGAAGAAGAAGAAAAGAAGAAGAAGGCAGGTCTGTCCGTGAAAGACAAAAAGAAAAGATAAAAAAAAGAGAAAAGAAGAAAAAGAGGGAGCAAATTCTGACTGTGGGACCGGGTTTGTAATGGTATTTACAATTTTGCCATTGAAAATTGAGAATTGAAAACTGAAAACAGCCAAAAGTTGTTTTCAATTTCCATAACTCATAACTCAAAAAGTAGAGAATTGAGTATTGAAAACAGAGTTATGAAAATAGAGTATTGGTGTAGGCAAACGAGTATTTTGCTATGAGTCCCACCATTTTTGAGAATTGAGTTATGAAAACTGAGAATTGAGTCATGAGAATGGGTCATCCAAACAGCCTCTTAGCAACCTATTTCAGTGTTGCTTAACACCTAATAAAAATACCATTGGATGTCTTTCATTGCAATTGAATATCACATTCTCATATTTTGCAACAAAAAAATTGTATGACTTTGAGTGATGAGAAATGAAATATGAGATGTAATTTTGAATTAGGAGCAAACCAAACATCCCCCTCAATAATTTAATTCCTTCCATAAAAGAAAAGCTTGTATTGCCAGTTTACCTTTCCTTGCCAGTTTAACTTTTTAGCTCCATAAAAAATTACTTTATCTATTTTACCTACACACATGTTGCAGCAGTGAATTTATTTTAGCTTTCAACACAATAAAATAATATAAATATTACAATAAAATAATATATCTACTATAATAAAATAATATATCCACTCCAATAAAATAATACATACTACTACAAAAAAAAACACCACAAATGGCACAATCCACAACCACTGCCAAAAATCCAACAAATCTGAGCTTGATTTTTAGACCAAGAGTGTTGAGCTAGCACCCCAGACCACCATCAAACCCACCATCTGAGCTTGATCGAGAGAGGGAAGAAACAAGACCAAGAGGCACAAAACCCACCATCAAACCCAGACCACTGTCGAACCAGACCAGCCATCACCGATCACGTCATCGCCGACCCACTAACCCACACCATCCACGAAACCCACCGACCCATGCCATTGCCAATCACGCGAAAAAAGAGAGAAAAGATAGCCAAGAGATAGAGAAGGAAGAGAGAGGGCTGAGACTCTTGAGTCTGACAAAAAGAAAGAGAAGGAAGAGAGAGAGAGAAAAAGAATATTTTAATGAAAAAGAGAGAGAAAAGTTAAATAAAATATATTATTTTTTTTTAGCTTTGCACTACAGTGCACATCTATAGATGGATCATGGATGTGCACTGCAGTTGAACAGGTAAAAATTTTACCTATGCCTCCACTTCTGCAGCATGATTTTTAGAGGTTTAAGGAGCTAAAAATATCATATGACCTTTTAGTATCATTGCTGTGGATGCTCTCATCTTTTCTATTACTTCACTTTCTATTTACATTTATTTATTATTAAAGAAAAAGCACAACTGTGTGTGACTGTGATCTATATAAATAACCATTGACATAAGTTCCGTACTCAACTACCCCCACGAGCTCGTTTACATCCCAACCATCATTTTAAATGCTTTTGCTTGAATGAAGTCCAGGCTTTCAGATAATTTATTTATGTATTTTAAGGACACGGGCTTCAAGTTGGGAAATATGTATTTTAGAATTGTATGTGAACCATGATCTTGCAACACATGCCCAACAAATAATGTACCACTTTTCTCAATGGATGGTGTGAATGTGTGATGCGCTAATGATACTCATTCTTTAGATTTCTTTTTTCCTTTTTTGAATAAAAAAAGAAAGGTTAAGATAATTAGTTATAGTCTTACACAGCAATATTTGTGTGTATATATAATATATATTTATGTTTTTAATGTAATAATTCTTAGTCTTCTAATTTCTAACTCCCAAATTTTGTCAAACCTCCAATTTCCAGGTTTGGTAGAGTTAAAAATGGCAATAGACTACAAACTTAAAAAAAAAAAAAAAAAAACTGTAAACTTTATTGATTCTTAGCCACTATTAGTTAAAATTACAACATTGAGGTGAAAAAGAACACCTTCCATCTACATCAAAAACTTATGATATAATTGGCATGTCCAGCATAACCCACACTAAAAGAAAATGAGAGTTTCATTGAAATCACCGAAGGTTAAGCTAAGAATGATACTTTAGTCATGTTTGATGAAGGAAACCAACCTTTCCATTAGATCCACAGCATTGTCACATTTGGGCTTCATCAGATGGAACACATGGCTCTCCCCCTCATGTTCAACAATCTCCACCGTCCCTTTCCACCCACTCTTCTTCAAGTCTTCATAGTAACATGTCCCTCTCTCTCTCAAATGGTCTTTCTCAGCCACAAATACCAACAACCTCTCACACCCTAACCTTGCTAGATCCTCTATGGCCGGTTTTAGCCTAGGATCCTCCAAACCTTTATTTTCCGGACACATGTACAGCCACATTTTATCATCTTCCGTACCCCCAAAATATGGGTGCACCAAAGCCACACCAATTAATTTAACCCCGGGTAAACTAGTTAACCCAACCCGAACCGCTACGTTATGTGAAATATTTGCTCCAGCACTATCCCCCGCTAAAAAGACCCGCCCAAAATCCGCATGGATATTCAACCATGGATCCGGGCCATCACCATTTGCATGGGAAGCCACCCACTTAAGCGCCGCCCATGAGTCGTTGTAGCATGCCGGAATTGGGTGCTCGGGGGCTAGCCGGTAGTCCACAGAGACGGCTATGATATTGGCCTTTGACACGAGAGCACTAACATATTTGTGGTAACCCGGGTGGAAAGCGGATCCAATAGAAAAACCTCCACCGTGTATGTAAACTAGGATAGGGAGCTTCTTACTTGGGTCGGATATCTGGGGCATGAAAACACGGGCTGACACTGCGGGTTCCGGTGAGACTACTACATCTTTGGATCTGACAGCCATGTGTGGGTCATCACTAGGGGGCACATGCTCAGAAGCCATGAATTTTTCTACACGACCATCTTTGTATACTTTGAAGAATGGGAAGAATTCATGTGCTATCTCACTGTTGCTTGATGATTCCATTTGTGAATTGCTAGTAGGAGGTGTTTAATGAAATTACAAAAAGAGAGAATGGTAGAGGACGCTGAAAGAAGTACCTGGTTCACATATAATATAGTGTGTGAAGTTTGAGCTAGTCAATATGTCTTATTTGAACCTTGTCCTTAATTTTCTTCTTCTTTTTTATATATTTTATGGGAGAACTAGTCCATTTGTTATTAATGGCACTGAGCAACCCCTACCCAAAGTCAATATCCGTTAGTCTAAGAAACTCAGAGAAATGGCCACGGACAGCATACAAATTAGGTAAGATTGGTGGTTCTCTATATGGTCAATATGAGAAATACAATGACAATTTCGTGTTAGAAATTTCCGAAATACAGATTAGAATATACTGATTTGTCAGATACAACTTAGTATTAATGTATTATTCTATAATTCAAATAACAAATATTTTGTACAATTTTTTAAAATTTATTTACGTTTTCTTCCCTCTTTTTCCATTTCTTGCAAGATGGAAAGACCACATCAAAATTTGGAAATGGTAAAATTATATGCTCTGCTGATCCAATCACTGACGTAAAGGACAGTTTTTGTTATCTACATTAAATTTTCAGTACAATGTTTCTCTTATCGGAAGGATATCCAATATCCCCATTTCTCTTCGTCTTGCAATTTGATGTGTTTTCTAGATTTCTAATCCACTTGAAGAGGAATGGTTCTACATTTACAATTACTGAAAAGGTTGGAGTATAAACACAGTACTGTCTAATGATCCACTTCTATGAAAATCCATGGCATATCATTACATTGTTGAGAAAACTCTACTCTAGTCTACTGTGTAAATGCTTTTTTTCTATATAATTTTAAGCAATGCTTGCAGGGACAGAACTGAAACTTGGAGTTACAGCAGGGAAAAAAAAATGCACAGCACAATCAATTGCACAAAAATATAATTTACAAATATGTTCAATAACCTACAAATTATTGAAATACTATGCACATAACACAACACTACAATCAACTAACTTTATTAAATCTCAACAACTAATCAATTAATTTCAAAGTTATCTCAACTTTATTTATTTTTAAATACACTAACAGACAAGCACTAAGAGATAAAGCACACTACATAACCCAGCTATTTAAAAAAAAAAAGGTTCTACTAATATGTATAAGTTCTAACTTCATTAAAGTGAGAAAGATGGAGCATCTTCTATCTCATTGCCTCTCACTCTCTCTCTCTTCTATATTTCTGCGAGTTCAGATATTATAGAGTTCTTTGCCTCTCGCTTTTTTTTTTTTTTTTTTGATGTTTGTCTTTAGTTCAAATGATAAATCACAGCTTTAGATTATGAAATCAACCAACAAAAGTTTAGCAATTTTTTTACACTGGAGATTCAAATATTGCTACAGTGCTGGTGCTACAGTGAACGCGCCCCTCTCACATCTCACTCAGTCTGTCTGTCACTCAATTCTTTCTCTTCATTTTTTCCGTGTGATATTTATGTACAAATATCCGTAATAAAACGTAAACAGTGACTATTTGTATGAAATATATACACTAATAAATGCGTGACAATATCTTCATAAATGAAACTGGAAATTTTTACAAAAAAAGAAAAAGAAATTGGGAATTTTTTGTAATGAGTGATTCGATGCGTTTGCTATCAATATAAGCATGCATGTACTATTGGACCGCACAGAGTCAAAGAGTAGAAAATAGGAAAAGGACAGCATCAAAGTCATCAGGTGCAAGATAGATGCATTCATTAGTTAGGTTTGAATAAAAAAATGGGCCAATCCACGGCCTGCTTGTCAATCTGACCCGACCCGACTAACCATAGACCCAACCTAATTTTAAAATTTTTTTTTTTTCCTAAAAAATATTTAAACTATATGCCAAGGTTCTAGGTGCATAGACATAAATACACAAAGTACTACACTAACACTATTTATCCATTTAATAGTCATCAGTGATAGTGGTCATACCCCTATTTATTAAAAAAAAAAAAAAAAATACAAAAGGCAAAAATATCTATAACTACATGTCTACACTACTAAATGTCTAACACTAACTTAAATACTAAGTAGTGGAGAGAAAAAATACAAATGACAAAAGCATTTACATCTAGACGTCTGTACTACTAAACGTCTAACACTAAGTTAAATACTAAGTAGTAGAGGAAAAAATATACAAAATGCAAAATCATTTCCAACTATACGTCTACCCTACTAAACGTCTAACACTAAATTAATTACTAAATAGTAGAGTTAAATACTAGGACTAAGTTACTAAAACTAAGTCTAAGTAGCACAAAACAAAACTAAAGTACAAGAAAAAGCCCAAAAGTCTATATCATTAGTGAATTTTGAATTTGAAGGGTGTAAACTTAAAATATATACTTTTTGTGCTCCATAAAATCTCTCTCTCTCTTAAGTTGTAAATTTGTAATTATAAGCATTATGCTTGTGAGTTATTAACATGGAGGATTTTGTTATTATTGTTATTATGAGGGTAAAGAATTTTCGTCATACACAAAACTATCAGAATTGGAAGGATGTGGAAAGTTTTATGTTTTGTTTATTTTTTCCCTTCACATGTATAATAGTAACACAAATAGTCTAATAATAGCAAATGCTCACTTAACGGAAAAAAAAAAGGGTATTATGTATAATTTGTTTCCTTGATTGATTTGATATATTCCTTCTAAAAATTTGGAATTTATTTGTTCTTTTTATGTGTAAATACAGTCTGCCAGAACCTGTCCGACCATTTGCCATGTCTAGGTGTGAGTGGGACACTCAGTTGGAGTCTGTTGTCACCACAACCTGGAATTACGCTTACTAATATATTATACTTATATATATATATATATATATATATATATATATATATATATAAGACAACTAATTTTTCTATACGTGCGTTGGGTTGGAGTCTCTCTCATCTCCCTGTAAAAGCCAAGTATTATTGGATCCCCACTACATTATTGTCTAGAATACAGCAAAAATGAACAAAAGAAATTTGGGGAAGGATTTGCAGCAGATACAAGTTGCTACAAATAGTATTATGTGGCAACTTATGAAGCTAATATGTGTCTTGAGTTATGTGTATGTTGCATGACTAGCTAAAGTAACTAAATTTACTTTACCATAGTGTTGGAAAAACACACGTTTGTATCGCATACAAAACATACACAACGGAAAATTAACGGATCTACTTCATTCACAATTGATAACATGTATTATGTAAATTTCAGAATTTAAGAACAAGAGAGCGTATCTTGGTGCGGTGAAATTCAAAACCAAAGATTAGAAATACTTGGAAACACTTTTAATCTTCACTCCAATTCCACTTATGCCCAATATGTGTAGTTTCTCAATCAGTTTATATGTATATGTTCAAGGAAGAATAAGAGAGTGGCTTACATTCACATATACACCATTTCATTCTCTTACAAAATTCTATATGTTTCTCTTCTTATAACTGATTATCTAACTGGGCTAGTCTTTTGGGTCATTCTAATTGGGCTTTAGTATGTGGCTTGGAGTGGGACCAAAAGGGAACAAATAAGACACTAGTTCCAATGGGTTTTGGGCTTTTTTGTCAACTCTTGACAAGCCAAGAATTACCATTAATTATATTTAATACTACTATATAAATATAATTGCACTTTAGGCCTTATTAATAAATTATATCCCAAGAATTTATTATACATTCAACCCCTTTATTAAAATATTCGTAGTAATACATAGTCATGAATGTTGACTGCCACTTTGAAGATCACTACATCTTAATTCTTGAGTATCCGGTTTAGTTATTCATCATATATTTATGAAATCCAGTTTCATAAATATATACTTTAGTAACTCCTTACTAAAGTAGTTAGGCCTAACACTCTGAATAACCGAACCCATTAAACTTATCTCAAATGAATATTTTATATCTCCGTTAAGAGATTATGAATTCCATCTTGAGAATATATGTTCCTTCAACACTAAATGTGGCTGCCTAACATACTGAGGTTTTGATCGTGACTTTAGATCTCACTCATGATATATCAAAGCAACCCACACCTCATGATCAAGTTCATTATTCTCTCAGGATTAAAAGTTGATATAAATAGAAGTCGTGAGATTTATTATTCATTTGACAGTTGTTAGTAGAATAATAAATCTTATAGCGGTCCAGTTCAGTATGTCTTAACACTTAAAACATATCAACATATCAACTAAAAGTCTCAATTTCCATGATCAAGACAAATCATCTTAGTTGATATGTTATAGTCTTCACAGGCGAAATGCCCAATTTCTTCACTGACTACGAACTAAAATTTTGAGTTTACAAAAAATTTGTGACTTATATCTCCTGTGACTAAATCACATAAGTCACATACTATGCATCTCATGGCTTATATGATAATGTCAAAATATTCATGTTACCATTATTTTAGATAATAATAAAACAACTTTATTAATCACATTATAATGTTATACATAGCATCATACAATAGAATTTAAGGGCACATATCCTAACACATAGTTGGCACTTGGCAGTTATATCTCAGATAGCTTGGTTCAATTAAGCGAAAACACTCCTTTATCTGTCAATTTAGTCTCGACTCTTTCACAAAAACGGGAAAACAAAAAATAAATTCTTTTCGGGTGTGATTAACCCGTTGTTTAATTAGGAAGTATACGTGGAAGTCATGGGTGGATTTATTTGTAAATATAGCATTTAATTTGGATCAAATTTCATGTTTAGAACTCTCAAGGTAAAAAGAAAAGATTTATTTTTTAGCAGTTTGGCTTGAAATGGGGATTGATAGTACAAAATGGGCCAATTTGTTTCTTGTTTGAAAGGAAAATTTGATTTGTTAAACTACTACAGAAGAAGTCAAGTTTTGCTTGTCCTAATGAATGTATATTATGAGTTGTAGAGAGTATTTAGGATGCCCAAAAAGTAGTTTCTTTTTTTGGGAAGCATGGAGATGAAGAATTCATTATTTATTTTGTTTCATTTGTTGTAAACCTTTAGCTTTAGTTTTATATGTGAAACTCTCTCCTTGGTTATCAATTTGTTACATTGTTGCTAGTCACAACTGTCGAGCCATGCTATTATGGAATGTATTATTTTGATTTGCTACAAATGACAGTGGGATTAATATTTGAATGCTCCAAAGGATGACAGATTTGAGTAATAAACCTCTGCTTCCTTATAAAGCTCTAAATCTTATTTTGTGCCTTTGCAAATATAAAAAAAATGGTCTTAGTTGTTGTTGGTTGTAATTTTTTTTGTGGTCCACTTAGTAATTGGATTTGTGTCTTGCGGATGCACATTGAGTCACAAGTTTTTTTTTTTTTTAAGAGAATAAAACAAAATGGTGAGAGAATGGCTTAGTTGAGCCAAGCTCATTGGTGTTGCCAAGGGACAGCAGTGGCAACAAAGAGTGGTGGAGTGAGAGAGAGAAAGGGGCCGGACTGGCTAAAATAGAGATGGTTAGGTTTTCGTTTTACTTGGGTTGGTTAAGAGAGAGAGAGAGAGAGAGAGAGAGAAGTTGGCGGTTAAATGCTGATTGTGGTTAACTAAATTTGGTGACTGTTCGTTTTTAGAGCCCTTAACACAAGTTGTTTAACCTAATATTAAGCCAAGTTGATCAACAAGTTCGTTAATAAGATCTAGGTTAAACCAAAATGTGTAAAACAGATATAATGTGAAAAAATAAAGAACACAATGATATGATGATCCAAGAAAACCAGAGTGGTAAAAAATCTAGAGATGATTTAACCTAACTATTCTCAAAGTAAAAAACAAATCTACTATAGAGAATTGAAGTTTACAATAAGACTTAGACTACTAACATCCTATTATTATCACATGTAGAATTTACTAACACGACCAAGTGCAAGCTCCGAATCCACGGACTTCTTCTCTATTAGGCCTTTACAACAACACAGGCTCACCTGCTTGTGACTTTGAGACTCCATTCAAAGATTTTGGATCTCCTTAGATGTTGATCTTGTATGCAAAAACTTCTACAACACCGGATCTTGAGATTCTTTAAGGAATAATACCGATAGAAGACTTAAGGGAGCTTTTGGGTACAAAACCCTAGATCTACAAAAGGGGGACAAGATGCACTCTAATCTCTCTCTAAAAAGCCTTAAAAAACCATGCTTAGAGTTTCCTTTATATACTAGTAGTGTTTTACTTGAAACCCAATACATTTAAGTAGAGTTTGGGCTAAAATAGAATTCTGTAAATATGACTCTCGATTGATCGAGCTTGTCTCTCGATTGGTCGAACCGGACAAATTCTGAAATCTTCTTTCTGCAGCGTACTTGTTCTTGAATCTTGACTTGAACTACCTTGAGCATTGTCTAATAATACCTATAGACTTTAGAATTTATATCTAAATAAGTTTGTGTTCATGATTTGCCAATTGTTCTAAAATTTTAGAATCTAACAGTGACTTTGGTTGGTCATGTGACATGCATATGGCCCAGGACACATGTTAACTTCAAAAGTTGCAACATAACACTGTTTGCAGCAAATCCTTACCCAAAATTTTTTATACCATTTCTTATTTGCATACGCAATTATTAGATCCCCTTTGCTTTATTGTCTAGCATACAGCAGAGATGAACAAAGGAAATTTATACCATTTCATATTTGCATACACAATCAAAGACAATAGAGATAAAAGTACACTTAAGGTTGCGTTTGGATCCGGATGAAGTGGCGTTTTGCGTTTTTTTCTTTTTTTCTTTTATTTTTTTTTTTAAGTAGCCGTGTTTTTTTGACTTTTTGTTCGTGTACAGTGCACAACAATGTACTATTTAGCAACTTTTCATTAAAAATGGGTCTTACAGTACTATTCACACATTTAAAAATTATTTTGCTACAGTGTTTTCAGTTTTCAGTTGTATCCAAACGGACCCTAAGTGTGCTTAAAGATATTCAAAACTCAAAACTTCAAGGGCTAAACTCCGTTTCAAACAATTTATCATCACTAAAGAACCTCCGATACTAATAGATTTTAGTCGTAGCTAAAACTTCTTAAGCATTATGATATACTGACGTTTTTTTTCTAATTGCCAATATAGATGAATGTTGTGCAACCATTTTATATAGAAACTGCTATATGTGTTATTTCTCATTTATACCTATATACTTGTAGTAAGAGCATTCGCAGTAGTGGTGCTAAAAAGTTATAATGGTATATTTTAGCTCCTCACACGCAAAAAACTTGCTCCAGCAGTGGAGCTATACTTATTTTTTTTAGATGATTTGCTACAGTGCACATCTATAGATAGATGTGCACTGTAGCTTAGAGCTAAAAAAAAAAAAAAAAAAAATTTATTCCTGGCCGCATTAAAATATTACCCCTCTCTCTCTCTCTCTCTCATCTCTAATCTCTCTCAACTCTCACCTCTCTCTCTCTCTCTCTCTCTCTCAACTCTCTCAGCTTCCTCTCACCGCTGCCAGCCCACCTCCACACTGCCGACCCACGCCATTGGCTTACGCCACAGATGCCGTCGCCGATCCACGCCGCAAACCCCGGCCCCGATCCATGCCGCAGACCCATCTGGGTTATCTGAACCGCAGACGCCGTAGACAACGGGAGTTGAGTGCAAGCCTCTACTGGTGCCAAGCCGGCCACGCCCAATCCCACCACTCCATTGTTGATCACAATCACTCTTCTTCCCACTCAATCTCTTTCTGGTTTCATTCATATTGCGGCCTGGTTCAGATAACCCACTTCCTTCAAAACCCACTTCCTGGTTCACGCCGCAGACCCCGGCCTGGTTTTTTTTTTTTTTTTCTCTGTGGGCTGTGGTGTGGTGATGGTTATGGTTGTGTGGGTAGATCAGCGTTGGTGGGTGGCTGGGTTCGTCGGCATCACTGGGTGGCTCGGGTGGGTTTCGTGGTGGTGGGTGTGGGTGTTGCCGCCGATCAGCCGTGATTGTTGACGTCAATTGGAGTGCTTGCTCGCCGATCGGGTGGGTTTCTCGTGATTTTTTATTTTGTTTGGTCTGGATTGAAGAAAAGAATTGGAGATTTGGGTTTTTTTTTTTTTTTTTTTTTTTGCCTGCTGTGGACTGATGGTGGCAGTGGTGGTGGTGGCTGTGGCTGATGGTAGAGTGGTTGTGATTGGTGCTGCAGTTTTTTTTTAGTAGGATATATTATTTTATTGTAATGGTTTTATTATTTTATTGTGATGTGAATATTATTTTATTGTGTTGAAAGCTAAAATAGAACCACTGCTGCAGTATATATATGGATAAAATAGATAAAGTGACTTTTTGTGTAGTTAAATAGCTAAAATTTTACCTTCACTGCTGCGAATGCTCTAATGATATCAAAACAAAAAACAAAAAACAAAATAAATTAGGAGGGAGAGAGCGGCAAACCTTAAACTTTTATTTCTAAGAAAATATCCCACGAACTCTCTGTATAAAGAGATGAAAAACTTAGGAGTAGTGACGGACTCCTTAACCCAATCCATAAGCTAATTAATTGGGGACGCCAAATTCAAAGTCCTAACACACATTTATTTCACATCACTAAATAAGTAAATATCAAAGACATTCGTAGCTCACCATCAGAGTCCAATTACAACTCAATGTCTTCATAACATGACAAACCAACAACATCAACTTAGTTCTGATTTATGAAATCAACCATGGCTTTTATCAGTGGCCCAACCCTGTCGCTGCTAGGATTGAACAGAAAAAACCCATGTCCCTCTTCTTCACTCTCAAAATATCCCACAGAACCATTCCAACCACTCTTTCTCAAAGTTTCACAATAACCCACACCTCTATCTTTCAGCCAATCCTTCTCCGCCACGCAAACCAGCACTTTCTTACCAACCATCTTCGACAAATTCGGATCCACTTCCGGGTACAGTATCCGATCCTTAGTCGGGTACATATAATCAATCATTTTATCAGGCTCTTTACCCCCAAAATATGGGTGCACTAAGATTGACCCAATAACATTGGGACTAGCCAATCCTGTAGCACCAGCTTGGACTGCAACGTAATGGGCTATATTAGCCCCAGCACTCTCACCTGCCACAAAAACCCGCCCGAAATCCGCATACTGGTTCAACCACGGTTCGGGGCCTTGTCCATTTGAGTGGGCTGAAATCCATTGCATCGCGGCCCAAGAATCTTCATGTGCAACTGGTAGAGCATGATCTGGGGCTAGCCTATAATCAACGGAAATAACGAACACATTAGCCTCTGAGGCTAAGGAAACAAGAAAGTCATGAAAGATTTTCTTGAAAGGTGATCCAGTACAGAAGGCACCACCGTGGTAGTGAACGACTAGAGGAAACTTCTGATCTGGGCCGTTGATTTTGGGGATGAAGAGTCTGGCTGAAACGCCTGATTCGGGTGAAACGACGACGTCTTTGGTTTGGACCCCGGTTTTGGAGTCTAGGCCTGTGGGTACAACAAGGTCTAGACCTCCGCTGCCAAAACGGTCTGCGTACCTTTCTATGCGCCCATCTTTGTAGACTTTGAAGTATGGTGGGAATTCGTGGG
This sequence comes from Quercus aquifolioides, assembly GCA_019022515.1. Lineage (NCBI taxonomy): Eukaryota > Viridiplantae > Streptophyta > Magnoliopsida > Fagales > Fagaceae > Quercus > Quercus aquifolioides. Next base: position 42,007,571 of record CM032332.1, read on the forward strand.
TTGTTTCATTGTTGCTTGAATCCATTTCAAGAAATATGTGGTGGTTGAGTTTTAACAGTGGTGGGTGAGTGTTTGAGAGAAAGAGAATGAGATATGGGTTTTGCAAATTGCAATTATTGGGTCTGATCAAAATTAGCATAATACTAAGGAGATATAAAATCACCAAACAACCATGTGGATATTAAGGAGAAGAGTAGCATGAAACGGGTAATAATGTAATATTATTAAAAAGTAAGGAAACTCAGGAAAGTTAAAAAGTTGAAGATGAAAAAGAGAGGAAGAAGACAAGAAGTGGATGACGAGTTTTTGTAGAGATTTGTTTAAAAGTTGTGGAGCAGATTAAACTTTGGAAAAAGAAAAAAGACAAAGTATAATAAGTGGCGGCCCCACGGTAATAGAGCAGGCCCACCAAGGAAAAAAAACCTAAGAGCATTCACATCAGTGGGTTTAAAGTCATGTAAAATCATGTAAACATCAATTTTTACACATTTTTGCTCAAAAATGCACTCCATCAGCTCTTCTAAAATTGTATAAAAGTGTGTATTTCTTTACACGAGCTACAGTAACCGTGTAAATATACACGGCTACTGTAGCTCGTGTAAAGAATAATTTATTCATTTCCTTCGCTCGTTTTTTTCTCTCTCTTCTCCGGCTCAACAAACTCATTATCTCATCTTCCTCTTTTTCCAGATGCACACAACCAGACAAATCAACACACAAACACATCCGGACAAATCAAAACACAAACACATCAGACAAATCACACACAAAACAGAGATACACTTGCTTTAAAAAAAAAAAAAAAAAACACAGATACACAAACACGGAGATCACAAACACATCAGACAAATCAACACACAAAGCAGAGATACACTTGCTTTAAAAAAAAAAAAAAAAAAAACACAGATACACAAACACGGAGATCGGAGATCGGCGATGCAGAACGGAGATCGGAGATCGGCGATGCAGATCGGAGCTGTGGCGGATGGGTTTTGTGATTTGGTGGTGGATCGGTGATGCGGCTGTGGAGATCGGTGATGCGGAGCTTCGGTGGTGGATCGGTGGCGTTTGGTGGTCGGAGCTGTGGCGGATGGGTTTATGGTGGATCGGTGATGCGGGGTTGTGGAGATCGTTGATGCGGAGCTTCGGTGGTGGAGGGTGGTGGATCGGTGGCGTTTGGTGGTCGGAGCTGTGGCGGATGGGTTTATGGTGGATCGGTGATGCGGGGCTCGGAGATTGTTGATGCGGAGCTTCGGTGGTGGAGGGTGGTGGATCGGTGGCGTTTGGTGGTCGGAGCTGTGGCGGATGGGTTGGGAAGAGAAACCAGAGAGTGGGTTGGAAGAGAAACCAGAGAGTGGGTTTAGAGAGAAAGAGAGTGAGAGCGTGAAAGCAACCAGAAAAATGAAAGAGAGAGAGAGAGGGCGCGGGTATTTAAGGGAGGTAGGTAAAAAAAATAATAAAAAAATAGAGTGTAATGAATATTTTATTAAAATATCTTGTAAAATAAATGAATTGATGCGGGTGATTTGTAAAAGTGAATGTGTAAAATAGAAAAAGTAAATTTTTAGTGTAAAAATGAATGTGTAAAATAAACAAACTGATGTGAATGCTCTAACATCAGGCTTAAACAACAAATGGTAAAACAAACTTAATTTAAAAAAAAAAACAGATGGTAAAGCAAATTCATGGATTTTCAAAAAAAAAAAAAAGGACAAACAAATTAAATTATGTTAGGCTAAATAACAATTAATAATTTTATAATTAATGCAACAACAATATAACAAATTATAGTTTATAAAAGACAAACAAATTAATGAAACAACTAAATAACAATAATTAATAATTGATGGAGCGTGAGCTCGTCAGTCAATGTGGTCGGATGAAGCCAACCTGCAGCCTCCTGGAAGGGTCACCGGTGTAGTGCCTGCCACCACGCCTCCGATGCCAAAGTTAGTATGCAAAGAAATCTCAGAGAAATTGGAGAATGCAAGAAATAATAGTTCTCTCTTAGTGTGTTTGTGTATCTACCTTGTTCTTGATAATGAGAGGGCTTTATATGCATACCTTCATGGCTTCTAGCCATTGGAGTAGTTATAGAGGTCTTAATGCTCCTCCTCGTAACGTCTGGTCTGGTTGTAATGTGACTTTAATGTGCTACAACGGCTCATACAGTTGGCCCTATAATCGTTCTTAACTTAATTGTGCTGTAATGAATGTACTGTGTTTTCCTCGTCAGTGACGTGGGCATAAGATATGCTCGTCCAAGCATGCCTTCGTCTGTCTTGTCTAGCATCGTCACTGAAAGACTTCACTGTCACGATGTCACTGGATTCGTTATTCCTATCAATAATTTTATTAATATTTCAAATGAACTTATAGTTTATTATTTATTCTTTTGATAGAATTATGGACAAATATTTGATAAGAAAATCACGTACTCAAGATTCATCTCCTATGCAAGATTCATCTTCATTTTCTAAGCAAATTTGTGTTGACTTTAACTTAGAAAATCTTTCTTCAAGAACACCATGAGAAAGATTCCTGGAGCCGCCAATGAGTATAGTTGATTTGTTGATGTCGTGATGAGTCGTGATGATGGCAGGTGAAGCAAGGAAATAAAAAGAAGGACAAAGTTTAGATGGAAAATGGAAAATTGTCTTATTTAATACTTTTTTATTGGATGTGAATTTTGATAAATTCACCATTAGATTACATCTTCTTCTTATTATATCCTCCATGCTTACAAATTTTTTAGAAAATTAAAGATCAATAGCTATGTTATCAATAAATTGTTTAAATTTCAAGTTTTTGTAGTTTAAAATTATACATAAAATATAAGCTTATATATCATATAATAAATAATATCCGATTAACATAAAATTTGACATGTGTATTAAAAGCGTAAATAATATGCAATTCAACAGTTAGATTTTCAAAATATATAGTAATTTTTATTTTATTGAGTAAGATTGTAGTCTTAGGCTATAACCAATTTTTTAGCTTAACTTTACCTTAAAAAGAAAAAGCTTTAAATTTGTATTGGGTTAGTGCATTCACATCAATGTTTCTAAGAGCATCTCCAGCAGACTCTTTAAATTTTTGTACTATTTAAATAATGAACAATACATTTTACCTACTTATATTTTCAAATACACTTTCCAACCGACTCTCTATCATTTCTCTATTCTATTTAAATATTATTTCTTCATTATTTCTTTAATATTTCTTTATTCTCCTTTCAATTTTCCTTCATTCATTCCTAAAAGCTACCTTCATAATATGTTTACAACACTTTCACAAAAAATTATTTGTGATAAGTTGATTTGATTTTAATTTGAACGTACTATTGTTGATGCTCATTTTGGGAAGCCCAGTAGAAGGAAGAATCCTAGTAACATGGGCAGAAATGAGTTAGTAATTGGATAGAAAAGCCATTAAACTCAAGCGGTAGGAATAATGGATCATAGGCCTATAAAATAAATAAATAGGCATTGAGGAAGCAAACGGGCTTAAAGGAGCCCGGAAAGAGAGAAGTAGCAAACCCATGGGCAGCATGTGATGTAGAAAAGTGAAAATGGGCCACAGCAGGCTCAAAGTAATGCAAGTAAAGAAAGTAAGGGGTTGATGGAAAATCCATAGGCCCCAAGAATGAAGGATAAAGTAATTGAGTCAGGGAAGCCTAAAGGAGTTCGTAAAAGCCCATGGAAACACAGAATTAGAAAGGGCCGAGGATGCTCAAGGAAAGTAAATGGGCCAAGGATGCCCCAAGAGGAAATGGGACACAGGAGCGCGCAAGCAATGTAACAAAAAGCCTAACGACCATACTGAGCCATTGAGAGAAGAATAAGCAGTAGGCCCAAAGAAGCCTAGCAGGCTTGGGTCCAATAACATCACAACAGGAATGGCAGAATGGTGCAGTAGGAAATGCAAAGACTGCAGAAAAGAGCAAAAGAATGGGCTGAAGGAGGAAAAGCCCACAATCAAGTAAAACCCAACCCCCGAAGGGAGTGGGCCATAAAGAATGAGGAATTAGAAAGTAGCTCACGCCATAAGAAGTCAAGGACAGGCAGCAGAATGTGCAGAGGAGCCTCCAGACCATGGCAAATGCAGCGGGCAAGTTTTGGACACACGCAAAAGTTGAGCATGTGCAAGGCCCATACTTCACCAACTTGTACCCAGCCAATATAGGAGGTGGTGGGTCATGGGTCAGAGGTAAGAGGGTATGGTCTAGTGGTGGGGAGAGGAGAAAGCCTATTCTGGGGCTACTGCTCAAGCTCTTTTAGGGGAGATGTCCTGCTGAGATGACATATCACCTAAAAGAAGTAAGGATGAGCTGGAACCACTAAGTGCATGCCATGAGGGATAGGAAGAGAGAGAGCACCCATACCATAGTAGGTAAGAGTGGCACGACAAACAAACAAATAAAATAGTCTTCTTTGTTTGGTGGTACAGCCAGCACAGGTAAGTAGTGGTGGCTAGGCGACTGATAAACCAGTAGATGATTAGTAAGGACACGTAGACAAGACAAAGGTAGTTAAAGGCTAAAACAGTAAAATCTGGTCATGGTAGGCATTATATAAAGGACCCGTGCCGTGCATAGAAAGGGGATCACGAAGACGGTAATAGTAACCTCTAGGAAAAAACCACAAAACATAAACAAGTATTGAGAAAAGAAGAGAAAAAGGAAGAGAAAAGGAAAATTAGAAAATAAGAAAAGAAAATAGAGAGTTGGAACGACAAGCATGCACCAATAGGTTGATCCCCTCTCTCCTTCTAAAAGTCCTGCTCTCTACCAAAAGCAAGGGGATTCTTTTGGGCACAAGCCATTCAGGTCCGTTTCCCACAAAGTGATTAGTTTAATTGGTAGGATTTTCCTTGGGAGATTATTCACATTGAGGAAAATGGTTCCCTCCTTGGTCTTGGTCCCGTGATATAACTTGGCGTAACAGATTGACCTTTCTCTTTCTTTAGATAACTCATGTCTTACTTATTTATCTCCACCATTTTCTTTACAAGGAGTTTCTTATCGTTGTGATTATCATTTTAATTGGGGATTATTCATTCACTTTGTCGAAAGGAAAAAGTACTTTCTTTTATTATTATTATCATGTCTACTTGCCATGACTCATCTGAAGTACATCTGCTTGCCATGGGCATGTGAACCAAGTTCTTGGCAAATGAGGCATAGTTTGTGTATAAGCCAGACCAAAGTGTATTGTAGTTGGATCGGTCTCAACTCCCTTATTCAAAACACTTGGGCCCAGTACGGCAGGAGGCAGCCCAACCCAACATTGCAAAAAGGCCCACCACATTTAAATTGGTGACTTCACTAGGGAGTTGAGAAGCAGATAGGGACAATAACCCTTGCAAACAAATGCCTCCAAGATCCAAGACGACGTGAAACATAAGTGTCGTGGCCTTGTAGGCAGAATCTAGGCCAACAATGCCTCAACAACAGCAGCCTAACCAAACAGAAGGTGTTAACAGAATGGGGGCTGAACCCCAACCACAGCCGAGAGTCCCCACCGACAATGCCAACGTCTTCATTGAGGTGTTACAGTCACTACAACACTTGTAGCAGCAAATGATGGAAGAAATCCACTAGCTGAAAACAGATAAAACGAAGGAGAAAAGAAGCCAACATGACCAGAAGCATGCGGCAGACAAAGAGGAGACATCAATGGGAGGTGTCCCATAACATGCGGAACAGCGTTTCATCACTATGGCCGAAGTAATAGCCTTCCTGGAGCAAGAAAGGGCCAGAGCACCTAAGGAAAGATTTTATGTAGAAAGACCACCTTACCCACTAAAGGTACTCAGCAAACCGTACCCCGAGAGATATGAACCACGGGCCTTTGCACAGTACGATGGCAGGAATAGAAGTGCTGTTGAGCACGTGAGCAAGTTTATTGATACTTTTGGCCCTTATGCAGTAGAAGAGGACTTATGTCTTCGGGAGTTTTCCAAATCACTATGTGACCGGGTATACACTTGGTACATCAGCCTAAACCCAAGATCCATCCCAACTTAGGATGACATGGTGGATGTATTTTGCTCTAAAAACTTCCATGGAGAAGAAACAATAACGCTTGCAACCCTGCAAGCAACTAAACAAAGAAATGGTGAGGATTTAATGGAATATATCAAAAGGTTCAGGGACATAGCATTCGACTGCTATAATCATTGTGAAGAAAGAACATTGATGGAAATGTGTATGACAAATATGATCAGAGAGTACAAGGTAGTCCTGGAAAACTTAGAAATCTCCCAGTTTGTGCAGTTGTCGCAAAAGGCCAGGAAGACTTCTTAGTCGGTGAAGCCAAGTGCCGGCAAAAGAAACGCTCCACAGGCTATGACAATGTCCATTGGTGAACGAAGAAGGAAAATTGATGGAAGAGAATACGATACTCCCCCACCAATACCATGTAGCCTAAAGGAGTTAGATGTGCTCCTAGACAAGTGGATAGTAGATGGAGTCTTTAAGCCTAATCAAGTTTCTAAAGAGCCCACAGAAGATGAGCGGAAGGACCCACGCTTTTTCCATTTGCACAACTACATGCAACATCCTACTGAAGAATTTTGGGCGCCCTGCAAACTGGTACACTGCAAGATTAAAGAAGGGACTCTAGAACTATCTCGGCAGGAAGTTCAAAGAAACCCACTCCCAAACCACAAAGGGAAAATAGTAGCAATAGTAGTAATTTGTGCAGATTCAGGGGAGGATAAGGAGGAGAATCCAGCCCTACTTGCCGCAGCAATTACCACCTTACAGAAGAGCTCCAAATTCAAAATTTTGTTTGACTAATTGGGGCTTACGGAAAAAGAGCAAAAGATAGCCACAGAGACCCTAGTGAGTATTGCCTCCAGGGCAGGAATAGAATGTTTATCAGTGGAAGTCATAGATGACAAAGCCTTTTTACAAGAATCGAGTGAAATCACTTTTAGCAATGAGGATATGGAGGTGGGGTACCCAGACCACAAGAGGCCCCTTTACTTAGCAGCATCCATAAATCAAATTCCCATTAAGAGAGTCTTGGTGGATACAGGAGCTTTTGTAAATCTCATTCCATTAAGCACTCTACAAGCGGCAAGAATTTCGAAAAGAAAGATTCAAGGGTGCCCAATGGAAGTGAAAGGGTTCGGAGGAAGGGGCGAATACATAGCAAGCCACACCGAACTGTGGTTAAAGGTGGGCCCTATAGCTTCCTTGGCTCGTTTCCACGTGGTAAAGACAAAGGTCTTATATCATGTGCTTTTGGGAAGGCCATGGTCGCACAAACGTCGATTAGTCCTATTCACCTATCACCTGTGTGTGAAGGGAAGGATGAATGGCAGAATGATACGCATAACTACGAATCCTTCACCATTTGAGTAGGCAGAGGCTTATTTAGTAGAAACTATGTTCTACGACCAATGGGCACCATCTAGGGAAAACTCAGTACTAAAGCCACGAGGCACCTTCGTACCTAAGTGGGAAAACATCCAAAGTAATCCAGAATATGATCTAAGGGAGTTGCTATCATGAAAGAAGAAAAGGAAGGAAGCCACAGAGTCAGATGATACACCACAATGTGTTAGAGTCCAGTGCCCTGATGGAAGGATTGTATACAAATTATGAAGGTGCACGGGGCCCACGAGTGAAGTACAAGCGGGCCCCAGACAAGAGTGACAGCACAAAAGCCTAGTGTGTTGCGTGGCTCAAGAAAACTCAGAGGGAGGAAGTCATGGCAAAAAAAGGATGAGTAGGTTGTGGCAGAAGAAAAGTTGGAAGAAATTAACTTAGGGTCTGACTCGCAGGACCCAAGGCCCATCTCAGTCAGTTCAAGGTTATCAGAAAAGGAAAAGTCAGAGTTGGTGGTATTGCTGAAGGAATACAAAGATGTCTTCGCATGGGACTATAGTGAAATGCCAGGGTTAAATCCAGGGCTAGTAGTACATACACTGAATGTAGATCCTGAGGCCAAGTCAGTAGCCTAGCTTGCTAGGATATTTCATACTGAGATAGAAGGACAAATAGTTAAGGAGGTACAGAAATTGCTAGCTGCAGGATTCATTAAGCCCATTCAGCACCCTCGCTGATTATCCAACATAGTGCCAGTAAAGAAGAAGAACGGGCAGATAAGGTGTTGTGTAGATTTCAGAAATCTTAATAGGGCCTGTCCGAAAGATGAATTCCCACTGCCAAACATGGATTTACTGATAGATTTTGTGGCAGGGAGTGCCATGTTTTCATTCATGGACGGATTCAGTGGGTACAATCAGATCAGAATAGCGCTAAAGGATGCGGAAAAAACTGCCTTCAGAACACCTATAGGCAACTTCAACTACATAGTAATGCCGTTTGGGTTGAAAAATGTAGGCGCAACCTATCAACGGACAATGACGGCTATATTTCACAACATGATGCATCAAGAATTAGAGGACTATGTGGATGACATAGTAGTAAAATCAAAGAAGTGAGAAGAATACGTCCAAGTGTTGAAGAAGGTATTTAAGAGGTGTAGAACTTTCAAGCTAAGGATGAACCCTCTCAAGTGTGCGTTCGGAGTATCCTTGGGGAAATTCTTGGGTTTCCTGGTTCACAATAGAGGAATAGACGTTGACCCAGCAAAAGCTACGACCATAGCAACCATGAAACCTCCAGCCACAGTAAAGGAGTTAAAGAGCTTCTTGGGGAAGGTCTCATATATCCGAAGATTTATCCCTGGATTGGCATCAATTACTTTTGCTTTTGGAAAATTACTCAAGAAGGGACAAAACTTTGAGTGGGGAGAAGCATAGCAGACGGCCTTCAAAAGGCTACAACAGATTATGATGAACCTCCCTACTGTGCAAGCCCCAACCCGCAAGAAGCCATTGTTATTCTACCTAGCCACCAACTAGTGTGCCATAGGTGCGTTGATCACCCAAGAGGATGGAGATGGCATTGGGCAACTAGTTTACTACATCAGTCGTGCTCTAAAGGATACAGAAACTCATTACCCAAGGGCAGAAAGGGCATGCCTGGGTATTGTGTATGCCTCGCAAAGGCTACGCCATTATTTCTTGGCTTACGAGGTGTGGCTGATGACAAAGTCTCATGCAATCAAAACTTTGTTACGGCAACCGATTCTTTCTGGCAGGATATCCTAGTGGATGTTACAATTGTCACAATATGACCTAAAAGCGGGAACGCCTAAAGTAGTAAAAAGCCAGACTATAGCAGATTTGTTGGCATAGTTTCCAGGAGAAGAAGAATTTTTGCTGGATGATGAAGTCCCAGGAGAAGTAGCCATGGCAGAAGAAGTTGGAGAGCAATGGGTAATGAAATTTGATAGGTCTTCTACCACCCAATCAGGAGGAGTGGGAGTAGTTTTGTATCATGAAGAAGACAAGTCTGTGGCATTATCATTCAAATTAGAATTCCCCTGTTGAAACAACATGGCAGAATATGAGGCCTATCTAACTGACCTAGCCACGACCCTCAAAATGGGAGTCAAGCATTTAAGAGTAATGGGTGATTCGAACCTAGTGGTCTGCCAGACCAAAGGGAGTTTCACCTTAAAGGAACCCAGCCTAGCCCCGTATAGAGCAATGGCCTAGAAGATGGAGGAAAAGTTTTCAACCTTTGAGATAGAACATACTCCAAGGAACTAAAACTGGTTTGCGAATGCGCTGGCTGCATTATGTTCATAAATATTTTTCGAAGGGGATAGCACTAGGATAGAAGTCAATAAGAGGAAAGAGTCTATTATTGAGATGTTGAAGGTAAGGTTCCAGGAGGAACAATGTAAAGGAGATAGGCAGATTCCCATAAGGGAGGCCTTGATGAAAGAAGAAGACGCTGCAGAACTAAAAGTGCTAAAAGACTACACCCTGGTAATAGGAAAATTGTACCGCAAGATGCCAGGTGGGGTCTTATCCAGATGCATAAGGCAGGAGGAGGCCCAGAGAAAGTTAAAAGAAGTACATGACAAGACCTACGAATCCTGCGGAGAGGTCAACCTTTACTGCAGGCTTCAAAGGGCAGGCTTCTATTGGCCAAGTATGGGTAAAGACGCAGACCAAGTCCAAACCCAATGCGAGACCTGCTAGTTCACAGCAGACAGAGAGGAGAGTTATGCTGTGTTCGTCAGTGAAGACTGGAGAAGCCCATTCACATAGTACTTAACAGAAGGTATCTTGCCACAAAAGCACAGTGAAAGGTACAAGCTTAAGAGTTTGGCAACACGTTACTTTTTGCATAATGCAGTTCTTTTCAAAAAAAGGTACGATAGGGATCCCTTAAGATGTCTGGGTCCCGAGGAAGTAAAAGGGATGATAAAAGAAGTACACTTAGGAGAGTGTGGGGAACACTAGGGGAAGAAAAAGCTGTACAAATGCCTGTTGCAAATGGGTTACTACTGGCCTACTATGAAGAAAGATACAACAGAATTTGTGAAAAAATGCCACAGCTGCCAAGTACAAGCTAACTTGATTCACACTCACCCACAAAACTTGCATAGCATGGTCACCCCATGACCCTTCCATACTTGGGGGCTTGATTTGGTGGGACCAGTTAATCCACCATCACGTGGATATATATGGATCCTGGTGGCTACAGAATACTTCACAATATGGGCAGAGGCCGTGCCATTCCATAAAGCCACAAGAGGAGCAGTAACAAACTTCATCAAAGAAAACATAATTGTGAGGTTTGGGGTACCTACAGGGTTATCAGTGACAATGGCACACCCTTTGTCATCAATGAAGTAAGGAAGATGCTGAAATTCTACCAAGTCAAACACCATCGTTCATCGCCTTATTACCCTCAGGGAAATGGGAAAACAGAGGTGACAAACAAGACTCTCATAAAGATAATTAGCAAAATGAGCCAAGAGTTCATAGGAGGATGGGCTATGCATCTGCCACACGTTCTTTGGGCCTATAGAAATTTGCTAAAAACTGCCACAGGGTTTTCACATTTTTCCTTAGTCTACGGGACAGAGGTAATGAGTTCGGCAGAAGTAATGACTCCATCCTTAAGAGTTATGCAGATGCAGGAGAAGAAAAAAGAAAAAGAGGTCTTTGCGGTAGAAAGGTATGAAGACCTAGAAGGGCTTGATGAAAGAAGGGAAGAGGCTTAAGAGTGCAGCCGCAAATATAGACAAAGGATGATTAAAGCCTATGGCAGAATTACTAAAGAGAGAGTGTTCGCGAAAGGGTAACTCGTGTTGAAGGTAGCAGATTATGTCAGGCGAGGTATGGTAGGACTATCTAAGTTTGCACCAAAATGGGAGGGACCCCTTGTGATAAGAGAGGCGCATCCAAGTGGGTATTACCAAATGGATGGCAAGGACCTGCGGGATCCCATCAATGAGAAATGGTTGAAGCGTTATTATGCTTGAGAAAAAGAAAAAAAAGAAGAAAAAAAGAGATTATGAAGTTACCCCTTTTGTTTAATGAGTTTTATGTTTCCCTTTTTTCCTTCAAGTGACTATGTCACAAGACAAGATTGTAACGTGCTTTCATGAGTATGTAATGAAAAAGTACGAAGTATTAAAAAAGCATTCTATGTCATAGCAATAACAAAAGCAGTAACAAAGTGTAGCATCATAGTTACAAACCCAAACTGTGGCAAACTTGCCAAATAAGTGCTATAGGAAATATAAAGTATACTAGACGGGGTAATAAGGAAAAAACAAAAGGGAGAAGGGGAACTACATCATCATCAATGAAGCTCAGAAATAAGGGGTTGATCTCCAAAGCTGCTGGATCCACCAACGCTGGAAAGAAGGCGCTCACGACGACCCTCCAAGTCTGCCACCTTCTTCCTCAGAGCCTCAATGCGTGTATTAATGGCATCAACAGCAGGTCGAACCCTCCTTATGAAGAAGGCTCGAGCAATCTCACAAAGATGGTCCAGAATGAACTGCACAGCAAAGCCCACACTAACAAACTCCTGAATCGCAGCCCTCCACTGCAGGATCCCCTCGATAGAGACTGTGTCAACAAAATTATGCTCAATATCGTTCATCATGCTCCCCAACAGCTTCAAAAAGTGCTCTTTGGCAGAACGACTAAGGCAGAATCCTTGCATGAAGTCACCACGACTACTGTAGACCGCCGCTAAATGAGAAGCACAATCATCGGGAACTCTAAAGCCATGGAAGTCCACGTAGGGAGGCCCAGAACCCCAGAAGTCTGCAGGATCGAGGTCATTAACCTTAGGCTGATCAAAACGAGCAAAAAAGGCTACGGCCTTACTCACAGGGTCTGGAACTGTGGCAGAACTGCTGCTCACCTCAAATTGAGAAGGGGTAGTAGGGGGTGGACCTGTTAAGAAAACGCGAAGCATGGTGTGAGAAATCATGAGCTAAGGAGAACGAGCTCATAATGAAGAAATGAAGAAAGAGAGGAGGGAAAGAGACACACCAGGACCCATAGGAGTAGGGGCTGTGGAGATAGTAGGAACGGGTGCTGTGGGAATGGCAGAAACTGATACAGTAGGTACAGCAGAAGCTGGTGTTAAAGGTACGGCAGAAACAGGTGCTACAGGTGCGGCAGTAGAAGTGACTGTAGGCATATCTGTGTATGCTGCAACTCCTGGCTCCTCAAAGGTTTCTGCAACCAGAAGAATGGATAGGCAAAATAAAGGGAGACCGCAGCAAAGGGGTGACACAAATACATATGCATAAAGAGGAGATAACCAAAAAAAAAAAAAAAAGGAAGGAGGAGGGAACTTAGCAAGATAAGGATACACATTCCCATGAATTCGGCCTCATGTTCAGCACCTTCCTCCTCCTCAGAATCAGAAACCCTCTTTTCCATGGTAGGTTCGTCATTAGGATCCTCGAGAACATCCTTAGATCCCTCAGAAGACAAGTCTGCATCAGGTCCACGTGTGGCAGAACTTGGGATGGAAGAAGGGGTAACCACCAAAGAAGAACCATCCTTCACGGCCTGAGATAGAGCTGCGAAGGGATCACTGGTAGAGATGATAAGAGGTGTGGCAGGAGAAGCAACCTCGGTCTGAGCAATAGCAGAAGGAATGACTCCCTTTTGGGGAGTAAGTGTCTCAGCAGGAGTAAGAGCAGTCTCACTAACCCTCTCCGTATAAGTACCCTCACCTATGGGTACCGGCTCAGTGGAAGGGATAGGAGCCTCAGTAGGAACTCCGTGTGCGGCAACAGGAGGGGCAGGTGTTGCAAACACTACATTAGCCCCATCAAAGAAACCTTCCATGGGTGCACCCATGGACGCAGAAATCTCCTCAGCTGTGGGGTGGTATACAGAGATAAGCTCGGACGCATCCTGAAAAAAAAAAAAAAAATTAGGAACAAAGGAATCCGTAACTAGTAATGATGCTGAAAGGGATATGGACATGAGACAAACAATGGCATATGACAGAGGAAATATGGGCAAAAGAGGAGAAAAAAGAAGGAAGAAAATGAGGAAACATACCTCAAACTCGGGCTCATCAAGTGATATAGGACAGGTGGCAGATACATCCTCCTTATGCTTAGACTGCAAAAGAAAAGAAAGCAGAATACAGAGATGAAGAGATGAGTTAACAAGTGTATGAGGGCTAACCACAGGAAAAGCCTTATATATATATATATATATATATATATATATATATATAAAGGGGCAAAGTTAGAGATAACATACTCTCCGCTCAGTGGAGGTGGCCGCAGGGAGAGGAGAGGTCTTTCTCTTAATGCCTCATGTCTTATTAGAAGGAGGAGCATCGGTAAACGGCCGCGGAGCAGTGAATTTAGGCTTACTGGCAGTGGGGCACACGTTAGAACGGGTATGGGTAGAAGCAGGAGGAGGGCTCTCCAAAACTATATTGCCTATGGGAAGGAAGCCACTCTCAAAAGGTACAACGTCTAAGCAAGCCTCAGAAGAATCACCACCCTTTTTGGCGGACTTAGGCTTGGCAGAACCTTTCTTACTTGGCACAGGAATGTTTATCACCTTTTCTTTCTTCTCCCAACTAGCGGGATAGTCACCGGCATGCCATAACCACCCCCTATTCTCCTCATCCCACTCAAAGATGGCAGACCGACTCTGCTTCCTAGCAAATACCAATTCAAATTTAGAGGGTAGAAGCAGCTAAGGGTTGGCTTAAATGATCGCACTAAGCCCGTCAGGAGGAATAAGAGAAAAACCCCGGCTACCCATCAATTCTTGCTCGAATGAAGTTATCACAGCCTGCTAGTATCCGTGCATAGCAGGAGTACAAATGCCCTCTCTCTATGAGCTAGGAATAGTAACCACAGTGAAATGCTTGCTCCAGAACTCAAAAGCATTATGCCGCAGGAATGGTCGAGTGGAGATGGGAGACTTCATAAGGGAAGAAAGATCATCAAGAATGTCCTGATCTAGCCTGAACTGTCTTCTCACCCTGTTGGCAGGATAGTGCACAAACCTAATGCCCTCGTCAGCCAGATAAGGCAACCACTAAGTGTTGGTGGCTGCCAAGTAAGTAATCCCTCTCTCCTCAAAAGTGGTCAATGGAGTGGTGGTCCCAACAGTGTCAACAAATGGACCCATAACAGAATCTGTGCATGTGTAACCTGTACCTAAATTCCTGTATGCTCTCTAAGAAAACCCAACACCTTTATCAAAAATTGGTAATGACTCTCGAGCACGATTGACATTTCTCCTTAGCAAAACGGACGGGCCTACACTTTGCCAAGTGCTTGGCATAACGCTCATACAACAAGTGCTGCAGAATAGTACTATGAACAGAAGAAGTGACTATGTGGCAAGAGCCTACCTGACTCTCATCGCTCCGCAGAATGTCTAATTAAACATACAAATGCCCTAAGAACATAGGAGCCAATGGCAACTTATCCCGACAGATATCTTAATAGCTATTCGAAAATATAAAGGCTTCACAGCATAGTGGGGATGAGAGCTAAAGATAAACTTACAAAGCTAGAACGTGATAAAAGCCACACGGCGAGCAGAAACGGAAATTTTAGAAGAACCAACCCAAAACGACAACTTTGTATTACCATTCATCTTTTTATTCAACTCGGCCTCCACGGCCTCTTCCTCCGGGGAAAGCTCTAAAGTGCCAGGATCAACATTGCCAAGGATGGGCAAGAGTAACTGATTTACTACATCTTCCAAAGTTACAGTGACCTCATCGTAGGAGAAAAAGAAAGTGTGAGTGTTGGTACACCACCGGCGGACCAAATGGCAGAGGTTGAAGAGGTCCCTATGCTTAGATAAACAACGGGATGAAACAATAGCCTTCAATACACCGGCCTACTATAGCAACCCTATGAAGCCCGTGTCAGACAACTCCCTGTCTACCCACATCTTCCAACCCAAAGCGGTGCCCAATCCAAATTTGAAGTGAATAGGCACGGGGAGTGAAGTGCCTTGGCGGATGACAAGGTTGAGGATCAAGGAAGCCAACGGAGCCCAAGAAACGTCCGTATTTTGCCGGCAAAGAGCAAGCCACACATGGCCCGGTGGCGGCGGTGTGTAATCACCGAGAACCTTTAGGTAATAGGGATGAATGTCGTACCAAGGATCTATAAGAGGAGCGCACTCACTAACCGGGGCACGCTGCGCTTCCTCCTAGTCGGAGTGGTTCGATTCAGAGTACACGGCCTCTTTGCCCACATCGCGTGCGGCGGAAGGATCAAAGACAATATCTTTTCCCTTACGGCGGGAAGAACTCTAGCCTTTCACCGGCATCATGGTGCAGCGGTTGATCGGAGTAAACGGATGAAAGTGTTTGAAAGGGAGAACGCGGTGAAGAAAGGGAAATGGGGAAAGTGTTTATGTTGGAAAGGGAGAGAGTGTTTGTATTTGGAATGCGACGGGAACTTCTCTTAAATACCAACGTCATTAATACCAACATGAAAGGATGCGAAGGGTCAGCCATCGGATAAAGGATAGAATTAATGAAGCGGCGGCTGCATTTCAAAATAACTGCTAAATTGGGAAATTCAAAGAGAAAACACTGTTCATGGCAAGGAAAAAAATATACATATGTATAAGTTAGGGGCCATTGTTCAAAAAAGCCCGCGAAGAAAAAGAAGGAAAGACAGAAAGGACAGGGAAGTCTTTTATTCACATATGAACTGCAGGAACGTTTCATATGCTCAGGGGGCTAAATGTTGATGCTCATTTTGGGAAGCCCAGTAGAAGGAAAAAGCCAAGCAACATGGGCAGAAATGAGTTAGTAATTGGATAGAAAAGCCATTAAGTCCAAGCGGTAGGAATAATGGATCATAGGCCTGTAAAATAAATAAATGGGCCTTGAGGAAGCAAACAGGCCTAAAAGAGCCCGGAAAGAGAGAAGTAGCAAACCCATGGGCAGCATGTGATGTAGAAAAGTGAGAATGGGCCATTGTTTAAAAAAGCCTGCGAAGAAAAAGAAGAAGGAAAGACAGAAAGTACAGGGAAGTCTTTTATTCGCATATGAACCGCAGGAACGTTTCATATGCTCAAGGGGCTAAATGTTGATGCTTATTTTGGGAAGCCCAGTAGAAGGAAAAAGTCCAGCAACATGGGCAGAAATGAGTTAGTAATTGGATAGAAAAGCCATTAAGTCCAAGCGGTAGGAATAATGGATCATAGGCCTGTAAAATAAATAACTGGGCCTTGAGGAAGCAAAGGGGCCTAAAGGAGCCCGAAAAGAGAGAAGTAGCAAACCCATGGGCACTATGTGATGTAGAAAAGTGAGAATGGGCCACAGCAGGCCTAAAGTAATGCAAGTAAAGAAAGTAAGGGGTTGATGGAAAATCCATAGGCCCCAAGGATGAAGGATAAAGTAATTGGGCCAGGGAAACCCAAAGGAGTTAGTAAAAGCCCATGGAAACACAGAATTAGAAAGGGCTGAGGATGCCCAAGGAAAGTAAATGGGCCAAGGATGCACAAGAGGAAATGGGACATAGGAGCCCGCAAGTAATGTAACAAAAAGCCCAATGACCATACTGAGTTATTGAGAGAAGAATAAGTAGTAGGCCTAAAAAAGGCTAGTAGGCTTGGGTCCAATAACATCACAGTAACATCACAGCAGGAAATGCAAAGACTGCAGAAAAGAGCAAAAGAATGGGCTGAAGGAGGAAAAGCCCACAATCAAGTAAAACCCAGCCCTCGAAAGGAGTGGGCCATAGAGAATGAGGAATCAGAAAGTAGCTCACGCCATAAGAAGTCAAGGACGGGCGGCAGAATGTGTAGAGGAGCCTCCAGACCATGGCAAACGCAGCGGGCAAGTTTTGGACGCATGTAGAAGTTGAGCACGCGTAAGGCCCAAGCTTCACCAACCTGTACCTAGCCGATACAGGAGGTGGTGGGTCATGGGTTAGAGGTAAGAGGGTATGGTCTAGCGGTGGGGAGAGGGGAAAGCCTATTCTAGGGTTCCTGCTCAGGCTCTTTTGAGGGAGATGTCCTGTTAGGATGACATACCACCCAAAAGAAGCAATGATGAGCTGGAACCACTAGGTGCATATCATGAGGGATAGGAAGAGAGAGAGCACCCACACTATAGCAGGTAAGAGTGCCACGGAAAACAAACAAACAAAATAGTCTTCTTTGTCTGGTGGTATAGCCAGCATAGGTAAGTAGTGGTGGCGGGCGACTGATAAACCAATAGGTGGTCTGCAAGGACACCCAGACCAGACAAAGGTAGTTAAAGGCTAAAATAGTAAAATCCGGTTACGACAGACATTATATAAAGGACCCGTGCCGTGCACAAAAAGGGGATCACGAAGACGATAATAGTAACCTTTAGGAAAAAACCACGAAACAGAAACAAGTATTGAGAAAAGAAAAGAAAAAGAAAGAGAAAAGGAAAATTAGAAAATAAGAAAAGAAAATAGAGAGTTAGAACGGCAGGCATGCACCAATAGGTTAATCCCCTCTCTCCCTCTAAAAGTCCTACTCTCCATCAAAAGCAAGGGGATTCTTTTGGGCACAAGTCATTCAGGTCTGTTTCCCTCAAAGTGATTAATTTCAACGATATGATTTTCCCTAGGAGATTATTCACATTGAGGAAAATGGTTACCTCCTTGGTCTTGGTCTTGTGATATAACTTGGCGTAACAGATTGACCTTTCTCTTTCTTTAGATAACTCATGTCTTACTTATTTATCTCCACCATTTTCTTTACAAGGAGTTTCTTATCATTGTGATTATCATTTTAATTGGGGATTATTCATTCACTTTGTCTAAAGGCAAAAGTACTTTCTTTTATTATTATTATCATGTCTGCTTGCCATGACTCATCCGAAGTAGCTCTGCCTGCCATGGGCATGCGAACGAAGTTCTTGGCAAACGAGGCATAGTTTGTGCATAAGCCGGACCAAAGTGTATTGTAGTTGGACCGGTCTCAATTCCCTTACTCAAAATACTTGGGCCCAACACGGCAAGAGGCAGCCCAGCCTAACATTGCAAAAAGGCCCACCACAACTATTAAAATTATTTTTTTCTATTTCTAAAAAAATTATTTTTTTCTCACCAATATTAGCTAATAATAACCTACCACTAAAGATTTATTGTGAAAGTATTATGAAAATATTGTGCTAGTTTAATTACTTATTCTTTATTTTATTTTTCCCTTATCTCTATACTTTTTTTTTTTCCAGCCATACGTTTCTTTCTTTTCTTTTTCTTTTTATTTTCCCCTTTTTTTCTCCTCCACACACGTATACTTCTTATCTCTTATCTTCATTTTCATTCTTTGTTTCTACCTCCAGACATACAACTCTCTCTCTCTTTGTTACGTACACAGAGATCGCTGGCAAAAGAAAGTCAGCCTTAAATTGGCGTTCAAGCATGCTGCCTTGTCTAGTCCATTACTGCTCGTCCTCCTCTCCACTACGGCTCAGATTAATCAGATTTGCTTTGTTGTCTTTTTTTTTTTTTTTTTTTTTTTTTTTTTTTTGATTAGTTTTAAGATTGTGATTTGAGTTTGTATTTTAATTGTGATTAAGTTTAGATAGAGATGTTTGAGAGAGAGAAAATTTTGGAATGGTTGAGATGTTTACACTTAGCCATTGTGAACTTGAGTAAGACTGAATATTTTATTTGGTGATTTGAATTTTTTATTAAAGTTAATTGTTTTGCTTATGAACAGTATTTCATCAGACCAAGAGGGTGACTGTTCATTAGCAAACAATTTTTTGCTAATGAACAGTAATTTAGAGAGTTTGTTGGAGCACCAGTTTGGGGATTTACTTTCTAAATTTTGGGTTTAGAGAGCTTGTTGGAGATGCTCTAAAAATTTTAGCATTTAAGATCTCAAAAAACTACTTTATCTATTATATCACCTCACTTTAAAATACATCCAACATCAAAACTTCTATTTTTTTTACCACTTCATTTAAAATAATATAAATTACTCATTAAAATAATAAAAAACAACCACGCAAAAACCTTTAGCAACCACCTCCACCACCACCATAACTCCACTTGCCACAACCCACCACAAGGAAAAAAAAAACCACAACCCATCGCCACCACAGCCACCTCCACCACAAGCCATAGACACCACCATGGCATCCACCAAATCTTAGCCACACACTCACCAATACCATTCCTATCCACCACCGAATCACAATCAAACACTCACCAGTGCCCAATCTAACCCACTGCAGGAAGGAAAAAAAAAAAAAAAAACCACAACCATCTACCAAAAACAACCAACCACCAAAACAAAATTGTAACTGAACGATCCAACTGACGCACTAATCGATCTCACCACAATGCCTCATGACCGATCTCACTACCATGTCTCCAAATCAGATCCATAAACCACCACCACCACCTTGACCCACCGCCGAAACTCACTAAAACGGATGGGAAGCCATAAAAGATCGAGATAAAAAAGAGAGTGGATACGAGGAAAAAAAGAGAGAGGAGAGAAATGGCAAGTGTGAAGAGAGAAGAAGATAGAAAAAAGAAAGAAAAAAAATTTAAAGGGAAGAAGACAGAGAAAGCAGTAAAATATTACTATTATTTTTAAGTTATAACTATAGTAAGCTGTCAAAGATGGTAATTTACTGTAGCTAAATAGTTATTTTTTTTAGCTATGGCATTTTTGTTGTAACCCACATTTTAGTGTTTAAGTTACTAAAATAACATTTTAACATTTATACCACCCTTAATGTGAATGCTCTTAGGAATTAATGTAATGTT
The DNA here is from genome assembly GCA_019022515.1 of Quercus aquifolioides. Classification (NCBI taxonomy): domain Eukaryota; kingdom Viridiplantae; phylum Streptophyta; class Magnoliopsida; order Fagales; family Fagaceae; genus Quercus; species Quercus aquifolioides. The sequence goes on from CM032332.1 coordinate 42,027,697, forward strand.
ACTTTTCCACAATATTTTCACAATATTTTTACAACAAATTCTTGTATTGAATTAGTATTTAAAGTAATGTTACTTCTATAATTTCAGGTGAAAATATATTCATTTGCAAAATAAATTTCTATATATCTTTCAATTATTTTAGTCAAATTTTAAATTTTTACTAATTTATATTTTAAATAATTATGACATTATCATGGTTCAATCTCAGTAGAACCACATTTTATCATCTTCCATACCCCCAAAATATGGGTGCACCAAAGCCACCCCAATTAATTTAACCCCAAGTAAATTAGTTAACCCAATCTGAATCTCTACATTATGTGAAATATTTTCCCCGACACTATCACCCGCTAAAAAGACTTGCTCGCATGGTTATCAACTATGGATTCGGGCCATCACCATTTGCACGGGAAGCCACCTACTTAAGCACTTCTCATGAGTTGTTGTTAGAGGTGTGCGTAGTTTGGTCGACTCGGTGTTTTCCTAAATTTATCACAATACTGATAGGGATCGATTTTCTCATAATTAAAACCAATACATACTGCTTATGGTCGGTTTTCAGACCTATAGCGGTGCGGTTTCTTGCAGTTGGTTTAATCGGTTTGGTTAGTTTGAAACATTTAAAAGTTTGTTTGTTTTTTTAATTAAAAAAATTGGGCTTTCAAGCCCAATACACAATACGTTCAAGATTTCAAGCAAAATGTTCACTTGACAAACTATTTACAGTTCACACAAACCTATTCAATACATCAACCTGTTCACACAAAAAAAATGTCCAAATTTCATAAACTTAATAAATTTGTTCAAATTTCACACATAAAATCTATTACTGTTTACACATAAAATCAGTTCAAATTTCACACATAAACTTCATAAAAAAAATTTGTTCAACTTGTTCACACAAAATCTATTCAATCTGCTAAAAAAACAGCAACAAAATCTATTCAAAATTCACACATAAATTTCATAAAAAAATCTGTTCACACAAAATCTGTTAAAAAATTTGTTCAATCTATTCAAAAACCTGTTTAATTTGTTCAAATCTATTCACACGTAAACAATCTGTTCAAATTTCATCATTTCATTCACACATAAACAATCTATCCAAATTTCATCATAACCTTGTCCAACCTATTCACAGATTAAAAATCTGTCCAAATCTCTTCATTTCATTCACCCTGCAAAAATATTTTGAAATTGCCTCAATAAGAGTTTAACTCCCAAAACACTATCATGTAGCATATAATATCAGTAGTGTCACTGTGTCTGTTAATGTCAATAACAATAAGCGTTAATATATCTACTTAATAACGTATTACAAAACCATTTGTCGTTGTTCACAAATGTCAAAATAACGATATACAAATTAAATTAGCATTTAGGCAAAAGAGTGCTAATTGCTTGTATCCCCAATGATAATCCCACACATGAGTAACTAAATAACTACCGTTAGTGAGAAGTCCACTACTAATAACATGTACAAATATAATTAGCAAATAGGCAAAAGAATGCTAATTCCAGTAAGTCCATTTTTCCAGTAAGTCTGTGTACTATGCATCATTCTAGAACTTCTACAAAATACAAAACAAAACAAAATAAACACGTGTTAATAACAATAAAATGTTTATAAATAATAAAATATTTATAATTAGCACAAACGAATGTTAATAGCAAGTATACTTACATAATACTAACTACTAACTAACTCCAAGCAAAGAGCAGCACATCACTCATTACCATCCAACACAATGGTGCTTGGATCCACATCCATAAGCATTGGGCAAGCTGATGCAATTTCTACAATCCCATTCAAAACAAAATGATTCTTAAGCATTGAGCCGATAAATAAACAATTGATGCATACAACAAACAAAATGCACACACACACACACACACACACACATATATATATATATATATTTCTTTTACTGGTGTCAATCTCAAAACCATCCATATCCTCCACATTATCCATGCACTCTCAAAGCTTTATTGATCATTTTTTTTTTTTTATCCTTCAACCAAATTTGGGTACAAACAAGGGCTTCAACTATATTAGGAGATAGTGAATTACATAACGAATCCAAAACACCCCCCCCCCTGGGTACTAAAAGCAGACTCAGATGCAACTATAGAAACAAGAATAGCTAACACATCATGAGCAATTTGGGAAAGGACTCGATATTTAGAAGAATTCATTCTCCACCACATCAAAATCTCAAAATCTTCCACATCAGTGTCCTCAGAAGATTCCAACAAATACCTATCCAACTCAGATTTACATTCCACATTGTCCTCATTTGCCAAGTATTGCTTAAACCTAGTATTATAGCTGTTAATGCGATCAGACAATGAAGCATTACCAACACTTGGCCTGGAGTCCCGAGACAATGAAGCACTGCTACCACTACCACTAGAACTCAAGGCTCCATTTTGATCCACTCTCTCCATATACAACCTCTTCAACGCATCCTGAACCCTAGAGCTCATTGCATCCCTCTTGTCCTTTACATACCATTTCCTAAACCAAAACTTGACATACTTCAATCTATACCTTGGGTAAAGAACAACAGCAATAAAAAGTATCAAATTGATATTATCTATACTTCCCCAATAATTATCATATTTTTTTTCATCTCTCCTGCCATACTCCTCAAAAGAGGATCCCCATCAACACTACATTACTACTGCAATTGATCTTCAATGCTAATTAGCTCATGGAAGTATATATTAGAAGTGACAAACAAGGACCCAGAAAAACTAAGTGTCGCCTCATAAAATATGCCAAGAAATTTCACAAAGGTCTTAACATTTTCCCAATCAAGATAGTTTGGAGAACCAATGGGCTTTTTCCCATTTCCATCCATATCGCAAAAATAAAGTTTATAATGTCCATCCTCCTCTTCCAACCTATTAAATGCTCTCATGAATTTCAAACCACAATCTAACATAAGATAAATCAAATTCCACCTTGTTGGCACATCAAGGGACAACAAACATTTTGCTTTAATTTTATCATTTTCAACACATTCTTGAAACTTCTCAAACGTTGTGGGAGAGGCTCTCACATATCCACTGCATTCTAAACCTTGGCAATTGATTTATGAATGGACTTCAACCCACTTTGCACTATCAAATTCAAGATATGCGCACAGCAATGCATATGCATGAACTCACCACCCAATGTGCTACTATCTCTTTCTTTTGTTTTCTCCTTCACATAATCAATTGTCCACGGTAATTGTAAACAGCCGGTCTATACCCCATTTCAACAAACATGACTCAACTGCCCTACCTATGGTGTCCCCTTTGTGATTAGGTATAGGGCAAAAGTACAAGATTTTCTTTTTGTAAGTCCAATCCCCATCAATGAAGTGTGCGGTGACTACCATGAAGTTCAAGTTTGGTATGGAAGTCCAAGTATCCGTTGTCATTACAAACCTGTGCGTACCCAAATTTACCTTGATGGATAAGGCTAGTAATTGGGCACACAATCTATTTGCATTATGGGCTTTATGTTTCCTACTATGGGTAGTTCCTTACTGGACTACCAAATGACACCTCTCTATTTTCACAAATTCTCTCCCTTTTCTTCTCTAAGTTACTCTCACTCACTCTCATTGTGGCATCAACTTTCTTCTCGCTTCTTCCTCTCTCTTTTCCGCAGAATTGCCAACCCCCTCTTCTCATTCTATTCTCCTATTTATAGCTTGAGGTGGGTGAAGGCGTTATGATTACTTTATGATCTCACTCGTGTGGTTGGGGTCCAATCTGATTATTCCTAATAAGAATATGCTCTGTTAGGAACGGTGGTAATGGCATTGGAACTGGTTCTATCCTCCAAAAGACTACTTGATAGCGATATTCCCCAAGGCTATACCGGGCTGCCGAGAACATAGGCTGTTCTGAGCAAGCACATTCCCGATCAAGTTATAATTGATCGGCATGGGCTTGCTTTTGATACGTTTAAGACAAGATGGACTCATTATTGTATTTGGGCTCCGATTGGGCCTTAAAGTGTGTCAGGACCAAGGCCAAAGGTCCAGTGGGCATGGGATCATGTACTGTACCATAAAGCCAGGGCCCAAGGTTCAATGGGCCTGGGATCATACCCCGTACGAAACTCATTGCCCAAAAAAGCTATTCTCAAAAAATGCACCTTACTAGAATAAATCTTCATACAAACCCTTGCAATAGTAGTGCGATGGGGAATAAGAAACCTAGACTCAACTATTTCCATAAATTCTTGAAAGCATTGGCGCTCCACAAATTTAAAAGGTAATTCATCAATAATGATTGTCCTTGCCAACGCCAACCTTATCCTCTCTTCACTATAGTTTGCAACCACTAGCACATTAGAACCACTTTCCCCTTCCCTCTTAGCTTGGAAAGAGAATGCTTTTTGCTTATCATCATGGGGAAAAGGCCATTTCTTACACCCATCCATGTCAGTGGCGACGCCACGTTGGGTTCAGGGTGTTCCTGGGAACACCCTGACCCAAAAAAAAAAAAAAAATTATATATAATAATTTAAATTTTTTTATTTATTTACCCATAAAAAAAATAGGAACACCCTTAAGCAAAATCAAGAACTCCCTCAAAAGTTTTATGCCAAACAAATTTTGAACTAAAATCTATAAAAAAAAAAAAAAAAAAATGTAACAGAGATTTGAAAAAAAAAAAAAAAATGTTACAGAGCAAACCCAAAAACTAGAAGCCCAACGTCAATCCTAAACAAAACCAATCCCAACCAGATTGCACAAAAGTGCTAAAGCAGATTGCCCACTAGTTATTCTTAAAAACTCAATTTATCCCTTTGCTTATAACACAATTTTACACGGTGAAAGTGAGCAACACAAATCAAAGATTGGAACTAGAGCAGATCACAAATTCACAAACAAGCTTGATCAACGGTGCAGCCCCAGGTTCTTCTCCTCTGTGAAAATTGATAAACTGAGGAGGTGAATGAAACAAACGATGAAGATGATCTGAAGATGACAAGGGAGAAACAAGAACTTGAGAGCTCTAGCAGCACGGCAAGGGAAAAGATTAAAAAAAAAAAAAAGGAAGATGAAGATGAAGAGAAAAGACAACGATGAGAGGAAATGAAAAAAAAAAGAATGTGGTCAGATATATGTGGTGGAGGGTTAAAGAGTGAAAAAGGATGCTTCAAGATGTGGTCAGATACATGTGGTGGGGGGTTAAAGAGTGAAAAAGGAAGCTTCCTTGTAAAATAATATTATTAAAATAATACCAATAATATATATATATATATATATATTTTTTATTAAAATAATATCAATTTTTATCACAATATTTTCATAATACTTTAACAATAAATCTTTAGTGGTAGGTTATTATTAGCTAATATTGGTGAGGAAAAAATAATTTTTTTAGAAAGAGAAAAAAATAATTTTAATAGTACGTTCAAATTAAAATCAATATCAATTATCACAATATTTTCACAATACTTTCACAATAAATTTTAAGTGGTAGGTTATTATTAGCTAATATTGGTAAGAAAAAAATAATTGTAATAGTATGTTCAAATTAAAATCAGTATCAATTTATCACAAGTAGTTGATTTAAGTATGAAATAAACTCATTTATATATACATTATCCTTTTTGGTAATTTACCACTCAAACTGCCACTTTTATAAGTATTAGCTAAACACTTAGCTTTTTTAAAAAACACTTTTTGACAGCTTTTACCAAACAGTCAACTTTTATAAAAAAAACCCAATTTCATACTGCAATTTTTAAAAACTCCACTTTTTTGAAAAGCCCAGTTGCAAAAAGCTAAACCAAACTCACCCAAATACATTATAAAACACAAACAATTTTGAATTTCAGCAAATTTGTTTTGGTTTTAAGAACAATTTTTTTTTTTTTTAGCACAAACTTCATGCCAGCCAAATCTTGAATTTCGGCCAGTATTTACCAAAATGTCCCAAAACACCCGAAATAGACCGAAACGACCCGAAATTTTTTCAAAGTAGAATAGGGTAGGCTATTGTTCCGGTTTGTCCAGGAACACCCTAGACAAAATTCCTGGAGTCGCCACTGATCCATGTGATGCAACATGCCTGAAGTACCATTTGTCTTACCACGGCAATTATATTGATTTTTACAATACTTGCATTCAGACTTTGGCTTCTTGGAATCAAGACCAACCAACTTAATGAAGTGCTACCATACCATAGATTGGTTTGTACCACCTTGTTTAGGTGGCAGTGGTCCTGCAGGTTCAGGTGGGTTAGGGTTAGCACTACCAGGAGGAGGTGGGTTAGGGTCCCCAAGGGCACCAAATCTAGTTGGAGCATCGACATCCATCTAATAAAAAAAATTTCCAATCAATAAAAAAACAAAGTTTTTACAACAATGTCAAATTATAATTTTTCTTGTAAATACAATATCAAAAATCTCACTGTCAATCAATGAATGTCATAACCAGATCCAATAAGAGCAATAACTAGTCAGTTTAGTAACAACAAGGCAACCATAATAGACTAACAATCATTATTCATTACTCAACAATTCATGTCACTAAAAAGTCATTATGAATTCAGTCAATAAGTTTCTTCTCAAAATCAAATTTATTTTTTCACAACCAGCCAACCAATGTATCATCCCAAATTCAATAATTAAATAAAATAATTTAAAAAAAAAAATGAAAAGCATAGTAAAACTTAATATCAACATCGCTATACAATTTTCTTTTACATACAATGATATGAACATAAATTAACATGGAAAACATTATATTATTCTCAATATAAATAAAAAATAAAAGCTAATTATATATATATATATATAAACTTAAAGGAATTCATTAGATTATTCTCAATATAAATATTAAATAAAAGCTAATTTTATATATATAAACTTAAAGCCGTTGTTACTAAGTATTAAAAATTTAAAATCAAAACGTTGAATATAGTGAGTGATTACCTCTCGGTGAAGGATTGAAAGCGAGAACTCTCTTAATCTCTGTCTTCCTCAAAAATCAAAATGTTGACGAACAAAAAAAAGGTTAGTACTTAGTAGACTGTGACACACTGCGTCACTAATTAGCTAACTCATGCAATGCAACTATACAAGTAAGTTACTTAAAGACTAAAGTGGGACTAAAGTAACAATGTAACACTCCAAAGTCCAAACAAGTTTTGATCAGTGATCATCAATTTCGTACATAATAATAATAAAAACTTAGTTTGGACTTTGGAACCGGAGAGAGAGAAAGAGAGTTTAAAGGCTGAGGGGTGAGAGAAGAGAGGGGGTTACACCTATCGGTGGTTTACTGTGGTGAGTGTCTGCTGTAAAGGCCAGCCAAGTCGAGCGACAAGAGCTTAGAGGTGACTGGTGACTGGTGAGAGGCGCAAGCGAGAGGGAGAGAGAGAGTGAAGGGTTATGAGAGAATAAAATGAATTTATAGTAAGGTAGAAATCTAAAACATAGCATAAAACGGCACCGTTTTGTTTTTTTTAATAACACCCAATACTACTACATTTTCTTAAAAAAAATTAAAATAAAAACCTGGTAAAATGACGTCGTATCCAAACCATTAAAACTATATACAGGTGTCGGTTCAGTTCAGATTGTCTCTATTTTAGAATTTTTGCTCCAATGACTGCATTGCACCGACATTGGAACTCCCTTTGCGCTCCAATCGCGGGCATCGGCTCTGTCGGTCTGTTGCAGTGGCGGTACGGGATGCTCAGCACTGGTCAGTTGGATCAGTGGTGGTGACCTTCTCTTCAACCCTAGTCGTTGTAGCATGCTAGAATTGGGTGCTCAGGGTCTAGCCGGTAGTCCACGGAGATGGCTATGATATCGGCTTTTGCCATGAGAGCACTAACATATTTGTGGTAATGAAAGAGGAAGATTAGAATCAAGTCTAGAAACTGAAACAGGAAGAAGAGATCTTTTGAAATTAAGCCCAACGACCAACTAGTAACTAGCCAAACCGTGACGTTTCTCATTAAAGGGAAAACGGCATCGTTTGGCTTAGCGTGTCTTTAAGATGAGGTTTTGTTTTAAAAACTCAACACGACACCATATTGAACATCAACCTTAGAAACTCTCTTCCACTGCTCTATCTTCATCTTTTCCATTGCTCTGAGGTTGATGTTCAATATGGTGTTGTGTTGAGTTTTTAAAACAAAACCTCATCTTAAAGACACCGCTCTGTCTCCATCTCTTCACTGGTAGCAAGGGAATCTTTCCTTCTAGATTTTTCCAGTCTCAAAGTGTCACAGATTAGATATTTATAAAGTTTGTTAGGAAAGTTTGTTAGAGATTTGTTAGGGATATAATCCCTAGTGCTCAATTATAAGGCTTTGTAAATAGGGTCACTTTGTAGATGAAAATTTTCACGGCTTGAATAACAGAATTCTCTTATTTCACTGATCTTTCTCAAGCCTCTCTTCCTCTCTGTTTTCCATAGTTGGTTTTTCAAGCTTTCTTGTTTTCTTTCATGGTATCAGAGTCATTATCCATGGCGTCCACAACTTCAACTACAACTTCCACTTATAGTACTAATTCTCCATCAGCAACTCACACTTCATCAATTCAATCTCCTTTACTATTGCTTTCCAATATGTCCAACCTTATGTCAATCAAGTTGGAATACACCAACTACATTCCATGGAGACATTAGCTTATAACCAAAGGAATTTGCTCACTTCTGTTCAACAATACGCACCAGAAGTGATCCTATTATTTATGAGCAACTTTCTTTTATGTTGCAATTTGCTCACTTCCTTGAGCTTGGTTCAAGAGATTTTCAACTCAGCTATTACATTTGGGATTTCAGGCTTCCTTGGCTGATTCATCCTTGTTCATCTTTAAACAAGGCAAGCTTCTGGCTTTTCTTCTTGTCTATGTTGATGACATAGTGCTCACTAGCAACAACACTATTTTTCTAAATACCTTGATCAAGCAACACAGCTAGGAATTTGAGCTTAAGGATCTTGGTAATCTGCATTACTTCCTTGGTCTTCATATAACAAGGAATTCCAAAGGATTGTTTCTCAATCAAGCCAAATACACTCATGAATTACTCACTAAGCACAATATGCCTACCTCTAAGCCTGCTAAAAAACCTTGTACTCCTCATCTCAGATTTATTCCTAATGAAGGCACTCTTCTCTCTAATCCTCATCCTTATCACAGTCTTATTGGGTCTTTGCATCATCTGACTTTTACTAGACCAGATCTTAGCTTTGCTGTGCATCAGGATTGCCAGTTCATGTCAAAGCCTACTGATGTACATCTAGTTGCTGCTAAAAGAATCCTGCATTATCTCAATGGCACTGCTGATTATGGGATTTTTCTTCAACCAGGTCCCTTCAGTCTTTTTGCTTTCTGAAACTCAAATAGGACTGGTGATCCCTTTGATCGGCGTTCCACAACTAGTTTCTTGGTCTATCTAGGCTACAGTCCTATCACTTGGAGTGCCGAGAAACACCTCACTGTCTCACGTTCCTCCATTGAATCCGAATACCGAGCTCTGGCATCAACAACAGCTGAACTGTGTTCACTTCGTCAGCTTCTAAAGGACCTGGGCATCTTTTTGTCTACTTCCCTTAAGCTTTGGTGTGACAATGTGTCTGCCCTCGCTATTGCTTCGAATCTTGTTTTTCAAGCCAGGACGAAACACATTGAAGTAAATTACCACTTTGTGCGTGACAGAGTTCCTCGAAAGGATCTTCAGGTCAAATACATAGCCACTGTAGATCAACTAGTTGACATATTCACCAAGAGTCTTCCTACAAGGTCGATTTCATTTTCTCCATTCCAAAATCATGTTGCCTGTTACCCCCATGATTTTGAGGGAGGATGAGAGAGGAAGATTAGAATCAAGTGCAGAAACTGAAACAGGAAGAAGAGATCTTTTGAAATTAAGCCCAACGGCTAGCTAATGGTAACTAGCCAAACGGTGACGTGTCTCATTAAACGGAAAACGGCATCGTTTGGCTTAGCCTGTCTTTAAAACGAGGTTTTGTTTTAAAAACTCAACACCACATTGTATTGATCATCAACCACAACCTCAGAAGCTCTCTTCTACTGATATGTCTTCATCTCTTCACTGGTAGCAGGGAATCTTTCCTTCTAGATTTTTCCAGTCTCAAAGTGTCACAGATTAGATATTTATAAAGTTTGTTAGGAAAGTTTGTTAGAGATTTGTTAGGGATATAATCCCTAGTGCTCAATTATAAGGCTTTGTAAATAGGGTCACTTTGTAGATGAAAATTTTCACGGCTTGAATAACAGAATTCTCTTATTTCACTGATCTTTCTCAAGCCTCTCTTCCTCTCTGTTTTCCATTTTTGGTTTTTCAAGCTTTCTTGTTTTTTTTTTTCAGTAACCCCGGAACCTCCACCGTACATGTGAACTAGGAAAGGGAGCTTCTTATTCAGGTCGGATATCTGGGCCATGAAAACACGGGCTGACACTGTAGGTTTGGGTGATCACCCATATGTGGGTCATCTTTGGATCGAACACCCATGTGTGGGTCATCACTGGGGGCCACATGCTCAGCAACTATGAATTTTTCTACGCGACCATCTTTGTATACTTTGAAAAATGGGAAGAATTCATGGGCTATCTCACTGTTGCTTGATGGTTCCATTTGTGAATTGCTAGCAGTGGCGACGCCACGTTGGGTTCAGGGTGTTCCTAGGAACACCCTGGCCCAAAAAAAAAAAATATTTATATATAATAATTAAATTTTTTTAATTTATTTACCCATAAAAAAAAAAATAGGAACACCCTCAATTAAAATCAGGAACACCCTCAAAAGTTTTATGCCAAACAAATTTTGAACTAAAATTAAAAAAAAAAAAAAAAATTGTAACAGAGATTTGAAAAAAAAAAAAAAAATGTTACAGAGCAAACCCAAAAACTAGAAGCCCAACGTCAATCCTAAACAAAACCAATCCCAACCAGATTGCACAAAAGTGCTAAAGCAGATTGCCCACTAGTTATTCTTAAAAACTCAATTTATCCCTTTGCTTATAACACAATTTTACACGGTGAAAGTGAGCAACACAAATCAAAGATTGGAACTAGAGCAGATCACAAATTCACAAACAAGCTTGATCAACGGTGCAGCCCCAGGTTCCTCTCCTCTCTGAAAATTGATAAACTGAGGAGGTGAATGAAACAAACGATGAAGAAGATCTGAAGATGACAAGGGAGAAACAAGAACTTGAGAGCTCTAGCAGCACGGATGGGAAAAGATTAAAAAAGAAAAGAAAAAAGGCAGATGAAGATGTAGAGAAAAGACAACGATGAGAGGAAATGAAAAAAAAGAAAGAATGTGGTTAGATATATGTGGTGGAGGGTTAAAGAGTGAAAAAGGATGCTTCAAGACGTGGTCATATACATGTGGTGGGGAGTTAAAGAGTGAAAAAGGAAGCTTCCTTGCAAAATAATATTATTAAAATAATACCAATAATATATATATTATTTTTATTATTAAAATAATATCAATTTTTATCACAATATTTTCAAAATACTTTAACAATAAATCTTTAGTGGTAGGTTATTATTAGCTAATATTGGTGAGGAAAAAATAATTTTTTTAGAAAGAGAAAAAAATAATTTTAATAATACGTTCAAATTAAAATCAATATCAATTATCACAATATTTTCACAATACTTTCACAATAAATTTTAAGTGGTAGGTTATTATTAGCTAATATTGGTAAGAAAAAAATAATTGTAATAGTATGTTCAAATTAAAATCAGTATCAATTTATCACAAGTAGTTGATTTAAGTATGAAATAAACTCATTTATATATACATTATCCTTTTTGGTAATTTACCACTCAAACTGCCACTTTTATAAGTATTAGCTAAACACTTAGCTTTTTTAAAAAACACTTTTTGACAGCTTTTACCAAACAGTCAACTTTTATAAAAAAAACCCAATTTCATACTGCAATTTTTAAAAACTCCACTTTTTTGAAAAGCCCAGTTGCAAAAAGCTAAACCAAACTCACCCAAATACATTATAAAACACAAACAATTTTGAATTTCAGCAAATTTGTTTTGGTTTTAAGAACAATTTTTTTTTTTTTTAGCACAAACTTCATGCCAGCCAAATCTTGAATTTCGGCCAGTATTTACCAAAATGTCCCAAAACACCCGAAATAGACCGAAACGACCCGAAATTTTTTCAAAGTAGAATAGGGTAGGCTATTGTTCCGGTTTGTCCAGGAACACCCTAGACAAAATTCCTGGAGTCGCCACTGATTGCTAGTAGGATGTGTTTAATGAAATTACAAAAAAGAAAGAATGGTGAGGATCCTGAAAGAAGTAACTGGTGCACATATAATATAGTGTGTGAAGTTTGAGCTAGTCAACATGTCTTATTTGAACCTAGTCTTTTTTTTTTTTTTTTTTAATATTTTATGGGAGAACTAGTCCATTTGTTATTAATGGCACTAAGCAACCCCTTCCCTAAGTCAATATCCGTTAGTCTATAAAACTTAGAGATGGCCACGGACACCATACGAATTAGGTAAAATTGGTGGTTCTCTATATGGTCAATATGAGAAATACAATGACAATTTCATGTTAAAAATTCCGAAATACAGATTAGAATATGCTAATTTGTCAGATACAACTTAGTATTAATGTATTATACTATAATTCAAATAACAAATATTTTGTTCAATTTTTTAAAATTTATTTACGTTTTCTTCCCTCTTTAATTTATTTACCTTCTCTCTCTCTCTCTCTCTCTCTCTCTCTTCTATACTTCTGTGAGTTCAGATATTATAGAGTTCTCTGCCTCCCTTCCTTTTTTTTTCTTTGGTATTTGTCTTTAGTTCATATTATAAATCACAACTTAGATTATGAAATCGGCCAACAAAATTTTAGCAATTTTTTACTCTAGAGATTCAAATATTGCTACAGTTAAAGGTGTTCGTGGTACGGTGCGGTGCAGTTTTTGGCCATTTTTTGAAGTGCAATTTATCCAAAATCATAACTGCACCGCACCTTATTTTTACTGTCATATTTGCAATGCGGTACAATGTGGTATAGCTTAGAGTTTAACCAAAACTATAACCACACTACACCTTATTTTTGTGGTCATATGTGCGGTGTGGTTTATAAAATGCGGTTTAAACGGTTTGAAGCTGGTATGTTTTTCAAATTTTGGGCTTTTCCTACCCAACCCAAAACTGAGTTTTTCCTTTTTTTTGGCTAAGTTTTAAACTATTGAATTAGTTTTTCTTTATTTTGGGTTGGCTTTCCTAATCAACACTTGCTAGAATTATTAATCTAATTTTTTTGGTTAAAAACTAGGGTTATTAATATATAGAAAGGGAAAATTGCACTGCACCATGTGATGCGATGCAGTGCACTATTACTTGTGATGTGGTGTGATTATGCCATTTTGTGGGCAATTCTGATGTGGTTTTGTGGTTTGGTGAACACCCCTAGCCACGGTGCTAGTGCTACATTGAAGGCGCCCCTCCCATATCTCACTCAGTCTATCTATCACTCCTTCTCTTTAGCTGGTTTTTTTTTTTTTTTTTTTTTTTTGGTATCTTGCATGTTGTGTGTAACAATGAGGGTGTTCTCCTAGACATGGTTTTAAAATCAAATTGGACTAGCAGATTCAACCAAGAACTGAACCTTAATCCGGTCCGGGTATCATCAAAAACCGAAAATTGAAGAAAAATCAAGAAAAACTAGAAACCGCAGGTTCAACTGGAAAAACTAGGAACCGGTGTGGTTAAACTGATTCTTGTAACTAAAGGGGGGGAAAAACTAGAACTAAACTTGCCAAACTTCTTAAATCTGCACTAAAATGATATTGAGGAAAATCTTAGATTTGTTGGTGAAAATAAAATGAAATGAAAGAAATACTTATGTTGATGAAATGTATGAGAAATCTATAGTTTGAGCCACTAAAATTAGACGTTGAAGAAGAACTTGTCTTGAGAAAGATTGGAGAGGAGAGAGAGAGAGAGAGAGAGTATGTGAGAGAATCACTGTGTCTTGTGCCATGAGGAGGAAAGAAAAATGAAAAGATTTTGAACTTTGAATGGTTGAAACTTTGAATATAATAAGACTTAAAACTTAAAAGTATTGACTGATATTGTTAGTAAGTGGTAACATGTGGTGCTAACTTTTAGGGGTAAGAAAAACAAAAGTAAACCGATGTAAATGTTTGTGGTTGGGAAGTGGGAAAGTTGGGTTGGGAAGTCAACGACTTGTTTTGTCATCATGACATTTGGGTTTCAGTTTTTTTTGTAATAAATAAATAGTTAAAGTTAAACTATTAAACTATTATTTATAAAAATAAAATTACAAACTTAGCAAATTATACTTTGTCAAATAATTACTAACTAGGAAAAAAAATATGTTGGAAAAATATTTTTATATTTTATATATTTTCTTGATATAAGTTATGAAAAAATCAAAATTTACATAAATATTATTTAAATATTTTAATTATATTAATTATGACATCATTGGTATGACCACAAATCCGACCACGGTCAAACCAAAAAACCAGTAATCAGTATCTTTTCCGGTTTTATGTCCGTACCGATTTTTAAAACCATGCTCCTAGAGTTAGTTAGAATCTGCTTAGTAGTTTTTTTTTTTTTTTTTGCACGTGGGCTTTTTTGGGTTGTTATTTGGGCTTAAGTTTGCTATTGATAAATTTTGTTGTTGGGCTATTTTTTTGGGCTTGTTAAATTTATTTTAGATTTTAGATCAATAATTTTTTTTATAACCTTTTAAAAAATCAATGATATTGTTAAGGGGGAGCTAAGTGAAATTTTATTGAATCAAATTGCTATATACACACACATACACACACACACACATACTAGTATTAAAAAAAAATCCAACCATAGTTCTGTCCCTGAATGTTTGGGACATAAATTTTTCGTAATATTCTTTAGGTGATAAGTTGTGATTGATTGAAATAATATTATCTTTTTTAGAACATATTAAGGTGATAATTTATGATAGATAATAAGTTGAGATTGAAAAGACTTATTGTTTAAGTTCATGACAACCCAACCTACCTAGCATACCCTCCTATTGCTTCATTACATAGAAAACCTCTTTGGGGAATCAAGCAGATATCTACGAATTTGGATCTAAGTGTCCAAGTATAAATGCTGTCTGCCAAGGACTAATTATCTTGTTGAGGAGCTGTATAAGCTGATTATCTTGTTCAGATTATTTTTGCTATTATTCATGGGTTTCACTATTTTTGAGTTCCATTGCACTTTTTGATATTATTTATGAGTCTCACTGTACTGTTCAGCTTATTTTTTAACATTTTTTTAACTTTCGACAAAAGTTTTCAGTTTCAGCAAAATAAACTATTCCAAACGGACACTAAGAACAAATATAGACACTACGCATGCCAAAATGACATTAAGGGTCAATTTGGGAACAATTTATTTAACTGAAACTGAAAACTTTTTACTGAAAGTACTATAGAATAAAAAAAGTAAAGTAAAAGTTAGCTAAATAGTATAGTGAGACCCATGAATATGACAAAAAAATGTGATAAGACTCATAAATAATAGCAAAAAGAAGCTAAAAACTATAATTTCATCACTTCCCAAACACACTTAACTTAAATCATTAGGCAAATCTCCTAATCTGCTAATATTATAACTCCAAAAAAAATTCATTATTGAAATATAATAGCGGTGAAATTCAATTAGGCAGCACTCTTCTATGTAACCATAAGACAAAACTTTAAGAATTTTATTTATTAGAGGAGAATACTTATTACACTACAAGTTTAAACTTTAAAACAGCACTCAACCGAAAAAAAAACACAAACACACATACAAGACAGCAAGTGGCTCTAATTCTCCTTGATGAAAGAAGCCATGCGTTTGACAAGGTCATCAGCCTTGTCACAATTTGGATTAAACAAATGAAAAACATGGTCTTCACCTTCTGTCTCCCCAATCTCTACAGTCCCACCCCACCCACTTTTCTTCAGGACCTCATGGTAACTCTTACCCCTATCATTCAACCCATCCTTTTCAGCAACAAAAACCAGGACCTTAGTGCACCCCAATCTTGACAATTCTGAATCCCCAGCTGGGTATATTCTATGATCATCAGGTCCAGTACTTGTTGGAAAAATAAAATCTAAAAATTTGCTAGGCTCTTTGTTCCCAAAATAAGGGTGGACCAAGATAATCCCAACAATCTTAACCCCTTGAAGACCATCAATTCCAACTCTCCTCACCATGTTGTGAGCAATAGTAGCACCAGCACTGTCCCCAGCTAAGAAAACTCGATCAAAATCTGCATGTTCATTGAGCCAAGCTTCAGGCCCATCAGAATTTTTGTGTGAAAAAGCCCATTGCATGGTTTCCCAAGTGTCATCGAACGCAATTGGAAGAGGATGTTCTGGGGCTCTTCTGTAATGGATGGACACAGCCACAACGTTTGCTTGAGAAACAAGGAGGTTAAGGTGGTTGTGGTAGTGAGGAGAGAATGGGGATTCGATGCAAAAAGCACCACCATGGATGTAAATAAGGAGAGGAAGCTTTTGGGTCGAGTTGGTAGTGATTTTGGGGAGGTAGATTCGAGCAGATACACCAGTTTCTTGTGAGATTGTGATGTCTTTGGATTGGACTCCAGTTATGGGATCTGTGGTGGGTGGAATGGTTTCTGTGCCGAGGAGCCTCTCGACACGGCCGTCTTTGTAGACACGGATGAAGGGAGGAAAGTCATGGGCTACTTCGTTTGTGTTTGTTGAATCCATTGTTGAGAGAGTTTCGATGGAAATTATGTTAGAAATGACTGTCTTCCTTGGTTTATACGACAAAAGATTGAATCTCTCTCTCTCTCTCATATGATATCAATATTCAATAAATGTGCAGGAGACATGAATTTAATTAGTAAATTTCACAATTATGTGAAAGAGAAAAGTATACCTTAATGGTACTATTCTATAATTACTCTGTGTTAGTGAGTGTTATTTATTTTATTCAAAGTACTCATCCAACACATTTATTTTATCTTACTAAATAATAATATCAAAGACATTCATAGCTCACCACCAGAGTCTAATTATTACAACAACCCAAAAGTCTTCATAAAATGACAAACCAACAACATTAACTTTAGTTCTGATTTGCTCCTCAAAAAAAAAAAATTTAGTTCTGATTTATGAAATCAACCATGACTTTCATCAGTGGCCCCACCTTGTCACTGCTGGGATTCAATAGAAAAAACCCATGTCCCTCTTCTTCACTCTCAAAAACTCCTACGCTACCATTCCAACCAATCTTTCTCAAAGTTTCACAATAACCCACACCTGTATCTTTCAGCCAATCCTTCTCCACCACGCAAACATTTTCTTACCAGCCATCTTTGACAAATTCAGATCCACTTCCGGGTACAGTGTCGGATCCTTGAACCCGGCACTAGTCGGGTACAAATAATCAATCATTTTATCAGGCTCTTTACCCCCAAAATACGGGTGCAATAAAATTGACCCAATAACATTAGGACCAGCCAATCCTGCAACGCCAGCTTGGACTGCAACGTAATGGGCTATATTAGCCCCAGCACTCTCACCCGCCACAAAAACCCGCCCGAAATCTGCGTACAGGTTCAACCACAGTTCGGGTCCTTGCTCATTTGAGTGGGCTGAAATCCACTGCATCGCGGCCCAGGAATCTTCATGTGCACCTGGTAGAGCATGCTCTGGGGCTAGCCTATAATCAACGGAAATAACGACCACATTAGCTTCTGAGGCTAAGGAAACAAGAAAGTTATGAAAGACTTTCATGAAAGGTGATCCAATACAGAAGGCCCCACCGTGGTAGTGAACGACTAGAGGAAACTTCTGATTTGGGCCGTTGATTTTGGGGATGAAGAGTCTAGCTGATACACCTGATTCGGGTGAAACGACGACGTCTTTGGTTTGGACCCCGGTTTTAGAGTCTAGGCCTGTGGGTACAAGGTCCTGACCTCCGTTGGCAAAACGGTCAGAGTACCTTTCTATTCGACCATCTTTGTAGACTTTGAAAAGTGGGAATTCGTGGGTTGTTTCATTGTTGCTTGAATCCATTGCAAAAAAAAGGGTGCTGGGTTCGTTTTTGAGAGAGAGAATGAGATATGGGTTTGCAAATTGCAATTTATTGGGTCTGAAATCGTATCAAATTTGGCATCATCTAATAATATGATAATAATTGCAGATGAAAATTACCAAAAAACCATGAGGATATTAAGGAGACCTGGAGAAGAGTAGCATGTAAAGGGTAAAAATGTAATATTAATGAAAGTGTCAAAATTTTTTTTTTTGGGAGAGAAAATGTGTCGATTATAAGCAGAGGAAATGACTAAAATGAGATGGGCTTACGTTTTCCGTGTATATTTTAGGATGATCTGTTCCCAGGGCACGCCTACTGAAATGGTGACCAAAACAAAACCCTGTTTTTGTAAGAAAGAGCAACCACCGGGTACTATATTACACACAGAAAATTATTTACATATCAAAAGACAGGAACCATAGCCTTTGACTTTTACAATCAAACAAAAGTTATGTTTTTTTTTTTTTTTTTTTTTTTGAGAGGGAACAAAAGTTATGTTTATTATCTTATTACATGTCCAATAATCTTCTAATAAAAATATTTATTATTGTCCTTAAGATCAATTATTTACTCCATTTTCCTCAACAATATATATACACTCCATTTTTTTTAATCTTAGGGGGCAGGGTAATGCAGGGTAGGCATATAGAAGTAAAATTTGTAATACACAATTACTACAACTTTTCCACAAAACCTAAATTCTATAAAAAAAACTAGGCTAGTAGGCAAAATATTAAAGAAAACATTTCTAACAAACTTTTATTAATAAACCCATAACAATAATCAACCTCTCTAGAAAGAGTTTTTATAGGAATAGAATTCCTCCTACTTTTTTTAGGAATAAAATAATAATAAACCTACTTCCACTTGAGAAATGAAAAACAATTTAACTAGGAAAAGAAAAAACAATTAAAATCCTAGTTCAACTAGGAAAAGAATTTTAATTGAACTTGTAAAAACAAATAAATCCTAATTCCACTAGGAAAGAAAAAACAATATAAAATATTTTAATCTCCTTTAACCAATCTGTATCATTCTCTCGAGGTTTGGAAAAACTCGTCCTTGAATTTTGTGGCAATCTTCCACGATCAATTGGAATCCTAAATAATCCTCCTCATCCTATCATTCTGTGCAAGACAAGACGAATCAATATGCTACTTATCAATCTTTTCTCACTCATAATAATCTTGATATACAAATTTTTATTCTTGACCTCTTTTGCCATGGTGGGATACACGAAACAAGTACTAAAAAGGAATCCATGCACACCTCCATAAACTTCATATTGCCTCCTCCACAAAGATTACTTAAAATCACTCATTCATGCCTCTTGTTGACTTTTATCAATTCTTGTTCAATAAAATCCTCCCAGAATGGATCAATAAAGTTTCCATCAATCATTCCAAATTAATATTAAATATACTATTAGGAAGAATTTTGTTGAGAAGCTCATCAACCTCAATGAAATCATAGTGTTTAATGTGTTCAAGTTCAAACTTTAGTAAATTGAAAATTCGTTCATCAATAGAGAATTCATCTATTGATGAACAAACCAATTGTACCGACATATGATTGAAATAAAAGAAATCAATAACCTCTTGTGCTTTAATGATGAAAGTCTCATCGATGATGTGAGTTATGGGCTCACCTTGTATGTATATGACTTTATTTTCATCAAGCTCAATTTTGTCTCCTTAACTATAATCTTTAGGATAGTCATCATAAATTGGTAGAGAATCTCAATTTACTGCACAAACTCTTTCAATGTATTCATCATCCTCTTCAATATCACAATCCTCCTCCACAATATCGAGATATCGAGATCCTCCTCCTCCTCCACATAACATGGATTTGGATGGCAATTTTGAGGTCGATTTCCAACAGCTAAGGTGGTGAGCTGCTTTGAAAGTGCATCAAACCACTCATTTGTTCATTAAAAAAAGGCCTCTAATTGCGCATCGCATGCAACCTCATCGCGTGCATACACGTCATTTATGGCAACAGGTCTTCCCCCACATGCTCCTCTTTGTGCTATCGTAGGAACCTAGCCTTGCTTTGATACCAACTGATGCAATGTAGGCGTGTAGACGCAGAATCTGTAACACACAATTACTACAACTCTTCCATGAAACCTAGGTTCTACAAGAAATTTAGGCTAGTATGCAAAATAATAAAGAAAACAATAATAAACGCATAACAATAAGTTCTACATCTCTAATGAACTTTTATTAATAAACGCATAACAATAATCAACCTCTCTATAAAAAGTATTTATAAGAATAAAATTTCTCCTACTTCTTTTAGGAAAGGAATAATAAACCTACTTCTACTTGAGAAAGGAAAAAAATTTAACCAGGAAAAGAAAAATAAAATAAAATCCTAGTTCAACTAGGAAAAGGATTTCAATTGTGCAAGTGTTACACCTTACCGAGCACAGTTTTTAAGAATTGCACACAAATGTTTATGATTGATGAGTTTTAGTGGTGAGATGGTGTGCAGACCTTCTTTAAGTTGTGCACGTATCTAACCCAATATCTAAATCAATACATATTAGCCCATTAATCATCACAATTAAAAAGAATAAAAGAGTCTCTCTCCTTTTCAATGTGAGATTAAACATTCCACTAACTTTTTATCTTCCATATTAATTTCCACATCTTTACATTTATGTTGTCATATAAATCCATTTTAATTAATTAAAATTAAAATGCTCCAACACATTGTTACTTGAATCCATTGTAACAAAAATGTGGTGGGTGAGTTTTTGAGAGAGAGAATGAGAGATGACTATTTGCAAATTGCAATTATTAGGTCTGAAATTTAATACAATGATATAGTTTTAGGATTACAAATTATTCCACATTTTTTTTGCTGCAACTTTAACATGGCAAGTTGAGAGTGGTTAAGTATCACTTACACATGGATCAACTATATTTTATTCACTAAGCACACTCTGTCACGTTAAAGTTGTGGCAAAAACTTTTAAAAATTCTATTGTCCTAGACTTTTTCATATAATATTCTTTTTTCTTTTTTTCTTTTTTTATGAATGACTTTTTCATATAATGTGCTGTGATTTGTAACAAATCTAAATTAGGATAATACTAATAATAATATTATTATAAATATAAATGTCAATTATTTTTTTTTTTTTTTATGAAAAGAAATGTCAATTATAAGTAGGAGGAAATGACTAATGAGATAGGTGCACGTTTTACACGAATATTTTAGGATCATCTGCTCCCAGGGCACGCCAACTAAAATGGTGACCAAAATAAAACTCTATTTTTAAAGAAAGAACAACCACCGGATACTATATTACACATGGAAAATTATTTACATATCAAAAGACATGAACCATGATAAAGCCTTTGACTTTTACAATCAAACAAAAGCTATGTTTATTATCTTATTACATGTCCAATAATTTTCTAACAAAAAATATTAATTTTTGATGTTAAGATCAAGTATATACACCATTTTTTTTTTTTAAATCTTAAGGGGCAAGGCCTCTCTAGGCCCTAATGTAGCTCCGTCCTTGATTGTCACTGTAGGGTCACGTTTTACAGTTCAAGCCCAAAATGTGTGGGATCTTGGCTCAATGAATCTAGTACAATGAATTTGTAGAAAATGGGTTGAAGAACTAGGTCTTAATGAATTTGACAACGGTTAGTATAGATTCAGGAGATGATCAGGCAAGAACAAGGAACATAGAACTGACTAAACTTTCCTGTCCAAGGAGGTAAATCTCTATATAAATCAATTGAACTTATTACAGGTATAACTTTGATTGCTACAGTATTCTTTCTCTATTTTTCCGATTACTTTCTCATGGAGGGTCTTTTACATTATATAGCTCCCTTTGAACCATCTTGATCTTATACTTGTTGATCATTTGAGCCCTTACTTGAGTGTCTATCCCATCAGACACCCTTTTTGGCTTTCTGTGAGTTGTGGTAGTCAAGGCAGCACTGTTCAGGGGTCTTCTCCACATAAATACGGCCAGAAAAGTAGTTGTAGTGCATTTAATGCGATGATAACAGCTTTTCCTTAGATATTTTTGGTTTCCCTTCATTCTTGTATGTTCATGAGGCACGTTCCTATCATTAGGGCTTCTATGAAGGCTACTTTCATTGTTGGAATACACATCTGAGCGATATCTATCATACCCGAGGAGAAATTCCTCATCGGATCGCCTTTCACTCATTTCTTATCTATGAGACTCTAAATTGGAATCTCTTATAACTATTTATCCCTCTTGTCAACGTCCTTGGACAAAGCCCAAGGCCCAACATATGATTTTGGGCCCTTATCCCTATAGTCACTGCATTACTAATACAATAATTCTAGGACTACAACTGTACATCCTAGAAGTACTCTTATGTTTGGTATGCTGTAATAGCTCTTGTAATTGATTAATTATTCATGTGTAATAGCAATTCGGTTATTTGGTTGTATCTTTATTACAATGATTAGTTATTACATTAGAATAAATATTCTTTAAATTGAAGAATAACTATTTCTCTTTAAAATGGATGTAATAGTTATTCCTTAATGCATATAATAAGTTTTAAAATTAAAATATTTCCAAAAATATAAAATTTCCTTATACATCATCTTTTACAAGCTTTCCATATGTAACAACCAAACTTATAAATAGTAACAGTTATTCCATTATAATGTCTTCTATTTCTAATAATAATAATTACAATTCCTAATATAATCTACATTCAATGTACTAATATATTATACTTTTTAATATAAGATATCTCATATATTATACACACATTGGGTTAGAGTATCTCTCATCACTGTATACAGTCCAAATATTATTGAATCCCCTCTAATTTATAGCCTAGGATACAACAAATGTGATTTTTAGCTGTGGTTAAAACACGAACCTTAAAAATGTAAAAATCATAGTTAAAAATCCAAAATGTTTGTACCAATTGTTTTTATATGCGTAACTAAAATTATCTTGAAAAGAACATGAGAATAGGTCTATTAACGACACATAACAGAATTGTTGGTATAACAAAATTTATTTTAACAATCATCTGTAACAACGATTATGAGTACTATATAGATTGCAAAAAGATCTTTCACATGAGGAATAGCTACGATTTAAAATCATCGCTAAAGAACTACTTATAGTAAGGATTTTATTTGTACCTACAACTACTTAAGCATTATGATATATCAATGTGTTTCCTAATCAAGTGAATTTTTTACGGCGGCATTATATAGAACTACTGTCCCTATGTGCCCAGGGAATCACAAGATTCACAACCGTACACTAACAAAAATTGAATTCTCTTTTCTATAAAAATATCGCACTAGCCTTCTATCTAAAGCAATGAAAAACTTAGGTGTAGACTGTGTAGTGCTGGACTCCTTAACCTAATCCATAAACTAATTAATTTGGGATGCCAGTTGCTTCCAAAGAGTTCAACACAAAATTCTAAGAAGCATCATCTTTTTCTAAGACGATAATTTATTGTAAACTGTTGGTGCAAACACAATAATAACGGAAATAACAAAGAGAAATTAAATAATATTTTTAAATATTATTTATTTGAGATTAAAAAATACACAACACTATTTGAACTGAGACACGTCACTTGTCTCCCCAAAGATATAACAGCCCAACAAATGTCATATGGCTAAAACAACTTCTCCACAAAGTGTTGAAACTCAAAACTCCATTAAAAAAAACACCCTTCCTTACCAAGAATCCCTCCTAGATTAATTCTGATTAATTAGGGCGATAATTCTAATGTAGTGGGTGTTACAAGATTAATTGCTAGATATAATGCTGATGGGCTGAAGTTACACAATTAATAGATGAGATAAGAAGTTTCTAAAGAATGAAAATGCCCAAATAGATAGCCTCCTCCCTTAACTTCTCCTTGCGTACGTATCTAGCCAATATCTTAATCAATACACACATCAACCCATTAATCACCCCAATTAAAAAGAATAAAAGAGTATCTCATTTTCAAGCTAAGATTAAACATTTCACTAACTCCTTATCTTTTATATTAACTTTCATATATTTACATTTATATTGTCATATAAATTCATTTTAATTAAATAGTATTAAAATGCTCCAACATAAACCAGCTTGGCTAACTAGAATTCCTATGACAATTTTTTACCATCTCTTAAGTTAAGAAAATAGTTTCACCTATATTCCTCCCATGAATAGAGGTAGTTTGATTAAGACAAATAAAATCAGGAATGCGTACTTTGCTTTATTAGTAAGAAGCTTGATCAAGCATTTGTACACAATATTACAAGAGGAAATAAACTGAAAGTCTAGAACTCACCATTTATTCATTTAGGGTATATTTGGTAAAAAAAAAAAAAAAAGTGAACAGAAAATATTTGAAGGGGGTGTTTGATTCGAAGGAGGAGAGAAAAATAATTTGGTGGGTCCCAGATATTTTCACCCGGGCCCACCAAAATAAGATGACTCCAAATCGGAAGAAAATAGGGAAGAGAACTAAGAATGAACCAAAAATTACCATTTCGTCCTTACTTACCAACACCTGCTTCGTATGCTTACTTTTTCTCTCATCAAAACAGAATCTTCTTCTTCTTCATTCATTCTTTGCCTGAGATTTTTTCTTTCATTGCCTTTGCTTTCTTTCTTTCTTTTTTTCTTTTTTTTTCGTTCTTCTTTCTTTGCCTTTCGTTCTCCGCCAGTTTCTAGCTAAGAACGAAAGAGTGCTAGTCATTGAATCTAAATTTTGATGGTGTCTGGATATATATTAATTAAAGATGTGTTTTGGTTTTATTTTATGTGGTTGTGGTTTAATTTGAGCCAATCACTACTCCTTTTTTTTAAAAATATATTTTTTTTGTTGAGAAACGTCAGCCACTATTCTTATCTTCTATTGCAGTGTATTTTACTCTTTGTCATCACAGTTTATTGACATTTTGAGAAAACATTAGGTCAGGAGCTGGCGTAAAACCAGTGTTTTACGCCAGCCAATAACATTAGGCCACGTGGACTTTTTATTAAGCCCCTCTCCAAACAGCCAAAACTCACGCCATTCACCTCAGACAAAACAGAAGAAAACAGAGAAACCCCTAAGCTCTAAGCTCTGCTTCCTCTTCCTCTCCTTCCTTCACGCCGAACCTCCACCACCGCCACAGCCTGATCGCCATTCACCTCAGGCAAAAATTTCTGGTTTCCTCTGCTTCCTCCCTCTTCCATCCTCTACTTCCTCTTGCCCAAATCTCCACCACACCACACACCGAAGCATACCGCCACACAAGTCACCGGATTCGTTGCTAGAGCTTGTAAACATGCCGGAGCCACCGTGAGCATGGTGTTGCGAAAGGTTTGTTTTTCATGATTTTCCCTTTTCCCCAATTTGGATAATTAGATAATTTTGTGGTTGGTTGATAATTAGTGTTAAAATAGGATTGCATGCATAGGAATAAAATGGATGATTAGATAACAATAAAATTGTGGATAATCTAAACTTTATCAAGATTTATTTTAGGGTATTTATCTACAAGATAATTGTTCTTAAACAGCCTGAATTATCCGAAAAAGATATGAAAAATCATAGATGGAGGATGAAAACATGTCTAAGTACAAGGACCGGCCAAAAAACCTTAGAGGAGGAGTCCAAATGGCACCTAAACACAAAAGAGTGTTCGGAGTCCAAAGGGCAATTCGGCACTTTTGGAGTGCCAAATTTCCATGATTTGGGCTTTGACCCAACGGCCTTCAGGTGACGATAAGGCACACCCTTTTTGACATTTTCGCAAAAGGATGCGTTCGGATTCAAACCTTAATCATCTGTACCTATTTTTTAAAGTCTTCTGGTCTCTATAAATAGAGACCGAATCTCATAATTCAGCACATTTTTTCTATGCTCTAGAAGGCATACGTTTTAGGCTCTCAAATTGCCCATATTTTTTGATCACTTCTCTGAGTGTTGCTGCTTAAATTAGGGTTTTTAGGTTTCAAAGAGAATTGCATAAATTTCTCTCAAGAACAAAGAGTGTTCATGCAAGAGGTTGTTTCTTAATTCTTTTTCTTATGATGTGATAATGCATGTTATATCTTTTTCTTTTTCAAATGTCCATAACATGAATTGTTAATTATTGTTTTGTTTACAGCATGTTTTTTATTTATTTATTTTTTATTATTATTATAATCTCTTTCTTGAATGTCAATAATCTGCATGTGACTGACTTTTTTTTTTATATTAAAATAAAATAGATCTACATCTTTTCTAGATGTAGATCTGGATTTTCTCAACATAAAAACAGATCTGCATCTTTTCTAGATGCAGATCTGGATTTTCTCAACATAAAAACAGATCTGCATCTTTTCTAGATGCAGATCTGGATTTTTCTCAAACAAAAAGAGATCTGCATCTTTATTAGATGTAGATCTAAATTTTTCTCAAATCAAAACTGATTTGTATCTTTCTTAAGATACAAATTTTATTTTTTAATACATGCAAGTTGTTGAAATAAAGAAAGAGATCATGTACCACTATGTTTGTGTTTGTTTTAATTCATGATTACATAAATTCATATTGTGAGTGAAACTCTCTTCTTAAAAAAATCTTTTTCATTATTTTTTAACAATAAAAACAGATCTGATTTTTCTGTCATTAAAAAATCTTTTTTTTTTTTTTTTTATCATCACAACATATATTTGAATTTTTATCTCCAAAAACCACTTTTTTTTTCTACATACTACAAGACAGATCTAGTATTTTGACAAATCAAAATCTTTTTTTTTTTTACCAATAAAAACATATCTGAATTTTTTAAATCAAATGAAGAGATTTCATTCATAAATAAATTTGTGTATTTAATATTTGTTTCACATGTTCAACATATCATTCATGACATGCATAAAATAGTACATTGGTCACAAGAGTCTAGAAGATCAGACTTTGTCTGGGCGGAATGGGTGCCTAACACCTTCCCATTCCATAACCTAGCCTCTAGATTTAGGTCATTGGTTAAGTAAATCTAACCTTGTCTTTATTTTTTTTGGGAAGAATGTAACTAGGACAAAAGCTATGTATTTTTGGTAGATTGTAACTAGGACCCAAAGCTATGTAATTTTAAAGTTTTTCAAGATATGTAATTTCTTTTATTCAATCAATGAAGAGAACAATTCAGTCATGTATTTGTATATATTTAGTTTTTCTTATTTTTTTTAATAAAAAAATAAGTGGCGACTCTATACCACTTACCCAAAAAGAGAGGTGCCCTAAAGGGTACCCGAATCTCTTTTTTGAGGGATGCTTTTTTGTTGAGGTCTCTCACAACGGGTGGGTCCCATTATTTGCTTAATTTTACAAAAATGCCACTAAAACTCAATTCTCAAAAACTTTAAACATCAAAAATTTGTTTTCAGTTTCCATAACTCAAACTCATTCTTTTGAATATTGAGTAATGGAAATTGAGTTAAGAAACTGATCCAAACAAACAAAATTGGTGTGGGGCCCACAAAATTTAGAAAATATGGAAACTGAAAATTGTGTGATGAAAACCCATAAACCAAACGGGCTCTAAATCTCTTCTATCTTCCCACTTTTCTATCTTTTTCCTTTTTCTATTCTCTCCATTTTCCACCATTCCAACCAAACAGACCCTTTTATCGTTGGAATTGGAACTTCAGTCATTAGAGTTAAAATTTGTTGCATTGTCTTCCTCCACTAGCTTAAAAGCTACAAAGAAAGATCCAAAACTTACAACATTAATGCAAAATGGCCTAGTAGGGCTTGAAAAGAAGGCCAATAAACCCATGACCGTGAGGACCTAGAGATTTATCTGCATTGAAGTTCAACATAGTGAGTTTAGCTTCTTCTTTTTTTTTTTTTTTTTTTTTTTTTTTTTTTTTTTTTTTTATACAAATTAACTTATAAATAGAGCCAGCATATTTTGCTGTGTTTAAAATTTTAAATCTCACTTATGTTGGTGATTTAAAGTTTAAGTCACCAACATAAGTTATTTCAAATTAGGTCTAGTCTCTTCTTTGGTGACTTTCCTAGGAAGAGCTAGAATTGGACTTTGACAAATGGGAATAGTTATTAACAGTGTAATACACTTTTTTTAGTATAAAAAAAAATTTTAATCTTCAAAATAGCAAAATTTAAGTACAATTCCTCCTTTATAGTTATTTATTATATTTTTAAACACATGATTGTAACAAACAATGAAGTAAAAATAATATTATTATCTTTAAGGATAATTAATTCAATACAGTTATGTATTTGAATTTATTTGAAAAATCTAATATATTGTATCGAATGAACTATATCCAAAATTTACCCGGGTTAAAATTAGTTTAAGCTTCATTGCGCACCTTACTAGACTTGAAATTGGTTTTCCATTTCTCGTATCACTTAGGGATTTTTTTTTTCACACTGTTTATTTCACATACACATAGTATACATTCTCAAAAAAAAAAATATATATATATATATATATTTTTCCCTTTTTATATATATTTTAGGATAATTTGTTGAAATTACTCACTCTTCCTAGTGGTTTGTCCTTCCAACCTTTTTTTTTTCTTGGTTTACATTTTTCATGGCAAGAAAATTGTTAGATATTCTGCTACATGTAAGAGTGGGCATGGGTCTGATTGATGAATTTTTTTCAATCCAACCCACCATGGTCGAGTTAAAATAACTCAACCTAGCCTCCGTAAATCAGGTTGGATTAAGTTGGACCCACAAATTGGAAATTAAAAAAAAAAAAAAAAACAAACTAAACATTAGAACAACTTGTTTATAAAATTATCAATAAAATGAACAAAAGATTTATAATCCTTTTTTATAGGATTTATAATCTTACTTGTATTGGTTTGTTGCGCTAATCAAACTTGAGCATAGTACCAAACCAACACAAATAATTTGCAATTGAAATGAAATGAGAAAACAAGTTAAGGGTTTATATTAGGGGGAGAGGGGCAACGAGAGTAAGCAACAAAGCCATATAATACATATTTTAAATATTAATGGGTCAAGTTCATGGTTTTCAGACCTAGATTGTTTAAAGAATCGTAAAAGAGAGAGATTTAAGGTTTTCAAGATTGGACCGAAGTCAAACCTAGGTTGAACTGTGATGATGTCATAATTAATTTGATAATTATTTAAAATAGAAATATTGTGGGAGGATGAGAAACCGACAATAGGAATGAGTGAGAAGAGATCAACCCCAAAGGGGCACACCTCGAGAAGTTCTATCAAAGAGTCCTCAAAGCAAGTATGATAACATAACCACAAACCCATTAAGATTAGAATGCCCGAGGATCTCGAGAATACTGATACGTCCTCAGAAGGGCCGAAGTCTAGTTCTGAAGACCACCAGGCACGTACTAAGGAAAGGAAGGAAGGTTTATCATTAAGCAAATGAAGGAAGAGTACAGATAAAGCATCCATCACCTCTACATTCAATGCTTTGCATCCACTTAGCTAGCCACATTAATGATGGAATGACCCCTGAGTGTCATCACAGCTCATAGCCTAATAGAGAAACCTTCTAGTAAGGCCCTGATGGGACAAGTATCAGAGGAATCAAGCCTTGGCCCTCCAAGTGGAAAGCCAGGATACAACCTAGATAACTATATAAAAGAAAGAGATCCCTACGAAGAAGTGGATCAAGGATTGCGAGGAAGAGAAACAGAGAGAAAAAGAGAGTGATAGTATTGTTGCACAAGAACAAGTGTAAACCTTCACCTCGGACGAAAGCCGAGGAGCATTATTAAATCAATCCAAGACTTGTATTATTCAGTTTTCCCTGACTTACATATATACCAAGCACATATTCCAATATCACTTGATTAACTTGTTTTAAAAAAAGGGTAACTAAGGTTGATTGGCATCCCATCTCTATAAGTAAATTGTACAAGATTGAAGTTTAGCTTAACCAATTTTGACCTGCCAAAAATATAAATATAAATATATATATATATATATATATATAATTAATCAATAAAAATTGACTAAAATAGTCCAAATAAATATAAATCTCTATCTTTTAAATGTATTTTTAATATCATAACTTTCATAAGACAAATAAGAAATATTACTTCCTAAGAAAACATAAATTGATTTTGAGTTTTTTTAATGAGGGATATGAAATATTTTAATACAGATCAATATCAATATACTGTTTCGAAATTACCGCATATACATATGTGTGTGTGTGTGTGTGTTTATTAGAGCTCAATAATTTTTTTTTTATGCAAGCTTATGTCTAAATTACCTAAAGCTCATTTGATATGCTAATTAACTATTTTTTAGACCAAATAAAAAGGTTAAGAGAGACAATAAATGGTCAAGTATTTTCCCATGACAAAAAAAGTAAAAAAATTGAAAGCTTTAACAGTGGCGGACATTGGTTTGTCCGCCCACTCAACTTTATTGTGAGCCCAATAAAACTTCCACTATTCCACATTTCCCAAGAAATTTTAAAAATAAATAAATAAAAAAACTAGAAGAGTGGGAGGCAGATTGGTGACCACTCATTTGAAATCTTTTTTTTTTTTTTTGAGAAACAGCATAGTGATGCATTTAAATAGGAAATACCAGCTAAATCAGCTTGGTAAGAAGACAGTATATCAGATGGAACATCTTCCATCCATATTACACAATTTGGTAAATTAATTACTAACTGAGCCAAATTGTGTGCAACTGTGTTGCCCTCTCTCTTAGTGTGAGAGTAGGACAATTTGGAAAAAGCTGAAGATAAAGATAAGGAGTCCTGTATCATCAAGCCATAAGGAGCCAGACCAGGATTCTTAGAGTTCAAAGCCGCCATCACCAATAAGGAGTCACCCTCCAGGACAACAACCGATATGTCCATCTCTTGTGCAAACTTAAGGGCTTTGTTGGTAGCCAAAGCTTCAATCTCTATTGCCTGGAGTTGTTGAGGAACCCAAGTAGCCATGGCTGCAATAACCAAACCCTCCTTGTCATGAACTATGACTCCTATACTGGAACATTTTTCTTCGGCGAAAGTAGCTCTGTCGAAATTAATTTTATACAAACCCGGATCAGCTGGTCTCCACCGTACTCTCCTATTTAGCCTACTGGGAATCAGAGCTGTTTTCAATGCTTTGTACTCCAAATATCTGTCATGAGCCCACTGGGAGAGTTGGTTTAATGGACGGTGTGCTTGCTGGGTTCTCGCCTGGTTCCTTTGGTGCCAAATGGACCAAATGGTGAAGGCAAACAGTACTGGGTTCTTCTGGTGCTTGAATACCCAAAGCAGGAGCTCACTGAAACTAAAGAAGCTCCTTTGGTTCCTAAAACTCCAAGTATTATCCACTCCCCACACTCCGTCCAGCTCCTTGCAACTCCACACCGCATGCACAATGTCTTCATTTTCTTCCATGCACCAATCACACCTCTGCTCGGAAATAATTGTTCGACGCAATAGGTTGCACTTTGAAGGGAGTGAAGTACAGCATGCCCTCCAAATTAGATTTCTTACTTTATTAAGGCATTCAAGAGCCCAAATCTTCTTCCAAAGCCCTTTCTCATAGTCTTGATGCTCTGTTACCTAAAAACCCACTTCATCTTCCTTCAAGAACCTATAGCCCGTTTTGCAACTATATCTCCCATCTTGCTCCCATGGCCAATATAGTGTGTCCTCCATTTCTTTTCTAGCCAACGGAATATTTTTTATTTCTTCCGCTTCTTGTGGTGCAAAAATCCCATCCACCATTGTTGCATTCCACGTTCTAGTGCCCTCATCAATTAAGCAATCCATTGTGGCTTCTTCCATTGTTTCCACCATTGGGGAAAGCACCTTAGTTGGATGTTTTTGGGGCAGCCAATGGTGTTGCCAAATTTTTATTGATTTTCCATTCCCCACCCTCCAGCAAGCCCCATCTAGGATGACATCATGGCCTTGTAATATACTCTTCCAAGCGTAAGACCCAGAACTTGATTCCTTAGCTTCTAGGAGAGAGTGATTTGGGAAAAACTTCGCCTTAGAAGAGGGTTTCCTTGTTATGTAAGAGGCTCCAAGCTTGTTTCGCCAAAAGGGCATCATTAAAGTGAGCCAAGTCGTGAAAACCCATGTCGCCTACTATTTTGGACTTAGTCAAATCACTCCATCGGATCCAATGAATTTTCCTTCTATTGCCCCTTTGTCCCCACCAAAACTTCTTTATCATTACCTCAATGTCATCCCAAAGCCCCAATGGTAATTTAAAGCACCCCATAGCATAAGTAGGGATGGCTTGGATCACGGATTTGATTAGGACCTCTCTTCCGGCTTGTGAGAGCAATTTACCCTCCCATCCTTGAAGCTTTCTCCAAACCCTCTCTTTTATGTAGTTAAAGCTAGCCTTTTTTCCCCTACCCACAAAGGAGGGAAGACCCAAATATTTCTCGGACTTCACTTCTTGGACTTGAAGGAGATTCTTTATGTTTGATTTAGCTTCATCTGTGGTGGACTTGCTAAAGAAGATTGCGGTCTTATCTTTGTTGATTTTTTGCCCTGACCAAGATTCATATTCACCCAATAGTTTCAACACATTGTTGCAATCCTCAAAGATGGACCTGCAGAAAAGTAAGCTATCATCTGCAAAAAACAAGTGGGTTAGTTTAGGGCCTCGTTTGCACAAGGAAAAGCCCTTAATATCCCCATTCCTTGCCGAGTGTTTAATGAGAGCATGAAGTCCTTCTGTACATAAAAGGAAAAGGAAAGGAGATAGTGGGTCTCCTTGTCTAATTCCTCTTTCAGGATGGATCATTCCAATGGGCTCCCCATTTACCATGATAGAATACGACACCGTTTTCACACAACTCATCATAAGAGCGACCCATCTAGAACAAAAACCCATTTTCTCCATTAGCCTCTCCAAATACACCCACTCCACCCGATCGTAGGCTTTACTCATGTCTAATTTGATAGCCATAAAACCATGTTTTCCTGAATTATGATGCTTCATATGATGGAGAGTCTCAAATGCAACCAGAATATTGTCTGAGATAAGTCTTTCCTTAGCAAAAGCAGATTGATGTTCAGTAATTAGGGAAGGTAAAAATTTCTTCAACCTATTTGCTAAGACCTTAGAGTAAATCTTATATAGGACATTGCAAAGACTAATAGGCCGGAATTCAGACACAAGTTCAGGATTAGCTATTTTAGGGACAAGAGTAATGAGTGTGTGGTTAATGGGTTCGGGTAGAATACCTGAGTTCAGCCATGAGAGAATGGCTGAAGTAACATCATGCTGCATTGTCGACCAAAAATGTTGATAGAACAACGGTGGCATACCATCGGGGCCCGATGCTTTTAGAGGTGCCATCTGATTCAAGGCTTCCTTGACTTCCAGTTCTTTAAATTTCTTCACTAATTCAGTATTCATCTCATTTGTAACCATGCATGGAATTTTCTCAAGACAGTCAACTCCTAGATTCGGGTTGGAGGTGGAAAAAAGCTCTATGTAGTAACTCTCCATCACCTTTCCAATATCATCTTGATCGGTCAACCAAGCTCCATTCCCGTCCCTTATTCCTCTGATCAGATTCTTCCTAAGCCTCTTTGTAGCCTTACTGTGAAAGAAAGCTGTATTATTGTCACCTTTACGAAGCCACAACACCCTTGATCTTTGACACCACATCCTTGATTCCCAATCTTGCAACAAATTAATCTCCATTCTTAAGCTCCTAATCCGAGTATTGTTCCCACTCACCATAGCCTCATTCTCAGCCAAAGCCATTTGACTATTTTTAATCTCTAATTCCCTCCTCACGTGCCCAAAGTTGTGCTTGTTCCACCAAGTTAATTCTTGCTCACATTTAGCCACTTTTTCCAGAATGGCTATGCTTGGATTTATTTCCCTTATACTACTCCACACTTCCTCTACCGTTTCACCACAAGATGGATACGATAACCACATTTCTTCAAATTTGAAACACCTCTTCCTCCTAGGTTCAGGCAATCCCGACAAATTAATTAATAGAGGAGAATGATCCGATGACATACAACTAAGGTGATGTACCCTAGTTCTTGGAAATTTTTGAAACCAAGAATTTGTAGCCATGCATCGATCCAATCTTATTCGTATGGAATGCCCATCAACATAATGTTTTGCCCACGTGAACTTCGGCCCCACATATCCCAAGTCCATGAAACTACGTTCATCGATCACATCTTGAAATAGTTGCATTTGATTATGGTCTCTATGTGCTCTACCCCACTTCTCCTCTTGATGAAAGATTTCATTAAAATCTCCACCACAAATCCAAGGAATGTTCACTCTAGAATTTAAGCTTCTCAATTTACTCCATGCTTCACTCCTCCTATGAGTTTCAGGCTCTCCATAAAAACCAGTGAATCGCCACGCATTCTTAGTATTCCCATTGATGATCGTATCAATAAAATACCTGTGGGAATCAACAACCTCAATGTTAATAGAATTTTTCCAAAATAATACTAGTCCACCACCTCTATTCAATCTTGGAACCACTCACTTCTGATCAAAATTAATCTTGCTCAAAGTATGAACTAGCCTTGCTTCATCTGTCCATGTTTCGGCTATAAACACGACAGAGAGATCTTTTGCTTGTATCAATCTAACAAGCTCATTCTCTGTACGTGGGTTCCCAAGCCCATGACAGTTCCATAATAGTAAACTCATTGCTTTTGGTAGGGCTGGTTACCAGCCTTCGCCAATATCTTATTTTTTGTTGCACCTTCTTGGGAAACCCTTCTTTTTTTTTGTTAACTCAGTTTGGTTTGTTGTATTTCCTGCACTTCTTTTTTCTCCCACTATTTCAGACATGCCCACATTTGATGCCACCCTTGTTCTAGTGAACCTTTTCCAAGTACCTTTAGCATGCACGTGATTGACAAGAGAGCTAGGTATCTCAGCCAATGGCACGCGTGTTGATGAAGACAATTGGGCTGCATGGACTGCTGGGCATAGCATGTTAGCTACATGGACTGTTGGGCACGACACGTTAGGCTTATTAATGCAAGTCTGACCCACAACATTTTCCTTTCTTGTATCAACTCCAAAACCGGGTGACATTGTGAGTTTTGTATCATACTTTTTTATTTCCTTATCAATCTCCCCAATTACCTCCTCAAAAGACTCCGCTGACACCTTTTTCTTTGCAGACTTGGGTTGGTGTAGCATCAAATCCTCCATGATTCCCTCATCAGTTGACAGCCTTGACTTTTGCTGGTTCACCTCTTGAAAAACCCGTTCCATGTTTCCTTCTACGTGAGCTTCGAAACTTTCCTTATCAGTCCTAAAAATCTTCGGTACTAGTTTCCCAGAGCGCACCACCACCACCGGCACCTTCTTCGATACTATGAGTTTTTCCGTCGTCGGTCCAAATTTCTTTCTGGCACCTTCTTCGCTACTGTAATAGTTCAAAATCAAAGTCCAAGAAAATGTAAAGTGGTTCACAGTAAATCAAAGCTCAAGAAAATATTAACTGGCTAAGAGCATCTCGAACTTA
The DNA here is from genome assembly GCA_019022515.1 of Quercus aquifolioides. Taxonomy (NCBI): domain Eukaryota; kingdom Viridiplantae; phylum Streptophyta; class Magnoliopsida; order Fagales; family Fagaceae; genus Quercus; species Quercus aquifolioides. Next base: position 42,063,285 of record CM032332.1, read on the forward strand.
TTTAAATTTTTTATTGTTTGAATAGTGAACAGTGATATTTAGCTTTTAATTACCTATTTTTTCAAATACAATTTCCAACAGATTTTCTATCTTTTTCTCCATCTCATTTAAATATTATTTTTTCATTCATTCTTTATTCATTATTTATTCTTTTTTTAACAACTACACATTTTCTAACATTTTTTTATTCAATAATTGAATATTATAATAGCTAAAAATGTTTGAAGTGTGAACAATAAATGCTACAGTGTTTTCTACTTATAGAGAAGCACTGTAGCAACTATAATCTAAAAAATAGAGATGGAGAAGTTGTTGGAGTGGATTTTTGGGTGTTTTCTCTCTAAAATTGGCTTTAAAGAAGATGCTCAAACAGTATAACATTGAGTAAATCAGAGAGAAGAAAAATTCGAAGAAAGTAAGAAACAACAGAAAGCAAAAAAACAAGAGAGAGAGAGAGAGAGAGAGAGAGAGAGAGAGGAGAAGAAGAAGATGATTAAGAAGAAACAGCAGAAACAACGACAAAGAGAGACAAAGAAGAAGAAGTGCTTGAAGTTTCAACAATGGCCATAAGGTGTATAACTCTAAGCCAAGCCAAGTACATTTTTTTTTTTTTAGAGCACTAATCTAAACCGTGAGAACTGTCCACGGTTCTCAAACTGGACAGTTCAACCTCAGTTGATACGGTTCATTGATTTTTCTACTTAGGCCGATTTATAGGATTGAAAAACCTTTTTAGTGAACGGTTCACAGTTATCCGAGTTAGGTCGTATGGTTCGGTTTGAGTTTCAAAACCTTGGTTGAATTGGATTAAGCGAATTTATGAATTTGCTGACCATATCCAACCCAAGTACCCAACTCATTATAAAAAAAAAAAATTTAGCAATCCACCACTCCTAAAAACCAAACCAACCAAACCCACCAGGTTGGGTTCTATTTGGTAACTGATGGTGAGTCGGTGGATTAACTGGAAAAAAATAAAAAATAAAAAATAAAACAATGTACATATAGTAGAATCAGTATATCCCTAGCTATAATTGTTTTTTACACAATCAGATCTGTCTTGTGAGAGATTTTTGAAAAACAAATATTATGAAAATACGTGTTTTAGTGTGTGTTTAAAGGCGAGAACAGTTGATTAAACATTTGTACAAAACACCTTCTTAATTTCTGAAATTACACCCCCACAAAAAAACAAAACAAAACAAATCCATCAAGCAAAAAGCTAACACATTTATTTCATATCACTAAATATCAAAGACATTCATAGCGCACCACCAAAGTCCAGTTTACAACTAAAAGTCTTCATAAAATGAAAAACCAACAAGGCAACAACATTACCTTAATTCTGATTTATGAAATCAACCATGGCTTTGATCAGTGGCCCCACCTTGTCGCTACTTGGATTCAACAGAAAAAACCCATGTCCCTCTCCTTCACTCTCAAAATATCCCACACTACCATTCCAACCACTCTTTCTCAATGTTTCACAATAATCCAAACCTCTCTCTTTAAGCCGATCTTTCTCCGCCACACAAACCAGCACTTTCTTTCCTGCCATCTTTGACAAATTCGGATCCGTTTCCGGGTACAGTATCGGATCTTTGAACCCGGAACTAGTCGGGTATATATAATTAATCATTTTATCAGGCTCTTTGCCCCCAAAATGTGGGTGCAATATGATTGACCCAATAACATTAGGACCAGCCAATCCTGTAGCGCCAGCTTGGACTGCAACGTAATGGGCTATATTAGCCCCAGCACTCTCACCCGCCACAAAAACCCGCCCGAAATCCGCATACTGGTTCAACCAAGGTTCGGGTCCTTGCCCATTTGAGTGGGCTGAAATCCACTGCATCGCAGCCCAAGAATCTTCATGTGCAACTGGTAGAGCATGCTCTGGGGCTAGCCTGTAGTCAACGGAAATAACGACCACGTTGGCTTCTGAGGCTAAGGAAACAAGAAAGTTGTGAAAGGGTTTCATGAAAGGTGATCCAACGCAGAAGCCCCCACCGTGGTAGTGAACAACTAGAGGGAACTTTTGATCTGGGCCGTTGATTTTGGGGATGAAGAGTCTAGCTGATACACCTGATTCGGGCAAAACGACGACGTCTTTGGTTTGGACCCCGGTTTTGGAGTCTAGGCCTGCGGGTGCACCTCCGGTGTCTGGGGCCATGTACCTTTCAACGCGACCATCTTTGTAGACTTTGAAGTATGGTGGGAATTCGTGGGTTGTTTCATTGTTACTTGAATCCATTGTTAGGAAAAAAAAAATTGTGGTGGGTGAGTTTTTGAGAGAAAGAAATAGAACGATAGATGAGTTTGCAAATTGCAATACACTTTATCAATACACTTTGCCATGTTACTGTTGTGGCAGAATGAAAAATTTATGGACGTATTTGGTAATATGTTTGAAAATATGTGTTTTGTTATTTGAAAACATATATAGGTAAAAAAGTGTATAAAAATATGTGTAATGTTATTTAAAAACCGAAAACATGTATTTGAACAAGTCTACGAAACAACTCTTAATAGTTTTAGACTTTTTCATATAAGCGTGGCGTGTGTTGTGGCAGCAAGTATTGAAAAATTTAGTAGTTTTAGACTTTTTCATATAATCGTGATGTGATTTGTAACTTATCAAAATTAGCATAATACTAATAATAATTATTATTATTGTTGTGGATAAGCAGTGAGGGGGTTGGCCATCTATAATCTCCAAATTGATGGTCTAAAAGGGTGCAGATTTAAAATCACCAAACAAGCATGAGAATATTAAAATCACCAAACAACCGTGCGCGTTTACATGCACACTCCGTTCCACTTTATTTGTCCCCTATTCCATTTTGTCTGTCTTCTATTCTATTTTGAGATGTCTCAAAATATTGTTTTGTTTTTAAAAATAAAAGTTATTAGTTTACTAATATTCCTATTATACCTTTACTTTATTTTCAAAACTATTTGAAAAGAAAACTAACTAATATTTAAAAAAAAATCAATTTAATTGGAGCACCTTTTTAGTTGCCTCGTTAAGAATAACTCTTTTTAAAAAAAGTTGATAAATTTGTTTAAGGGTAGTTTTGTAAATCTATATATTTTTATAAGACAGACAATACGATAAATGATGTTCGCTTAAAAAACTTGACTTTTCAAACAGGACAAGCAAATTGGAACGGAAGTAGTATTTTATTATTTTAGGATGGTTTGCCCCATGCACACCAACTAAAATGCAATGGTGAGTTGGTGACTTTGTTTCTCTAAAAAAAAAAAAAGGCAATGGTGACCAAAACAAAAATCTGTTTTTGTAAGAAAGAACAACCACCAGTGTTCACGAGAGTTGACTTAGTAGGTTACTACGTACGGTTGATTCTCCTCCTGAAATAAAACATTCAATGTAATTAAATTATAAAACTCTTTTCTTTTAAATTAATTTCTTTACCAAGGTTACTACTTACTAGGTTGATTCTCCTCCTAATAGAACATTCAATGTTATTAAATTATAAAACTCTTATTCTTTTAAATTAATTTCTCTACTTCATATGTGGGTTGTTATAAGCATAGTTTTTAAAACCGGACCGAACCGGCCGGTCTGACCGGTTCAATTGGGAACCGGCCTTCAATTCCGTCCGATTATGGCAAAAAACTGAAAATAGCATAAAAATCGGTAAATAGTGCAAACCGGCCGATTCAACCTGAGAACCGAAAACCAACGTGGTTGAACCGATTTTGCTCCTCAAAATAAACTACATCATTTTTGGCTTTTTACTCCTCAAAATTAACCCTAAAGAATCACGCCTAACTCCTAAACACTCTCATTTGTCATCTCACGCCTCACTCTCTGAAATCAAGCTCTTTGCCTCTCTGCCTCACTTAAGCTCTCTCAAGCTCACCCTCTCTAAAGTCTTGAATATCCCTCACTCTCTCTGCCTCACTCTCATGGTCTCACCTTTGAAATTTTTTTTCCCTTCTCATCATTCCTCTCGGTGTCTGAAGCTGTGTTCTGGGTTTTTTTCTTTTTTTTCTTTTTTCCCTTCGCATAATTGGTCTCGCCCTCGCCCCCTCTGCTCTCTGCTTCTCGGCATCTGAAGGTAACATTCTTTTCTTTTGATTACTTCATTTTGATTTTGATTTTCTTGGGTTTTTTTTTTTTTTTTTTTTTTCATTTCTCTCGGCTTCAACTCAAATTCTCAGTTCATGTACTTGACTTCATCTTAGGTTCTCCTTCCGTGACATCACAGATAGAATTCTTAGTTCATGTGAAGTCATTCTTTAATAAGTCACGAGTTTTAATATTCTGTAATGTTCATGGGTTTTGCTTGGGTTTTAATAAGTCACAGATAGAATTCTTTAAAAAGACTTGTTTGGTTTGGACTTGTTAACTTTGATATGAGATCGGTTTTGCTTGGTTGTTAATTCTTAATCTGTTTTTGTATTTCTTAAACATATAGTAATCTAGATGACTAGAATATGAGATAATGGATGTAATTCTTTGATTTTGATTTCTGATTTCCTATAAAAAAAATTTTTTTTGGGGTAAATTTCATTATTATAGTTGATTTTTGAAGTTTTTGACTTTGATATCGGTTGGGTTTTGCTCAATCTAAATCTGGGTTCTATTTGAAAGTTAATTGAGGATTGGAAAATTTTTGTCTGCATAATGGTTTCTTCTGAGCTTAGGCACCTTATTATTTATTGATTTACATGCTTTATTTCAATTTGTTTTGCTTTGTTCTAGGCACCGTATTATTTATTTATTTACACCTTGCCTGCATAATTGTGTTTGGATTTTAAAGTTAATCATTAAGTATCATCAATGACCACTGTTTGTTTAGTGTTTTATTTTCTGTTTGTTGTTAAACTTAGTAGTTGTTTGCCATTTGGATGTAAATGTAATGACTAATGAACTTATTTATTTGGTTTTATTGAAAGTTTATTATGTTAAGGATGATTGTTTTGTAATGTTATTATGTTAAATTCTTTAAAAAAATGTTATATACTTATATACTTGTATTTTTTTTAAAGGAAACATATTTATTAGTATTGGTTTGTTAGTTTTAGTATATTAAAAAATTATTAATTATTTATATAATTTAAATAAATAATAATTAAATTATTTATGACGTCACCGGTTCGACCATCGGTCAGACCATAAAACTGGTAATTAGCTCATTTTCCGGTTCTTTCACCATACTGGTTTTTAAAACCATGGTTACAAGAATGATAAGTAAATATGGTTCATTATTTGTATGTCAAGCAAAAATTTTTAATTACAATCTTACATGCCATGGTAGGCAAATGATGGTTATTTAGTCATTAATGATAATTGATAAAAACAAAAATTAAAGTTACGGATTTTGTTCTAGTGACCATTTCGATCTATCCATAGGACAATATTGGTTTATTCCATTATACTGTTTCGAGATTATTTTTAAAGTTATTTTATACATAAATTTGCATATACATTGCAAAATATATGTTCCTAAATCTTCGTAACATATCGTTATAACATATTAAATTATTAAATCAAAATCAATAAACATACATTTTTAATAACATCATTATATAACATAACATAACATGTCATATATGAGATTAACGGATGAGCAAACAAGACATAGTTACTAAATTATTACCAAGTACTACCTAAAAAGTTACTATGGGAGTTTGATTAGCTAACATGACATTAACTTAAATCATTAGGCAACTCCCATAATCTGCTAATATTTTAACCCAAAAAAATATACAATTATTCTTTTTATCAACCCTAAGATCTATCTATTTCTTTGATCCAACGTTCCTACGTCAGAGTAATTGAATTTTTTTATTGGCATTTTGGATGCCATTATTGAAATACCAGTGAAAGTCTTTTTTTTTTTTTTTTTTGGAAAGTGGACTTGAATTTCATTAAACTAAATAGAGAGTTACAAACATAAAAGGATCTGCAAAAGCAGAACCAAAATGACTAAGCACTACAATACATCAGATTGGATTAACAAAGAAACAAATGGAGGAGTAACACCCTTCCATAGGTGGGAGCTTTCTATCTTGCGAGCATGCTGGGCTAACTCATGAGCAACTTGATTGTAGTCTCTGCATATGTGCTAGAAAGTACAAGACTCAAAGGAGCTTCAGATTTTTAGAATTTCTTGGATGAGATGACTTGAGCTACTACCCGTGGATTTGTCATTAATAGCTTGGATTGCTGCAAGCGCATCAAACTCTAGAATGACTCGAGGCATATGCAATTCTTGGGCTAGCTGAACACCTTGCGACAGGGCCATAATCTCCACTAATTTTGTAGAATAGCATGCTTTTAGAAGCTTGTAGTTGGCTCCAATTGTCTGGCTAGTGCAGTCCCTAACAATTATTCCAATACTAGCGTTCCCACCATGGTCCGAGGTAACCCCATCAACGTTTACCTTGAAGATTCCTGGAGGTGGGGGGTTCCATTGACATGAAGAGGTCTTGGTTGGGAGAAGTCTCAGCCAACAGCATTGCTAAAGTCTTCCACCACACTTTTAGCCATTTGCCAAACTTGCTACTGAGAGAGGCAGCTTTCGTCATGGACCACCTTATTCTTGTTGTACCGAATGGCCCAAGCAATTCCAAAGAAAAATTCCAAGTCTTGCTGAGGGTGATGGGAGAGGATGAACATGGCTGAGTCTAGGAAAGACCACCGAATCTCTTGAGTGCTAAAGGGGTTTTTAGGCCATTGATTCCAGACGAGGTTGGAGAATTCGCAACTGAGGAGGGTGTACATACTCAATTTTGCACCCATAATTTAATCAAGGAGAATAACTTGAATGGCCATCCATTTACCACAAATTGCGTCACATGCATCAATTGGTTCTTGCACTACATGCATCAACTTGTCTTTGCATTACATGCATTAATTCATTCATTACATATCATAAAAATAATCTTCAGATTCTAACGGTCACAACAGTGTTTTCGGTTTTCAAATCAGGCCATCAGATCGAAAGATATCGCATGATCAAGTTTGAACGGTCAGCATGCATTGTAAGGTCGACCACACATGAGTAGTTTAAATTAATTCTGATTGGTTAAGCCATTAAAATTAATTAAATAATTTTGTGATTGGTTGATAATTAGTGTTTAAAATAGGATTGCATGCATGGGAATAAAAGGGATGATTGGATAATAATAAAATTATGGATAATCTAAACTTTATTAAGATTTATTTTAAAGTATTTATCTACAAGAAAATTGTTCTTAAATAGACTGAATTATCTAAAAAAGAGGTGAAAAATCATAAACGAAGGATGAAAACGTGTCCAGGTACAATGATTGGCCAAAAAACCTTAGGAGAGGAGTCCAAACGGCACCTGAACACGAAAGAGTGTTTGGAGTCTAAATGGCCGAATTTTCTCCTTGTGGGCTTTAACCCAACGGTCGTTGAGTGATGATAAGGTAAACCCTTTTCGATCTTTTTGCAAAAGGATGCGTCCGGATTCAAACCCTAATCGTTCATGCCTATTTTTTAGAGTCTTCTGGCCACAATAAATAGAGATTGAACCTCATAATTCACCACTTCTTTTTTTTTTTTTTTTTTTTTTTTTTTTTTTACGCTCTGAGAGGCACATGTTTTGAAGCTCTTAAATTGCTGATATTTGCTGATCCTCTATGAGATTTGCTGCATAAATTAAGGTTTTTAGGTTTCAAAGATAACTAAATAAGTTTCTTTGAACCCTAAAACATCCTCTCAAAAACAAGGAGTGCTCATGCAAGAGGTTGTTTTCAATCACCCTCTCTTTTTTATGCTATCTTTTTGTGTTGATGAATGTTTTATCCATTGCATAAATTCTTAATTGTTGTTTTGTTTAAAGCATGATTTTTTTTTTTTTTTTTTAATGTGGTTGTTTTAATCTCTTTCTTGAATGTGAATAATTTGCATGTGAACAATTCTTTTTCTTAAAATAAAACAGATCTACATCTTTATTAAGTGTAGATTTGGATTTTTCTTAAAATAAAACAGATCTACGTCTTTATTAGGTGTAGATCTTGATTTTCTTGAAATAAAACAAATCTACATCTTTGTTAGATGTAGATCTGATTTTTCCTCAATACAAAAATAGATCTGCATCTTTCTTAGATGTAGATCTGAATTTTCTCAAATAAAAACGGATCTGCATCTTTATGAGATGCAGATCTGAATATTTCTCAGTTAAAAACTGATTTATATCTTTCTTAGATTTGGATCTGATTTTTCTTTAATACATGCAGATTTTTGAAATAAAGAAAAAGATTAAACACGATTGTGTTTGTGTTTGTTTTCTTTAATTCATGTTGCATAAATTTAGATTATGAGTGAGACTCTCTTCTTTAAAAAAATCATTTTTCATTCTTTTAAAACATATAAAAACAGATCTAATTTTTCTATTGTCAAAAACCTTTTTTTTTTAATTATTATTATTATCATAAAGCAGATCTGATCTTTTACAAATCAAAAACCCATTTTTTTAATTCTTAAAAAAAGGTTTGATATTTTTCAAATCAAAAGAATTTATTTTATGTAATAAAAACATATCTGAATTTTAATCTCCTAAAACCACTTTTTTCTACATACTACAAAACAGATCTCGTATTTTGACAAATCAAAATCAATTTTTTTTGCCAATCAAAACAGATCTGAATTTTTTTAAAACCAAAGAAGAGACTTCATTCATAAATAAATTTGTGTGATTTAATTTTAGTGTCACATGTTCAACATATCATTCATGAAATGCATAAAAAAGTACATTGGTCACAAGAGTCTAGAAGACCAAACTTTGTTTGGGCGGAATGGGTGCCTAACACCTTCTCATTTCGTAACCTAGCCTCCGGATTTAGGTCATCGGTTAAGTAGATCTAGCCTTGTCTTTATTATTATTATTATTATTTTGGGTAGAATGTAACTAGGACAAAAGCCATGTATTTTTGGTAGATTGTAACTAGGACCCAAAGCTATGTAATTTTAAAGTTTTTCAAGATATGTAATTTCTTTTATTCAATCAGTGAAGAGAACAATTTAGTCATGTATTTGTATATATTTAGGTTTTTTTTTTTTTTTTTTTTTTTTTTGATATAAAAAAATAAGTGGCGACTACATACCACTTACCCAAAAAGGGAGGTGCCCTAAAAGGTACCCGAATCTCTTTTTTGAGGGACGCTTTTGTCAAGGTCTCTCACAGTGGTGGTTCCACTAGGGATGTCGAGGGCTAAGCTTCGTATTAGACTTAAGTGACCAAATATATACCCTTGTTTTGCATGGTCTTGAATGATATAGTTGTTGTTTGTTTATTTATGTTTGATGGAATGTTGAATGATATTTTGGTGCATGGAATTTGTTGTTTGTATTGTTTGTTAAAAGCTTTCCCTAATTGTCATTGTGTGTGCCATTCAAACAACAATGTATGCACCCCTTTTCAACAATTCTGTGGTGGTAGTAACCATGGATCACCGGTCTTCATTAGATTCCGGTACAATGGCGAACTCACCAACTCATAGACTAAAGTCACTGGATCATTTCTTGTTGATTGTAACAGACAAACTATGCCATTTGGATCAACCCAATGTTCATTACATTACAAGTTGGGAGGTGTAACGTCCTAGCTCTGGGAAACAATGAAACAACAAACCCACCCTACAACATAATGACTTAGAAGCTACCTTTAGGTCGGTCCCGGTTAAAACTGCATTACATGTTGTGTGTGTTTGTTTTGATTGACTGATGGATGTGGATGGGGTATTAGCTTTGATTAACTCGACCAAACCTATCATTAGGGGAGAATCTGGTCAAGATTTGAAGGAAGGCTACAAAGAGAACCAAAGCTCGACACTCAAGCTAGTAGCTCCAGCTCCAAACCTGTCACTCCCATCACAATACTGAAGCCTTCAAGCATAGAAGAGACTCCACTACTGCAACATCACAACCCTATCTTTGACCTCCAAGACAGTTCAAGCCACAAGAAGTTTGAAGCTTCTAGCAACATGGCAGAAGAGGGAGAACACCCAAACATAGAGGAACCCATGAACACCGAAGAGCTACTCAACACCATGGTAGCTAGTCAAGTTCAGCTGAGCGAAGACATGAACCATATGATGCAACAATTTCAAAATTCAGGGGAGAATTTGGTCAAGATCTGAAGGAAGGCTGCAAAGAGAACCAAAGCCCGACACTTAAGCCAGTAGCTCCAGCTACAAGCCTGTCACTCCCTTCACAATACTGAAGCCTTCAAGCGTAGAAAAGACTCCACTACTGCAACATCACAACCCTATCTTTGACCTCCAAGACAGTTCAAGCCACAAGAAGTTTGAAGCTCCTAGCAACAAGGCAAAAGAGGGAGAACATCCAAACACAGAGGAACCCATGAACACCGAAGAGCTACTCAACACCATGGTAGCTACTCAGATTCAACTGAGGGAAGACATGAACTGTATGATGCAACAATTTCAAAATTCAAAGGGTAATCAAGAGGAGAATAAGGCTGATCATGATTCACCAATCCTAGAGAATGAGAAGAAGATCAATGAATGAATAAAATGGAGGAGATGATTAGAAGAGCCCGTAAGATGGAGGAACTTATGGACTACGATTCTCTCTCCCTATTCCCCAATGCAAGGTTGCCACCCAAGTTCAAGACGCCAACCCTAGACAAATTTGATGGGATTGGTTGCCCAAAGTCCCCTCTGAAGATGTATATGAGGGCTTTGCATCCCTTAGGCACGACTTAGGAGGTACTTGCTCAGATGTGCCAAAACACACTGACCGGAGCTGCTCTTAGGTGGTTCCTCAACCTGGATGATGCAAGAGCAAGAAGTTGGGAGGATATATGCCGAGAGTTCCACAAGCAATACAAGTACAATATGGAAGTAGATATCACAAGAAGAGACCTTGAGACTACCAAGCAAGAGCCAAAAGAATCCTTCACTACTTTCATTACCAAGTGGAGAGCCAAAGCCGCACAGATGATGAGTAGGTCGAGTGAGGGAGAATAGTTAGCCATGGTTGTAAATAATTTATTGCCTGTATACCATAAATACTTGTTTGCACAATATTTTCCCAATTTTAATGCTTTAATTACTGCTGGAACCCAAATTGAGGATGTTATAAACAATGGCACTATAAAGACTGATGACCTTCCAATGTTTAGAAAGAATGTAGGGTCTAATTCTAAAGCTTTAAAAATTTCCAATATTCATAAAAATGATCCTTATCAATTGATTGCGCCCATTGCACCTGTGCAAGTACCCCAAGGGCCTAGACCCAAGAGAGAATTTCATGAGTTGTATATGCCCATGAGCCAAGTGTTTAAAAAGCCTTTGCCCTCAAGGTTTGATAAGATCAATTCCGAATCCCTTGCCTTCAAGGTTTGATGTGAATAAAAGATGTGCCTACCACCAAGTCCCTGGTCATGAGACTAACCATTGTTTCACCCTTCGTCATGAAATTCAAAACTTAATAGACAACAAAGTGATTGCGCCGCCTACAAGGCCTAGCATCACTAAAAAATCCCTTGCCCAATCACAATTTTGGGAAAGGACCAAGGATTAATTGCTTGATGACCGAAGAAGAGAATAAGGAAGACCCATCCACCATGGTCTATGACCTACTTGAGTGCTTCATGATGACATGGGAAGAATTAATGGATAGAACCTCTACTACCATTGCAGGATATGATATATGGAATGGAATACTAGAACAAGAAAACAACCAAACATCCACAAATGGGGGGAGACACTTCAAACCCCGAGAGAATAGCCAAACATCCACAAATGAGGGGAGACACTTCAAACCCCAAGACACTGATCCTAATGACTCAACTAAAATTGCCGACATCACGAGGGGAGGGAGACACTTCAAACCCCCATATCTAGAGACTAACAACCCAGTGGAAGTTTAGAATAGATCTACCCAACAAATACCTGCTGAGGAAGATGAAGTTCTCAAGCAACTACAGAAGACACAAGCCAACATATCCTTATGGGGTTTACTCATGGCCTTATACAAACACCGACAAAACCTAGTAGACCTGCTCAACTAAATCCAAGTCCTTACAACCACAACCTCCCAGGATCTGAATGCTATGATTGGGTCCATCAATAGAGAACTCATTATTTCCTATCCTAACAAGGATCAGACCAAGAAAGGGAAGCACCATAATGATCCGTTGCATATCACTGTAGATGCCATGGGGAAGAGAATACCGATGGTTTTGATAGATGATAGAAGTTCCTTGAACGTGTGTTCTTTGAAGACTGCAAGCTACCTTGGCCTGAGCATTGAAGACTTTGTGCCTACTGATCAACATGTGAGGGCATACGACAACAATAGAATAGAAGTCTTGGGAACCATAACATTAGAGCTTACCATAGGACCAATGGTCAAGAAGGTGGATTTTCAAGTCCTTAATATAGCCTCATGCTTCAATATGCTCCTTGGGCGACCATGGATCCATGACACAAAAGACGTACCTTCTTCCCTATATCAAAAGGTTCGGTTTCCATATGAAGGGACTATTGTGACCATCTATGGGGATACTTTGACTATACCTAAGCCTGTTTATGGTATTGATTATGGGAAAGAGCCATTGACTTTGGATGGCTTTGAGATGGAGAGGCCTGGTTTTGAAAAGAGAGAAAAGAAGTTGAGAAGATCCCAATGGACTTTGCTCCTTATGGTAACAACAATGTGGTAGCAATGATGAGAATAATGAACTACTTTCTTGGGATGAATTTGGGGAGAGTTGTGAAGAAACCAGCTGTTCAAGACTTGGTGATTCCTACTGCCATACCACCTTTTAGGCTAGGCTATAAGCCCATTGATGATGATTTGCTAGAGATGGAAGTAAAAAGGATGGCTCAAGCCAGAGCCAAAGCCAAAGCAAAAGGACTCCCTTGTCCTCCAGAACCTCTGAAGCCCTACACTCCTACATTGAATGGGAAGTTTGTAAAAGCTAGAGAAAGTCAACGATCTTGGGGATTCTCGGAACCAAGATTTGATCCTGTGACAAAGACAATGGTGCCCGGCTTCAAGGTACTACTTGATTGCAACAACAAAGTTCCAGAATTGAAAAAGGAAGATACAACTTGGGTTCCTACTGATTGGGCTAATCACATGGATCCTGATGCCATGGCTACTTTCCTTGGAGATCCTATTTGCAATATAGAAGAAGAAGAATATTAGGAGGCCTGCTAGCATACATTAAAGAGCCCATATAAACTAAGAGCCAGTGATGGAGATGAGGAAGGAGGAACAACCCCTAGTGATGATGAAGATGAAAGTGAAGACAAGAGTGATAGTAGTAGTGACAACATCAGCAGTGATGGTGGGCATGATGATAATGACAATAGCACCAATAGTGATGACAACAGCAGTAGGAGTTATGATAGCCCATACAGTGGCGATCATTGGGGTGAACCCTCTAGTGATAGAGAAGATGAAGATGCGGACCTATTCTA